>CM040438.1:46136340-47336340 GCA_022702705.1 Papilionanthe hookeriana x Papilionanthe teres
TATTCAAAATATAAAACAACTCAAAATTTAATCACAAACAAAACAAAAATCAAATTATAACTAAATTAAAGCATCTCGTTGGATGATCGGGAATTCCTTGGAGGAGGTAACCCACGTGTTACTGAAGGGCTTTCCTACGGTTTAAATAAAAATATGGAGCTCATTAAGTTGAGTTTAGTAAATTCATTTGGACTAAGTGAATCCGATGAAAATAGCGGTGTCGGGATGATGGAACCGTGGGATCTTCACCGGCGTTGCTATAATCAACTTTAATGTTCCCCTAATAAAGTATTAAGACAATTCAATTTTAATTATTTCTAAAATATAACACTTCTCTATTCTCCTCAATTGATACTTCTTTAAACTAAACCTGCTACAACGAGGAGCTTGGAGCATGCATAGTGGGCAACACGACCATCTTCAACGGTAAAACTTATCTACATCAGCAAAACCATTCCTTAATTTAAAACAAAAAATCATAGGACTTCGAGGTAGTCCGCCTAGTGCGACATAAATCCTCACTTGTTCTTTTAGGCCTTTGCACAGCTCTGCTGTGCAATATAAGCTCTAATTAGCTTTAAGATTCCGAGGTTTTCGTCCGATACGACATAAATCCTCCCATCTTCCAAGTTATTTGCATAATAGAATATTATGTAAATATAATTCCTATAATTAATTGGCAGGATTTAAATTTAAATAACTTCATTTCCAAGATTTAAAGTCAAACCATAGGATAGTTTGGGAAGACATCAAGATTTTTTTTTGAATCTATGTCCTTCCCTTAGCCTTCTCACATTTGGATTCTGATAAAATAAAATGTTCCAAAACTTACGCCATTCACCTATTGAATTTGTGACTATCACATTGTCTTGGAAAACCTTACCTTTGGAAGTCATGAATATAAATGTTTCCTGATCTATATCAAGAGTTTTTTTATGTGACTTTAGTTATATAAGATGTAATTAACTATAGGGGCTTACACTTATAGGAAACTTAAAGACCCCAAATTAATATAAACACTATCTAATTCTTTTATATTATGTAGGGGAAATTGTTGATCAAAACTGGTTCGCAGATCAAACGGATGTCATAAATTCTTTAGTTCATTTGATCAAGCTTCATCCAAAGCCACATACTTATTTTACGGGATAAATACATGTCTCGCGGTGAAATGCTCGATTATTTAAATTATCATTCATATGAGATCAGTTTGATTTCATATTCATCAAAATTGAAATATTATTTTCAAATATATATATATATATATATATATATATATATATATATATATATATATATATATATATATAGTAAGTTAAATCAAACTCTATTTTTATAATTCAACCCTTTTCAAAAATATTAACCTCCGAGCCTCTCACACGAAATTTAACGACCGACACCGGGGACCGCCGCATGGGCTTTAGAAGCCGCCTATATTGACGCAGTGTCGACGTGTTTAAGTTGGAAATTAGAGGATTTTATGTATTTATTTAATTCAATGAACTTTAAAAATTCATAACTTTTCCTAAAAAAATCCTAAAAATAAAATAAAAATATCCTCTTGTTCAGTGAATAAGGAGAAGAATGTGGGACCAAAATCAAAATATTTTGTTTATTACTTTATTTTTAATTAATTAAATAAATTTTAATTCTCCATTGCCTTAGACAATTTACCATGACATGAGACTATGGGGGTTTAGTTTCCTTTGTCATTAGGAGTATTCCCTGATTTTTCCAAAGTTATGGGGCATCTCTAGGTGGAGAACCCTAATTTCCAAGTTAAATGCCACTGTTTTGATATAAAAATTACAATAATTAGAATATTAATTAGAATACAAAATTTGTTTTGGTAGGTTCACTATGACCAGAAGACCCTAGAAAAATAATAACTTGGTTTAAATCACTATGATCAATCCTAATTGCCACTAAACCATAAAAATGAAATTAAATTAATTTTCACTAAATACAAATCAAAATGACATGAAAATAATTCTTCATTGTGCTTTAGGATTAAGAGAACCCTCCATAAAAATTTCAAACCAATTGGAATTAATTTGACCCCTCAAATGGATTAATTAAGTAAAATGACCATTTTGCCATTAAAATAAGTGTAATAATTAAAATATAACTAAAAAAATCACCGAATTTATTTTGGGAGTTCTCTATGATCAGAGCAGCTTAATAAAAATAAAATTGGAATTCTAGTAAAATTTGCATTTTTAACCAATATTTAAATATTTAATAATTTTAAAAAAGATAAAAATCACAAAATTAATAAAATTCATGAAAATGTTCCAAATTGTCTCCTAATCACTTGAGAGCAATTGAGATAATTTTTCTAAGTCCCTAAGCGGAGATATTAATTTTTGAAGGCTTAAAATAATTTATTAAAAGTTAAAAATGAATTTCCTTAATTTTCCACAAAAATAATTCCAATAAATCAAAGGAAAATCAGAAAAATATGAAGTTTTCTCCTCTGGGTTCCCTGGCCTCAGAGAGATTTAAGAAAAATATAAGACTTAATTTTTCACTTTTACAAAATTTTATAATTAATTATACTCCACAAACTAAAATAATTCTTTTAATTAAATTTAATTAAATTTAAAGTCTAAAAATTATGAAAATTGGTCCTAGTGGTCCTCTAGTTTAGTTCTACCTCCAATAAAAATTTCAAGGGTATAGGCTTTGTTTTTACCAAGTTATTGAATTTTCATTGAAAAAAACCCAATTTTGCATCAAAATAAATATATAAATTAAATTAAATTCAGAAAAATCACATTTTCTCCTATAATATTTTAATTCACCCATGAGTGGGGTAACATAAGAATCCCAAATTCATTTGACTTTAATTTAATGAATTATGAAATGAATAAGCCTAAAGGGGCAAAATGATAATTATAGAATTTGGCCTTAATTAATATTTAGGCTTCACTATGGGTAATGGGTAATGAAAATTCTTAAATGATCTCCTTAGATGATTAAAATATGAGGGATTAAAAGGGGTAGAAACTAACTCATTACTTTTCAACATTAAGAGAAATATTATAATTTCCTTAAGTATTAAAAATTTAGAAGTTAATTAAAAATAGAAGATGATAAGGTGAAGGGGTTGGATCTTGGAAGATCTTAACTCGCCAATTTAAACCCCTAATCAATGATCTAATAATGATGCAACCTTGAATAAAAATCAAATGTCATTTATTCTAATGAATTATAAGTCTACCCGTAAGGGCTTAAAGGTTTATTAATGAGATTAAATCAAGATATTATAATTAATTTGAAACATTTTAAAAAATTATAATTAATTTAAAATAATTTTAAAATAACATAATTAATTTAAAATAACTTAAAATAATATAATTACTTTAAAAATAATTTAAAATAATATAATTAATTTAATAAAACAATTTAAAATAATATAATTAATTTAAAACAGTTCTAAAACAATATAACAAATTTTAAAATAATATGATTAAGTTAAGGTAACTTCAAGATAACATAATTAATATAATATAAATGAATTTAAATCAATATAATCAAATCAAAATAATATAATTAATTTGAAATATTTTAAAATATTATAAATAATTTCAAAACATTAATTTGAAACATCTTAAAACCCTATTAATTCAACCTTAATTAAATTGGTTAAATTTTCTAATGATTCAATTTGCCCCTAAAGGTTCTCACTCACATAATTCTTAATTCACTTAAATTGGTTAAACATCAAGTGAATGCCACCTCACTCGAGGGATAATTAAAATATCTTAGTTCACTAAGCAAGAACTAAATCCCTCTTAAACTCTAATTAAATTGTGATGATTGATTGATCGGCTCGATGAAGTTCATTTGGACTCAAAATGATCCCACGAGCATCGGAAAGATGTTTAGGATGCGTCCTAAGCACTTTCCCGATCTAATGGGGCATTTTAGAAGAACAATTGGATTTCATTGTTCTTTGATGAAGAAAATCATCCTTAACACACCTTAAGGACCCGCTAAATCACAATTTAGAATTGGATAGACACACTTTACACCTACTTTTCCTGTTTTCTGGCATGCTATAAATTCCTGCAATATTATATATATGCATTGCAAAACTAAACTTTCAGGTGGGGGAGACGAGAAGACTCGCCATACACACATTTATTTATTGCAATTTGTGTTGCTTTGCTTAAATGTCTTTATTGCTTCTGCATATTATACTTGTGATAAATTGCCAAAATGATACAACCCAGCATATTTAAACAACTCAAAATTTAATCACAAACAAAATAAACTTGCAACTTCAACTAAAATTAAGAAGTCTCTCGGATGATCAGGAATCCCTTGGAGGAGATAACCTATGTGTTGCTAACGAGATTTCACATGGTTTAAATGAAAGTATGAAACTCATTCAGTTGAGTTTAATAAATTCATTTGGACTAAGTGAATCTGAAGAAAATAGTGGTGTCGGAATGAGGGAACTATGGGATCCTAACCGGTATCGCTTAATCAACTTTAACATTTCCCCAATAAGATTTTAAGACACATCAATTTAAACATTTCTATGACATGACACTTCTTTCATCCTTTGATTGTCACTTCTTAAACTAAACTCTCTGCAACAACAAGGAGCTTGGAGCAAGTATAGTGGGTAGCAAGGCCATCTTCAACAGCAAAAATAATCTTCATCAACTTAACTTTTCTTAGAAATAAACAACAAATTCATAGCCTAGTGCAAGATAAATCCTCACCTTATCTTTAGACATTTGTATAATCATGTTATGTAATTTAAGCCCTAACTCGTTTTATGATTCTGAGATCGTCGTTAAGTACGTCGTAAATCCTCCTATCTTCCTAGGCTATTTGCACGATCAGGTATTGTGTAAATGCCCTAAATAATAAAATCGGCAGGATTAAACATTTAAATAACTTCATTTCAAAAACGTAAAGCCAAACAAATAGGATAGTTGGGAGGTCATTTGAGGTTCTCCTCAAATCCTATGACGTCCCCTACTTCTTCATTTCTTTCCATTCCCTAAAATAAACTGCTCCTACTTTGAACCATTCCCCTTTAAATTTCTCATGGTTATCCTTGAATACTTGAAATTTGTAATTCATGAAAGCAGAACCACTAATCTTAATCGAGAGTTTTCTTTAAGTGAATCCCGTCATTTAAGATGTAATTAACTATAGGGGCTAGCCTTTATAGGGAACTTTAGAACCCAGGTAATATAAACCCTGCTTAGGGGAACTTGTCTGTTTATAACATTAGTTTGCAGGTCAAACAGATGTCATAACTTTCATAGTTTATTTAACCGAGCCTCTTTACTAAGCAATGTGTTCATCCATCGAGACAGATGCATGGTTTACGGTGCGGTGCCCGCTTATTTAAACTATTAAAGATATGAAATCAGTTAGAATTTCATACTTTATAACTAAAAATTATATTTTCAAATACTATTTTCCAAAGCTATATTTATTAAATTAAATCTAAATTATTTTATTAAATTAAATGTAAATTATTTTCAAAAAAAATATGAGATAAACTTTATCGACCAACAATTTCTGGCGACTCCGCTGGGGAGTTGTTCCTCTCTTCTTAAATGATCAGATGGTTTTGCTTTCATAAATCGGTAGTGAGTTCATGTCCCTAGTGGATCAAACTACCATTCTTTTCGTTGGCATACCCCGCTCATTTCTGTCTTAAACATGTATAGTTAACTCTTTTTTTATTCTAAAGCCACTGTTTAAAAACTCTTAAACAGAGAGGTTCCGGAATCTTTCCACCTCCCCAAAAAGGTGAGGTAGACCCCTAATAGGTGTGGTAGAATAGGAGCGGTTCATCGAAGTGAGGTTGAGGTGAGATTTGCCCTTCCCTTTCAATTCTGAACTGGGTCCTTTATTTCTCCTTCGCTTTCTTCTCTTTCGTTAGCTTAATTGTTCCTAACGAGTTGTGCATGTTCCACTTTTGAATCTTGTTCCTAATAAACTCAAAATGAAATAAAATCCAATAAATTCTTAAAACCTTAAAAAAACATAAATAAATAACATTTTGGCTCGGACAATTTTATACTTCATCCTAAGATTGTTGTAACGAAAGGATGCATAGGATGACAGTAACGCTCTGAATCCTCCTTGCAGAAAATGTCTGCGCCAAGTTGATCTTTTCCTTCATCGCAGGAGTAGACTTAGCAATCAATAAGAACAAACTATCTGATGAAGCAGTCATTCGCTTTGGATAAGGATTTGATAACACGAACATCAAGTTCGGAGACGTCAATGTAGCTGAACTAAAGTCCATGGTATCAGAATCCGTGGAACCTGTAGTTGAGTTCAGCCTGAAATCAGTACATGAATTTCATCCCCTGAGGAGGGCCCCAACTGGGGAAAATACTGTCTCCCTTAAGAGATTAGCTGCCGCTCCCAGGACTGTTGTCACTACCCCCGCCGGTCTAGTCGTCACTGCACCTGCCTTTGTTCCTACCAAACTAAAGGGGAAGACAGTTCAGTTAAGTGATGAGCCTGCTACCATGGAGGGTTCAACTTTTGCTGCAACCCCGTCAATGTTCGAGATAGGGTCCAGTTCAAGATTTATACCGCTAACTAGAACACAAAAAAGAAACAGGAACAGGAAGGTTGCAAAGATAAAGAAAATGAAAATTTTCAAAGATGTTACTCCTGCAGGGGATGTCAAGGATGAGTTTGAATTACCCGAGACCTCACCACTGTTGGGAGGAAGCAGGTTCCACCCTTTGTCTGCTGCCCAGGGTGAGGAAGATACCAGAAAGATTTCCACTACACCTCCTCGACCTTTCCACTAAGAAGGTCAGAGGGAGAAGAGAACCAAAGCTACGTCAATGGCTCAATTACGAACTATAATCGGGAAGCTAGTTGTGAATAAAAATTGTTCAGTCGATGAGATTCTCAGAAGGATGGGACGAGTACCTGCCAAAGCCCACCTTAGACTAAGGATAGTCTCACAGAGGAAGTCATGTTCCCCAAGAAAGGGACCAAGCAGGGATAATGGACTGTCTACCATAGTATCTAGTCCGCACGTTAGGGCTCACACCACTCATCAGTATGTTGGTACTGCCGACAGGCCGTCTGGCCCTAAGCTGCTGGCATCAAAAGAGATGGTGTGGTGACCCAAAATTGCTGGTGAAAGGGTTAAGTAGAGGGTGGCCGTCTTAGAAGAAAAAGTTCATCAATCACCGTCAGTAGATCTCAAGACTTTTAAGGGAAGTTCGATTGAAGAAACTTTGGAAAAGCTGAGGACAGATCTCAAGCAGTTATCCTAAGAGAAGAAGAATGAGTCTGGTAAGGATGAAGAAGAAGATTTAGCTGATTATATGGAAGAAGAGTACGCCGAGGTACATTTGGTTGAAACTCGGGTGTCATCATCTCTACGAGAGGCTTCAGAGTCCGAAGGGAGAGATGACCTAGAGAAAATGCGAAAGCTCATTCAACAGAGGGATGAAATTATCGACCGATTGGAAAGGAAGATGAAAGAAATGAAGGTTTCCATTGCCACACTCCAAAGCCAACATCAAACTCCAAAATAAGCGCCCGCAGAGGTCATTCAGATTTTGGATGGAGAAAAGGAACCCACCTCTGTCAACAGGGAGGAACGACTGAGGAAGGATTCTGTTCAAAGTTTAATACCAAAAAAGGACATTAAGAGTATGGTAGAATAGCAGGTGAAAGAAGCATTAGCTCAGTCCAAGAACGGGGCATTAATTCTGAAAGGTAGACCTTACCCAAAAAAATTTTATGTCGTGCAATACCCCAAAGTCTTTGTATCACCTCTGTTTAAGACTTTTGACGGAACAAGAAACCCCCTACAACATGTTGCACACTTCCGCAGAAGTTGCTGCAATGCGGGGACTAGTGATGCTTTACTTTTCCGCCAGTTTGTTAGCAGCCTTTCAGGAGTTGCCTTCGACTGGTACATGGATTTGCCTAACAATTCAGTTAATACATTCGCAGAGTTAGAAAACCTAATTGTAAAAAGGTTTGTTGGAGCACAACACCACGTCACTGTCAGTGATCTTGTGGTAGAGAAACAGAGACTGGAAAAAACTTTGGTGGACTATTCTGTGATGGAAAAATTTAAGTATGAAGTGTGAACCACAACTCCAAGAGCAGCATGTGATTGGAATTCTACTGAAGAGTATTCACGGCCCGATAGCACTTCTCCTTAAGGGATTTACAATAAAGAACTTCGAGAAGTTGATTAGCAAAGCCGCTAGTTTACAAGAAGAAGCAAAGCAGCTCAATTTCTTGGAAAAGTCCGATAAGCCAAAGCCAAGGAAAGTTTTTGAAAATAAATCTGGAACTGTCACAACAATAGATAAGGGAAAGCAATCGATGCGGATACGGACGGAACGATCACAATAGAGTTACCAACCGCTTCAGCAGAATTACCAACCATCTCAGCAGTATAATCAGCAGTCATCTTAGCAGAGGTATCATCAGACAAAGGGATAATGTAAACTGACAGAGCTCCTGAACAAAGTATATCCCTTCGAAGATGAAGCAGTAGGAAAGATGTTCTGCAGCTTAATCAAGAAGGATGAATTCCAGATGCCAGAGGCCATAAAACCAGAAGAAACAGATAAGAAAGATCATCCGTTGTATTGCCCTTACCATAGGATGCTTAGACACAAAATAAAAGATTGCTTCACTTATAAGAATTGGCTCGAGAGTAACTTCAAAAAGGGGAACATAACGATCCCGAAAGAGTACATGAGAGAGCTCCAAGGAGGTTCTATCATTATTTTCGGTTGATCCCATTGTTCTGCTAGATCCATAAAGTGGACAATCCATATCAAGTGTCGTCTTTTCTTCTCTTTTTTTCATTGATGTATTCCATTCCCGGTGATCCTGTCCCCCTCAACACAAATCTTTCTTTTCATTTTCTATATCCCATGGGCGTATAGACGAAAGAGAAATGAGAACTCAGTAGTTTCGAAATGAAATCGGCGTACTCCGATCAGTGGGGGGAATCTTTGGCTCTATCGAACATACAGGGAATTGGATGAAACCAGGTTTGACGACTTGTGGTGGCGACTGAAATTCACCGTTTGGTCTCACCGGCCTTGAATCAGTCACAGTGTACATGACCAATTGTGGATGGAGTACCGCATGAACAAAATCTTTAAAAAAAATATTGAGTCACATCCAAACAGCTTCGATGCGTGCCTCAATTTAGAGTTTGAGACCTGCTAAGCCAGCACTATCGATTGCAATAGAGGAATCGCCCCAGAAGAAAGAAGATAAAATCACAGATGAGAAGAAGACTGAAGACCCAAAGAGTAGACTGGGGACTGCATTTCCTAGGGTGGTTGTTTCAGATTCAGGGGAGAAATTCTTCGAATCTCTAATTCTGTATAATTATTTTTTCCCCCCGTGGGGTACTATAATGAGAAGAGTTAGGGTGTTGGCTACGTTTTGATTATTTCTAGCAATAACATAATGATACACCTAAAATATATAGTATTTTTATGCACATTTTTATACCTATTTTTTATGATATTGTACTTTAATGGAAGGTATTTTGTGTTTTTCTTGCATGTATGATGAAAATGGATGGTCATGATGAAAGGAGCAAAATTGGATCAAATTTGGAGCAAAAAAAATGAAAAATAAAAAATTTGGCACTGGCAGCTAATTCGAATTTCAAATGGATTTAGCGCCAATTTCAAAGGGAATGGGATGCAACTCTTGGTGGTAACGTCCATAACTTCCTTTGGGCGGCAAGTTTGAATGAAGGGGTGCGTTCCTTGGTAGATACATTGAATCTGGACACATTTTGAAGAGACACCAAGGCACCTTTTGGTTTACTATTTAAAGAGAGTTTTAGGAAATATTAAGAGACTCTTCCTTTTCATTTTGAAGGGTTCTTTCTTTTTTTTCTTTTATTTTTTCCACTGCATTTTTAAGAGTTTTTATTTTAGAGTAGGAGTAGAGGGTAGAAAGGTGAAAAGGGTCGGAGTGAAGTATTCTTCTTCCCACTTCTTTTCTTTCTTTTAGTTTAGTTTTTATTGAAGTCTGAAGTCTGCATTCTGAGTCAACGGAGTTGGGAGACTTGCTCTGAGGAATAGTTCAGCGAAGAGTCAAAGTTTCAGAGGAACTTCCTTAGTCTTGTGGAGAGGATTTTTAGATAAGTGTTTACTTTTATTTAGTTTATTAATACTTATTTTCGTTTATTATTTTTCTTATCATTGTTTTTAATTTCAAATCAATGTGTTTTTATATTTTCTCAATACATTCTGAGTAGTTTACTTTATCTTTTTCTTTCTTAAATGGAGAAGTAATTAATTTACAAAGAATTGTTGTGGAAAGTATAAGTGTTTAAAAGTTGGAAGAAGTTGTGAAGATTGATTCTAAAAACTTTGTTTACTTCTTAATTTGGCTTGTTAAGTTGTAAAATTTCTTGAGATTATGTAAGATCCAATGCGGTATTGTCTCATAAAAGTTAGTAAGAATCACATGCAATTATATGGGTGAGAATTGTAGTCCATATAATTAAATATAATATTAGAAGATATTTTTATAAAAAGGGAGTAAAATTAGACGATTTTAGAGTGACAGGCTAAAACCCCCTAATTTGGTTTGAAGTTTTGAGTTTTGTTATGAGAAGTTAGCCCCAGTGTGTTGGGAATCGAGGGAACTCTAGAGTGAGAGACTCGGTATCTTCCCTGCCTAACCATGTTCAAAATAATATAAATTTCAAATTAACATATGTTCTTTATAGAACCAAGTAAGAGTAAAGAACACATTTGCTTCTATCTGTCACAACAAAAATTTGAATACTTCCACAAAAATACTTTAAAAATTATTACTATTTCATGAAAGGAATGAAAAAGATATTCTAGTTAATAGTATTTTACATCCAGTGTTATTAGTTATTGTAATTTTTATTTCTTGCTTTGCATTTTTATTAAGAAAATTTCAAAAGATATATCAACCTTCAAAACTTTTCAAAATCAAGACATACTTTTTCGAAAACAATTAAAGAAAGTAAAAAAATAATTTCTCTGATTCCTTTAAAGATTTCACATTTTCCCTGTGGGTTCGATATCTCGGGGCTTAATCAGAAAGTCCTATATTACTTGATAAACGATATGTATACTTGCATAGTATCACATATTATAAAATCATTATTTTCATATCTTAAATCATCAGCGCATTTATCCAGCGGAACCAAGTTTCTGGTATCCGTTGCACTTACATTTACAGTACAGTATCAAGTTTTTGGCGCAGTTGCATTTATCGGGGATCACATAACTGATGACAATTCACCTAATTTGGATCTTAATTTCTATTCTAATAATGATTCTCAAATTGTACCAAGCTTAAACGATCGTGATAACGAGGAGAGTACCAACGGGGATGGTTACGATAGCTCCGGAAGCGATATACTCATTTGCGAATTCCGGGGACCACCTCAGAAGGAAACACCTGCAGATTTAGCACAAGACTTGGAAGAGATAACAGCAGTCAATCTAAGGAGTGGAAAAGTTTTACCCTGGAGATGGGTCCAAAAGATAAAGGAAAATAAATAGTTACTCAAGAAGAGCAGTTTCCGCCAACAAATGAAGTATATGTTAGGGAAGAGGATAAAGAAACAATCAACAAAGTGGAATACAATGTGTTAGCCCATCTTTGGAAGTTACCCGCCAAGCTAAGCATCTACGACGCCCTGATCCTATCAAAGCAAATGAGAGAAGCTCTAGTTAAGGCTCTACTTGACCCAGGGATTTGTTTAGCTCAATTGGTCGATAGCTCCTTAGATGACGTTTGCTCGCTAAGAGAACAATACGGTATTACCTTCACGAATAATGACTTGTTGCTCGGTAAGAGAACAGTGCGATATTACCTTCATTTTATTTTTTACTATATTTCATTTTGATCTTTTTTAATAATATTTGGGTATAAACATATATGAAAAAGTTATAATATCACATATATTATAATTTCATTTTGTTCTATTTGGGTTTAAAGATATATTAACTTTCCATTTTATTAGTATTCTAAAAACACCTACATAATAATTTTCTTTAGAATGTTAAAATATCATCAACATTATAGGTAGTTCTTATATGCATAATATGTGGCTACTTAAGAACAAATACATTATTTTCAGTTCTTTTAGGGATTTTAAATGGGATGCATGCTTAAATGGACTTCTATTTAATAATTTATAAATCTAGTTTTTTGCATAAATTCATCATAGTTAGTGTTTCGTTTATTCTAATTTATTATATTATAATAAATGAAATAAAACATTTAATGAATTTAAAAATGTATGTGTATGAACATCAATTTTATAAAAAACGGTTTTTTAGGACTAAAATTATATATTTTTTTTGCTATTTGTTAAATATTATTATTAAAAGAAAATTTAAAAAAATTTAAACTTTTATTCATCAAGCAATATAATAAATTCCATTATGATATGTAGAGTACTAATATTTGACCATTTATTTAAGATTAAAATTTTTAATAAATTTATGCATAGTTGTAATTATTTTTCATAATATATTTTTAAAAAAAAATTAATCTAACTTCTAAAGCAATGTTGAGTGATCATTATGTCCCAATGTAAGTCCTTTCCCCCATCTTATAAGCTACTTCCACATTTCAATATTAGTGCTTCCTCCTAAAATAAACTAAATATTTATGAAATATCTACTACTCATAACATGGAATATCTATTATACCATTTGCCAATATAAGCCCTTCCCATACTACAACTTGTAATATTGTAGAATATTGAAGAAACATTTGTTATGTGATAGTTTCTAGAAGTATTAGTTACTCATCATTCTCGTTATATTAATTAGACTAATATGTCATTTCTTTCAATAATTTGAATCATATTTAGTTTCTTATAGTCGATCAAACATTTTTTATAGTACTTTCTATAAGGAAAAGAAACCTCAGCTTTAAAAGGTATCCCTAAACATTTATGTGGATGTCCCTGCAAAGTCTTCTAACTAAAAAATTTCAAACTTTTTGCATATTTCTTCTAAGTATTCTTCTAGAATTTATTAAACAAACAAATTACTTCATTTACCTTATTACCTCCAATACTAAGATTATCATGTTGGTACCAGAATCATAGCCTAAATCATGGTTGCCTAGATTTGATTAGTTGGTCTATCAATAATTCAATCTTAGCCTCAAACTCATGATACATGATGAAGAAGGAACAGTGATGAATGAATGTATATAACTTTAAAACATCAAAGCCAAAGGTACTATATTAATTCTTGAATGGCATTGAATGCTTTATTTTCCCTAAAATCTAATTTCTCTGTCACTCAGTTGATTATAATAATTATTGGCTAAATTGAGGACTGCGTTATTTGATGGACTCCATTCAAGCATTTATAACCCAATACTTAAAATTTGAATTTATATTACTTTAAACATTCTTTATACTTTCTATGAAGTGTAAAGTTTGTCTACTTCTAATTAGTACTTCTAGATCCAAGGTCTCGTCTATATTAGGTAAGTCTAGTAACTTTTTATTACCATAATGGTAAATCCCTACCAACATTCGTGATTCATTTTCATTTAGTGTTGCGGCACCTGGTTAAAAATAATGTCGTCATATGATATAAAATTAAACTCCATGTAGGCATCCATGTAAAAGAAGTTAATATCATATACATAATTTTGGAAAATAAATATATTTAAGAGCCATACTAATTAGCTTCTAAATGCTAAAAATTAGAGTTATTTATATTCTTATATATGTTTTAAGCAAATAAAAAGTTATCCAATATATGTTTTAAGCAAATAAAAAGTTATCCATTAAATTGGATTAATTCATATAATGATATAAATATAAACATGTTTTAAAGAAAAGTTGATTTCATTAATTAAAATAAAATACATAAGTGTTTTAATTTCTCAATGACAATAAAAAAGTTTCCAAAAAGGAGGATTAAACCAAAAATAATTAAAAAAGAGAGGTTGGTACTTTGCCCTAAGGAAAAAATAAACAATGAAAGAAAATGAATAAAATGACTTATAGAAAAAAAATTCCAGCCCATATGAAGAACCATGTATATATAGTTTCTTTTATATAGTTTAGCGACTCTCCTAACATTTGTTTTTCCTCCTTACTTTTACCTCAATAAATCAAGGAGATTTTCTTGAAGTAATCTAAGGAGTCCATAAACAAATCATCTTATGATATAATTTTTTTTAATATAAAATTAGCAATAGGTTGTGCATTTGATGCAACACCCACAAGATGTTGTGATCTATTAGTTGGTTGAGGCAAAGAAGGAGAAATAAAAACATTGAATGTAATATTACCCAATAGTAAGAGTACTAGAAGATGAATGCACTTAAGTAGGAGCACTAGCTAAAACATATTCTTAAAATAAAAAATGATTCTAAATGGGTTGAGAGGATTAACTTTTTATTAGCTTGAGAAAGCAATATGTTGAATCTCATGCAATATATTATATAAACAATGATCTTAAAGGTCATTTCATCAACAATGGAGCTTATATCAATTTTGATTTTTTTGGTATGTTATCAGATATATAGATAAAAATGAATAGCTAACTAGGTGAAAAATGAAGAGTAAACTACTGCTATAATATTTATAGCAATCATTAAGATAAGATAATTAGAAATTATGTGAGAAGGGATGCCAATAAAAGCAGAGATAGCATTACTCTCCTTTCTAACCCTCTTACAAAAATAAGTCACAAAAAAGCTTGAGGTGATAACAAAACCTGAGAGTTAATTCCATTATTAATATATCTCAGCATCTACTCAAACATAAGACAAACCATATAAATTTGGAAAAACCTTCTATTACTTCTACTTCAAATAGCAGCCTTGCAATAAAAGTCCTAGAAAGCTTAGCCATTAATTAAAATGGGTTTTCCATATATAAAGCAAGAGTAAAGAGAAACTTATGATTGAAAATGGATCTCGAGGCATGGAAATGAAATCTTGATGGTGGCAATATGACATTCATTAACCAGATATACGTCTAAAGTCCATTAGTTTATTCTCATAAATAAACCCTCTATTTTTAAGATGTGATTAGTATATGTTGTATTGTAGTCTTTAACTCTATTAAACATCTGTAAGATTTTTTAATACCAAAAAATGACTAAGAAATCTTATAACCATATAAGCAAGCCAACATCAATTTTTTAATATAATGAAAGCAAGGTTGCCCCTCCTGCACTACCCCCTTCCCCCACCTCAAAGGTTTTCAACCAAATAAGGAAAATACGATGCAAATAGAATGCATGTTCATTATCAGACTAAAATGAAGCATCTGAACATTTGTGAGAAGCTTGTTATAGTTTTTATGAGTTTCTTAAAAAAAATGGTAGACGAGGAATTTTAACTAACTAAAGAAAAGAAAATTGATAAAATTTACATTATTTCAGTTTATTTTGACAAAAGCATGAGTTTTAGTAGACCAAGTAAAATGTTTGGCCTATTGGTTCAAGCTTTCAAGCTTTAGAAGTATGAATGTAGTTTAAGAGAATCAATTATATGAATAAGATGTTATGAACCTCACTTTATAATTTTCTTATTAACCAAAACCACTTGTAGTGAATAGAAATGTGGGGAAATTCTAAAAACATTAAAAAAATTTTGTGACATAAAACAAAATTTAGAGAATTGTTAATTCCAAATAACCTCTTAATAAAAGAGGAAACACAATTCTATCTCATAATAATAGCATGGATAATATAAATATTTATAATTTAATCAATATAAAAATACTATTGCTTAAATATTTATCAATATTTGTATGTTTTTGAGAGAAAAATTAATCAAGATTGGTTTTATTGTAGGTTCAAACTGAAGATAGCCAGTCACGCGTAGATAGAATTGAAAAAACCTATAACCAAGTTTGCTTTGATTCATGTTGAATTGTTTAACTTCAAGTATTAATAGCAAACATATTGTTCCTCAAACTTAGGGGGTAAAATTTTCAAAATGTTCAAAAATAAATGACAATTTATCATAAAATCGTGATTGTATGTATACATAGTTATTAGGTAATTTATTCCAAAATTGATTAGGAGTCACCACCAAATTATTTCATTAAGCATTAACAGTAATTGAGTGTCATGTACATTTATTTGTGCACATGTTTACCTCATATGTTTCTTTAGTTTTCTTCAAATTTTGAAGATTATACCTATATTTGGATATCATTTATTCATCTATAAATTAAAAATTTTGACAAGTTCATTATTTACTCATTAAGATCTAATTCTAACAATTATCTACATATGGATATGCCAATTAAAAACATATCATTACCTCTAATTGCTAGACTTCTTTTGAAATTTATACTTATTAAGAATTTTAGATAAAAATTTGAACTGGTGCTACTGAGAAAGTTTATTAGCACAAGGTGGTCATTTGAAAGTGATTAAGTTTTAAACTCGTTATCATTTCCTTCGTTGTAATGACCAAATTTATAAAAAAATTATATCAAGGAGAGCTAACTTCCTACAAATTATCAATATTACTTGGGTAGGCTCTACACTACTAGAAACAAATAATAATCACAAAGTCTAAATCACCAAAAAGGCTTCATTATATGCTTTTACTTTGAAATTATTTTTTTCTAACATTAGAAATATAGTGCTTAATACTCAAGATGAACCAAGTTCTCTCAATAGTCCTTAATAAGCACCTTAATAACAAAATTTTGATTGGATCATTAACAAAATTTATTCCTCCATTCGTGACTACTAGCACTGAATCACTTAACATTATCAATGAAACCTCTCTTGCAAATCATTCTTTTTCATGTTCAATAGAGTCAAAAAAAATTCTATCATTACTTCTGATTAGTCTATGGAGACTAGCTTTAATTTAGAAGTTCATTTACCTCTCGCTCCAGTCTTAGCAAACCCATTTCACCTTTATTAGCTCTCTTGCTACCATGATTGCTAGAGCTAAATAAAGACTTATATCAGCTCATGCCTTATAAAATTTTAATGAACTTAAATATCAACAATCTCAACATGATCTTGACCAGCTAAACTTATCTACAATGATGATTATGTAAGATGAAGATATTCCGATTGAAGGGACTAACTTTTATTCTAAAAATATTAATAGATGATGTGTAAGGGAAAAAAACATATCATATTAAATATTTATGACTTAGAAAATTTTATTAAAATTATTTCCACTTTATAATGTGTCATTTTGGAAATGAATTTTGGCTAGATATATGTTATCCATTATCTCCCTTCTGATTGGATTTTTTGGTATCTTTTTGTACTTATCAAAATTATGAATAACAATTAGTTTATTTTTACATTAAAAAGACTTTACAAGACTAAAAATGAACCTAACTTTGGCATAATTGCTCATATCCATATTCCATTTATGTGTATGATTGTGGGTTATTACACTACTTTTCATTTCTTAAATCTCCTTTCATAGAAATTGAACTAGCATTTCATTTGGATATTATATTAAAAAATTTTCCCCCACAACTTCTCCTTAAAAATTAATAACAAGCCTTGGGATAACCTTCTTTTAACAAGGCAAAGATTTTCATCCCTTAAAAAAAGTTAAGACTTCATATTATTAAAAATATAAATTTATTACAATTAAATTATATAAATACAAAATACTTTTACAATAATTAATTTATTATTATATTAAAAAATGTTTTTGTTTTTTTAAAATAATAAATATTATTAAATAAATGAAATCTCGTGTAAAAAATAATCAACACATATAGTAAATACATAAAACATTATATTTGAAACTTATATCCTCACACTCTAGTACAAGCCACGAAATAAAAGAAAACATGATTAGCTAAGGAAAAGTAGTACTTAATGTAATTAAGTAACCATTAAAGTATAATGTTAAATAAGGTGTAATAAATGAAAAACTAATGGAATTAGCTGCATTACAAGGGCTCAAGAGATTGTCTCACCATACTTTCTTCTATATGGAGTACCAGTTCTTCTGCAAATTTTTAGGAATACAAGTCAACTAAGAGCCTTTCACAGGGAAAAATATTATAGTAGGCTACTCAGACTTCACAATTATAGTGGCAAGTTATCATAGTTTGTGAAGGCAAAAATAACCACAGGAAGTTGTACATCTTGCAATTCAATATCTATAAAAAAGCATAAGAGAGGATTGAAGAAACATTTCATTTCATAGTTAAAGTTGTATAAAATAATAGTTACATCAAAGCCAAGAAAGTAAAGCCCAAAACAATCTCCAGAACAACACCAATAAAGCTAGCTATCAGAATAAAACACCCACGAACCATATGGGTATATGCTTTGCATGTCGGGCATTCGCCAACCATGACTGATGTCCCAGTCTGGAATCTGTACATAGCCAGGATAACATGACACTCTTTGTGCTCCTCACAGTGGGGTGTGAAATAAAAGAAGAGATAGTGAAGTTTCACCCACCACTGTTAGGAGGACAGACAGTGTCATGTTGTCCAGCCTAAGTACCGATTCCGGACGGGGAGAGCAGTCACGGCTGGCGAATGCCCCATGTGCAAAGCATAAACCCATATCATTTAAGGATTTCCACGTGGAAAAATCATGAATGCGTTACTTATTAGCCAAAGATTTCCTAATATTGTCACATAAGTGAAAGTTGGCTCCTTGCATGAAAGAGAGGTCAGGTAGCTTTCTCCAACCAATTTCTATGTTATCCCTTTCATAATTAATCTTGTCTCATATAAATGAAAATCTGGGATACATATAAACCTGAAATGATAGTTGAATAAAGTTTTTAATTGTTACTTATCTAAAATATTGGTTTCTATTAAGAATACAAAGTGCACAGATAAAAGGGGCTATAAAAATTTGATGTTGAATCTATCAATATCCAATTATATATTCTGCAAATTGTTTCAATCAATAAATTTTATTCTGTCATATTTTACAATAAATTCTTAGAATATAATTAAATATTATATCTTGTAAATTTCTTGTGTTATCCTTGAAAATAGATGATCAAAACATATTAAAAAGGAATGGATGCCTTCACGATTTATTGCTTATAAATTTAATATAGTAAAAATCATTAGAATTACTCAACATAATGGAAACTAAAAACTCCCATCCAAGCAACATTTGGTTACTAGGGCTATCAAAAAAAGCTCGTTGTTCTTGACAATTTATATTCGACTCGTTAAGTAACCCACGTTCGAATCTTTCATTTAGCGAGCCAAACACAAACAAATTTTTTTATGTCTAGTTATAAATAAACAGAACATGAACAACCCTTTGTTTGTTTATGTTTAGCTCGTTTTAGCTCGCAATAATGAAATTATATATATTATTTATATAATATTATATTTTATATATTTATATCAAAGTTTAAATCCCCATAGCTTGCATGAGCATGCTCTTTTTATTGCATAGGAATGGTATAGGTTCGAATACAATACACTACATCTATTTTTCTAATTAATTTAAATGAGCTAATTTCAAGCCAAACACAAATAAAAAATAATTCGAACTGAACACAAACACACACACTTCACTAGCAATTTCGACGACGAGACAGTTCCAAACAGAATTAATTTCAAACAAACCAAAATTTACAGCCTTTAGGGATCCCTATGTCCCAATATAAGTCCTTTCCCCCATCTTATAGCCAGGCTACTTCCACTTCCCAATATGATCGTTTCGCCACTAAAACAAATTAAATGCATCTGCTACTATAAAATGGAATGACTTCTATACTATTTACCATTATAAGCCCTTCCCTTAAATTATCCCTAAACATTATTATATGAATTTCTTTACACTGTCTTCTTTTATATTCAAAATTTTTAAGATTCTTCATATTTCTTCTAAAGTTTACCTCTGCATTCTATGAAACAGATTACATTCTGTACCTTACTACCTCCACTAATATGGTAACAAAATCATGATAACCAAAATTACTCCTGCCTAAATTTAATTGGTTGATCTACCATGAATTCAATCTTAGCTTCTAACTCATGAAGAATGATGAAGGAAAAAAGAAGCATTCGCTAGCCAAAATGCTAAATGTATCTAAATTTAATGCATTTAATCCAAAGGTGCTATATGATTTATTAAAGGGCTTTGAATGTTACCTTATTAGTTCAAATGTAATCCACTAGTTGGTTATAATAGTTAATGGCTAAATTGCGGCGGTTACAAATGCATTGTTTGTCGGATTCCATTCACATATTTATACCCCAATTCTTTTTTTATTAAAGGAGTCTGTAGCTCCCTACGCGTTAATTAAAAATAAAATTACATCACGGGAGAGAGGTCCTATCTAAACCCCCACTACAACTCACACAAAAAAAAGAACAATATAAGGTCCTCTCTCCTAAAAAAAAAAAAAAAAGAAAAAATACAACTCACCGACCCAAGACTCCGACTAAAAACAAAACAGGAAGACTAAGACAGGAAGACCAAAAACACAAAGAACAAAAAACTATATAAACAGTCAAAACCAAAAGGCAAGATTATAAATCTTGACATACTAAAGGAATTAAAAATACCCCAATCCTTAAAACGTGTATTTATAATTCTTTCAAGCTTCTCTATATTTTTTGTGAAGTGTAAAGTTGGTCTACTTCTCTAGCTCTAATCTATATTATGTTGATCTAGTGATGGTTTATTAACATAATGATATAGCTCAGTCAACTTTCTTTATTGATTTTCAGTTAGTGTTGGAACACTTGGTTACAATTATGTCGATAGAAAATTAGACTTCATTTGGGCAGAGTTTAGTAAACTAAATATATTTAAGACTCAGACTAATAAGCTCCTAAATGCTAAAACATAAGAAAGATTCATATTCTTTTATTTATTTTAAACATATTAAGTATTATCCATTTAAACATATTTAATCCTAATGTTCTAAACAAAAATAATTTTAAAAGCAAAATAGATTTCATTAATTAAAATAAAAAACACAGAATGTTGAATTTCTCAATTGAAAAAAGAGGCTGCCAAGGTACCTCTGAAAATAAGGAGGAGATGGTGTTTTGATTTAATAAGGTGAATACTCAAGAAACTAAACTGTTTGCTAGAAGCAAAAATAATTTAAATAAATAAATATCATAAATTATGTTATAGCTCAAAATGTATTAAAAGTTAACAATTAAATTAGATCATCAATTATAAATAGAAGCAAATTAAAATTTAACCATTTAATTTTACTTTTTAATTTGGGTACAATTTAATAAGAATGGATAAAAAAGCATTTATAATTAATAAAGACAAGAATATGAAACATCATACAAGTTACAATTATCATGAAATAGCTAGCTATGAGTACATGTCCCTCACATTAGAGGATTTCAAAGGAAATATAAAATATGTTTATATGTTCAACCCTATCCTTTCTTAGTAAGAGTGTATTTTTAATAATCAAGAAATTTTCAAATCTTTGAAAAGCTAATAAACTAATTCCTTATATTGTTATTTTTGACATTAATAGCCTAAATAAGCATGCATAAAATAGAATAAGTGATGATTTATATTATGTCTAGGAAATATAAATTTCTTAATTTATTATTTACTTTCAATTAATATAGTTCATTTATTAGATTGATATTCACTCTATATTAGTTTGCTCCTTTTTTTCATTATTGACATTTTAATCATAATGAGAAAGAGAGACTGATAAGAGCATATAAATGAGAACTCGCTAGCAATAAGTCGTCTTAAGATTTGATAATGAATAGAAGATGGGTTTCATATTAACTTAGTAATATTTTTATTTTAGTGATTTTATTTATTAGTATCGTATACTGATGTTTATAACTATTATAATAAAACACAGTAAATTTGGAATATTTTCTAATGAATTTCAAATAGGCCTTTGTTGATGTATATATATACATGAGAGAAATGGCATTTAAGAAAGTCATCTATTATCACTATTTAATTTCTCATAGCATATATGGTATATCATAAACAAAATTAATAAATTTCAATAACCTTCCAAAAGGAATTGAAAGAATTATAGTTGATAATATTTTATTGTATACACTTATTAATAATATTTATTAAATAATTTTAGAGAATATAGGACTTCTTTTTTTAAGTTTGAGATTATTTTTACATATTTTATTGCGATCTATACTATGATATATATGATATATGAATTGAATTTGTATTATTATTATTTTTATTCTTATTGTTATTATTATTATTATTATTTAGTATTGAGCAAACTTAACTACAAAAAGTATATGTCGGTACAAGTTAAAAAATTTGCACATGACTTCACAAGTAAT
Source organism: Papilionanthe hookeriana x Papilionanthe teres (assembly GCA_022702705.1). Taxonomy (NCBI): domain Eukaryota; kingdom Viridiplantae; phylum Streptophyta; class Magnoliopsida; order Asparagales; family Orchidaceae; genus Papilionanthe; species Papilionanthe hookeriana x Papilionanthe teres. Next base: position 46,158,617 of record CM040438.1, read on the forward strand.
GATAAGTTTCTCCTAGTAAGCTAGCATATCTATCTCTATTGAATTAGCTTTCAAAATCTTATTATGAGTTGACATTGCCTCAGAAAAAAAAAATAATCAAGTTGTTAGAAAACTTCATAGATATATCATATTTTCTGTACTTTGATGACCTTTTTTATCAAAAATAGAGTTGGCTTACTTTTATAAAATGATAGTAAACTATCATAAATATATTTATATTAAAGAAAGACATAATACCCTTTATTCAAATATACAAATTAATATAAAAGAACAAATTATTTAGTACAAGGGATGATAAACAATAATGAAGATCTCTATCCCAAAAAATAACAATTCAATGGAGTAAGCACTCGCATGGTCTTAATCAGTGGAGTAGGCGCTCAAACCCATGGTCTTAATGATATAAATAGAGTTATAAATAACTATTCAAGGTATTATATTAAGTGCTTAGCCACGTAATATTGTTATTTGGGAGAAAGCGATATAAAAATTTTGGCGGTAAGATTTTGACTTTCATCTAGATTTCAACAAGCATGGAGAGATAGGGGATGTGTTGTTCTTTATTATAATTGACACAATGGAAGATTAATTTATGAAAACCAAACAATTGTTATAAAAAATCAAGCTTTGTTAATGTTTCATGTATCTAATATATGTGTTGATTATTTTAGAACATGAGATTCCATTTATTTAATAATATTTAAAATTAATTTTTTTAAATATATACAAAATTAATTATTCAAAAAATAATTTGTATTTATTGAATTTATATTTTAATAATTTAAAGTCTTAACTTTTTTAAGGGATGAAAATATATGCCTTGAATTTAAAATAAGGTTGTCCCAAGGTTGGTTATTAATTTTTAGGAAGAGAAGTTGTGGGAGAAAATTTATTAATATAATATCCAAATGAAATGCAAGTTTAATTTTCTCTAAGAAGATATTTAAGAGATGAAAAGTAGTGAAATAACTGACAATAATGCACATAAATGGAATGTGGATATGAGCAATTAGGCCAAAGTTTAGTTCATTTTTAATCTTGTAAAGGTTTTTTAATGTAAAAATAAAATAATTATTAGTCATAAAATTGATAAGTACAAAAAGATGCCAAAATATCAAATCAGAAGGAAGATAATGGATAAAATATATCTAGCCAAAATTCATTTCTAAAATGACACATTATAAACTAGAAATGATTTTAAGAAATATTTCTTAAGCTGTAAATATTTAATATGTTGTTTTTTTTCCCTTACATGTCATCTATTAATATTTTTAGAATAAACATTAGTCTCTTCAATTGGAATATCTTCATCTAACATAATCATCAATGTAGATAAGTTTAGCTGGTCAAGATCATGTTGAGATTGTTGATATTGAAGTTCATTAAAAGTTTCTAAGCATGAATTGGTATAAGTCTTTCCTTAGCTCTACCAATCATGGTAGCAAGAGAAATAATAAAGGCGATATGGGTTTGCTAAGAATGACAGAGATGTAAATGAACTTCTAAAGTAAAGCTAGTCTCCATAGACTAATCATAAGTAATGATAGAATTTTTTTTTACTGTTGAGTAGGAAAGAGAATGATTTGCAAGAGAAGTTTCATTAATAATGTTAAGTGATTCAATGCTAGTACTCACTAATGGAGGAGTAAATTTTGTTTATGATCCAATCTAAAATTTTAAATTAAGGTCCTTATTAAGGACTATTGAGAGAACTTGATTCATCTTGAGTATTAAGCACTACAATTATAATGTTAGAAAAAATTTAAATTTAAAGGAAAAGAATATAATGAAGCCTTTCTAGTGATTTAGACTTTGTGATTACTATTTTTTTCTAGTAGTGTAAAAGGTTAACTCTCCTTGATATAATTTTTTTATAAATTTGGTTATTACAATGAAGTAAATGATAATGAATTTAAAACGAACGCCTTGTGCCAAAAATCTTTCTTTGTAACACCAATTCAAATTTTTATCTAAACCTTAATAAATATAAATTTTCATAAGAATTAAAGCAATCAAAGGTCGTGATATGTTCTTAATTGGCATATCCAAATGTAGACAATCGTTGGAAGCAGATCTTAAAGAGTAAATAATGAACTTATCAAAGTTTTGAATTTATAGGTGAAAAATGTTATCCAAATATAGGAATAAAGTTCAAAATTTGAAGACCATTAAAGAAAAATATTATGTAAACACATGCACAAATGCACATGACTCTCAACTAGTGCTAATGCTTAATGAAATAATTTGGTGGTATCTCCTAATCAGTTTTGGAATAAATTTCCCGATAACTATGTATACATACAATAAAAATTTTATGATAAATAGTCAAGAATTTATGAACATTATCAAAATGTTACCCCCTAAGTTTGAGGAACAATATGCTTGCTATTAAGACCTAAAGTAAAACATTTCAGCATGAAGCAAAGCCAAACCTGGTTATAGGTTTTCTCGATTCTATCTAAGCATAATTGGCTATCTTTACTTTTAACCTACAATAAAACCAATCCTAATTAACTTTTCTCTGAAAAACATACAAATATTGATAAATATTTAAGCAATAGTATTTTTATATTTATTTAATTATAAATTTTATACTATCCATACTATTATTATGAAATAGAATTGTGTACCTCTTTTAAAAATCCTCTAAATTTGGTTTTACAAAATTCATAGAATTATACTTTTACTATTTTCTTTATAAAAATAATAAATTCAATTAAATCCAAATAAATTGTTTAGCTGTTTATTTTAGAGTTCAAGGACTTTTATGATTAAGATATGTTAATATATTTATACTTTAATATTAGTCGTAATTAGATAAGATAAATTTAAATTAATCTAATCAAAATAATAAAATAATAATTTATTATTAATTTAATATATTTAAATAATAATTTTTTCTTTTTAAATTTAAATAAAAATATAAAATAATATCCATTAACTTTAGACAAAAAAATCTAATAATTACAAAAATATAATAATCATATATTTGATCAAATTTATCTTTTTTTTTTTTCAAAAATGAGAACTAAAAAAACGAGACTAATCGAAGAATTTTTTTAATACTCTATTAAAAATGATCAATTTTAAAAAAAAGTTATAACTAGCCCACGTGACACCATGTGAAGAAGTTGCTCCTTAGAATAAAAAACTAGCCATATGTTGTACACGAGATAGTGAATTTGTCAATGCCACAATATTTTGTTAATTAATTATTTTTTTACAAAAATTTTTATTTTTAGAATTTATCCATATTGATATTCACTACAAGTGGTTTTGGTTAATAAGAAAATGACAAAGTGAAGTTCACAACAACTTACTCATATAATTGATTTTCCTAAACTTCCTTCATACTTTTAAAGCTTGAACCTTTAGGTGTAAATATATATATTTTTAATTTTGGTCTGCTGATACTGATCACTGAAAAATTTATTAAGAAATTCATACCTATTTTTGATGAAATTGCACTTTAAAGAAAGGTATTTTCTTTATTTTGTTGCAGGAATGGAGAATTTAGGTGATAAAAGCAAAAATTATAAAAAGGAGCGGATTTGGAGCAAAAAGGAAGAAAATAATGCAATTTGTGCTGAGCCGCCGAAGGCGAGGGTACGAGGAAGAAAATTCTGAAGGATTTATAACTGTCTCGTTGACGGCGAGCCCGAGCCCGCCGACAGCGAGATAGCGCGGTTCAAAGACTTTCTAGAAGCCTCGCCGACAGCGAGGTAGTTCGTCGCCGACGGCGAGCTAGTTCAAATGGCACAGATACATTGAACCTAGACACCTTTTGAAGAGATGCTTACACACCTCTTGGACCTTTGCTTACCTCTATATATAGAGGCCGAAAGTTAGTCTTTTGTGTGTCTTTTGTGTGTTCTAAGTGTGTTATAATTGTGTGAGCAGTCTTTAGAATCTTAATTAGTATAATTAGTGAGTCTTTAGTGAGTTTAGTGAGTAATTAGTGAGTCGTGCTTCATCTTGGAAGGAAGAGTCGAAAGGAACTACGAGAGTCCGCTGGAATAAATCAAGATAAGTATTTGTATTTATTGTTATTAACTTTAAATGAAATCCATGCTTAGTTTTGTTCTCATGCATTCCGAGTAGTTTATTTAGTCTTTCTCCTCGTTTATGAAATTAAGTGAATTGATGAAATTAAAATAGAGATACTTTTTTTTGTGATAATTTTTACTTAAGACTTAATTTACTTTTTCAAACTGGCCATTTGATTTGTTAAAATGTGTTGATTTACAACTATAGTAAAAATTACATCTGATATTCGGGGAATTCAAAAGCCTTGGAAGGAAGGTGCAAATAAATAGAGAAATAATATCATCTGGGCGTAGAATTGAGCATTTTAGTGTGACGGACTAAAATATTCAATTCGGTCCTATTGTTTGAGAGCCGAAGTGTAGATGTTAGCCCTCGTGCGAGGGGAACGTGGGAGCTTCGAAGTGGCGATCGGTATCCTCCCGACTCTAGCCGCAGATTCAATAATCAAACATAGGATTAGTCAATATTCTTTACACCCTGGACCAAAGGGTAAAGAATAGGAATGCTCCTATTTGTCACAATACCTTAAAATTATCTATTTTAATTCATCCATCACTTAAATTTCTAAACAAGGGGAAAGATACTTTTTCTGAATAGTTAAGACTTATTTAGCAATTAGTTTAATTTCCTGCACTTTCAATACGTATTAATTTTCTACTTAGTTAAGTTACCTAATTAAAATACTTAGTTTACTTTATTGCGCTTAAATTTAGAATTCCAAATTTTCGTATACTATTTTAAAATTATTATTATTATTATTTTAAAATTAGTTGTTATTTAATTTTCTCTTTCCTCGTGGGATCGATAACCAGGACTCCACTAGAGCCCTGTATTACTTGATACGATACGTATACTTGCGTAGCATCCACAACATAAATAATTACAATTATATATATATAATATAGCGGGGCCAAGTCTTTGGCGTCGTTGTAATTAAATTAAAAATATCATAATATAAAATTGTGGGTCAAGTTTTTGCGCCGTTGTCGGGGAAAGTAAGAAAAATTTACTAGAGTAACGGATTATTTTAAAATAATCATAATAAATAAATTAATATCTATTCTAAAATTGTATGCGCAAATTTGGAAACGAAAATTTAATACCTTACGATTCGAATTAGAGCGTACAATTAAAAGAATTAGAAAACAAAAGAAACAAATTATAAATTTAACACAAATGACAAATATTCCCGAAATTCAAAATATGAACCAACAAAGACCATTAAGAGATTATGCCAACCCTACATCGGATGAAATTCATTTAACTATTCAAAACCCCGATGTAGCTGCTAATTCATTTGAACTTAAACTCGCAATTATCCAAATGGTACAAAACAATCAATTTAGTGGTTCACCTACTCGAAGATCCTAACTTACATCTTGCTAGTTTTCTAGAACTTTCGTGCTACTTTTAAATATCAAGGAGTATCCGACTATGCTATAAGACTTAGACTTTTTCCTTTTTCATTAAGGGATAAGGCTAAAATTTGGTCGAATTCGTTAAGACTTCGGATCTATTAAAACTTGGGGAGAATTATCACAAAAATTTCTATCCAAATATTTTCCACCATCTAAAACTCGCTAAGTTTAGAAATGATATAACTTCTTTTGTCAGTTAGATGGAGAATCAATATATGAAGCTTGGGAGAGATTTAAGGAACTTCTTAGGAAATGCCCACATCATGCACTACCAGATTGGCTGATTATTCAAACATTTTATAATGGATTAGTAGGATCTTTAAGATCAATCATCGATGCTGCTGCTGGAGGTTCATTAATGTCTAAACCATTTGATGAAGCTTATGCACTAATCAAAGAAATGGCAACAAATAATTTCCAATGGTCTGCTGATAGAGTAAATCCGAAAAAGATAGCTAGCATTCATGAAAACGATGCAATATCTATGTTAGCTTCTCAAATTGCTGCTATATCTAAGAAATTAGATCATTTTGGAATGAACTACTCTCCTACTTTAGAAGAAAACTCATCCTGGACAAATCATAGAATCTCAATCTAATTATGAAACTTTAAATGCTATTAATAATAGAACTAATAACCCTTATTCAAACTATTATAATCCTGGTTGGAAAACTCATCTAAATTTTAATTGGAATAACACATCTAATCAACAATGGATGAATCAACCTAATCAAGCAAATCCAAACTATAAACCTAATTACCCACTCGGATTTAATAACAATAACCCTCAATTCAAAGATAAGAAATTATCTATGGATGAATTAATTTTGAATATGGGTCATCAACTACAAAATCAAGGAAATCAACTACAAATTAAAGGAAATCAACTACAAATTCAAGGAACATCTATTAAAAATATCGAAACTCAACTTGGACATATTGCTACTGCACCAAATAATAGAATACCTGGAACTTTTCCTAGTAATGTGGAAATAAATCCTAAAGATCAAGGAAAAGAACAAATTAAAGCAATACAACTAAGGAGTGGAAAAGAATTAGAACCTCAAATTCAAAAAGAACTTGAAAGCCAAAAGAGGAAGTGGAAATTGAAAAGGAAACAATTGAACAAGATTCAAACTTAGAACATCCTTTAATACCTATGAAAATTTCGTTGAAAAACCTCCACCACCATTTCCTCAACGACTAGCTCAACATAAAAAAGATAAACAATTTGCTAAATTCCTTGAAATATTAAAGAAATTAACAATCAATATACCTTTTGTCGAAGCTTTAGATCGGATGCCAAATTATGTAAAATTTATGAAAGATATTCTAAATAAGAAAAGAAAATTCACCGATAATGAAACAAGTCGCACTTAGTGAAGAGTGTAGTGCTATTATTCAGAAGAAGCTTCCTGAAAAATTGAAAGATCCTGGTAGTTTCACTATACCCTGCGTTATAGGAGAAAAATTTTATGGAAAGCTTTGTGTGACTTAGGAGCAAGCATCAATCTAATGCCTCAATCGATTTTTAAGAGATTAGGATTAGGAAAAATTACACCTACTTCAGTAACCCTTCAATTAGCTGATCGTTCGGTTACCTATCCTAAGGGAGTTATTGAAGATGTGTTAGTAAAAGTGGATAAATTTATCTTCCCAGTAGATTTTATTGTTTTAGATATGGAGGAAGATAAAGAAATTCCTATCATTTTAGGAAGACCATTTTTAGCTACCTGGAAAAGCTATGATCGATGTTCGAAAGGAGAATTAACTATGAGAGTAAATGACCAAAAAGTTACATTTAATATTGCAAAATCAATGAAATATCCTGCGCTAGAAAAAGATGATGAATGTTTTCGGATGGAAATACTTGAACATTTACAACAAGAACATTTTAAGGAATATTACGAAGATAAATTAGAAAAAGAAAACACCGAATTAATTGAAGATAATAATGAAGAACTAGATTATATTCAGGAAAGATTTGAATTTTTGGATAATACCGAAAACACCGACAAGAATATAGTTCCATCAATTATTAAACCTCCCGAACTCGAGCTAAAAATATTACCCGATCATTTGAAATATACTTATTTAGGTAATTCTTCAACTTTACCAGTTATTATTTCATCTCGCATTAAACGAATCTCAAGAACAAAAACTTTTAGAAACTTTAAAAAAATATAAGAAAACTTTTGGTTGGACTTTAGCAGATATTAAAGGAATTAGTCCTTCAATCCGTATGCATAGAATTATTTTAGATGATGAACATAAACCTAAAGCGAGATCCCCAAAGGAGATTAAACCCGATAATGGAAGAAGTAGTTAAGAAAGAAATTTTAAAATGGTTAGATAATGGTATTATATATCCTATTTCGACGGTGCTTGGGTAAGCCCAATTCACTCGTGTTCCTAAGAAGGGAGGAGTGACCGTCATCGCCAATGAAAATAAAGATCTTATTCCTATAAGACAAGTTACTAGTTGGCGTATATGTATTGATTATAGGAAATTAAATACCGCCCCGAGAAAGATCACTTCCCTTTACCATTTCTAGCACTGGATGTTAGATAGATTAGCTGGACATAAGTATTTTTGTTTTCTAGATGGATACACCGGTTATCATCAAATACAAATTGCTCCTGAGGATCAAGAGAAAACTACATTTACTAGTCCTTATGGAACTTTTCGCTTTTTGAAGAATGCCTTTTGGATTATGTAATGCACCGAAGAACATTCCAGAGATGTATGATGTCTATATTTAGTAAGTTAATTGACAATGGAATGGAAGTATTTATGGATGATTTCTCTGTATTTGGAACATTATTTGACACATGCTTAACTCATCTTGAAAAAGTATAAGAAGTATGTGAGAAAACAAATTTAGTTCTAAATTGGGAGAAATGTCAATTTATGGTTGCGGGCTGCATTGTATTAGGGCATAAAATTTCGGAAAAAGGCATGGAAGTGGACCCTGCAAAAATTCAAGTTATAGCTAAATTACCACCTCCAACTACGGTAAAAGGGGTAAGAAGTTTTCTTGGACATGCTGGATTCTACAGACGCTATATAAAAGATTTTTCAAAAATTACTAAACATATATGCCAACTTCTCGAAAAGGACAATGAATTTGAATTTACAATCGAATGCCTGAATGCTTTTGAACTCTTAAAAGAAAAATTAATTACAGCACCTATAATAGTTTCACCTAACTGGGAGAAACCATTCGAGCTTATGTGTGATGCTAGTGATTATGCTCGTAGGAGCAATTCTTGGGCAAAGATATGAAAAGATTTTTAAAGTTATATACTATGCTAGTAAAACTCTAAATAATCGTCGAAATAAATTATACAATTACGTAAAGAGAATTATTAGCGGTAGTATATGGTTTTAATAAATTTAGACCTTATCCGATTGGAACAAAATGTATCGTGCATACCGATCATTCTCGCTATCAAATATTTAATGCAAAAGAAAGATTCCAAACCAAGATTAATTAGATGGATGCTATTAATGCAAGAATTCGATTTTGAGATCATTAATAAGAAAGGAACTGATAATCAAATTGCGGATCATTTATCAAGATTAGAAAATTATGAATTATTTGATATTGAAAATGAAATTATAGCAGCTTTCCCGATGAACAACTATATAATATCAATGAGTGGAAAATACCATGGTATGCTCGATATAGTAAACTATATAGTTAGTAATATTTTACCACCTATGTTAACTTTACAACAACAGAAAAAATTCATCAATGATACGAAAACCTATTTTTGGGATGAACCATATTTATATAAGCAATGTAAGGATTTAATTATTAGAAGATGTGTACCTTATGAAGAAACTGAACCAATTATTCAAAAATGTCATGATTCTGATTTTGGAGGACATTTCGGACCGATAAAACCGCTTATAAGATTCTACAATCTGGATTTCTATCGGCCTACTCTATTTAGAGATGTATACAGATATATTAAAACTTGCGATAAATGTCAAAGAGTAGGAAATATATCTAGAAAAAACGAAATGCCTCTAAATTTTATATTAGAAGTTGAAATTTTTGATGTTTGGGGATTAGATTTTATGGGACCTTTTATTCCTTCGTTTGGAAACTCATATATATTAGTAGCTGTTGATTATGTTTCCAAATGGATTGAGGCACAAGCTTTATCTAGGTGTGATGCTAAGAGTGTTTCAAAATTTCTGATGAAAAATATTTTTACTAGATTTGGAATGCCGAGAGTGATTATCACTGACGGAGGAACTCATTTTAGAAATAATTACATTCACAAACTAGTAGAAAAATATAATATTACTCATAAGATATCCACTCGCTTATCATCCACGTACTAGCAGATTAGTCTGAAGTATCTAATCGTGAGATTAAACGTATTTTAGAAAAATCCGTAAACCCAAATAGGTTAGATTGGTCTATTAGATTAGACAACGCATTATGAGCTTATAGGACTGCTTATAAAACTCCGATTGGAATGACTCCTTACCGGCTTATATATGGAAAAACATGCCACTTACCAGTTGAATTAGAACATAAAGCATATTGGGCGATTAAAGAATTTAATTATAATATGAAGGAAGTCTGGTGAGAAAAGATTGCCGTCAATTAAATGAATTGGAAGAATTAAGAAATGAATCATATGATAATGATCGGATTTATAAAGAAAAGATGAAATTATGGCATGATCGGAAGATTAATCGGAGAAATTTTGAACCGAGACGAGAAGTTTTGTTATATAATACTAGATTGAAATTATTTCCTGGAAAATTGAAGTCTCGATGGTTAGGACCTTTCACCATAACTCAAATATTTTCATACGGAACTATAGAAATCGAAGATCAAAAACTGGACATAAATTTAAAGTTAATGGACATATATTAAAACCATATTTCGAAGGTATAAGACCTAACTATAAAGAGGTTTTAATGCTTAGTCGACTTCGATTAATAATTGAAATTAGGTCGGGTCGACGACGTTAAACCAAACGCTTTATGGGAGGCAACCCATATTAGTCATCTATTTTTATTGTATCTTAATAGTTAGTCTATATTATTGAAACTTTACTACTCAATTATTATTAAGAATCATCACATATTCGAACCATTATGATGAGAAAAGAAATTATTCGATTTAGAGCGAAATTGGACATTATTTGGAATCTCGCCGACGGCGAGGTCGATACTCGCCGACGGCGAGGTTCGCGCCTAAATTAGATTCGGCTTATTTATCGAGCTCGCCGACAGCCGAGAAACGTCCCCGCCGACAGGCGAGAACATGGGAGGCAGTTTTTATAACTGAGTCGCTGACGGCGAGATACTTCTCGCCGACAGCGAGGAAGTTATAAAATGAGTTATTTATAATTTGAATGCCGATTTGGACGGTTTCAACACCAATTCCTTTGTGAAAACCCATTCTTAAATCATTCTAGATCTGCCTTCTTCACTAGAATTCATTCCATTCACCATAATGGCCTCCAAATTCTTAGATTCCTCTAATTGCAGAGTGTTTAACCGGAGGAAATTTGTGAGTGCGGAAGCGCAGCAGATCTTCAACAAGGTTTTGGTAAAGAAAAGAGTTATCAAGGAACGGGGATTTGTCAATCGAGGATTAGAGAATTCCACTATGAAGATAGAAGAAACGATCGTGCAGCGGCACTAGGAGGTATTTTGTTACACTACGTCTGCTGTTGTTATTCCAGTTGTGAAAGAGTTCTACTCTAACTTACACGCAATCAACAATGGGAATGTCTACGTCCGAGGAAGATGGTTGACGTTTACTCCATCAAGAGTAAATGAATTATTCTCTGTAGAAAACACCCCGGTATGTCACTATTCAAATTTTGTGCCTTTTCGATATAATATGAATGAGATATTTCGATATCTGACTGATGAACCGGAAGATTGGGAAATGCGTGAAGACGGGTATGTTAGTTTCTCTGCATCACTTTTGAATCTCGTCTCAAAGCACCGGCACTTTTTCATCTCATCTAAATTGTTACCTACTATGAGGGTAAACAAGGTTTCGAAGGAATGCACTATATTGAATTATTGTATTCAAAATGGATCGCCTATTGATGTTGGATCAATAATTGTTAAGTCTGCATTGGGTTTAATTGTGCATGGGTCAGTTCACGGACTAGGACACCCATCTACTATTTTTGCATTATGCGATCGATACTGGGTTTCTTATGAAGCTTGGGAAAAGGTTCCATTACCTTGGAAGCCGCTCGATCCTACGGATATGTTCCCTACTTTGGACAATAATGAAGACATTACATTTATCTCTCGATAGAGCTTCACGGAATAATCCTATAGCAAGGCCTATTTCGGATAAAACGGAGTTACTTATGAAGAAAATTAAAGGAATGGAGAAAGAACTGCAGAAAGTGAGAGATTCAATCGACAATATATCCGATTTATTCGATCACATCGATCGGAGGATGAAGGAACACTTTGATCATTCTGGACACCCGAAAGCTAGCTTTCTTCATTTACCGAGACGAAGGGTTGGATCACCGAAGAATCTCGCTCGGAATTTCCCTTCGTGCCTTTCTATAACTTATTTGTGCATCATCGTCATATCGGAAATATCAGAGAAGATGAAGATTCTGACATTGAAGAGTAGTAGTAAAGATTTCCATAGTATGTTTATGTTTATGTTATTTGATTTGATTTAGATTTTATTATGTATGGAGTGATAATTTGAATATCTCAAACCTAATTGAGATATGCGTCATAGTTTTGTATCAGCATTTAGTGTGTCGTGGATTGGTTTGCGATGCTGATTAGTAGTAAGGATTGGAGAATTGAAATTTGATTATAGAATTTAAAATTATGTTAGTTTGTACATCTCATGGATTTCAATATTAAAATTAATTTGTTGTGTTGTGTGAATTTGTTTGTGTATAAGTAGCTAATCTTCATATTAAATTAATAAATGATGTGATCGGAAATATAATATAAGGCAAATCACGGACGAAAATGAGTGACGAATTTCGGAAATTTAAAATTTTTGGAATCTCGCCGACGGCGAGAAAAATCCCGCCGACAGCGAAGGTTAGAGCAAAAATTTCTCGCCGACAGCGGATTTTTCCCGAGAATTTTTTGTTCTGAAAAATATTAGCTCGCCGACGGCGAGAAAAATCTCGCTGACAGCGAGATCACGAAAAACACTTTAATTGACCCGTCAAAAACACTATTCATCATCCCCAACCTCTCATTTTTCGCAAAAACCGACCAAGGGCTTGAGAAATCTTGGATTTGAAGCGATTTCATCACTCAAAAACACCGGATTTCATCTTCTCTTGGTAAGTGCTTCACTCCTATGCAAAAATTTTTTATTTTTACCATTGATTTCTTCTACATTGGGATATTTTGAAAAATTTTGAAATGTGAAGAAAATACTTGGAAGAATTTCATAGAAATTGATTTAAATGGATTTTAGTTGTTGTGGGAAGCCTATTTAGTAATATTTTGGAGTTTAGTTAAAAAAATTTTTGTAAATTTCACAGATCGAGAAATGGCTCCACGACAAAAGCGACGATTAGACTTTGACGAAACTCGATTCATTAATGCGAGAGCACAAACACGATATTTTCAAAATATTCAAGCAAGAAAGTGCATACAAGATCGAGTTTTCAAGAATCCAGGAGGAGAAGTAGAGCGAGTTATAAAGGAGCGAGGATGGGAAAACTTCTGTTTCGTTACCAACAGAGCAGCTGTGGAAGTAGTAAAAGAATTTTATGCAAATTTAACACAGGCTGAAGATGCACCAGTAAAGGTTAGAGGATTTTTCGTAGATTTCAGCGCTGCTAGGATTAACGCATATTATGAAGTTCAAGACACCTGGAGCGAATATGAAACTTTTGGAACTATGGAAGGACCATTAGAAGAAGTGATTAACTATCTCACTGATGGGAAAGGAGTCTGGAAGATAAAGCAGCGAGAACGGGTAAACTTCCCTCTTTCTATGCTAAATGCAACATCTAAAGCCTGACATTATTTTATTTGTTCTACTTTGTTACCTACCTACCACCATAGTGAGGTAACAAGAGATGAACGGCTTCCGAATTTCGTATTCGGAACCGTAAGAGTATTAATGTGGGAAACGTTATATATAAAAACATATTAGCCACTGCTTAGAAATGAAAGTGGAGGAGGACTAGGACATCCTGGTCTTATCTATGCACTTTGTCAATTATCTGGGGTAGAGGCAAGAGATGATGAGGAATGGATAGAGCCTATGAAACCTCTAACTCGAGCTAATATAAAGAAATATGAATCCCACGAAGGATGGAGATCGGAGTGAGAAGTTATTTCACTCGATCAAGTAGAGATATACCCTCTACTAGCCATGAACCTCCTGAGCCTACCACTCCTACCCTACGAGATCTGATGAATGAGCTGACACTACATAGGAGGAGTTTTGAGCAGTTTGGAGAGACAATGGGGAGAAGATTTGATCATTTTGATCAAAGGATTGATAATTTGTAGAGAAGACACAATTATGATAGCGAATATCTCCAGCGACATTCGGAATACGAGATTGCATACTATGAAGCTGAACGTCGTTATAGGAGTGGTGATTTAGATGTTTCTTTCCTGAGTGCCCCCGATATTCACAGTATCATCCCGCTCGATCTTCTCGACCTACGGATCAAGGAGGAGATGATATAGCTCGGGACTTTGATTTATAAGATTAGAGACTTTATTTTGTTTGTTTTGATGTGATGTTATGTTATTGGAAGACTTTATTATGTTTGTAATATTTTGTAGTTATGTGGATTGTGAATTTAGATGTTTGTTTGATTATTTTGCTTGAGTTGTGTTTGTTTGATTATGTATTAGTTATTTGCAAATTGTCTGTTAATTAGAATGTTAGTTTTTCTTTAATATGTTTGTTAGTAGTTATAAATTTTAAATTTTTTTTAATATGTTAGTAATTCATATTTGTAGTGTAGAGTTAATTTTAATTGTTGTATTTAATACTTATCTCGCATTTTATCCTCGCATTTTCTTTAAATTGTTATATATATGGAGAATACTAACGATGACGAGGTTCAATGAAAAATAAAAAAGCTCGCAAAAATTTCAAAAAAAAAAAATACCTAAACTTCAAAGGTATGATTTATTTACTTTCCCTTTTTCATTATTTAGAGTAGATATAAAAATTTAAGTTTGGGGGGGGAGTAAAATACAAATTTAGTTATTAACTTGTTCTCAATTTCTATTTTTAAATTATTATAAAATGATTTTTTATAGCAAATTTTTCAATTTAATTAATATGAATTATTTTATTTAATTATTATAAAAAAGGTTAAATGAAATATTTCTAGTGCTTTAATTAATTAAATAGAATAAAAAATTTGGTTAAAGGGAATAAGAATATAGTAAACTATTTTTAGTAAGGAAAACTATATTCTAAAATTAAAATTCTTAAGTATTCAAGTGAAAAAAAAAGATTGAAAATCAATGAAGTAAAAATTATGAAGTATATATAAGCTAAGAAATATTTCTAAGTTTCAAATTTAGGAAGATGAAAATGAAGTTCAAAATTATTAACAGGCTCTCCAGATACAGTAATCCTCATAAAGAAAAAGAGAAGGAAAAAGAAAAAGAAAAAGAAAAAGAAAAAGAAAAATGAGGAGAAGCTTGAGGAGATGCCTATTCAAAAATTGGCTTCATTTGAATTAACCTGAAGGAAAAAAAAATTTAGATATTTCCAAACTTATGTTTATGGATTAAAATTTTACCTAATAGTGTTTTCTTGAATTTCTTATCATATGAATATCTTAAGTAGTTATTCTTTTAAATATAGTCATTCCTGAAATGAATAGTAAGCTAGAAATCTTAGACTCGATAACTAAATAATTTATTTCTATAAGATTAATTAAATTACATGAATTATTTTTATTTAACTTTATTATGATATTAATTA
Source organism: Papilionanthe hookeriana x Papilionanthe teres (assembly GCA_022702705.1). Lineage (NCBI taxonomy): Eukaryota > Viridiplantae > Streptophyta > Magnoliopsida > Asparagales > Orchidaceae > Papilionanthe > Papilionanthe hookeriana x Papilionanthe teres. Next base: position 46,174,038 of record CM040438.1, read on the forward strand.
ATCTAATTCATAGTTTATTTGAATTGAAAAATCTTACTATAGAAATCATTATTTTTAAGTAGTACTAAAATTACTTGAGGACAAGTAATAAGTATGTTTGGGGGATTTTGATCACTGAAAAATTTATTAAGAAATTCATACCTATTTTTGATGAAATTGCACTTTAAAGAAAGGTAATTTCTTTATTTTGTTGCAGGAATGGAGAATTTAGATGATAAAAGCAAAAATTATAAAAAGGAGCGGATTTGGAGCAAAAAGGAAGAAAATAATGCAATTTGTGCTGAGCCGCGGACGGCGAGATCGAGCTCGCCGACGGCGAGGGTACGAGGAATAAAATTCTGAAGGATTTATAACTGTCTCGCTGACGGCGAGCCCGAGCCCGCCGACAGCGAGATAGTGCGGTTCAAAGACTTTCTAGAAGCCTCGCCGACAGCGAGGTAGTTCGTCGCCGACGGCGAGCTAGTTCAAATGGCACAGATACATTGAACCTAGACACCTTTTGAAGAGATGCTTACACACCTCTTGGACATTTGCTTACCTCTATATATAGAGGCTGAAAATCAGTCTTTTGTGTGTCTTTTGTGTGTTCTAAGTGTGTTATAAGTGTGTGAGCAGTCTTTAGAATCTTAATTAGTATAATTAGTGAGTCTTTAGTGAGTTTAGTGAGTAATTAGTGAGTCGTGCTATACTGGAAGGAAGAGTCAAAGGAACTACGAGGAGTCCGCTTGGGGATAAATCAAAATAAATATTTGTATTTATTGTTTTTAACTTTAAATGAAATCCATGCTTAGTTTAGTTCCCATACATTCTGAGTAGTTTATTTAGTCTTTCTCCCTGTTTATGAAATTAAGTGAATTGATGAAATTAAAATAGAGATACTTTTTTTGTGATAATTTTTACTTAAAAATTAATTTACTTTTTCAAACTGGCCATTTGATTTGTTAAAATGTGTTGATTTACAACTATAGTAAAAATTACATTTGATATTCGGGGAATTCAAAAGCCTTGGAAGGAAGGTGCAAATAAATAGGGAAATAATATCATTTGGGCGTAGAATCGAGCATTTTAGTGTGACGGACTAAAATATTCAATTCGGTCCTATTGTTCGAGAGCCGAAGTGTAGATGTTAGCCCTCGAGCGAGGGGAACGTGGGAGCTGCGAAGTGGCGGTCGATATCCTCCCGGACCTAGCCGCAGATTCGATAATCAAACATAGGATTAGTCAATATTCTTTACACTGGACCAAAGGGTAAAGAATAGGAATGCTCCTATTTGTCACAATACCTTAAAATTATCTATTTTAATTCATCAATCACTTAAATTTCTAAACAAGAGGAAAGATACTTTTTCTGAATAGTTAAGACTTATTTAGCAATTAGTTTAATTTCCTGCACTTTCAATACGTATTAATTTTCTACTTAGTTAAGTTACCTAATTAAAATACTTAGTTTACTTTATTGGTCTTAAATTTAGAATTCCAAATTTTCATATACTATTTTAAAATTATTATTATTATTATTTTAAAATTAGTTGTTTTTTAATTTTCTCTTTCCTCGTGGGATCGATAACCATGACTCCACTAGAGCCCTGTATTACTTGATACGATACGTATACTTGCGTAGCATCCACAACATAAATAATTACAATTCTATATATATAATATAGCAGGGTCAAGTTTTTGGCGTCGTTGCAATTAATTTAAAAATATCATAATATAAAATTGTGGGTCAGATACTCATGTTTTCGTCCATGTACAATGAAATAATGTCAATATTATAGATTTTCTTTTCTTTCGTTACTTAAAAACCCTCGTCTACCAATTTTTTTAAGAAATCTCATAATAACTATTATAAACTTCTCATAAATGTTCAGATGCTTCATATTTGTCTTGGTTGGGGAGCCTTTCCTTCATTATATTAAAAAATTGATGATGGCTAGGTTATATGGTTGTAAGATTTCTTAGTCATTTTATGGTATTAAAAAGTCTTACAGATGTTTAATGGAGTTAAAGACTACAATACTATGTATGCTAATCACTTCTTAAAAATAAAGGGTTTATTTATGAGAATAAGCTAATGGACTCTAGACTTATATCTGGTCAATGAATGTCATGTTGCTACTATCAGGATTTCATTTCTACGTCTCAAAATCCATGGTTCAATCATAAGTTTCTCTTTACTCTAGCATTATATATCGAAAACCCATTTTATTTAATGGCTAAGATTTGTATTCCTTTTATTGTAAGGGTGTTGCCTGAAGTAGATGTTACATAAGATTTTTCCAAAGTTATATGATTTGGATTTTGTTTGAGTAGATGCTAACTTATATTAATAATGGAACTGACTCTCAGGTTTTACTCTCGCCTCAACCATTTTTGTGCTTTATTTTCATATTCGTAGGAGGGTTAAAAAAAAGAGCTATGCTATCTCTCTTTTATTGGTATCCCATCACAAATAATTTATAATTATCTTACCTGAGTGATTCTTATAAATATTATAGCACTAGTTTGCTCTTCATCAATCACCTAGTTAGCTATTCTTTTTTATCTAGCTATCTGATTACAAACCAAACAAATCAAAGTTGATATAATCTCCATTCATGATCAAGTCACCTTAAAATCATTATTTATTTAATATACTGCTTGAGATTCAACATACTAGTTCCTCGAGCTAATCAAAAGCCAATCCTCTCAACCCATTTAGAATCATTTATATTTTAAGAATATGCATTAGTACTCTTACTTAAGTGCATTCATCGTCTGGTACTCTTATTATTTGGTAATCATTTATCCTCTTTGCCTCAACCAACTAATAGATTGCAATCTCTCGTGGGTTTTGCATCACATGCACAACCTATTGCTAATTTTATATTAAATAAAATTATATCATGAGATGAATTGTTTATAGCTTAGATTGTGTCAAAAAAATCTCGTTGATATATTGAGGTAAAAGCATGAAGGGAAAAAAATATTAGGAGAATCCCTAAACTATACAAAAGAAAATATATATACATAATTCTTCATGTGGGCTAATTTTTTTTTTCTACAAGTCATTTTATTCCTTTTCTTTCATTGTTCATTTTTTCCTTAAGGCAAAGCGCCAACCTCTCTTTTTTAATTATTTTTGTTTTAATCCTCTTTTTTAGAGGTATGCTGGAAACTTTTTTATTGTCATTGAGAAATTCAACCACTTATGTATTTTATTTTAATTAATAAAATCCATTTGCTTTAAAACAAATTTATATTTATATCATTATATGAATTAATCTATTTTAATGGATAACATAAATTTACTTAAAACATATATAGGAGTATAAATAATTTTGATTTTTAGCATTAGAAGCTATTAATCTGGGTCTTAAAATATATTTATTTTTTAAAATTTTGTGTCTGATATTAACTTCTTTTACCCTGATGCCTATGTGAAGTCTAATATTCTATCATATGAAGAAATTATTTTTAACCAAGTGCAACAATATTAAAAGAAAATGAATCAAGAATGTTGAACAGGCTTTATCATTATGGTAATAAGAAGTTACCAGACTTACATAATATAGCTGAGACCCCGAATCTTGAAGTAACAATTAGACGAAGACAAACTTTACACTTCATAGAAAATATAAAGAAGTTTCAAAGTAATATACATTCAAAGTTTAAGGATTGGCGCATAAATTCTTGAACGAAGTCCATCAAATAACATATTCCTCAGTTTTGCCATTAATTTTTATAGTCAACTGAGTGATAGAAAAATTAGATTTTAGGGAAAACTAAAACATTCATAGTCCTTCAAGAATTAATATAGTATCTTTAGCTTAGACATTTTACAACTATATTTGGCTTGGTTTAGCTTTCTAAATTTTGAACATGGGGGGCTTGACTTTGGTGCAAAGTGTCCTCCCCCAGGTGAAGAATGCATGGTTTTATCATTTAGTGCTTGTCCCATGCTTAATTTAATTTTAATAAATTTTAATTTAAGTTGTAGTGTCATGATGGGTCATGATGGGTGACGGTGAGTTATGATTGGTCATGATGGGTTATGGTTGGCTCATGTGGAATAGGCCAAGGAAGTTGGACCATGGGGGATGGGCCATGGAGGATGGTCTTTGGGATTTGGGGCTAACCTAAGTGTGTTCAAGTTTAGCCCAATAGCCTAAGCCTAATAGGCTTTCATAATTCACTAAACTAAATAATTATGTAAATTATGTGGGGTTAATCCCATGGTGCAAATTTTGTCCCCAAGTGGTTTGATGCCTTAACTATTTTTGAGTGGGGCTCAATTGTATTGCAATGGGGTCAATTGATCAAGAATTGACCAAAATTAGGTTACGCACAATTTGATTTGACCACCCATGGTGCCATCAAGTTTCATGGTCAAAGGAGGGTCATGTAATTTTAAGTTAATTTTTAGGGCTAATTGAGGTTGGGGCGCCCTTAGATGAGACTTGGGATCAATTTGGGTAGAACCCCTTCCCATTGAAAATTTTTGTATCATGGTAACCCCTAGGGTCTATGGAAAGATTTCTAGGATTTTAGATTTCATAGGTGACCCAGGGCATGTCTTATCCAGCAGAGGTGGCTTGGTCTCTCACTAAGCCAAAACCTTAAACAGCTCAATCAAAGGTTGAGGACTTGGGCTTGTCCTGATGGTGCCCAATAGAACATGACCTTGGTCTAGGGCCATGTTCAGGTAGGTAGGAGAGCCCTCACAAAGTGAGGTCTTACATATATATCCATCAAGTTATAGCATGATCCTTGCAACAATACTGATCAATTAAGTTGTAGCATGATCTATGCAATAATATGCATTTTCTTTTAGCCAATTTCAAAATCTTTTGAAAAAGGTTAAAATTCATTTATTGTCTAAGAAAATATAATGAATTAAACAAAAAACATCACCATACTTGTCAATTGCATGGTTGATAAGACCTTTAATCTTTTATATATGTGTTTTTGATCAAAAGCAAATTGTATGATTGCTATGAGATTAATATTAGGCATAATTTGAGTGGAAGATCAGATCATGATTGATGCTTGAAGATATGTGCTTTATTTTTATATTTGATCGAAAAGCTTTTACACATCTTCGAGAGATCTGATGGCCGACATTTAGAAGCTCCAACATTCTATCCTACCCTTATAGCACAATGATTTTACAGGAATGAATATTGATGTCATCATTATAAGAACTGACAATAATTGAGGTTTCTTTTATAACACAAATCCAAATAAATCTTAAGAGCATTCAAAATCTTGGAGCAAATTTGCAATTAATATCATTGAGAAGTTACATTTAAGAAAATGTATAGAGAATCTGCATCATTAAGTGCTTATTCATAGTAATCTATGTAACACTCTCTGCCATGCCAAATGTTTTACCTCCTAACTACACATGAATTCATAAAAATCAATTATAGTCCAAAATCACTTGGAATAAAGTCAAATAGCTGAATCATCTTTCTGTACCTAATTACTCAAAATTTTAAGAAATAAAAAGATAAAAAAAGAATAAATAAGTCCCATTACCATTTATAAATTGCTCTTACCGCAAAACCTGCACATCTAAACAAATATAAAAATGAGCCACCCCGAGGAGAAAAATCACCGCATATTTCCCTCTCGCAAGACATCTATCATGTCAAATATTCTTTTGTCAGCTTTGGATTGGATCTGCATGCAAGTAAAATAACTTATTTGGTTATGTGGTCGTTGGAAGATAGAAAATATGTTATAAACATCGAGAAATTTACATACATACCACACATTCTCTTGTATTTTACACGTCTAAACCCTCAATTTTAATAGTTATGTAACGATTAAATGTTTAACATCACATCAAAATACTATCAATGCTAAATATTTATTAATTATGTCACTTTACTTATGCATGAAAAATGTGTATTGCCATTTAAAAGTTAAAATAGTGATATTTTTATGTGATATGAAAGATTTGTACGGTGTAAATGTAAAAAAGTAACGTTTAGGGGGTAGATATGTAAAAAATTAAGAATTGGATGGAATGCATGTAAATGCCCCAACAATAAAAGAATCAACTTTCAGAAAGTCTTGAGATGATTTGAAATCAATATCAGTATTTATCTTCTATCAAAACATCATTTTTTTACTTCAAGCAAGCAACAAATGAGGAAAAAGGGAAAGAAAAATTTACTTTCTTGTAGAGGAAAATGGCGGCATCAATTGTGCCCTCAGCATATATCGAGCGACCGCAGACGTTGTGCTGGAACTCGAATGATACTCTGATAAAGGCGAGCAAAGAATATCTATGTAGAACCAGATAAAATCTGAAATTTCAGTAAAACTGAGGTTGGAGATGTTTAATTACGTCTCATCGGGCGAAGTGAGAAGGTACATATGGAATGCATGGCCTTCAAGATGCTCTTCAGGAACGCCCACCATCTCTAGTTGTTTCTTAGGGTCTCTGATCATCTTTATCTATCAATAAGAGTACATACAATCTATGATTTACGAGAAATGAAATTCAATATGCATATTTATGCATGATATTCAATTCTGGAAGGGAACATTATATGATGGAATAGGACATCATATTTGTTACCACGTTAAGCAGTTATTTGGAATCAATTTTATAGTTTGTTTCAATTTTTTATACATAACTTTAAAATATATTTGTTTAATGTAATCTTTGTTTTGTTTTTTTTCTATTCTTATGTATTTTACATGATCGCCTTCTTATCTATACATGAAAAAGTAAATTTCACTTCTAAAACTAAACTAACTATATTTTTATTGTGGTATAAGTGTAAATAAGTGTTATATAAGTAAATATATAAGAATCGGGTGATATGTATGTAAATGCCCCTTCTATTTTTGGTTTATATAAAGAAATAAAGAAATCAACTTGTTTTTGAAAAAAATGGGAATGGTTGTGCAATTTAACATATTGGCAATGAAGGCTAATGCTCTAAGAAATTCATTAAAGAACAGCAGACCTTATTGATGTCAAATGAGACACCCAGCTTCTGAAAGCAAGAAATAACAGCTTTAGCGGTACCAGATGTATCTAGTTTGCCTGCTTGATGAGATTCCATCACCTGAATGTGTCAAATCAAGCAGTTCTGTTATTTTAGTTATATATATGCAACTGGTCCTGAAAATTGACAATTGTACGAAGTAGAATAACAGTTCTATTGGCGCCCCGCGAGAAATTATTTGAGACATTATGACAGGCAACTCCTGCATGCATGAAGAAATGCATAGTCTGACGAAAATAACGTTTACATTCAAGCAGTTAGATTTCATACTTCCATAGAAAAGGAGCTTAAGGAGCTCAAAGAATGTCTCCATTGGCTCTTCGTTTAAGAGAGCTACATCTAGTGGTGCATATAAAACATTCAACTAAAAAATTTCAGGTGTGAGTTGACCTGATTATGTTTGAGTTGGAATTGAGAAAAAGTTGTAAACCTGATTATGATTCAAGTCGGGTCAGGAGTTGACCTGAATATCCCAAAATTAAATTGAAATTGACATGGTTACTACTTAGGGCAAGAGTTTTAAGAAACTAGAAAAACATTATTAAAATGAGTATATATTATTAGGTTAATAAGTCGTGTTTGACTAAATTGGGTCACTTTGATCCAAAATTGCACGATCCTTACAACAAAGCGACTATACAGGGTGGCTTCAAATTGAGTTACATTTAGGTCAAATACTTTGACCTTATAATAAACAAGTCAAAATTGTGCTAAGCTGATTCTGGTCGAGTTAACTTCAGTCTAGACTCAATTTGACAAGTTAACCCGAATTGACACATCTAGTTACACCCTAAAGTATATGGACATAAATAACATATTAGGAGGTGTTGGTGGTTAAATGTTTCCCTTACTAATTTCTACGTGATTTTTTTTATCAAAACCAAAATCATATCCAACAAATCAATAATAAAGACCATATGGTCAAAAGTGGAGTCTAGAGTAGTTTCAAGTGTATGAGATCATTTCAATAAACTAGCATTGTCTAATCCTCAATTTTAAATTCCTAGTATTTATTTCAATAAACTAGCATTAGTCTTAATGAACTTTAAAATTAAAGTAATTGGCTCTAACATAAAATTAAAATTCTAACCTTCACTTTCCTCTATTTTACTTTCACAAAGAACTACATGAACAAGTATTAATTCATACCTCTAGCCAAAGAGAATAAACATCAATTTCAACAAGGACATCGGCAATAGATGATAAAGCTAATTTAGTGGTAGTTGCCTCCACTTATATTTTGTTTGCTAAGAATTGATACTAGTTGAGTATAGTGTAGAATAATCGATAGTCCATACAAGAGTGATAGGAGTCCTCTAAAAAATAAAAAATAAAAATAAATAAATAAAAAGCTTTACATAACCCAAAATGATTTTACATTGATGAATTCGTTAGCATATATAATTTGAATACATTTTGGTTCCAATAAAGGTGGAACAAAAATACAGAATAAACTCCATTACACCTTAGAATGAAACCGAACCAACCATCCTTAAATGGCACCCTACAATTTCGTAACTCGTCAAATACCTTAGCTGCAAATGAATTACTGTACATGTAACAAAATAATGAAATATAATACAAGAATAGTGTTCTTCAACATATAAAAACATGTTTTTTTATGGAAGGAACCAAGTTTTATTAACACTTTTTAAGGGGTCATTCGCTGTAAGCGGTATTGGCTGTTCCTGTTACTGAGGGCGCATATGTACGTACGTAGGCGTTGTCGATCTGAATGTGTGAGACATGCGGGCGGGTTGAGGGCAAGGAATGGTGCTTCAACAAGAAGGAAATTAAGTAAACTCACAGCCTTCGAGTACCAACCCTCAGCGCTTTCCAGGTTTTTCATCTCATCAACCTGCATTTTGAACAAAATTCTCCATTAGAAAATGGCGGAAATAAGAAATGATAATGCAGTATTACCAGTGTATTTGCCGAATAAGCCGACTTCTAGCACCTCAAAAATTCAACCAGCCAACTTCATAGACGCCGAATAGAACTTATTATACTCAAAAGATTGGCGTTCAAAAGTAGATGTGTAATATTTGTTTATGTCTATATATAAGCCCTTATTATAAAGTGCAGCAAGTCGGCTTAAGATTTGATAATGGAATAGAAGATGGGCTTCATATTAACTTAGTAACATTTTTATTTTAGTGATTTTATTTATTAGTATCTTATACTGATGTTTATAACTATTATAATAAAACACAGTAAATTTGGCTATTTGTATAATTAGTCATTTAAATTGTTGTAATTGCTTCCATATTTTCATGGATAATTGTGTTCTTCACAAAAATTGAGATATATTAAGTACGAAAAGATAATGCCATATCAAATATTGGGATATTTTCTAATGAATTTCAAATAAGCCTTTGTTGGTGTATATATATATCAGAGAAATTGCATATAAGAAAGCCATCTATTAACAATATTTAATTTTTCATAGCATATATGGTATATCATAAACAAAATTAACAAATTTCAATAGCATTCCAAAAGCAATTGAAAGAATTATAGTTGATAATATTTTATTTTATACACTTATTAATAATATTTATTAAAAGATTGACAGAGAATATATAACTTCTTTCTTAAGTTTGAGATTATTTTTACATATTTTATTGTGATCTATAATATGATATATATGATATATGAATTGAATTTGTATTATTATTATTACTATTGTTGTTGTAATTATTATTATTTAGTATTGAGCAAACTTAATTACAATAAAGTAAAGTTAGTATAAGTTAAAACATTTTCACATGAGTTCACAAGTAATAACAAGTTTCTCCTAGTAAGCTAGCATATCTATTTCCATTGAATTAGCTTTTCAAAATCTTTTTACGAGTTGACATTGCCACAGAAAAAAAAAAAATCAAGATGTTAGAGAACTTCATAAATATATCATATTTTATGTACTTTGATGACCTTTTTTTGAAAAGAGAGTTGGCATACTTTTATAAAACAATAGTAAAATATCTTAAATATATTTATATTAAAGAAAGATATAATACCCCTTGACCTCATTTTTAGTGAGGTCTTGACTTCTTTCTCTTAGACCCTAGGATCTAGCTTTAAGAGTTCCTTACTGACCATCCTAGCGGACTAGTAATGGAGCCCACCTTCCATAGAACTTCGAACCACTTCTTGACCCATTTTTGTGAAGACCTCACATGAGTAGTCCCAAGCACTCGACTCTTAGTTGCAAGGGCTAAGGACTAACATGTAGAGAGCCCAAAAATGAGTTCTCATAGGATCAGACGGCCTTAGGTGAACCCTTAGTAACTCGAGCACTGGCGGACACTACAATTTTGCGCACGCTTTGCACCGCGCACGTTGTTGGCTTAAATTGACTCGACTGTCGGCGAATTCGTCTGGACGACCCCAGATGACAAAACGGACCACACGGATGTGTCCGTGACATTGACTTTAGCTAGGAAGGATGACCCAATATAAATATATGCGTACTAAAATCTTCTTTCCCGACAACGGCGCCAAAAACTTGACCCGAAGTCCTCTGAAGATCAACGTACTAATTAATGCTTTCAAAAATATATGTTATAAATAATAATAGCGGTTAGTGTATATAAATATAATTTTATGGAAAATATTTTACACACTAGGGGTACTACGCAAGTATATGTATCATATCAAGTAATATAGGGCTTTGAAACAAAGACCCCAGTATCGTTCCCACGAGGAGAGAGTTATAGATCTTTAAATATTTTTATTTTAAAGTATTTCTTTTATAATCAAAAATAAAATATCTTTAATTTACTAGATGCAACAATAAAGCAGAAATAAAATAATTGATGTAAATAGCAATAAGAAAGCATCTTTCTCCCTTTCAATTAATCCAAGATTTTCTAAGATAATGATAATATTCGTGAAGAATATAAATTTATGGTATTGTGCCAAATAGAAGCATTCATATTCTTTACCCTTTGATCCAGTGTAAAGAACATTGGCTAACTTATAGATCGAGTCCGGATGTATTGTTAGTAGAATGGGTTAATCTAGGCTCACACTACTAGATGTCCAAGGGTGGCTATGATCGGCCCTACTAGTGACCCTTTCCTTTTCTATAAACCAAATCATAAGATTTAAGTCTGTCACTCTAAAAATTTATCAATTCTACGCCCAATATATAACATCTTCCTATTTATTTGCACTTCACCTTGAATAACCCGCACAAGGCCTTCGACTACCGAAGGATTCATGTGATATCTACAAGTTAAAAATTCATCTCCTTCTAGGTCTCAAAACTCTTCAACAGGTTTTAACAATTTAAATGGCCAATTTAAATAGTAAATTAAGAACCGGTATTAATATCATCACAATGTTTTGAAAATATATGATTTTTAATTCTCCGACGAATTTTGTATTATCTTATTTATCTTTTCATAATTGAAAGGAGAAAGTAAAGTAACTACTCAGAACACATTGAAATTAAATAACAAAACATAATAAATAAACTTTGAATCAAAATAAAAATACTTATCTTAGATATTTCTCCTACTGAACATCTGATTTCTAGTGACTCCACAGCATAATGAACTACAGATGCACCAACTCTTTCAAACTCTAAATACAAACTCTAAAATAAACTCACTAATTTATGAAGGAAAGTAAAAAAGGTGGCCCTAATATGATCTCTCTAATTCTCTCTCTAGGTTGGACTCTAGATAGGGGGGTAGATGGGGCAGATGGGGCCTTTTCTTCTAAAGGAATACCCTCCTATTTATAGGCTTTAAGGGTTACCTCAAGGCACCTCTTCAAAATGTGTCAACATTCAATGAATCTTCTAGAAGGTGTGTCTGGCGCCTAGGCGCCGGAATTTGACGCCTAGGCGCCGGACACCGCGTCTAGTTCTTCGCACCTCTTCACTTTGGATCGTACCTCTTCGTGATTAAAACCGTTTTGAAGCTTCTAAATACATTGTATCAGATGTCCTATAAACCAGGAACAACTGCCAGTCTTTTAGAAGATCCAATAACCGCTCACACCATCAAAATAATCGCCCAAAAGTCGCCAAAAACTTAACAGTTTTCTGTATCGAGCTGGTGCTTAGGCGCCGGACTCTGGCGCCTAGGCGCCAGGCCAGTAATTTCGACAATTTTGCATTTTGGCTCTATTTTTGCTCATTTTTTCTCCTTTTTGCTCCTTTTTCATATTTTTCTCCTTCTTGAACATTTTTGTATCACCAATATCCAAAAACACAAAAATACCTTTCATTAAAGCATAATATCCTTAAAATTTAATAAAAATTAAGGCATAAAAATATGTATTTTTTTCTTGGATCAACATCCCCCAAACATAAACATTACTTGTCCTCTAGTAACCCTTTTTACTATATAAAATGTATGACAATTGGAATAAAAAGGTAAATATTTAAGACTCCTTATGATTTTTGATTTTATAAAGGCTTTAGTAAATCATTAACCAAATTTCACTAACTAAGTTTAATTTTAAGAATTTAAAGAATATTCTAACTACCAAATCATAAGACTTCAAAAATTTTTCATTCACTTCGAAAATAATTGTAGTTTATTTATATTAAGATCACATAAATTATTCACAAGAAAAAGATCTTCATGAAATTCTTTTCTAGTAAAAATACATGCATAAAAATTAAGTAATATATGTAATCAGTTTTCTTTTTATAAGTTAATTCAAATGAAGCCAATTTTTTATTAGACATTTCCTCAAGCTTCTCCTCTCTTTTTCTTTTTTCTATCTTTTTTTTTTAAAGAGAGGATTATTGTATCTGGATAGCCTGTTAATGGTTTTGAATTTCACTATCCTTAACTTATATTTTCAAACTTATACATTTTCACTTAATTATTATAACATAAATAGATTTCAAAAAGAATTTCAATCTATTCTTTTTCGAGTTATAATTTTTGATTTCTTAATACTTCTAAAATTCAATTATCTCTACTATGAATAGAAAAATTTCTTAATCTTATTCTTCTTTAAGTTGAATAATTATATTCTTAAAATCAATCAAAGTTATTAAAATTTTTGATTAAATCCACTAAATTATTTATAATTTCAAAATTTTAAGTGATCTTAAATAGATTCTTCATTCCTCATGTTATGTTAAAAATTTTTATTTTAAGAAAATATTAGTTCTTAAAGGACAAATAAAATTTAAATTTGAATGTATTTTCCCTTTCCCCCAAACTTAAGTTTTGGTCTATCATGAAAAATTTTTTTTTAAAGTATGAGAGAAAGAAAAACATAATTTTAAAAAGGAATTTTTATAAGTATGTAAAAAAAATTCTAGAAAGAAAAATTTACTTCTACACATGCTTTTATGAAGGTATAAAAGTAAGCAGGCTCATTAGTAATTAAATTAAATGACTATACTACTTATAATAACAGAAATAGAACAACAATACTAACTACTAAACAGTAGGCTGAAACATAAATAAACATAAATTTATCCAAATTTTAATCTTAAACATAATACATTAAAAATACTCTAACAACAGTCTCAACACCAAACAATCCACACAAAGTATATAAACAAATCTATACTAGCAAACAACAAACAACAATCAATACTAGCAAATAAACTAAACTAACAACAGACTAGCACAACTCAGAGGTAAATCAGGCCACTAATCACTGTCTATAGTCTCATCATCGTCATCATCACCAAAAGAAAACTCAACATCCTTAGGATCAACATATGGTGAGAAACTAGGAAAGGTAGGAAATTGAACATCATGCCCTCCCATCAGAAATCTAACGAGAGCTTCATCGTACTCAGCATCGTAACTACTCTTCCTCTGGGTATACTCAGATAAATGATCAATTTTCTTATCGATAGAATCAACTCTGCAGTGAGTTTGAAATAACTCATGCTGCTGCTCTATAAACTGATCATGCATCGATTCCCAAAAGCTAGATGGTGGCTCAGCAGTAGAAATAGAAGGTCTGGAAGTGGAAGGTCTACCTGAAGTGTGTGCAGAAGTAGAAGGGGCTGTAGATCTCTTCCCACGAAGATGATCATAGATACTAACACTTTCCTGCTCAATTGGCTTGGTAGACTCCAGCTTCTCCTTAGAAATATCAGCAGTGACTCCATTGCTAACACATAAAGAATAGATCAAAGATGGGAATCTCAGTCCCACAGAAGTGTTGGATCTAGCAGTAGACTCCACAGAATCATAAATAATACTGCCGACATCTATCAGCCTTCCTCTCCCGAATGCGATAGTTCGAGATAGCTCTTTCTCTGGTAACTTCACTCAGGTGGTTGGAAGATAGAAGTCTAGCAGAAATAAAATAATGTCAAGCCTTTGAAACACCATTTAGCTTAGAAGATTTGAAGTTTACCCGTTTTTCATTCCGGATCTTCCAAGCTCCAGTGCCGTCAGTCAAATAAGCAATAATCATCTCAAGATCTCCCTCAGATGGAGATAATCCAGAATAGTGGCACTCGATGGTAGGTGGCAGTCCATAAAACACATTGATCCTCTCTGGAGTAAATCCTACTCCAATACCTCTAACGAAGACTTTGTAGTCTTCCGCATCTAAAAAGTTAGCATAAAATTCGCGAACGACTGGAATAACAGCAACAGCAGTGAAATAAAAGAATCGTTGCCAGTTGTGCGCAACGATTGTGTTCTCGATCATTTAATCCGGATTGTAAAAGCTTCTCTCTGAGATAAACTTTCTCGACATCGCAAATTAGTGATATTGAAAATGCGCTGCCGCAGTCGCGAACTTGCTACTGTCAAAATTTTCTCGTCCCTTCCCTCGCTTAGATTTCGGTGTCATCTAAATGTGAAAGAAAACAAGAACAAATTTAGGAATCAAATATTAAACTCTTTTTAAGTTTAAGAAACTTAAAATTAGTTTAAAAATCCAAATAGTATACCTAAAAATCAAAATTTTTCTCAAAATTTTGGTTTTTAGCAAAACATAGGAAAAACTATGGTGAAAATCAAAAATAAATCGATTAGAGTGTAGATCTGACCTCGAGACGAAGAAATCAAGTGATTTCGCGCCCAAATACTTGATGTTTTGACCTCAAAATGGATCTAAGAGGTGTATTTTCGAGAAAATGGGGAAGGAGATGAAGCTTAGGCGTCATCCATGGCTAATGGGGTTTATATGTTAATTTTTGTTTAAGCAGGCCGAACCGGCGCTTAGGCGCCGAATTCTGGCGCCTAGGCGCCAGACTCGCCTTTCACAAAAATCACTCTAAAAATTTTATTTTCCACCAAAATTCATAAATTCAACTTCCAATTACTCATATTAGAGTAGGGCTTCAGTTTCTAACTTCCAAAATATTTTCCAAAAATTTTACAAATTAAATATTAAATCCACCAATCAAACACAAGGTTTAAATCAAACTCCTCTAATTTCCATTTATAATCTTCAATATTGGCTCAATACACTTCAAATAAGTATAATATAATGATTCAAGTCCTAACACACAATCAAACAACACAATTTGAAAACAAATACAACACACATCGAACATGAAAGCAAATACACAAACAAACACAATCGATTCACTAAATCGATACAACGACTCACTAGATAAATCACGATCTCACCAAATCACTATCTAATTTCCATTATCTTCACAATGAAGATTGCTTGGCCTACTGGGGAAGAATACTAACGCTCTTGGAAAATCCATAGCCATTTTCTCGTCGATCCAATTGTTCTTCGCATACATCTCCACTTGAGCATCTTGATAAGCCACTAGATGATCAAATTGAAGTTTCGCCTGCCATTCCAGATGTTCAATTTGATGATACATCTCATGAAGGCGATCTCCAATGCTTTTGAAATCCGCTTCAAATTTATCAAGACGACTAGAAATTTTCTCCAAACTTACAGCGATGAAACCATTGAAGTAGAGTTGAGGATCTTTTGGACCTTTGTCTCTAGCCTCTTCTCCAAGATTTATCCTCTCCATTTCTTCAAAAATCCTCTCTAATCTCTCAGGAATGGAGTGTATGGGTCGAAATAATGATTGCATAGGGATTGGGGACGAAGTTGGGTTAATTTAAAGGTGAAAATCATGTAAAAAACTGAAAATTTTCGGTTTTTACACGACCCAGTAACCGTGGCGCTTAGGCGCCAAATCTGGCGCCTAGGCTCCGGACCTATTGACACACAGCTTATTCTGGCGCTTAAGCGCCAAACTCTGGCGCCTAGGCGCAAAACCATGTTCGACTCTGTTTCGCCTAACGTCAAATTTCAAAGTTTCGTTCTCCAAAAATAGGTAATTTATAATGGTAAGATCAGAACAATCTCAATAACACAATTATACATAATTTCAATGAAGGTTAACTTGATCTCCTTTTTACTCACATATGAAATGGAGTGATCCAAAGTCCAAACTTTTATATACTTCAAGATAATTTTTAATTTTCTGAAGTTATATAAAATTAGTCAAAATCGAGGCATAACCATACATTAAAAATTTAAAAACACACTAAAAATAAAATCTATGGGTTGCCTCCCATAAAGCTCTTAGTTTAACGTCGTCAGCCCGACCTAAGTAATTCTTTAATTAGGTTGACTTAATTCATAAGCCTCTTTATAAATCTTTTTAATGTCTCACAAATAAGGCTTTAATTTTAATCTATTAACTATAAAAAATTTTCCCGTTTTGGGGTCTCTAATATCCACAGCTCCATAGTGGTATACTTTTTTAATTATATATGGTCATATCCATTTTGATCTCAATTTTCCAAGAAAAAGTCTTAAACAAGCATTAAATAGTAATACTTCTTGTCCAGGCTCAAATATTTTTCCTAAAATCTTTTTATCATGTAATACCTTCATTTTCTCTTTATAAATTTTTGCACTATCATATGATTCATTTCTTATTTCATCCATCTCATTTAATTGCAATCATTTTTCTCCTGCAGTATTCAAATCGAATTAAACTCCTTTATCGCCCAATAAGCTTTATGTTCAAGTTCAACGTGTAAGTGACAGATGTTTTCCAAAAACTAACCAAGTAAGGTGACATTCCGATTGGTGTCTTATAAGCTATTCTATAAGCCCATAATACGTAATCAAGTTTATCAACCCAATCAGTTCTTTTAGGATTAACGAGTCTTCTCTAAAATTCTTTTAATTTCTCTCGTTTGATAATTCAGCCATTCCACTTGTTTCGTGGGTGATATGCAGTTGCAATTTTATGTTTGATTCCAAATTTTTGCAGTAATGATTGAATTCTTATATTTCTAAAATGACTTCCATCATCTGTGATAATTACCTTAGGTATTCCAAATCTTGAAAAAAGATCATCTTCTTTAAAAATTTAGATACACTTTTGGAGTCACAATTAGGCAAAGCTACAGCTTCAATCCACTTTGAAACATAATCAACAGCTAATAAAATATAAATTTTTTCAGATGATGGTACAAATGGTCTCATAAAGTCTAAACCCCATATATCAAAAATTTCAACTTCCAATATATAGTTTAAAGACATTTCATCTTTCTTGGATATATTTCCCATTCTTTGACATCGATCACATGTTTTAACATAATGTCTCACATCTCTGAATAAAGTAGGCCAATAAAATCCTGAATTTAAAATTTTAAATGCAGTTTTATCTACTCCAAAGTGTCCTCCAAAATCAGAATCATGACATTTTTGAATAATAGCTAAAGTTTTTTCATAAGGTACGCATCTTCGAATTATAGAATCTCTTCCTAATTTAAATAAATGAGGATCTTCCCAAATATAATATTTAGCATCATTTTTAAATTTCTTAATAAAATTTTCATCCAATCCATAAGGTAGAATATTGCTAACTAAATAGTTAACTATATTCGCATACCAAGGTGTTTGGTATCCTTGAATAACATATAAATGTTCATCAAGAAATTTCTCATTTATGTTTTCTTCAGTAATAACATCATTCTTAATTCTAGATAAGTTATCAGCAATTTGGTTGTCCGTTCTTTTTCTATCCACTATTTAAAAATCAAATTCTTGTAGAAGTAAAACCCATCTTATTAGTCTAGGTTTAGCATCCTTTTTGACATTAGATATTTAATAGCGGAATGATCAGTATGAACTATGCATTTAGTACCAAGAAGATAAGAACTAAATTTATCAAAGGCATATACTATAGCTAGAAGCTCTTTCTCAGTAGTAGTGTAATTTCTTTGTGTTTCAGTGAGCGTTTTACTAGCATAATATATAACTTTGAAAATTTTCTCATATTTTTGTCCCAATACAGCTCCAATTGCAAAATCATTTGCATCGCACATTAATTCAAAAGATTTATTCCAATTAGGTTCAACAATGATAGAAGTGCGTTATTAATTTTTTTTAAAATATTAAAAGCATTAACACAGTCTTTGTTAAATTCAAATTTAGCATTTTTTTCCAATAAATGACAAAGAGGTTTAGCAATTTTAGAAAAATCCTTTATATATCTTCTATAAATTCTAGCATGACCTAAAAAACTTCTCACATCAGTAACAATAGTAGGTGGTTGTAATTCGGTAATAATTTTCACTTTTGCTTGATCTACTTCCATCCCTTTTGTGAAATATTGTGACCAAGTACAATGCCTTCTGTGACCATGAATTGACATTTTTCCCAGTTAAGAACTAAGTTTGTTTCTTCACATCTTTCAGAATTTTGGAAATATTTTCCAAACAAGATTCAAAAGAAGTTCCAAAAACTGAAAAATCGTCCATGAATATTTCAATTCCTTTGTCAATCAAATCACAAAATATTGACATCATACATCTTTGAAAAGTTACAGGTGCATTACATAAACCTAAAGACATTCTTCTAAAGGCAAATGTTCCATAAGGACTTGTAAATGTTGTTTTCTCTTGGCCCTCGAAGTCGACGGTAATCGATGATAACCAGAATATCATCCAGAAAACAGAAATATGAGTGTCCAGCTAATTTATCAAGCATTTGATCCAAGAAAGGTAAAGTAAAATGATCCTTTCTAGTGGCGTTATTTAATTTCCTATATTCAATGCAAATTCGCCATCCAGTAACTTGTCTTGTATGAATTAGTTCATTTTTATCATTGACAATGACAGTTACTCATCCTTTCTTTGGAACAAAATGAATAGGACTTACCCATTGGCTATCTGAAATAGGATAAATAATACCAGCATCTAACCATTTAACAATTTCTTTTTTAACAACCTCTTTCATGATAGGATTTAATCTTCTTTGCGGTTCAATAGTAAATTTAAAATTTTCTTCCATTAAAATTCTATGCATACAAATGGACGGGCTTATTCCTCTTATGTCAGCAATTGTCCAACCAAATGTTTTCTTATAATTCTTTAACACTCCTATCAATTTTTCTTCTTGATCTTTACTTAGCTCAGAAGAAATAATAACAGGTAAAGTTAATGAATTTCCCGTAAATGCATACTTTAAATGTGAAGGTAACATTTTTAATTCCAGTTTCGAGGGCTTTTTTAATTGAGGGTAAAAGTATATCATTTTGAGTTATGTCCAAAGTTTCCCAATTATCTTTAATATAATGAGTTTCTTCTTCTTTTAGTTCGTCATCTTCATCGGTTAATAATTCAAATTTTTCTTCAGAAATGACTTTACATTTTTCTTGATAATGTTTCTCAATAAATAATCAATTATATCCATTCGATAACATTTTTCTTTGTCAGGGTACTTCATTGATTTAAGGACATTAAATTTAATCTCTGGATCATTAACTCTCATGGTTAATTCTCCTTTTTGCACATCAATCATAGCTCGTCCGGTCGCTATAAAAGTTCTCCCTAAAATAATAGGTATTTCTTTATCTTCTTCCATATCAAGTACAATGAAATCTATAGGGAAGATAAATTTATCTACTTTAACAAGAACATCCTCTATAACTCCTTTAGGGTAAGTGATAGATCTATCAGCCTAATCGAAGGGTTACGATGGTGGGAGTAATCTCTCCTAAATTCAACCTTCGAAAAATAGAAAATGGCATGAGATTAATACTTGCTCCTAAATCGCATAAAGCTTTTCCACAAAACTTTTCTCCAATAGCACAAGGTATAGTAAAACTTCCAGGATCTTTAAGTTTTTTAGGTAATTTCTTTTGAATTATTGCACTCCATTCTTCACTTAATGCAACAGTTTCAAAAGCTTCAAATCTTTGTTTCTTACTTAAAATATCTTTCATAAATTTTGCATAAGTTGGCATCTGTTCCAAAGCTTCAGCAAAAGGTATGTTTATAGTAAGTTTCTTAAAAATTCATAGAACTTAGAAAATTGATGATCAAGCTTCTGCTGTTTAAGTCTTTGACGAAAAGGTGGTGGTGGTTTTTCAACTTCCATATTAATAGAAATATCAGTTTGATCTTTATTAGGAGAAGGAATTTCTTTAAATTTTTCAATCTCTTCAACCTCAATCTCATTTTCAATTTCATTCTGCATTCTTTCTTTTAATTCCTTTCCACTTCTAAGTTATACAGCTTTAACATGTTCATGTTCTTTTCCAGTTTCTTTTGGATTGATTTCAACATTACTAGGAAATGTTCCTAGAGGTCTATAATTAATTAAATTAGCGATTTTTCCCATTTGATTCTCAATATTACGAATAGCAGTGTTTTGATTTTATAATTGATTACTTATTTGTAAAATTGATTCTTCTATAGATAACTTTTTCTGTTGATTGTTAAATCCAAGTGGTTTATAGTTTGAATTAACTTAATTATTCTAATTTCTAGTGGTATGAGATTGATTATTACCCCATTGTTGTGAATTATTTCAGTTAAAATTAGGATGATTTTTCCATCCAGGATTATAATAATTTGAATAAGGATTATTTTTACTAGCAATAGCTTGTAAAGTTTCAATAGTTTGAGAATCTTCAATATTAGCAGAGTTATTATGTGATATATTAATAACAAAACTATCTAATTTCTTAGACATTCTTTGCTACTTGTGAAGCTAAAATAGAAAAGGCTTCATTATCATGAATACTTGCCATTCTTTTAGGATTAATTCTTTCAGAAGGCCATTGAAAATTATTGTTAGCCATTTCTTCAATTAAAGTGTAAGCTTCTTCAAATGTTTTAGACATTAAAGAACCTCCAGCAGCAGCATCAATAATTGATTTTAAAGATCCAATTAATCCATTATAAAATGTTTGAATAATTAACCAATCAGGTAAAACATGATGAGGACATTTTCTTAATAGTTCTTTAAATCTTTCCCAAGTTTCATAAATTGTCTCCCCGTCAAATTGACTAAATGAAGTAATATTATTTCTTAATTTAGCAGTTTTAGAAGGAGGAAAATATTTAACAAGGAATTTTTGTGCCATTTCAGTCCATGTTTTAATAGAACCTATCGCTAATGAGTTCAGCTCACATCTTTGCTTTATCTATTAAAGAAAAAGGAAAGAGTCTAAGCCTAATAAGCATCATCGAAACATTGTTATATTTAAAGGTAGCACAAAGTTCTAAAAACTAGCAAGGTGTAAATTTGGATCCTCATTTGGTGTTCCACTAAATTGATTGTTTTGAACCATTTGAATAATAGAAGGTTTAAGCTCAAAAGAATTACCATCTACAGTGGGTATTTGAATACTACTATGAAGTTCATCAACTCGTAGGGTTAAGCATAATCCCTTAATGGTTTATAAACATTTTGATCATTAATTTCAATTGGATTTTGTAAATTGTTATGTAAATTAGTCATTTCTTGAAATTTTTAAATTTGTTTTCCTTTTTTAATTCTTCTAACAGTTCTTTCTAATTCAGAATCTAAAGGTAATAATCCTTCAGGTCCAGAACTACGCATAAAAAGTCAATTAGCAAGAATTAAAATACATATTATTATTATATATATGTTTTTTATATAATAAAGAAAAATGAATAAAATAAAAATACTTAAAATCTAAAAGTTTGCTTCGCTCTCCCGGCAATAGCGCCAAAAACTTGACCCAATATAAATATATGCGTACTAAAATCTTCTTTCCCGCAACGGTGCCAAAACTTGACCCGAAGTCCTCCGAAGATCAAGGTACTAATTAATACTTTCAAAAATATATGTTATAAATAATAATAGCGGCTAGTGTATATAAATATAATTTTATGAAAAATATTTTACACACTAGGGGTACTACGCAAGTATACGTATCGTATCAAGTAATATAGGGCTTTGAAACAAAGACCCCATTATCGTTCCCACGAGGAGAGAGTTATAGATCTTTTAATATTTTTATTTTAAAGTATTTATTTTATAATCAAAAATAAAATATCTTTAATTTACTAGATGCAATAATAAAGCAGAAATAAAATAATTGATGTAAATAGGAATAAGAAAGCAACTTTCTCCCTTACAATTAATCCAAGATTTTCTAAGATAATGATAATATTCGTGGAGAATATAAATTTATAGTATTGTGCCAAATAGAAGCATTCATATTCTTTACCCTTTGATCCAGGTGCAAAGAACATTCGGCACTTTATAGATCAGGTCCGGATGTATTGTTAGTAGAAAGGGTTAATCTAGGCTCACACTCCTAGATGTCCAAGGGTGGCTATGGTCGGCCCTACTAGTGACCCTTTCCTTTTCTATAAACCAAATCATAAGATTTTAGTTTGTCACTCTAAAAATTTATCAATTCTATGCCCAATATATAACATCTTCCTATTTATTTGCACTTCACCTTGAATAACCCGCACAAGGCCTTCGACTACCCAAGGATTCATGTGAAATCTACAAGTTAAGAATTCATCTCCTTCTAGGTCTCAAAACTCTTCAACAAGTTTTAACAATTTAAATGGCCAATTTAAATAGTAAATTAAGAACCGGTATTAATATCATCACAATGTTTTGAAAATATATGATTTTAAATTCTCCGATGAATTTTGTATTATCTTATTTATATTTTCATAATTGAAAGGAGAAAGTAAAGTAACTACTCAGAACACATTGAAATTAAATAACAAAACATAATAAATAAACTTTGAATCAAAATAAAAATACTTATCTTAGATGTTTCTCCTATCGAACTTCGATTCCTACCGACTCCACGACGTAATCAACTACAGATGCACCAGCTCTTTCAAACTCTAAATAAAAACTCTAAAATAAACTCACTAATTTATGAAGGAAAGTAAAAATGTGGCCCTAATATGATCTCTCCAATTCTCTCTCTAGGTTGGACTCTAGATGAGGGGTAGATGGGGCAGATGGGGCCTTTTTCTCTGAAGGAATACCCTCCTATTTATAGGCTTCAAGGGTTGCCTCAAGGCACCTCTTAAAAATGTGTCCACATTCAATGAATCTTCTATAAGGTGTGTTTGGCGCCTAGGCGCCGAAATCTGGTTCCTAGGCGCCGGACACTGCGTCTAGTTCTTCGCACCTCTTCACTTTGGATTGCACCTCTTCGCGATTAAAACCGTTTTGAAGTGTCCAAATACATTATATCACATGTCCTATAAACCAGGAACAACTGCTAGTCTTCTAGAAGGTCCAATAACCGCTCACACCGTCAAAATAACCGCCCAAAAGTCGTCAAAAACTTAACAGTTTTCTGTATCGAGCTGGCGCTTAGGTGCCGGACACTGGCGCCAAGTGATCACTAGAAAATTTATTAAGAATTTCATACCAATTTTATATGAAATTGCACTTTAAAGAAAGGTATTTTCTTTGTTTTATTGCAGGAATGAATAATTATAAGTACTGAAAGCAAAAAGCACAAAAGAAGCAGATTTGGAGCAAAAAGGACTCAATTTGATGAAAAATGAACTATCCCGCCGACGGCGAGATCAAGGCCGCCGACGGTGAGATTTTCCAGAAAATTTTTGAATATATTATAAA
This sequence comes from Papilionanthe hookeriana x Papilionanthe teres, assembly GCA_022702705.1. NCBI lineage: Eukaryota > Viridiplantae > Streptophyta > Magnoliopsida > Asparagales > Orchidaceae > Papilionanthe > Papilionanthe hookeriana x Papilionanthe teres. The sequence continues at coordinate 46,197,869 of CM040438.1, forward strand.
GAGCTCGCCGACGGCGAGATCGAACCCGCCGATAGCGAGATCGACGCGGTTAGCCCACCTTCTAGAAGCCCGCCGACGGCGAGATCGAGCCCGCCGACGGCAAAACAGTTGAAAAGAGCCAGATACAATGAACCTGGAAGCTTTTTGAAGAGGTGCTTAAGCAAACTTTGAAGATTTGACTTCTTCTATAAATAGAGACGATTTCTGTCCCTTTAGTGTGTCATTTTTGGTGTCATTTGGTGTCGTTTGAAAGTCAATTAGTGTTCATTTGTGTTGGAGTGTAAATCAGAGAGTCTTAGTGAGTTTAATTAAGTGTGTTGTACTGGAATGAAGAGTCAAAGGAACTTCAAGGAGTCTGCTTAAGGAGAAGAATTGAGATAAGTATATTTGTTATTGTTTGTTAACTTTAATGAAATCCATGCTCTGTGTTATTTTTCCCATGCTTTCTGAGTAGTTTCCTTAGTCTTTGTCCTTGTTGTTGAGATTATGTGAAGTGACGAATCAAAGTAACTGTGCCTAAAATTATTAAATAAAAATTGTGATAATCTTTTACTTAAAAATTAATTTACTTTCAATTCGACTAATTGATTTGTTAACATATGTTGAATTATCAACTATAGTAAAGATTACATCCGAGATTCAAGGAAGTCAAAAGCCTTGGAAGGATGGTGCAAATAAATAGGGAAATATTAACTATCGGGCGTAGAATTTGACATTTTAGTGTGACAGACTAAAATATTCAATTCGGTCCTATTGTTTGAGAGTCGAAGTGTAGATGTTAGCCCTCGAGGCGAGGGAACGTGGAGCTGCGAAGTGGCGGCGGTATCCTCCCGGACCTAGCCGCAGATTCAGTAATCAAACATAGGACTAGTCAATGTTCTTTGCACCTGGACCAAAGGGTAAAGAATAGGAATGCTCCTATTTGGCACAATACGAACTCTCAACTACTTTAATTCATCATTCACTTAATTCTCTCAACAAGGAGAAATATGCTTTTCTAAATTAGAATCTTACATTTAAACCTTTTTGAGCAATAGTTTTAGTATAAGTGTTCTTAATTTTCGTATACTAGCTTAGTAAGTAAGTTGACCCACTTTTTATATGTTTGCAAATTATGTTAATAGCAACGGCACCAAAAACTTGATCTCGCTTTAATATCTATATATATATATATATATTTGATTTTATGATGGAATGTTTAATGTGGATTCTACGCAAGTATACATATCGTATCAAATAATACGGGGCTCTAGTGGAGTCCTGGTTATCGATCCCACGGGAAGTTTTTAACGATTTGTATCGACTTAAAATTTAAAGGAATTACTTACTAATATAATAATCGGAAATTTAAAGTAACTAAAGCAACTAAAGTAAACTAATGCTTGAATTAAAGTTGATTTAAATAATTCAGAAAAAGTATCCTTCTCCTTGTTTTATAAAATTAAGTGAATGATGAATCTAAATATAATTTTTGAATTGTATTGTGACAAATATGAGCATTCCTATTCTTTACCCTTTGGTCCAGGTGCAAAGAACATTGACTAATCCTATGTTTGATTGCGAATACGTGGCTGGAGCTGGGAGGATATCGGCGACACTTCGAGCTCCCACGTTCCCCTCACTCGAGGGCTAACATCTACACTTCGACTCTCAAACAATAGGACCAAATTGAATATTTTAGTCTGTCACACTAAAATGTCCAATTCTACGTCCGATAAATAATATTTACCTATTTATTTGCACCATTCTTCCAAGTCTTTTGACTTCCCTGAATATTGGATGTAATTTTTACTATAGTTGATAATTCAACATATTTTAACAAATCAATTGGCCAGATTGAATGTAAATTAAGTTTTAAGTAAAAATTATCACAACTTATTTTAATATATTAGGTACTTCTATTTAATTTCATCATTTCGCATAATTTTCATAAACAAGGAGAAATACTAAGAAAATTACTCAAAATGCATGGGAATAAAACAAAGCATGGATTTCATTTAAAGTTAACAACAATAAACAAAGTTACTTATCTTAATTTCCTCCCTAAGCAGACTCCATGAAGTTCCTTTGACTTTTCCTTCTAGTACAGCACACTTCTGACTCACTAATTTTACTCTAAAACTCTTAAATTAGCACACAAACATAAATAGACACCAAAAAGATACACTAAGACTCTCTAATAGACACACTGAAGACTCAAGAGACACACCGAAGACTCAAGAGACACACTGAAGACTCAAGAGACACACACAGACACTAGAATTCGGCCTCTATTTATAGAGGTAGGCAAAGGTCCAAGGGATGCTTAAACACTTCTTCAAAAAGCGTCCAGGTTCAATGTATTTTGCATTTTGAACTGTCTCGCCGTCGGTGAGAAACGATCTCGCCGTCAGCGGGGCTTCTAGAAGGTCTTCAAACCGCACGATCTCGCTGTCGGCGGGCTCGGGCTCGCTGTCGGCAAGGTAGTTGTAATTCCTTCAGAAATTCTCCTCATGATCTCGTCGTCGGCGGCCTCGATCTCGCCGTCGGCGACTTAGTTCATTTTGCATGAATTTCTTCATTTTTGATCCAAATTCGCTCCATTTCATGCTTTTTGCTTCTATCAGTTATAAATCTTCGTTCCTACAGTACAATAAAGAAAATACCTTTCTTTAAAGTGCAATTTCATCAAAAATAGATATGAATTTCTTAATATATTTTTCTGTGATTATAAGTCTACTTTAATTTGTCTTTGAATTTCTCTAACTTCCCTGTGGGATCGATATCTTGGACTCCATTAGAGCCCTTTATTACTTGATAACGATATGTATACTTGCGTAGTATCCACATTATAAATCATAATTTTCATAAAAGAATCATCAGTGTAAATACATATATTTGGTGTGGGATCAAGTTTTTGGTGTCGTTGCCAATATCAATAACATATTTTTTGTAAGTATAAATATCAAAAGTGGGCCAAGTTTTTGGCGTCGTTGCTGGGGAAGTAAAGTAATTATTAAGGTAATTAATAGAGTTATTAGAAGTAATTACTAGAGTAATGGACTATTTTAAATTTTACTTTAAAATTGTATGCGCAAATTTAGAAACGAAAATTTAATACCTTACGATTCAGAATTAGAGTGCACTATTAAAAAAATCAGAAAACAAAAAAAAGAAATTTTAAATTTAACACAAATGGCAAATAATCCAGAAATTGAAAATATAAACCAACAAAGACCATTAAGAGATTATGCCAACCCTACATTAGATGAAATTCACCTAACTATTCAAAACCCTGATGTAGTCTGCTAACTCATTCGAACTTAAACCTGCAATTATCCAAATGGTACAGAATAATCAATTTAGTGGTTCACCTAATGAAGATCCTAATTTACATCTTGCTAGTTTTTTGGAACTATGTGCTACTTTTAAATATGAAGGAGTTTCTAATGATGCTATTAGACTTAGGCTTTTTTCTTTTTCTTTAAGGGATAAGGCTAAGATGTGGTTAAATTCATTAGCATCTGGATCTATTAAAACTTGGGGAGAATTATCACAAAAATTTCTATCCAAATATTTTCCTCCTTCGAAAACTACAAAACTTAGAAATGATATAACATCTTTTGGTCAGTTTGATGGAGAATCCATATATGAAGCTTGGGAGAGATTTAAAGAACTTCTTAGGAAATGCCCACATCATGCGTTACCGGATTGGTTAATTATACAAACTTTTTACAATGGATTAGTAGGATCTCTTAGATCAATCATTAATGCTATTGTTGGAGGTTCATTAATGTCAAAACCATTTGATGAAGTCTATGCGTTAATCGAAGAAATGGCTACTAATAATTTTCAATGGCCTGCTGAAAGGATAAACCCTAAAAAGATAGCCAGTGTTCATGAAAATGATGTAATATCTATGTTAGCTTCTCAAATTGTTGCTATATCAAAAAAATTAGATCATTTTGGAATGAATTATTCTCCTACTATATTAGAAGAAAACGCATCTGGACAAATTATAGATTCTCAATCTCCTTATGAAACTATAAATGCTATTAATAATAGACCCAATAATCCTTATGCGAATTATTATAATCCTAGTTGGAAGAATCATCCAAATTTTAATTGGAATAACAATAAAGCTAATCAATAATGGATGAACAACTCTATAGGAAATCTACCTAATCAAGGAAATACGAATTATAAACCTTCTTATCCACCTGGATTTAATAACACTCAATTTAAAGATAAGAAGTTATCTATAGAAGAATTAATATTAAGTATGGGTCAGCACTTGCAAAATCAAGGAAATCAATTACAAAATCAAGGAACAACGTTTAAAAATATTGAAACTCAACTCGGACATATCGCTACCCCGCTTAACAATAGAATTCCTGAAACTTTTCCTAGTAATGTGGAGATAAATCCTAAAGACCAAGGAAAAGAACAAATTAAAGCGATACAATTACGAAGTGGAAAAGAGTTAGAAACTAAAATTCAGAAAGAAACAGAAAGTAAAAATGAGGAAGTTGAAATCGAAAAAGAAAAGGATCAACAAGATCAAAACTTAGAATATACATTGATCCCTATGAAAATATCTATAGAAAAACCACCACCACCATTTCCTCAACGACTAAAGCAACATAAAAAAGATAAGCAATTTGCTAAATTCCTTGAAATTTTAAAAAAATTAACGGTAAATATTCCTTTTGTAGAAGCATTAGAACAAATGCCTAATTATGTAAAATTTATGAAAGATATTTTAAATAAAAAAAAAGAAAATTCACAGATAATAAAAATGTTGCACTTAGCGAAGAGTGTAGTGCAATTATTCAGAAAAAGCTTCCAGAAAAATTAAAAGATCCTGGTAGTTTCACTATACCTTGCGCTATTGGAGAAAAATTTTATGGAAAAGCTTTGTGTGACTTAGGAGCAAACATCAATCTAATGCCTCTATCAATTTTTAAAAGATTAGAATTAGGAGAAATTTCATCTACTTCAGTAACTCTTCGATTAGGTGATCGTTACGTGACTTATCCTAAGGGAGTTAGTGAAGATGTGTTAGTAAAAGTGGATAAATTTATCTTCCTGGTAGATTTTATTGTTCTAGATATTGAAGAAGATAAAGAAATTCCCATAATATTAGGAAGACCCTTTTTAGCCACTGGAAAAGCTATGATTGATGTTCAGAAAGGAGAATTGACTATGAGAGTAAACGATCAAAAAGTAACTTTTAACATCGCAAAATCAATGAAATATCCTGCTTTAGAAAAAGATGATGAATTTTTTCGAATGGAAATACTTGAACATTTGCAAAATGAACATTTTAAATAATATTATGAAGAAAAGTTAGAAAAAGAAAATACTGAATTAATTGAAGAAGCAGATAATGAAAAATTGGATTATATACAGGAAAAATTTGAAATGTTGGATAATACTGAAAACGCTGAAAAGAATATAGTTTCGTCAATTATTAAACCTCCTGAACTCGAATTAAAAATTTCACCTAATCATTTAAAATATGCTTACTTAGGTAACTATTCAACCCTACCAATTATTATATCGAATTTGAATTGAATGAATCACAAGAACAAAAGCTGTTAGACACATTAAAAAAATATAAGAAACCTTTTGGTTGGACTTTAGCAGATATTAAAGGAATTAGTCCTTCAATCTGTATGCACAGAATTATTTTAGATAATGAACATAAGCCAAGAGTAGATCCCGAAAGGAGATTAAACCCAATAATGAAAGAAGTAGTCAAGAAAGAAATATTAAAATGGTTAGATAATGGTATTATATATACTATTTCGGACAGTGCTTGGGTAAGCCCAATTTACCGCGTTCCTAAGAAAGGAGGAGTGACCGTTAAAGCTAATGAAAATAATGATTTAATATCTATAAGACAAGTTACTGGATGGCGTATATGTATTGACTATAAAAAATTAAATGCAACCACCAGGAAAGATCACTTCTCATTACCATTTCTAGACCAAATGTTGGATAGATTAGCCGGACATAAATATTTTTGTTTTTTAGATGGATATACCAGTTATCATCAGATACCTATTACTCCTGAGGATCAAGAGAAAACTACATTTACTAGTCCTTATGGAACATTTATTTTTCGAAGAATGTCTTTTGGATTATGTAATGCACCTACAACATTCCAGAGATATATGATGTCTATATTTAGTAAATTAATTGATGATGGAATAGAAGTATTTATGGATGATTTCTCTGTATTTGGAACGTCATTTGACGTATGCTTGAATCAACTTGAAAAATTATTAGAGGTATGCGAGAAAACTAACTTAGTTCTAAATTGGGAGAAATGTCAATTTATGGTTGCAGGAGGAATTGTATTAGGGCATAAAATTTCGAAAAATGTCATGGAAGTAGACCCTGCAAAAATTCAAGTTATAGCAAAAATACCACCTCCAACTACAGTAAAAGAGGTAAGAAGTTTTCTTGGACATGCTGGATTCTACAGACACTACATAAAAGATTTTTCAAAAATTACTAAACCTCTATGCCAACTTTTAGAAAAGGACAAGAAATTTGAATTCACAACTGAATGCCTAAATGCTTTTGAATTATTAAAAGATAAATTAATCACAACACCTATAATAGTTTCACCTGATTGGGAGAAATCATTTGAACTTATGTGTGATGCTAGTGATTGTGCTATAGGAGCAGTACTTGGACAAAGATATGATAAAATTTTCAAAGTTATATACTATGCTAGTAAAACTCTTAATAATGCTGAAATGAATTATACAATTACTGAAAAAGAGCTATTAGCAATTGTTTATGCTTTTGATAAATTTAGGCCTTATCTAATTGGAACTAAATGTATTGTGCATACTGATCACTCTGCTATTAAATATCTAATGCAAAGGAAAGATTCCAAACCAAGATTAATTAGATGGATATTACTAATGCAAGAATTTGATTTTGAAATCATTAACAAAAAGGAACCGATAATCAAATTGCGAGATCATTTATCAATGCTAGAATATAATGAATTATCCGACAACGATAATGAAATTACGCGAGTTTTCTCGACGAACAACTATATAATATAAATGAGTGGAAAATACCATGGTATGCTGATATAGTAAATTATATTGTAAGTGATATTTTACCACCTATGTTAACTTTGCAACAACAAAAAAATTCATTCATGATGCTAAAACATATTTTTGGGATGAACCATATTTATATAAGCAATGTAAGGATCTTATAATTAAAGATGCGTGCCTTATGAAGAAACAGAACAAATCATTCAGAAATGTCATGATTCTGATTTTGGAGGACATTTTGGAACAGATAAAATTGCTTATAAAATTTTACAATCTGGATTTTATTGGTCTGCTCTTTTTAGAGATATTTATAGATATATCAGAACTTGCGACAAATGCCAACGAGTAGGTAATATATCTAGAAGAAATGAAATGCCTCTAAATTTTATATTAGAAGTTGAGATTTTTGATGTTTGGGGATTATATTTTATGGGACCATTTGTTCCTTCATTTGGAAACTCATATATATTAGTTGTTGTTGATTATGTTTCTAAATGGATTGAAGCACAAGCTTTACCTCGATGTGATGTTAAGAGTGTTTCAAAGTTTCTATTGAAAAATATTTTTACTAGATTTGGAATGCCGATAGTGATTATCACTGACTGAGGATCTCATTTTAAAAATAAATATTTTCACAAACTAGTAGAAAAATTTAACATTATTCATAAAATATCAACTGCCTATCATCCACAAACCAGTGGATTAGCTGAAGTTTCTATTCGAGAAATTAAACGTATTTTAGAAAAGACTGTAAACCCTAATAGATTGGATTTGTCTATAAGACTAGACACTCGCATTATGGGCATACAGGACTGCTTATAAAACTCCGATTGGAATGACTTCTTACAAGCTTATTTATGGAAAGACTTGCCACTTACCATTTGAATTAGAACATAAAGCTTATTGGGCAATTAAAGAATTTAATTACAATCTGAAAGAAGATGGTGAGAAGAGATTATTGCAAATGAATGAATTAGAAGAATTAAGAAATGAATCTTATCATAATGATAGAATTTATGAAGAAAAAATGAAATTATGGCATGATCGGAAGATTAACCTGAAGAATTTTGAGCCAGGGCAAGAAGTTTTGCTTTATAATACATGATTGAATTTATTTTCTGGGAAATTGAAATCTCAATGGTTAGGGCCTTTCACTATAACTCAAATATTTTTATACGGAACTATAGAAATTGAAGATACAAAAACTGGGCATAGATTTAAAGTAAACGGACACAGATTAAAACCTTATTTTGAAGGAGAAGACCAAATTTTAAAGAGGTTTTAATGCTCGATCAACTGATTACTAACTAAATAAGGTTGGGCTGATGACGCTAAACCAAGCGCTTTATGGGAGGCAACCCATAGTAGTTATTAATTATGATCTATTTACTAATGTTATTGAAAATTAAAATATAGAATAAATTCTACTACTCATTTTACTTTTTAAAATCATCACAAATTTGAATCTATACGAAGAAATAAAAAAAATTCAGACCAGAGCGAAAATTGGGCAATTTACCTAATCTCGCCGACGGCGAGATCGATCCCGCCGACAATGAGATCGATCCCGCCGACAGCGAGATCGGCGCGCCCAAATTCAGTTTAAAGTATTAACTAGCTCGCCGACGGAGTGATCGTTACCGCCGACGGCGAGATAGTTAAAAAGTGGTTTTTAAAGAGTTATTTTGCAGTTTTGGGCGGTTCTAACCTATAATATTCACTACAAAACATTTAGAACTCATTATTTACACCATTCCTTCACTAGAAACGAATAGAGCCCCTCCAAAACAATCCATAATGGCCCCCAACCCATTAGGAACCATGAAATCCGGAGTGTTTAACCGACGAAAGTTCGTCGATTCCGAGGCTCGCGACTATTCAACAAAGTTCGATGAAGAAGCGGCGATTAAAGAAAGAGGATTCGTAAACGGAGGAGCGAGAGAATTCAATGACAACAATTGAAGAAATGATTGTTCAGCGACATTGGGAGGTATTATGCTACACAACATCTGCTGTCGTCATTCCAATAGTCAAGGAATTCTACTCTAATCTGCATGCGATCCATAATGGAAGTGTTTCGTAAGAGGCAGATGGGTAACTTTCACTCCTTCTCGAATCAATGAATTATACTCGATTCAAAAAACCCCTGTTTTCCACCATTCAAATTTTGTTCCAACAAGATACAACTTGAACGAGATATATCGATATCTGACTGACAAACCTGATGACTAGGAAATACAAGAAGACGGGTATGTAAGTTTTTCTGCATCACTTCTTAACCCCGTCTCAAAGCATTGGCATTTCTTTATTTCGTCAAAGTTATTACCCACTATGAGGGTAAACAAAGTCTCGAAGAAATGCGCAATTTTAAATTACCGTATTCAATCTGGATTACTTATCGATGTTGGATCTATCATTGTGAAGTTCGCATTAGGATTAATTGTGAATGGATCGATTCATGGACTCGGACACCCATCAACAATTTTTGCTTCATGTAGTCAATACCAAGTTTCCTACGAAGCTTGGGAAAAAGTGTTGTTACCCTGGAAACTATTAAATCCGACAGATATGTTTCCTACTTTGGATAACAATGATGATATAACAATTATCTCTGATCAAGCATCTTAAAACAATCCTTTAATCAGGCCTTTGGTCGATAGAACTAGCTCGATTCTACAAAAAATTAAAGGATTGGAGAAGGAATTACAGAATGTGATGATTTCTATTGATAATATCTCTGATTTATTCGATCACATAGACTGGAGAATGAAGGAGCATTTCGATCATTCAGGACATCTGGAGATAAGTTTCATACGACTGTTGAGACAGAAAGGATGGATTGAAGAAGATTCTACAGAAGAATTCCCATTCAGGCCTTTCTACAATCTATTTGTGCACCTACGATCTATTGGGAATATCGGGGAAGATGTTAGTTCGGATTCCAATGAGTAGCGAGAGATTTATTCTTATTTTATTTATGTGTGTTGATTTGAAGTTTTTAATATAATTTGGATTTTACGAAGTTAATCTCTGTTTATATGAGATTGTATGTTGTTTCTTTAGTCTCGGCATTTAGAGTACTGTGGTATGGATTGCAATGCTGAGTTAGATGTGTTTTGGTTAATTTGTTAAGTCGATTGTTAGTTTTGTGGTATTTGAAGTTTGTAAGTTCATGGATTTCATTTATAAAAGTTATAATGTTTGTGTTGTGTAAACCTTATATGAGTCAGTAGAATATCTAATCTTAGAAAAATATATCAAATTAAGTGACCGAACATTAGAACAAGGCTTAATTAAATTGAACATAATTGAAAACATAAAATTTTTTAAAAATTTGGAAATCCCGCCAACGACAAAATCGACCCCGCCGACGGCGAGATTTTCCCGAAACTTTGGCCTTGGTGAATTAATTAGCTCGCCGACAGCAAGATCGCAAAATGTACTATATTTTGACTAGTAAACCAACATTATTCATCATCCCCTTCCTCAAAACTTCGAAAAACCGACCTAGGGCTTGATAGATCTGGGATTTAGAGCGATTTCAAGACATTTTAACGCCGGATTTCATCTTCCCTTGGTAAGAGCTTCACTCCTATGTAAAAATTTTTTATTTTCACCATGAATTTCTTCTACATTGAGGATTTTGGGAAAATTTTGAAATGTGAAGAAAAGACTTGGAAGAAATTCATGGAGTTTGATTTAGATTGATTTTAGTAACATTAGGAAGCCATTTTAGTAATATTTTGGAGATTAGTTAAGATTTTTGTGAATTTCATAGATCGAAAAAAAAGGCTCTGCGACAAAGAAGACGATTGGATTACGACGAAAACCGATTTGTGAATGCAAGGGCACAGTCAAGATATTATCACAATATTCGAAGCCGGAAATGCATTCAAGATCGAGTTTTTAAAAATCCTGGAGGAGAAGTGGAACGAATAATCAAAGAAAGAGGATGGGAGAACTTCTGTTACACCACAAATAGAGCTGCATTGGAAGTGGTTAAAGAATTCTATGCCAATCTGACAGTGATAGAAGATGCACCAATCAAGGTGAGAGGATTTTTGGTTTATTTCAGTGCTGCTAGAATCAATTCGTTTTATGAAGTACGAGACTTGCACACCAGTGAGTATGATATTTTTGGTACTATGGAAGGACCACTGGAAGAAGTGATAGACTTTCTCACTGATGAGAAAGGAGTTTGGAAGATCAAGCAGCGAGAAAGAGTAAATTTTCCTCTCTCTATGTTGAATGCGTTGTCTAAAGCCTGACATTATTTTATCTCGTTCTACTCGTTACCCACGTATCACCATAGTGAGGTAACAAGGGATAAAGCGATTCGAATTCTGAATTCGGAATCGGAAAAGTATTAATGTGGGAAATGTAATTTACAAGAATATATTAGCCACTGCTAGAAGTGAGAGCGGAGGAGGACTAGGACACCCTGGTCTGATTTATGCACTCTGCCAATTATCTGGGGTAGAGGTGAGAGATGATGAGGAATAGGTGGAGCCTATGAAACCCATTACTCCAGCTAATATTAAAACCTATGAATCCCATGAAGGATGGAGATCTGGAACAAGGAGTTATGTACCTTCTTCGAATAGAGATATTCCCTCTACAAGTTATGACCCTCCTACTTACAGTTTCCCTACCCTTCATGATTTGATGAATGAAATGACCCTGCAGAGAAAGAGTTTTGAGAAGATAGAAGAGAAATTGGAGCATATTGATCACAGGATTGGAGGTTTGGAGAGGCGACATGATTATGAAAGTGAGTATCTCCAGAGACACTGTGATTATGAGAGAGCATATTACGATGATGAGAGTCGCTACAGGAGAGGAGAACTCGATGTTGTATTCCACGAGTGCCCTCGATACATTCAATATCGGTCTACTCCACTCGCGGATCGAGGAGGCGATGACGTGGCTTGGGATTTTGATTTAGGAGATTATATTTTATATTTGATGTTTATTCTTATTTGTTTAAGTCTGTTTTAATTATGAACTTTAACTCGTTATGTTGGATGATTGTTTATGTGATTTACGTGGAACTTTAAAATGGATGTTTAGTTTATGAATCGATTGTGATGTAATATTAAATTGTGGAATTTTGTTGTTAAAATTAGTTAGTTCATTTTAATATTTCAATTCGTTATTGTAATTTCTAAATAGAATAGCAATTGTATGTTTAGCGAGTAGATTAAATATAAGTTGTGTTAGTATTTTGTACTTATTTCAAAATTTTCTTTACCCAGCAATTTTTCTTAAATATTATATGTGTAAAAAGATAGTAACAGTACAGGTTAAGTAAGTAATGAAGAAAACTTGCAAATTTCAAAAAGAGAAATACCTAAAGCTCGAAGGTATGATTTAAATATTACAGTTTATTTCCTTTTCACCCTATATGATTAGATAGAAAAACTTAAGTTTGGGGGAGGGAAAAACACAAATTTAATTATTAAATTATTCTCATTTTATATTTTCAAAAAAAATATTATAAAAATGATTTTTTGTAGTAACTTTAGTTCAGTAAACTAGAATTAATTTATTTAATTATTATAAGAAAGTTGAATAAAATATTTCTAGTAATTAAACTAATTTTGTAGATTAAGATATTTGGTATAAAAGAATAACAATATAGTCAACTATTTAAAGTAAGGAAAACTATATTTTAAAATATGAAATTCTTAAGTATTTAATTGAGAAAGAAGAGATTAAAACCCTATGAAGTAAAAACTATAAAATACATATAAGGTAAGGAAATATTTCAAGTTTCAAATTTAGGAAAGAGGAAAATGAAGTTCAAAATCATTAACAGGCTATCCAGATACAGTAATCCTCACTTGAAAAAAAAAAAGAAGGATTGAAAATCAATCCCTGAAAAGAAAAATAAAATAATAAATATAAGTGAGGAGAAGCTTGAGGAGATGCCTTATCAAAAATTGGCTTCATTCGAATCAACCTAAAGGGTAAACTCAATTATATTTCTAAACTTATATTTATGGATTAATATTTCACTGAGTAGTTTTTTCATGAATTCCTTTCAACTGAATATCTTAAGTAAATTAATATTACAAATATAGTTATTCTTAAAATAAATAGAAGACTAGAAATCTTAAGCTTGATGACTAGATAGCCTTATATCTATAGAGTTAGTTTAATTATCTAAAAATATTTCTATTAAACTTTACTATAGTATTTATTAAAATTTAATTCATAGTTTTTCTGAAATAAAAGTTTTATTACAAATAATCATTTACTTTCATTAAGTATAAAAATTACTTGAGGACAAGTAATACTTAAGTTTGGGGGAATTACCCACTTTTGATATTTATACTTACAAAAATATGTTATTGATATTGGCAACGACACCAAAAACTTGATCCCACACCAAATATATGTATTTACACTGATGATTCTTTTATGAAAATTATGATTTATAATGTGGATACTACGCAAGTATACGTATCGTTATCAAGTAATAAAGGGCTCTAATAGAGTCTAAGATATCGATCCCACAGGGAAGTTAGAGAATTTCAAAGACAAATTAAAGTAGACTTACTTACTAAGCTAGTATACGAAAATTAAGAACACTTATACTAAAACTATTTCTCAAAAAGGTTTAAATGTAAGATTCTAATTTAGAAAAACATTTTTCTCCTTGTTGAGTGAATTAAGTGAATGATGAATTAAAGTAGTTTAGAGTTTGTATTGTGCTAAATAGGAGCATTCATATTCTTTACCCTTTGGTCCAGGTGCAAAGAAAATTGACTAGTCCTATGTTTGATTACTGAATCTGCGGCTAGGTTGGGAGGATACGGTGCCACTGCGGAGCTCACACGTTCCCCTCGCCTGAGGGCTAACATCTACACTTTCAACTCTCAAACAATAGGACCGAATTAAATATTTTAGTCTGTCACACTAAAATGTCCAATTCTACGCCAGATAGTTAATATTTCCCTATTTATTTGCACCCTCCTTCCAAGGCTTTTGACTTCCTTGAATCTCGGAGGTAATCTTTACTATAGTTGATAATTTAACATATGTTAATAAATCAATTGGCCAAATTGAAAGTCAATTAAGTTTTAAGTAAAAGATTCTCACAATTTTTATTTAATAATTTTAGGCACAGTTACTTTGATTCGTCACTTCACATAATCTCAATAACAAGAAAAAAGACTAAGGAAACTACTCGAAAAGCATGGGAAAAATAACACGAAAGCATGGATTTCATTAAAGTTAACAAACAATAACAAATATACTTATCTCAATTCTTCTCCTCAAGCTGACTCCTTGAAGTTCCTTTGACTCTTCCTTCCAGTACAGCACACTTAATTAAACTCACTAAGACTCTCCGATTTACACTCCAACACAAATGAACACTAATTGACTTTCAAACGACACCAAAAGACACCAAAAACGACACACTAAAGGGATAGAAATCATCTCTATTTATAGAAGGAGTCAAATCTTCAAAAGTTGCTTAAGCACCTCTTCAAAAAGCATCCAAGTTCATTGTATATGACTCTTTTCAACTGTTTCGCCGTCGGCGGGCTCGATCTCGCCGTCAGCGGGCTTCTAAAAGGTGGGCTAACCGCGCCGATCTCGCTATCAGCGGGTTCGATCTCGCCGTCGGCGGGCTCTTTATAATATATTCAAAAATTCTCTGGAAAATCTCGCCGTCGGCGGCCTTGATCTCGCCGTCGGCGAGATTGTTCATTTTTCATCAAATTGAGTCTTTTTTGCTCCAAATCCGCTTCTTTTGTGTTTTTTGCTTTTAGTACTTATAATTCTTCATTCATGCAATAAAACAAAGAAAATACATTTCTTTAAAGTGCAATTTAATATAAAATTGGTATGAAATTCTTAATACATTTTCTAGTGATCACCAAGCCAGTAATTTCGACAATTTTGCATTTTGTCTTTTCATATTTTTCTCCTTCTTAAATATTTTGTATCACCTACATCCAAAAACACAAAAATACATTTCAGTAAAGCATAATATCCTTAAAATTTAATAAAAATCAAGGCATAAAAATAAGTATTTTTTTCTTGGATCAAAGGACATCCATATTATTCTGTTTCCGTGCACGAGTCAACCGCACGAAAATCGATGCACGTTTTTTAAATTAGCGACCCAGGTTTAATCTGGGTCTGAGTTGGGCAGAATATGGGTTAATCATCCCAGCTCACATGATTTCAAAATTCAAATTTTGAAATTCAAATAAATTATTTAAGCTAACATTAATTGAATTAAGTTTGGGATTATTATTTACCTAATAAACCCCTCCACGTATGGAAGTTGCACCTTGCTAATCAATTTCACGCCTAATGTCCTGTAACAAACAATTTCAAAGAAGGCTATAGGATGGGCTAGGGGCCTCCTTCTCCGGATTCGGCATTAGCTCCCGTTTCCTCCTCTGCTCGACCTGCTCACCTCTCCCTCACGCAGAAACCCTCGCTCGGCTCATCTCTCTCAGATGCCGAACTGAAGCCTGCTTCTCCGCTCGACCTCACCCGTCTTCCTCCCCGCACGAGATCCAAAGACCTCCTCTGCTCGACCCCACTCACTTTCTTCCTTGCACTCAAAACCTTCCCGCTCGCCTTTTTTTTTCGAGATCACGCTCGCCCAGAAGCAACACCTCCCTCTCACGCCTGCATCGACGCTCGCTCCCCCTCCTTGCTGACCGATAAATCGCGTTCTCTCTTCCTCACGCAGAAGAGGCCACGCTCAACATCATTACACCGAACATAAAGCCTCGCCCTTGCCCCCCTATGCAGACCATAGCCCGCTCCTGCTGTGCTTTCTCCCCTCTGCGAACCAAAAAAAAACGCCTGCTCCTGTCTATCGCGTGACCGAAAGCCCGCTCCCCACTTCCTTACGCTGGATCCCGCCTCCCTCCTTGCCGAACAGCCCGAAAGCATTCTCCTATTCCTCCTCTCGCTCGACTCCTCCCACTGCACTGAAGACCGCTCACTCTCGCTCACATCCTTCCTCTCTCCACGGCCGAACAGCTTCTGGTCGAGCCTTCCTCTCGAGCTCATTCGTTTTCCTTGCATCTTCAGGCTGTGAGCGGTGCCTTGAAGAAGTGTGATTTGAGTATGTTCCAACCTTTATTTGATGTTCCCACTCAGAGCTCTTTCAGTTATGTTACATTTTAAATCATGTTCTGGAATTATGTCCCTGAAGCTTAGTTGTTGGTAGCTTCCTTTTGCACAACTACGAGGTTGAGTTTGTTAATGAAGAAAATATGACTCAAGTGATTATTTGTGGTCTGCAAAGAACATGTTGCGTAATAATGCTTATTTTTACACATTGTCTCTCATTCATGTCCAACTTTTGCATCTAGTATTGCTCGTTAAATTTCTTGTAATTGATAAAATAAAAACCTTCAAAATACTAATGGTGTAAAAGTTTGTTTATGACAACTTTCTTATGGATTTGTTATTTGAACCCCAGATGCACTTTCATTTGGCCAAATTTTCTTGCGGTGTTTTATAAAATCATGTGATAAGGTTGAGATTCATTTCTATAAATTATTGCCTTTATTCAGTCATAAGGGAAGTTAAACTTCTCTTGTTATGTTCCTTGAAGAAAGAAACTGACGTTATTGTGCTTCTTGTAGCCTTTCTCTTAAATATTTATATGCTGCCCTAACGATGTGTATCCTCTATTTTGTAGAGTTTTACATGATGCTTTAGCGATCTATTTTCACTGTTTTTGGGAGGTTTTGAATGTTGCCCTAGCAATGCATCTCCATCATTTTGGGGTGTTTTGAGAGTTGCTTTTGAAATAGTTTTTTGGACACAGATTCGGTTGTTTTTTGCACTATTTTGAGCAACTTAGAATGTATTGGAATTCATTATTTTGGTTGATTTAGAGCAACCTGATTTATTGTTTTAAGGTGCCTTGGTTGGTTAATTTTAAATAACTGGATCACAGTTTGGGATGTCTTTGTTGGCTGATTTTGAGCACTATAAATCACTGTTTTTTTTAAATAATTGAGGGCTGCACTTGAGCGATACTCTCACTGTTCTTGGAGATTTAAATCGTTGTTTCTGAAACTGTTTGGGTCTTTAAAATTACTATTTTGGAGCCATTTATATGCTCGTTTTGGGGCAAGTTTTGTGCATTGTTTGGAGTCTTCTATATGCCGATTTGGGTGTTGGTTTTGTGTACTCTTTGGAGTTTTTTATATGTCGATTTGGGGGTTGGTTTTATGCACTGTTTGGGCCATCTAGGTGTCGATTTGGAGCTAGCTAGGTGCTGCCTAGTGTTTTAGGTGACCGTTTGGAGCTAGCTAGATGTTGTCTAGTACTGTAGGTGATCGTTTTGAGTTACCTAAGTGCTGCCTAGTGCCGTAATTAACTGTTTGGAGCTAACCAAATGTTGTTTGAGGTTTTGGATTGCCGTAGAATGTTGTTTAGAGCTAACCAAGTGTTATCTGAGGTGTAAGGTTGTTGTGTGGAGCTAATTAAGTGTTGTTTGAGATTTAGGATTGTCGTAGAATGTTGTTTGGAGGAGTATGGCTGTTGTTTGAGCGTTGATGGAGGCCTATAGTTGTCTTTGGAAGCTTAGAAAAGTCATAGGAGCGCTGTTGAAGGCCTATAGTTGTTGTTGGAAGCTTAGAAAAGCTATATAAGTGTTGCCTAGTGCTTAGGACTGTTGTTCGAAAGCTTAAAATTGTTGTAGGTGGCAGTTTAAGTGTTTAGGATCGCTGCTCGGAGTTGTAGGAAGCCTCAGGACCCTTGCCCGGAGTTCCTAGCTGTCGCCTAGAGTCGTATGAAGTCTTAGGACCCTTTCACGAAGTTCCTAGCTCTCGCCCGTAGTCGTTAGAGGCCTTAGGATGGTTGTTTAAGCTCGGTTCACTTGCACCCCCCCCCCCCCACACACACACACTTTTTGGCTTTGCTAGCTTTGGAAATGGGTCGGCCCCTCCGTTCCCTTCTTTTATTATTTTTTTTATTATTATTTATTATTATTATTATTATTATTATTATTATTTTATGGTTAAGTCAAAAAATGTGAATTCCTGATTTAATTATTCGAAAGACACTTAGAGATATTTGAGGGTAAGCTAGGAAACAATCAACTGAGGGTAAAACACCTTAAATCCCTCCAAGACCACTTCAAGCACAAGTTAAAGTGTATGCTTCCTAGGTCTTAGAAGCACACCTAGGTGAGAGTTCATCCACCCAATTTTCAGTGTTGGCTTTCTAGACTTTAGGAGCACACCCTAGGTGAGAGTTCATCCACCCTATTTTCAATGTAGGTTTTGTAGGCATTAGGAGCACACCCTAGGTGAGAGTTCATCCACCTAATATTCAGTGTAAGCTCTCCAGAACTTAGGAGCATACCCTAGGTGAGAGTTCATCTACCTAACTTTTGAATGAATAATGAAACTAGACACTTGACCCTAATTCACAAACTGATTGAAGCACTAGGCACAAGGCTGCACCAAGATTTTGTTCATAACTTCCTTAATTAAATCAACTATGGAATTCCCGTCATGACTTAACTTCATTGAAACCCAATGCTATGGGATTTGAGTTTGAACATTACACTCAAATCCTCCTGGCAATTGGGGATATGTTTTTAATGCCACATATGGATCATCAGACTGGTGTAAGTCTGAGGTCTAAGTGGCTAGGGCGATAATAATAATGCTAATGTGTGCTAAACGAGAGATACGATGTGGGAATTTTTAGAATAGTATCTCCTACTCAAAGACCTTTAATAAAGGAGAGGAAATGACTGATGATACTATTTGCCGACTCTTAGTGAGATTGTTTACCCCGACGATCTTAGGTCGCTAGTAGTCCAAACCTGATTAGAGTGACTAGCTTTTGGACTCCACTATTTTACAAAATATTTACAGAAAATAAAATAAAAAAAATATCCTTTGCTTGTCAACAAGAACTCTGCATAAAAAGTTAAACAACGACTTTTGCATAAAAATCAAAGAATTCTTTTTATAAAAACTTATACAGGTCCATGGTTAGTCACTTGGATTGAGGTTAACGACTGCCCTCCGTAGATCGTCGAGTTGGTAACTCTTGTCCAAGGTCGGGTAGCACACAGCCCAGCTCTAAGCCCCCACCTTTATTGACTTCTTACACCCAGTCTCGATTTTCCATACGTGACTACAAGTTTTACTTGTGATTTTTACAAATTGTTTTTCTGACTTTCGTGCTGGGTTTTCTCGTTTTACTTAATTTTCCTGCAAGTTTATTTAATTCTCCTGTGAATCATACTATGCTTGCAATATAATTCAGACAGCAGTAGCAGATGCCCAAATACGCATTTATGATTTATTTACAGCATTTTACTTTACCAAATTTTACTTCTCAAGTACTTTTAATTTATCTGCAATTTGCTTAGTCTGCATACAAAACCAAAACTGAAACTGAAACCAAAACAATAACAACAAAACTTGACATACACACTGCAAAACTGTAAACCCTAAACCTTGAAACTGCGACACTACTACAGTTGTAGCAAAGAGCTCGAGACTAAATTCGTGGGCAACACGGCAAGAAGCATGGAACAAGCTACAAGCGGAGTTGATTGACCTTCTACAACAGGAAAACACATCTACACCAACTAAACTTTCCTAGTTTAAACAAAGACCCATAGGACTTAGAGATAAATATTCTGGCGTGACGTAAAATCTCATGCCATTAGGCTCCTATGCAACTATGTTATGCAGCGTAAGTCGTAACTCGCTTTAGGTTCCGAGGTTTTCATGTGGTACGACGTAAACCCTCCTATCTCTGCGACTATTTGCATAATCAGGTATTATGCAAGTATAAGTCCCAGATAATAAAATTGGCAGGATGAAACAGTTAAATAACATCGTCTCTAAAACACAACCACATAATATGATAGTTTGGGAAGTCACTAAGGGACTTCCTCATGATCTATGACTTCCCCTACCTTTCACTTCCTTTGGACTCCTGGAAATAACTATTCCCATTTGAGCCACTCCTACTTGCTTTTCCACGTCCTACCGTGAAAACTTAAACTTTGAGATTCTTGAAGACAGAACCACCGATCATTATCGAGAGTTTTCTCAAGTGACCTCGGTCATTCGAGATGTAATTAACTATATGGGTTTGCCTCTATAGGGAACTTGGAACCCAGGTAAAATAAACCATACCTAGTTTTTCTATTAGGTAGAAGAATTTATCGGTCACATATAAAAAGGTTTGCAGGCCAAACAGATGTCAATAACCTTCTAATTTGTATGATTGGGTATACCGTCGCGATATACACTTATCTTTCGAGAAGGTATGTGATTCGTGGTTTCGAGCATGATTATGCAAACTATTGGGCAAATGAGATCCATTCGATCTCATTTTCCAAAAAATTAAAACACACTATTTTCAAAACCAAAATTACATATCTTTTATATTATATTAAATTTTAAAACTTTTTTTCGAAACAAAAAATGTCGGCCGACAATACCCCTTATACAAAGAGACAAATTAAAATAAAAGAACAAATTATTTAATACAATAGATAATAAACAATAATGAAGGTCTCTATCGCAAAAAATAAAATTCAATGGAGTAGGCGCTTACATGGTCTTAATCAGTGGAGTAGGCGCTAAAATCCATGGTCTTAATGATATAAATGGAAGTATAAATAACTATTCAAAGTACGATATTAAGTGCTTGGCCATGTAATATCTGTTATATGGGAGAAAGCGATATAAAAATTTTGGAGGTAAGATCTTGACTTTCCTCTAGCTTTCAACAAGCATGGAGATTTAGTGTATGTGTTGTTCTTTATTAAATTGAGAAGACCAAACAACTATTATAAACAACCAAGCTTTGCTAATGTTTCATGTATTAACTATATGTGTTGATTATTTTAGGAGGTGAGATTTCATTTATTTAATAATATTTAATATTAATTTTTTTAATATTATACAAAATTAATTATTCTAAAAATATTTTGTATTTATTGAATTTAAATGTAATAAATTTATATTTTAATTATTTAAAGTCTTAACTTTTTTAAGGGATGAAAATCTATGCCCTGAATTTAAAATAAGGTTGTCCCATGGTTGGTTATTACTTTTTAGGAATAGAAGTTGCAGGGGAAAAATTATTAATATAATATCCAAATGAAATGCAAGTTTAATTTTCTCTAAGAAGAGATTTAAGAGATAAAACGTAGTAAAATAACCGGCAATCATGTGCATAAATGTAATGTGGATATGAGCAATTAGACCAAATGATGATTCATTTTTAATCTTGTAAAGGGTTTTTAATGTAAAAATAAAATAATTATTATTCATAAAATTGATAAGTACATAAAGATGCCAAAAAATCCAATCAGAAGGGAGATAATGGATAACACATATCTAGCCAAAATCCATTTCCAAAATAACACATTATAAACTACAAATGATTCTAAGAAATATTTCTTAAGCTGTAAATATTTAATATGTTGTTTTTATTCCCTTACACTTCATCTATTAATATGTTTAGAATAGATATTAGTCTCTTCAATTGGAATATCTTCATCTAACATAATCATCAATGTAGATAAGTGTAGCTAGTCAAGATCATGTTGAGATTGTTAAAATTAAAGTTCATTAAAAGTTTCTAAGGCATGAATTAATATAAGTCTTTCTTTAGCTCTACCAATCATGGTAGCAAGAGAAATAATAAAGGTGAAATGGGTTTGATAAGAATGAGAGAGAGGTATATGAACTTCTAAATTAAAGCTAGTCTCCATAGACTAATCATAAGTAAAGAAAGAAATTTTTTTACTCTGTTGAATAGGAAAGAGAATGATTTGCAAAAGAAGTTTCATTAACAATGTTAAGTGATTCAATGCTAGTAGTCACCAATGGAGAAGTCAATTTTTTTAATGGTCCAATCTAAACTTTTTTATCAAGGTGCTTATTAAGGACTATTGAGAGAACTTGAATCATCTTGAGTATTAAGCACTACGATTATAATGTTAGAAAAATTTAAAATTTAAAGGAAAAGCATATAATGAAGCCTTTCTAGTAATTTAGACTTTGTGATTATTATTTTTTTCTAGTAGTGTAGAGTCTACCCAAATAATAGTGATAATTTATAAAAGGTTAACTCTCCTTGATAAAATTTTTTTATAAATTTAGTTATTACAATGAAGTAAATGATAATGAATTTAAAACGTACGCCTTGTGCCAAAAATCTTTTTTTGTAGCACCAATTCAAATTTTTATCTAAAAGCCTTAATAAATATAAATTTTCATAAGAAGTCTAGCAATCAAAGGTCATGATATGTTCTTAATTAGCATATCCAAATGTAGACAATTGTTGGAAGCAAATCTTAATGAGTAAATAATGAACTTATCAAAGTTTTGAACTTATAGGTGAAAAAATGTTATCCCAATATAGGAATAAAGTTCAAAATTTGAAGAACATTAAAGAAAAATATTATGTAAACACATGCACAAATGCACGTGACTCTCAACTAGTGCTAATGCTTAATGAAATAATTTGGTGGTATCTCCTAATCAATTTTGGAATAAATTTCCCAATAACTATGTATACATACAATAAAAATTTTATGATAAATTGTCAAGTATTTATGAACATTATCAGAATGTTACCCATTAAGTTTGAGGAACAATATGCTTGTTATTAAGACCTGAAGTAAAAACATTTCAGCATGAAGCAAAGCAAAACCTAGTTATAGGTTTTCTCTATTCTATCTAAGCGTGACTGGCTATCTTTACTTTGAACCTACAATAAAACCAATCTTGATTAACTTTTCTCTCAAAAACATACAAATATTGATAAATATTTAAGCAATAGTATTGTTATATTTATTTAATTATAAATTTTATACTATCCATACTAGTATTATGAAATAGAATTGTGTACCTCTTTTACAAATCCTTTAAAAAAAAGTTATAAAAGTGATGAACTCACTGCCCCACGTGACACCATGTGAAAAATTTGCTCCTTAGAATAAAAAACTAGCCATATGTTGTACACGAGACAGTGAATTTGCCAATGCCACAATATTTTTTTAATTATTTATTTTCTTAATATTATTTTCTTACAAAAATTTTTATTTTTAGAATTTCTCCATATTGATATTCACTACAAGTGGTTTTGGTTAATAAGAAAATGACAAAGTGAAGTTCACAACAACTTATTCATATAATTGATTTTCCTAAACTTCCTTCATACTTTTAAAGCTTGAACCTTTAGGTGTAAATATTTTTTTTTAATTTTGGTCTACTGATACTCATGTTTTTGTCCATATACAATGAAATAATGTCAATATTATAGATTTTCTTTTCTTTAGTTACTTAAAAACCCTCGTCTACCAAATTTTTTAAGAAATCTCATAATAACTATTATAAGCTTCTCATAAATGTTCAGATGCTTCATATTTGTCTTGGTTGGGGAGTCTTTCCTTCATTATATTAAAATGTTGATGATGGCTTGGTTATATGTTTGTAAGATTTCTTAGTCATTTTTTGGTATTAAAAAGTCTTACAGATGTTTAATAGAGTTAAAGACTACAATACTATGTATACTAATCACATCTTAAAAATAAAGGGTTTATTTATGAGAATAAGCTAATGGACTCTAGACTAATATCTGGTCAATGAATGTCATATTGCTACTATCAGGATTTCATTTCCACGTCTCAAAATCCATCATTCAATCATAAGTTTCTCTTTACTCTAGAATTATATATGGAAAACCCATTTTATTTAATGGCTAAGACTTCTAGGCCTTTTATTGTAAGGGTGTTACCTGAAGTAGATGTTACAGAAGATTTTTCCAAAGTTATATGATTTGGCTTTTGTTTGAGTAAATGCTAACATATATTAATAATGGAACTGACTCTCAGGTTTTGCTCTCACCCTAACCATTTTTGTGCTTTATTTTCATATTCGTAGGAGGGTTAAAAAGGAGAGTGATGCTATCTCTCTTTTATTGGCATCCCATCACAATTAATTTCTAATTATCTTACCTGAGTGATTCTTATAAATATTTTAGCATTAGTTTGCTCTTCATCTATCACCTAGTTAGCTATTCTATTTTATCTAGCTATCTGATTACAAACCAAACAAATCAAAGTTCATATAATCTCCATTCATGATCGAGTCACCTTAAAATCATTGTTTATTAATATTCCGCTTGAGATTCAACATAATAATTCCTCAACCTAATAAAAAGCCAATCCTCTCAACCCATTTAGAATCATTTATATTTTAAAAATATGCATTAGCACTCCTATTTATGTGCATTCAACTTCTAGTACTCTTATTATTTGGTAATTATTTATCCTTCTTTGCCTCAACCAACTAATAGATTGCAATCTCTCATGGGTTTTGCATCACATGCACAACCTATTGCTAATTTTATATTAAATACATTTATATCATGAGATCATTTGTTTATAGCTTAGATTAGGTATAAGCAAAAAGGGAAAAAATATTAGGAGAATCCCTAAACTATATAAAAGAGAATATATATACATAATTTTTCATGTGGGCTAACTTTTTTTTTCTACAAGTCATTTTATTCATTTTCTTTCATTGTTCATTTTTTCCTTTAGGCAAAGCGCCAACCTCTATTTTTTAATTATTTTTTGTTAAATCCTCTTTTTTAGAGGTATGTTGGAAACTTTTTTTTTTGTCATTGAGAAATTTGACCACTTATGTATTTTACTTTAATTAATAAAATCCATTTGATTTAAAACAAATTTATATTTATATCATTATATGAATTAATCCATTTTAATGGATAACATAAATTTACTTAAAACATATATAGGAGTATAAATAATTTCGATTTTTAGCATTAGAAGCTAATTAGTCTGGGTCTTAAAATATCTTTATTTTCCAAAATTATGTGTACGATATTAACTTCTTTTACCCTAATGCCTATGTGGAGTCTAATATTCTATCACATGAAGAAATTATTAGTAACCAAGTGCAACAATATTAAAAGAAAGTGAATCAAGAATGTTGATCAGGCTTTATCATTATGGCAATAATAAGTTACCAGACTTACCTAATATAGCTGAGACCCCGAATCTGGAAGTAACAATTAGAAGTAGACAAATTTTATACTTCATAGAAAATATAAAGAAGTTTTAAAGTAATATACATACATAATTTAAGGATTGGCGCATAAATGCTTGAACGGAGTCCATCAGATAACATATTCCTCAATTTAGCCAATAATTTTTATAGTCAACTGAGTGATAGAAAAATTAGATTTAGGGAAAACTAAAATTGATTTGACCGCCCATGGTGCCATCAAGCTTCATGGTCAAAGGGGTGTCATGGAATTTTAAGTTAAATTTTACAGCTAATTGAGGTTGGGGGGCCCTTAGATGAGACTAGGGATCAATTTGGGTAGAACCCCTTCCCATTGAAAATTTTAGTATCATGGTGAGCCCTAGGGTCTATGGAAAGATTCCTAGAATTTTGGATTTCATAGGTGACCGAGGGTCTTATCCAGCAGAGGTGGCTTGGGTCTCTCACCAAGCCAAAACCCTAAACCAGCTCAATCAAGAGTTGAGAACTCGGGCTTGTCCTGATGGTGCCCAAGAGAACATGACCTTGGTCTAGGGTCATGTTAAGGTAGGTAGGAGAGCCCTCACAAAAGTGAGGTTGATAGTAATTTGCGAAAATTACATATATATCCATCAAGTTATTGCATGATCCTTGCAACAATACTGATCAATTAAGTTGTAGCATGATCTATGCAATAATATGCATTTTCTTTTAGCCAATCTCAAAATCTTTTGAAAAAGGTTAAAATTCATTTATTGTGTAAGAAAATATAAAGAATTAAACCAAAAACATCACCATATTTGTCAATTGCATGGTTGATAAGACCTTTAAGCTTTTAGATTTGTGTTGTTAATCAAAAGCAAATTCTATGGTACTATGAGATTAATATTAGACATAATTTGAGTGGAAGATCAGATCATGATTGATGCTTGAAGATATGTGCTTTATCTTTATATTTGATCGAAACACTTTTGCACATCTTGAAGAGATCGGATGACCGACATTTAGAAGCTCAAACATTCTATCCTACCCTTATAGCACAATGTTTTTACATGAATGAATATTGATGTCATCATTATAAGAACTGACAATAATTGAGGTTCTTTTATAACACAAATCCAAATAAATCTTAAGAGCATTCAAAATCTTGGGAGCAAATTTGCAATTAATATCATTGAGAAGTTACATTTAAGAAAATGTATAGAGAATCTGCATCATTAAGTACTTATTCATAGTAATATATGTAACACTCTCTGCCATGCCAAATGTTTCACACCTCCAAACTACACATGAATTCATAAAAATCAATAATAGTCCAAAATCACTTGGGATAAAGTCAAATAGCTGAATCATCTTTCTGTTCCTAATTACTCAACAGTAAAAAATAAAAATAAAAAGAATAAAAAAAGAATAAAAAAGTCACATTACCATTTGTAAACTGCTCTTACCGCAAAACCTGCACATCTAAACAAATATAAAAATTGAGCCACCCCGAGGAAAAAAATCACCGCATATTTCCCTCTCGCAAGACATCTATCATGTCAAATATTCTTTTGTCCGCTTTCGATTGGATCTGCATACAAGTAAAATAAAAAATTTAAGAACTTTGATGAGGACTTATTTGGTTATGTGGTCGTTGGAAGATAAAAAATATGTTATAAACATCGAGAGATTTACAAACATACCACACATTCTCTTGTATTTTACACGTCTAAAACCTTAATTTTAATAGTTTAACATCACATGAAAAATACTATCAATGCTAAATATTTATTAATTATGTCACTTTACTTATGCATGAAAAATGTGTATTTTACCATATTTAAAAGTTGAAATAGTGATATTTTTATGTGATATGAAAGATTTGTGTGGTATAAATGTAAGAAGAAATGTTTAGGAGCTAGATATGTAAAAAATTAAGAATTGGATGGAATGCATGTAAATGCCCCAACAATAAAAGAATCAACTTTCAGAAAGTCTTGAGATGATTTGAAATCAATATCAGTATTTATCTTCTATCAAAACATCATTTTTTTACTTCAAGCAAGCAACAAATGAGGAAAAAGGGAAAGAAAAATTTACTTTCTTGTAGAGGAAAATGGCGGCATCAATTGTGCCCTCAGCATATATCGAGCGACCGCAGACGTTGTGCTGGAACTCGAATGATACTCTGATAAAGGCGAGCAAAGAATATCTATGTAGAACCAGATAAAATCTGAAATTTCAGTAAAACTGAGGTTGGAGATGTTTAATTACGTCTCATCGGGCGAAGTGAGAAGGTACATATGGAATGCATGGCCTTCAAGATGCTCTTCAGGAACGCCCACCATCTCTAGTTGTTTCTTAGGGTCTCTGATCATCTTTATCTATCAATAAGAGTACATACAATCTATGATTTACGAGCAATGAAATTCAATAGGCATGTTTATGAATGTAAGTAAATATTCAATTCTAGAAGGGAACATCATATAACAATTATAGAGATATATCATGTAATAGGACATCATTTTTGCTACCTCGTTAAGCAGTTATTTGAAATCAATTTTATGTTTTGTTTTAATTTTTTATACATAATTTTAAAATATGTTTGTTTAATGTAATTTTTTAGTTTTTTTTTTTCTATTCTTATGTATTTTACATGATCGCCTTCTTATCTATGCATGAAAAAGTAAATTTCACTTTCTAAAACTAAAATAACCATACTTTTTATGTGATATGAAATGTTTAGGTGGTAAAAATGTAAATACGTGTTAGCCATGTAAATATATAAGAATTGGGTGACATGTACGTAAGTGCACCTTCTATTTTTTCGTTTATAAAAAGAAATAAAGAAATCAACTTGTTTTTGAAAAAGATGGGCATGGTTGTGTTAACATATTGACAATGAAGGCTAATGCTCTAAGCAATTCAGTAAAGAGCAGCAGACCTTATCGACATCAAATGAGACACCCAGCTTCTGAAAGCAAGAAATAACAGCTTTAGCTGTACCAGATGTGTCTAGTTTGCCTGCTTGATGAGATTCCATCACCTGAATGTGTCAAATCAAGCAGTTTTGTTATTTTAGTTATATATGCAACTGGTCCAGAAAATTGACAATTGTATGAAGTAGAATAACATCTATCAGCACCCCGCGAGAAATTCATTAAGACATTATGACAGAGCAACTCCAGCATGCATGAAGAAATGCATAGTCTGACGAAAATAACGTTTACATTCAAGCAGTTAGATTTCATACTTCCATAGAAAAGGAGCTTTAAGGAGCTCAAAGAATGTCTCCATTGGCTCTTCGTTTAAGAGAGCTACATCTAGGGGTGCATATAAAACATCCAACTAAAAAAATTCAGGTGTGAGTGGACCTGATTATCATTTGGGTTGGAAATGGGAAAAAGTTGTAAACCTGATTATTATTCAAGTCGGGTTGGGAGTTGACTTGAATATCCCAAAATCAAATTGAAATTGACATGGTTACTACTTAGGGCAGGAGTTTTAAGAAACTAGAAATAAATTATTAAAATGAGTATATATTATTAGGGTAAGAAGTCGTGTTTGAGTTAACTGGGTCACTTTGATCCAAAATTGCATGATCCATACAACAAAGGGACTATACGGGGTGGCTTCAAATTGAGTTACATTTAGGTCAAATAGTTTGACCTTATAATAAACAAGTCAAAATTGTGTTGAGCGGATTCGGGTCGAGTTAACTTCAGTCTAGACTCAAATTGACAAGTTAACCCAAATTGACACATCTAGTTACACCATAAAGTACATGGACAAATTAAATATTAGGGGTTGGTTGTTAAAATTTTCCCTTACTAATTTCTACGTAATTATTTTTATCAAAACCGTAATCATATCCAACAAACAAATAATACATACCATATGGTCAAAAGTGGAGTTTAGAGTAGTTTCTAGAATATGAGATCATTTCAAAGGGAGAGGAGGTAAAGTTGAGGAAGTATGTCCTGACAAGATGGTAGAATCAATTTCATTATTAGTATTTAACACACATAACTCATGCCAAAACCCGGCCCGGGGGCACGAAGATTTCAAAGCGGGATCGAACAGTCAGACGGTGAAATTAAAATTTTCTATGCTCATTTGAGATCACTAGCAGTTACAATGCAAATAGATCGAAGAAATCACTAAAGAAAGTAACTTAATTTAATAAGAATATCTTTCTACTAGCAGACTATGTCTTTCGTGTATATTGGCTTCTCTATTACTCATCTTCTACTTAAAAGCTTAAAATTGGAGAAAAAAAATATTAAAATAACATAATGAGGTATTTAAAATAGCCCAGTTGAATAATTACATTTCTAAAATAATTTTAAAAAAAAAGAAAAAGGAAGTCAATATATATGTTGGTATTTCCTATTGTGTTATAAAAAATCATATAATAACCTAAATCATGTATTCATAACATTTGCAAATGAAAGAAATCTAAGATTTCTATATGTATTAACATTTATTTCACTTTTCAATAAGTAATCATTTAATTCTTAAGATAATTTTTATTCTTAACTTGTATATCTGTCTCATAAGCATTTGTCTGAACAAAACCTAACACACCCTTAGCTGATAAATACCCCTCGGAACAACGAGGCATAGAAAAATTTACAATTGCCTGAGGTGGAAAGGGATATACTTGCTCATGATTGATATTCTTCCATTGGCATAACGGTTCATGATCCAAATTACACGATTGTCTAAGATTGTAGAAAGAAAAATAAATAAAAAAATTGTGTGCGTAGGTACATCGACATTCTCTGTTAGTACCAAAATGGTGTGAACTCTTCTTAGCATACAAAAATTTATGTATATAATATTTTCATTTCATTCTTCAAAACAGAAATTATTTTCTTACGAGTCAATTTGCATTTATCTACCAATTAAAAAATGTATCTCTATTAGAGTATAAACGTCAGATAATAATCTAATATCATATTAGAAAAATTATTATGCAACTATTTAAGAAAATATTAACATTTATATCTTATATCTAATAATATGACGAAAAGGTTGTAGTTTAACTCTCATTGGTATAGAACATAATTGAAATTAGGAATAAAATTAAAAATTAAAAATATTACTGTAATTTTAGAAAAATAATTACTCACATAACCCTTTTTTATAATACTTGTATTCAGCATCTACAAAGGCAAAGCATAATATTTTATCAACTTTAATATTTCTCTTAGTCTTTTTTTAAAATCTAGAATAATTCCCTACTCAAAATCCTAAAGTCTTTCTAAAAGCACTTTACTATAGATATATTACTGAAGTAAAAGACCACAAATCCAATTTTTCCCACCTCTTCCAGCAATGCTAATTCCTTAGTATTGTCTAATCCTCAATTGTAAATTCCTAATATATATTTCAAGAAATCTAGCATCAGTCTTGATGAACTTTAAAATTAAAGTAATTGGCTCTAACATAAAATGAAAATTCTAACCTTCACTTTCCTCCATTCTCTTGCTTGAAATAAACAAAATTTCAATTTTTGTATCCTACGATCAAATAAATCTCAAATCATGATTCATGCAAATAATTAATATGATCTAATATTAATTTTATAATAAACATCAAATTTAAATTAAATTTTAGTTAGCTTGAATCATTTCCCCCCCACTATCGTCGAATCTCCTCATTCCTAAGCAAATATCAATCCTTCTCTGGTTTATGATTAAACTAAAAAAAATAATTAAATAAAATAATGTTTTATAAATAATAACCTAAACCTACTAACCTTAAGTTCTTGTTTCGGACCAACTCCCTCGTCGAGTGAGCAGTCTCTCCTTTTCTGCTCGAACCCAAATGCAAGGGTCATTGGGCTTGATCTTCTTCCTTCTTCCAACGAGACACCACTTGATTTGGTCGAACATTACGACCCACAAACAACTCTCATCCTTCGGCTTCAAGGTGTCGTCATATTTTCAATAGATGCATGCAATCACCCTCAAGCTCCACCTTTGTTTCGAATCATTCCTCCAAGCGTGCCCCTCCTCTCTTTTCCGCACGATAAGCTCTACTAGGATTAAGCATATGATTCCTCTCTTTCTTCTTTCTTCCTTTTCTTCTCACTGCGGCTTTCATTTCTTGTGCTCATCCATCTCCTCTACTTCGATGGAACAACATAATCTTCTCACACCTAAGAAACCGTTGAAATTGTTTTTTTCAAAATGACCTATAATTTTCTTTTTTTTTTAATAAATTTAGTTATTACAAATCTTGTGTCCATATCATGATTAACAAGCTAAAATGAAGAAGACACCTAGAGGTTGATTTTTTTCAATTTTGGAGGAACTTGTGATAAACAAAATAATCATTATTCATTACTAAAAATTTTGCAAGATAAACACTACAAGAATCTCATCATTTTACTTTCGCAAAGAACTACATGAACAAGTACTAATTCATATCTCTCTAGCCAAAGAGAATAACATCAATTTCAACAAGGACATAGGCAATAGATGATCAAGATAATTTAGTGGTAGTGGCATCCACTTGTAATTGTTTGGTAAGAATTGATACTAGTGAGTATAGTGTAGAATAATTGATAGCCCATACAAGAGTGATAGGAGTCCTCTAAAAGATATAAATATGTGGAGATCATGCAAAGGACTGGTCTAAAAAGAATATATTATTGATTAATCAAATAAAATAGAATTTTATATTTTAATGTTTATATTCATCTATATGACTAAATATCATTAAACTTTTAAATATGGTCTTAAAGACTATATATGAGTGTTGTTATATACAAGATGATAATATTTAAAAAAAATAATATAATAAATTTTTTACTTATAAATCAAAGTTAGGATCTTTAATTTAATAATTACAAATGCGTTCATCTCAGTTCTGAGTTCGACAATCTTATATGAATTGTTAATGTGTGAGATATTGAGATGAAAATATTTTATATAAGATTAATTATAAAGTTATGAAACTAAATTAATTTGAATATCTGATAAATCCATTTTAATATAGAATATTCAAATTATATTAATATGAAAATCATATATCGAATCTCTCAATTATGAGTGTTCAATAGACTGCTATTTATTAAATAATATTATTAGATTTATTAAACAAAGATTCAAGCGTTAACTTACTTTTTATATTTTGGAAACATAATGATTTAAGTTTCTGGAAATATTGATCTAAAAGATAAAATCTATTTCTTCTTTATGAAATTTGAAATTTTGTTCTCTTAATATGTTGATTCGGTGTCAAGACATAATAATGTTTAATTTATTAATAGATCATAAATTTATTAATCATTGGAGAATCAATGGCGCATAAGAAGACAAATGTGATTAGAGAAGTCTATAGAATAAACCTAGCTCTAATTGTGAACTATTAATAAAGAATTTAACCTTTTATGATTATATCAAAAAAATATTCATATTTCTTAAATAGTTCACATCTATATATTCAAGAGTGCACTAATTAACTTCCGAATTAATGAAATTGATAATAAATTTAAAAAGTTTAATTAATAATCAATTTTATTGGAGCTTGAAGTTGTAAGTTCACAACTCTCTCTATCTATTATAATGTAGTTTTAGACAAATATAATTATTGAGAATAGATTAGTAAACTCATACTCACCTATCAAACATGAATCAGACATGAAAGTGTGAATGAGCTTCAAACTTAAGCAGCCAAAGACAAATTCACCAACCAAAATATAGAAGCATTCTGCTGCCAATTCAAAAATTCCAGCACAAGAAAAAATTAACATGTTTACCACGTAGGGCAGTGTGTGGTGACAAAGCAACCTACAAAATCTTTCTTTCAAATCAAAAAATATACGAGCCAATGTAAGTTATAAGATGTTAAAGGGGAGAGCTTTCAGCAAAAACCTTATAGCAAAAAGACAATAAAATCACAGTAAAAAAAGTAAAAAAGGAAAAAAAAAAAACAGAACGCTAAATAAAAACAATGAGTACTTTTAACTGATCTTATTAATTCAAGTAAAAGTACTCTTTCAAAGGCAAAATTAAAATGAAAATTCGTTTATGAAAGAGTGACAGTAAACACCCCAAAACTCCATCTTGCGCAGTTAAAAGTCCATATTTATGTTTTTCTAAAAGACTAATGGTAAATAATTAGAAACCTTGATGTTTAAAAGTAATTATAAATAATTAGAAAAGATAAATGGCTGGATTTGCATTGTATTAAGGAAAAAAAATTACTAAGAATATCAAAAGCTGTCAATTAAAATTAATAAAGATGATAGTGTATAATTTGCAGTTAAACCTAAGCCTCATTTGGTTTCTTGTTGATGAAAAACATCTGTTAATTCCTCTAAATGATATGTTGATCTAAAAAATTCACATAACATATATATAATTAAAAAATGACAGTCAATCCCGAATTCTAAATGCTAAAATCATGACAAAACAGTGGCATAAAGGTTCCTTAGATGAGAACAGGTAGATATTCAATGCCCTTACAGACAGTGACAGAGGATAAGCTTAGGTGATCTCAATAAATAACAAGCAGCAGATCATATGAACCTTTACATTACACGTCCAATAAGGTATCCTGAAGAATTTCAGTACCCAGGTATTTGAAAGAATCAAATAAAGATAAGACAACTTTTACAAAATAGAAATTCTTCCAAAGTATATGTGATTTTCCTTAGATATAATCACTTCAATGATGTGGAGCAAAAATAGTATCACATTATGGTAGCCATGTTGAGAGAGTTTTAAGATATAATACAAGACAGGTGGTTCCAAAAGAAGCGGCCAAGCCAACAAACAGTTTTCAAGGCTTTGAAAAGATCTAAAACAAATGCAATCTAGCAAAGATTATGTAAGAGAATGATGAAAAAATGGCATAAATCCAGTTTCTCCTATCATTGGGAAAGAGAGTTTTAAATTAGTATTACCTGCAATGAATAGCCTGAAAATGCTCCAGGAAACTGCTCGGCCATAATTTCCATAGCTGCAAGAAATGCAACAACCTACTCAAAAGAAGAAAAATGCTGTGAACATCTCATGGACACAGAAAGAAACATGAAAAACAGAAAACTATTCTGTTGATTTTGAGGATTTTAAATCAACCTGTTTCCCCATCTGTGGAGAAATTACTGCATAAACATTTGCATCTTTTACTGTCTTATACAACAATTCCCTGTCTCCTCCTGTTGTGCCCATCACAAATGGCACGCCTACTTTACAATAAAGTTCAGCATTTCCTGCAGCAATAAATATATGTACTCAGACTGAATTACACCTAAGCATTGATGGATTATTTCTGCATCGCTGGAGAACATAAAAACAACAGTGGAAACAATGTGCGCCTCTTATGAGCCAACCAGACAATTGAATTCCAACTAATTATAAAAGATTATTGATTCAATTGCCAATTATTCTATTTGACAGCAACTTTTCCCTTAGTATCAGAGGTTCCCTTGATAAATGTATTAGTATTGTGTGTTGGTTTTTAAAACTGCAACTTCAAACTTCCTAGGAGGGGGAAGATATTGCTCCAGTTGAATGTCAATTTGGCATGAATCCTCGAGAGAGAAGGTATTTTGAGTCAACTTATTGATAAATGTCTATCTACAACTTGAAACAAAAAAAAGCAATGGTGATCCTAAGATCTTCTATGATGTCACATCTATCATTAATTCATCAAAACAAACCATATAATCATCAACTAAAATCAAAACCTGCCTGCCAATGTAGTAATTTCTCCAAAAGTTGATCATTAAATGTTCAAAAATACTCCCTTGAGTTACTCCTTTTGTTCATTCCAATAACCGAATGGTGCTTGTCCCAACCTTTGGAGTTGTCATTTTAAGTTCAATAAGTAGGTTTTAGCATGACCAACAAAGCTTCACTCATATATACTTCACCTGACAATCTTCTAATGTAGTCAGATATTCAAGGTAGAGACCCACAGAAGTGATGCAATCTGAAAGGACCTGGGGTTCTAAATATTCATTAAATGCAGGGGAATTAACTTCAACCCTTTTATAGATGTCATAATTAAGATTACAATAAGTAAACCCCAAGACAGAATGATGGGGAGGCTCCCTCCATAAAAAGATGCGAAACCTGCACCATGTGAAATGATTGATGGTCAAAGCCATCAAACCTACCAAAAGACATGTTAGCTTTAAGGGTTGAAATTCATTCATCTATGGAATAGCTATCCATAAGAAAAAAAAAGGCAAAAGATCAGTTTTCCTATGGCCATGGTGGTGGTAGTGGTGGCTGTGGAGGATTTGGATCAAGATGATGGGCTCATTTACCTTTCTCATAGTGTAATGGTTGTCCAATATAAGGTTCTAGGTCATGTTGCCTATGATGTAAGGGATTCGCTTCTTTTTTTTTTTTAAATGCTTGGATCCTACAATGCAAATCATGGTGCACGAGATCATATAGTTATTATTGATAAAATTAAAATTTCATCGTACTAGTGATCTAAAGTTCAACACGAATAAGAGAGTCTGTTACAAATTGTCATTGTAAGTTTTAAAGAGAATGAAAAAGAAAAAGAAGAGATAATACACTTAATAGAAATTAAAGCAATGATTAATTTGCTTTGATACCAAACTACTGCAGGTCAGCTAAATGTTTACATGAGAGTAAGGTTAAACTCAAGCACAATATAACAACCAAAACTCAATAACACGAGATCTAGCCTGAATCATGGCCTAAAATGACTCAAATACATCAAAAAGAATCAAAATACGTGAAGGTAACATTAAACTTGCCTATAAAAATCAATCAGTGCGTGAGAATCCAACAAGTACAGCCAATACCTTTTAAATAGATATAATGGCAAAAATTAATATGGTTCTTAACAAGATGCACTATATCAGATGGTCTTACTCTACTTCAAATTGTCTCTAATATATATATAGGCAAATAACTTAGTGGATATCAGAACAATGTTGGAACATTAAATGTGGCAAGTAGTGTTGGTATAACTCCAAAAATAAAAAATATGCGGGTAATAAAAAATAGGATATAGCGGATATAGGAAAGCTAAAGTTTTGTTTACCATTCACTGCATCAGGAACTGTATAGTCAACCACGATAACATTTGGATACTCATTATATACGGCAGAAAGGACATTCTCTCTTTCAGATGGACCGTGGATCATAATCTCTACATTACCAATCTGTAATGTTTTATTCGGTTTCTCCATATTGCTGAATGTTACAGGAACTAACTGGAGGCCAGCACAAACTGCTGCATCAGCAACTGCCCTGCCCATTCTTCCAGCACTCCCATTTATCTGGTAAATTTGAATGGCATGATTAAGAGAAAGATGAAGATACTAATCAAAAAAAAATTATGAAATCATAAGATACTTTTTCCGCATGAATTCAACATCTATATAAGATGCTATATCATCAACCACATTACTGGTTTTCCTTAAAACTTGCTCTAAACATTTCCAATGAGAAGCGTAATGGAATTTTTAATACTTTGTGTAGAAACTATACAAGCAAAATACCTTCTGTTATTCTTCAACTGAATCCAAAACTAAGATAATAGAGAAATTATGTTCAATGGAATGACACAAGATGCTAGAAGTAGAAAAATAAAATGGTAGAAGTCGGTGATCATAGGTTGAGAAAAAAATAGGAGATTCAGCGTGAGGGATTCGCTAAAAGAATTTAGATGACATTATAGGGATGAGCAAGCAATTTTCAAGAAAAAACATTTGCTTAGTAAACAAAAATACAACGTAGTGAGCCAGCATTTAGTATGTTTCATGAAGAGTAGTTTAGCATAAGTACATGGTTCCAAAGAGTCTGAGTGCAATAATCTAAATCATTAGTATTATGCATGCATTAGATGATGGAAAAGTGAAAAGTAGAGCATGAATTAAAATATAAAAAGTTGCAAACTTACCTTGAGAAAGGACCCCTATGCACTAAGTTTGGAAAGAAAGTTTGAAGTAATAAAGAAATACAATTTTTTCTTGCTTGGTGTGATTACTCTCTTCAACCTTGGGAGCATTACACTTTTTACTTCTCATCCACCATAATCTATTGGTGTGGTCATAAAGTTGTGTTTATAGGAGATAAAAAGAGTTGTGTGCTACAACAAATACCTAGTCTCACTAATGAGAACTAAGAGAATTGGAGTATCAAAATATATATATTGTACCTGAAATACTTGGGAGGTAGTGGAGAAAAGCTATGAGAAGCCTTAAGATGAAGAAATTCTAAGAGCAAGCCAAAGAGAGCAAT
The DNA here is from genome assembly GCA_022702705.1 of Papilionanthe hookeriana x Papilionanthe teres. Taxonomy (NCBI): domain Eukaryota; kingdom Viridiplantae; phylum Streptophyta; class Magnoliopsida; order Asparagales; family Orchidaceae; genus Papilionanthe; species Papilionanthe hookeriana x Papilionanthe teres. Next base: position 46,235,216 of record CM040438.1, read on the forward strand.
TATAGGACTCTAGAAAGGACAATAAGACGCTCCTTCTCATCCACCATGGTTTGATGAAACCAAATTTAAGACCATTATTAGCACAACTAACTCCAAAAAGCACTATAGTATCCTTTATAGTGCCTATATAAATGTAGAGAAGGTAAAAAAGGTTCAACCCCAAACACTTTAAGACAAATTCAAAGCACCCAAGAAGTCCAAACCAATTAAAGATTGCCTCACTAGAATTTTGAATATTGTTTAATTAACTACAGAGGATGCCCGAGTAGAAGAAAAAAATTCTACACTAGATGAATTATAAATTTGAACATAGTCACTTATAGGTCCTTTAATAGTAAATTAACAATGAAAGAACAAAAAGAGACAATAGCATTAAGAAACCCATAAAAACCAAGCAAATGTTGAAAAATGTCAGACAAAATAAGTGTTAAATGTTCCATCCTCAATATATTGAGTTCAAGGATAGGAGTTTGATCATTAGCACTGCATTTTCTTTAAAAAAAAAAAGAAATGAAAAATGAGAAATAAGATTACGAAGTTGATAAAAATTCAAGTGATCAAGGTCGTGGCCATGATTTTGGATGTGATCATGATTAGAAAAATGTTCACGGATATAGAAGTAGCCAAGAATGTGGTCATAGCTATGGCAAAAATGAAAGTGGTGGTGAAGGATACTGAAGCTCAAATGATTGGTAATGAAGAGGGCAGCAAAGGAACTAGATGTATAACAAATATAAAATCCATTGTTACGTTTTTAAGAAATTCAAACATTATGCTTCTCAAAACTATAATAATAAAGATAACAAAATTAATAGAAAGAGCCAACATTGTTGTTAATAAAGGATATCCTTTTATATAACTAGCCTACAAAGGGGAAGAAGATGAAAAAAAATAATAATGAATATCTGAAGAAAAATTAAATGTATGGCAACCTAACCAGAGTTAGAAGAGATGGAGAGCTAACACTATACTGATTATTCCACGAAGGTTCATCTAAAGGAAAAGGTAAATATATTATACTTCTTGAAGAAGAAAGTCAACAATTAATTTTAAATATTAATTATGTTCCAAACATGATAGGTCAATATCTTAAGCTTGGGGAAATTATCTGAAGAAGGCTATGGCATGCACTTAAAAGGAAACAGCCCTCTATAAGGAATAACACAAGGGAGTTAATTGCTCAAGCATAGCCAAGAAAGAATAGAAAGTTTAATCCAAACATAAGCATTCATGTGAGAAGTTTTTAAGAGATTATGTGAAATGCTAGAAGGTTATGACTTTTGAAGCTTAGGCATCTTAGCTTCTGATATCTCAATATCATGTCAAGTAGGAAATTAGTTTATGGCTTACCAAAAAGAAATCATCCAAATCAACTTTGTGAAGAGTGTATCCTTAGATAATAACCCCACCCACCACTCAAATTACTTTACATTAACGTTTGTAAACCAATTTACCCATCATCTTTGGTAATATCACTATTCTCACACTTTTAATGATTTTATACATAAAAAGCATATTTTTTATAAAAGAAATAATAAGCTTTTAATATGCTCAAGAAATATTAATCATTTGTAGAATAGGAAAATGCCTACTCAATTAAATTCAATTGATCATATCAGATTAAGGAGTTCACACAAAAAATATTGTAAGGTTACTATAGCAAACATAGCATCTGCAATCAATTAACAACCTCATTCTCCCAAACAAAATAGCACCATGACAATGAAAAATCACATTCTTCTTAACAGGCTGTGAAGCACAAAAGAATAGCACGCCAAAGAAGTTATTGGCTTATGGAATATACATTCTCAATCGTTATTTTGAATCAAGTGTGATGAACATGACACCAAAATAAGCACCAATAGAAACATAGCCAAATATCTCTAACTTGAAGGCTTTGACAATATCACTTATGCCCATGTTTCAAAAATATGAGATTTAAGCTAGATGAAAATAGGTCATAGACCATTTTCATCATATGCAAATAAAATTCAACAAATTATTTGATCCCAATAATTTTAAAATTTATATAAATAAAAATGTTGTGTTTAATGAAGGGAGCTTTGATTAGCACAAGAAAGTAAAAGTTGTTCAAGATCAAGAACATGTACATATGGAGAGTCAAGGGATTCTACGACCCAACGCCACAAAAGACAAAAACTTTAAGCAAGATTTATGAGAAAATAAACGAATTATGCCTTTTTTTGTTTTGTTATAAATGGTTACTCTCTAGAATTGAAGATATCATGCTAGATTAAAGGTAAAATGTGCGAAAAATGAGAAGATCAAGGACCTTTATAAAAATCCCATACAAGAACTATTATTGGTCCTTAAGTACGAAAGGCGTAAGGTATGAAATGGGTAAGCAAAGAAGAATGTACAAGGTGAGCTATAAAAATATAAAGCAAGATTGTGATAAAAAGATGCAAGAAAAATGGCAAAGCAGCTATGACAGATATTTTCCCTGTAAGTTGAAAGGAAACTATTTGTACATTCAATTGTTAAGAAAAAAAAAAATTTATGTTTCAAATTGATATAACATCTACTTCTTAATGGTTTTTTTTTTTTTTAATGACAGGCTAAATCTAAATAGTATAAAATTTAGTCATGAATCAAAAGAACATTGGCTAAATAAAGTATTACATGAAAAAAGCAAGGATTTACAACTTAGAATGCAAAGATTGATGGCTACATCAACCAATCTCTATGAAAGTACTCATTATATGAAGATACATAATAAGGTATCTTGTTTATATTCGATGAATTCAATACAACATGATGCATAAGCTTGAGATAATGCACATTGGGTTGATGTCTTATTTCCTTGGAATTAAAGTGAAACATTAATCTGCATCATGCAAAATGTCTATGTAAGTCATTAAAGAAAAATTGGTTCCCACAAAGTCAAGCAACAAAAGTTTATTGGGATAAAATATCAATAATGGCTTTGACAAAGAATTTAATGTAACATGAAACGCGCAAATATATCAACATTCGCTTCCATTTTATAAGACATTAAATAAAAGTGAATGAAATCCAATTGGATTACAACAAGCCTGTAAATTAATTTGCTGCATTTTCACTAAATCTCTTATATTAGAACAAATCATCGAATTGAAAACAAATTGGAAAGGTTAATGGAACAACTTTTGGCTATAAAATTTTAGTGTACTGTTAAATTAGAAAACAAATGCTCAAAATAATAAATTACTTATAGTAATTTTCAATAAGTGTCTTTTAGTCTTCTAAGTATTATATTTAACAAATAGCCCATTAATTTTATGCATGTATTAGATAAATGAAGGTAAGAGTTTCTGAATTAATGAGAAGATGAAAGGATCAAAAGTTGCAAACTTACCTATAAAAATGGGCCCTTTGTACCAAGTTTGACAATAGAGCTTGATTCTAATGATATAGTATTTTTTTTCTTGCATCGCGTATCTCCTTTTATCCTTCTAAACATTATACATTTTTCGTTCTCATTCACCCATATCCATCAAAGACTACATTTTTCAAAATAACTGAAGTAGAGGGATTGCAAGAAAATTTTGGGATAATATATAGAAACATTAGAAAAATAAAATAAATTGGATTGCCACAATTGGTGTAAAGTTTACAAGCAAGATGTTAGTCGTACTTATCAAAAGCATGCCAACGAGAACAACAACAACAACAAGAAGCATTTATCCCACTAAGTGGGGTTGGCTCCATGAATCCTTTCTCTCCATTGTGTCCTATCGAGTGTCATATTTTCAGTTAATTCTAACTAATTAAGATTATTTTTTACTTATTTCTACCTTTCTTAACATAAGTCGAATCTAAAACATCTACTCTCCTAATCGGATCATCAAATGATCAATATTAATGTGACCAAATCATCTAAGATGATTCTCCTTAATCTTTTCTGCCAGTTATCAGAAGCATGTGCTCAATTAAAGATAACCACCACCCAACCCCTCCCTGATTTACATTATTAACTCTAAACTTTCATACATACATGCATAATGCTTAAATCTTTATCATCACATTAAAAATACTACTATTACTAACTTTCTAAAAGTGAAATACACCTTTTAATACGTAGGTTTATGACACAAGTGTTATAAATGTAAAAATGAAGTTTTGGTGTTAGATATGTAAATATAAAAGAATTGGTGGTATGTACGTAAATTTCGAAAAAAAAATGAAAATAAAGTTGAGCCAGCAGCAGACCTTGAAGAATGCAAGCAAAATGGCTCGACCACTCCCTATTGCTTACCACAATCCATGCCCAAATACTACAAACCCCGTTCTAATTCAATCATTCAAAGATAGAGAAACCCTAACAGCATAAACCTCATAAACCCTAACACAGAAAAGACTAAAATATTCTAGCAGAAAGCGACCCCTAAAGACATCCACATAATATCAAAATTGCATTTTTCTGGAGTTAAAACCAGACCCCAAGTCACAGAAGTAACCTCTTACCAAGATTGGAAAAGAAAGGCCTGGCTGTTCGGTGGCCGGAGTTTTAACAAGACTTGTAACAGCATAAGCTCTGACAATGGAAGTTTTGGGTCTCGGATGGCAGCTCCTGCTCTTATCAAACAAGGAATTGCGCAGCCTCGGACTGCCTCGTGCGATGAGGGTAGTACTGAGGCTAAGTGAACTCATTATCTCCAGGAGATCGTTTACTAGGAACTTCAAAATAGGCTTTGATGCTGTCTTAAGACCAAGAAGTAGAAATTGCGGCGGCAACGGCTTACATTGGCCTTTCCGGCCAAATCCCGCGAGCTTCTTATGACTGTTTAATCAAGGGATAATTAAAATGTGCCCGAATCCAAAGTTGCTTTTAAAAAGATTTACATAGATACCAGTCAATTCTTTATATTTATTTTTCTAACACTAAAATTTTAATTTTTACAAAGATACCAGCTTACAAGAGAAAGTCTATTTCACTATTCAAAAAATTAAAATAATGATATCTTTAAGATGACAATAAAATTTTGATTTATCAATACAATAAGCAAGATGGTATAAATAAAAAAGTAAAATTTAGATATTATATAAATAAATATATAAAATTTGATAAGAACAAATTGCACAAGAATTTTTAAAAAACATAAAAATATCTAAATACATTACATATGTGTTGTTTTAATAACATTTTATTTATTTATTTATTTATTTTGAAGTGTTTCACACAATTATCAATTGATAAAATCTATCTACATCAATAATAGCCAGATAATTAGAATATATTGTTGTGTGATGCATAAAATAATTTCCCTAATTATAGAGGATGATGTACAATGATGATATTGCATTTTGTCTTTACTTTAAAGGTGATCATTCTAGGGTAGTTCTGACATTTTACATGTATGGACTTATCATCAGGCTGCTCTCTGGTTTGGTCAACTAAGTTCATTCGGATTTGGGTCTATGGGGTCAGCTCGGTCTGCTGAGCTTGGAGTGCGTGGGTCGCTCTGCTGATATAGTCTGTCTGTCGATCCTGAATACCAGCGAGGAGCCTCTGAAACTCCCTAGGATGGTTGGAGATATTGTGAAATTGGATATTTGCTTGGGTCAGTTTCATTGGAAAGTGGGTTATCACATCAAATCAGTTTTCATGTAGTGGTTGGCTTGGATACACTTTTATCTTGTTTCTCGCTGAGTGACCCATGTTTGTATTCTCTCGGTCATCTTTGGCATATCTCGTGGTTCGGCTGATTTTTGGTCTTGTCGGTTTGCTTCGTATGGCTTAATCTGATTGGTCAAGTGGGCCTCACGATCTCTTATTCATAGGTTAGTTTTCGTCGTACTCTTCATTTCTGGACCATTAGATCTCTTCAAGATCAACACTGCACATTTTTTATTTACATATTTTAGTTTTATATATATATATATATATATATATATATATATATATATATATATATATATATATATATATATATATATATATATATATATACTTCTTGAAAATGATGTTGCAATAAGAATAAAATAATTTAATCCAAAAAGTATATCGCATTTAATTTCAATTAATAGTACAATTATCAAACTCCTTTGATTTTCTCACTTTTGATTCTTATAGATAGAGTGTTATGAGACTTCTTCTCTTTCCTAGTCTGCTCAATGTCTTTCCTTCTTTGAGTTGGACAACTCTCATGTATTGTGATGGAGAACGTATCAAAATGATTGAGTGATAACCCCAAAAAAAGAACTGATTTGTTTTTCCTTCAAGAAGTCATAAGGACGGAATCACCCCGAAGGTGAAAGGAAGAATAAGGTCAAATGTTTGGAAGAGATCCATGATACTCTAGGCCAAATTTGAGTTATATCGGGTGAATTAGTTAAGCTCTGAAGGAATATTTTGTATAAGAGGTTGCATTGGCTGTGTTATGTCTCGTTCAAAGTGGCGACATTCCCTCTTGTAAAGTATTTTGTCTCGAACTATCTTCCGAGTGCTTTTTTGTAAATTAAAGTCTTTTTTGGAATAACTTATTTTCTTGTCTTGTGTCCTGTGTTGATGAGATTATGGTGTCAGTGTGTTAAGAAAATTACTACGAAGTTTCATTTTTACCCTACGATGTATTTCAACTTCTTCTGTTTTTCTATATATATAAAGGGCATAGGGTTCTTGAGATCAATTATCCTCTACTTTTTCCCTTCCTTTCTCTTCTCATTTTTTCTGTCTCCCTTCTTTGCTTTACTCAACCCTTGATACTCACCCTAAGGCTTTGGATTAGTTCCTTTAAGCGACTGATCCTAGATATCCCACTGTGAAGTCAATTAGCTACAAGAGACATATGTCTTCGATCCAACTATCAAGCTTCGGGTCGCTGGGATGGACAATCAAACTACTTCACTTTATAGTGATGATCTATTAAAGATTAGTTTAGGTTTGGTCTCTGGTTGTCACTCTACACAGACTTGTGTTCCATCTTCTCGCACTAAGGAGTCATTCCGGTTCAGATCAAACCCACCTCTATTGTGACCATCATAAACATCACCATATACTTTCGACTGTCAAAAATTGCATGTTTGTTATGTTTTATTATTTCGCTTCGACACAGTGCTTTTGAATGTCGTGGGGAATCGAAAATTTTGGTTGTTCAAATAATCAAACGCGTCATCGAAAATAGTAAACCTAAAAGATAGAAAAACAATTTTATGATGGTTTTGATTATTGGAACTAAGAAAACATTGGATATCTGCATTAGCTTATAGTTTAAACTCGATAGATTGTATCCTTATCTAATCTGAAGACTAATAGGTTTTAGTTTAGTTATGGGGTCTTCATCTTCCTATAAGGACAAACCCATTTAGTTAGTTACATCTTAAACAATTAGAGTTACATAAGAAAACACTTGATTAAAGTTGTGTTTTTGTCCTCAAGAAGTTTTTAAGTTTAGGTTTCAACGATTGGACATTGGATTTCCAAATGAGAAAATGTATGAAGTTGAACAATTTTTAATAAAAGCCGAAGGGAGAAAAGGTAAGTGACATTCAGAGATACCGAGGAAGCCTCAATAGTGTCTCGAACTATCTTATTGTTTGGCATTTGATGTTCTGAAGAAAAATTTAATGTCTCAGTCTAATGTTTAGTTAGAATGTTAGGACTAATACTACACGATATACAATCATGCAGAAGCCTGAAGGTGTTGGTTTACATCGTAACAAGACAGACAACCTTGGAGTCCTAGAGTGAATTCACCAAGATAAGTGACACTTTGGAACCCTAACATAAAAGTAACACAACAATCCAAATGCAATGGACTTACGACCCTGTTTAGAAAGGACTGCCACGTAAACCACGTAATCACTTTAAAAACCATGCATGATTAGTCTCAATGATGCAGGATATGGTAGGTTGTTATTTATTTGGAGTAGTAGATCTTACGCTTGATTATAAATCAAGTTGTCTACGTATGTATGGTATGCATAATGTCCTAAGACTAATGCAAATATATTTTGGAGATTTCAATTTTAAATGTTGTATATCTCGCCACACTCAAGTGTTTAGTTGTATTTGATTAATGTTGAGTGCATCAAAGCAAGTTGTGTGATGGGTTATGATTAATGCATAAAAGGTTTGTTCAAAAGGCCAGTCGATATGCTTAGGCAGAACTCACTCTATAAAGTAGTGATCCTCAAGGGTAAAATCACCCCTTTTCGTGCAATGAATGAGGGCCCAAAGACAAGGAATAAGACCAATATGTTATGCATATGTCTACAGATCAGGTTATTGTTCATATTCCTAGTTCGAAAAGGAATTTATACTTAATTTTATTTAATATCAATCGAGGTTCTCTTAAATGCATGTTATTTTTATGGTTGTGACTGTAATGATTTATGTGGATTAGTTTTAGTTATGAGTTTCGTTTTGAAAATTTAAGTTGAAGTTATTTCGGTTGGGGTAAAAGGTTTAGTCCTTAGGTGAGCCTATTGGTAATCCAAGCAAAAGACGGAAATGTAATATCAGCCTATAAATAGGGCTATCAAAATAGTTCGTTGTTCATGAACAGTTCGTGTTCGGGTCGCCAAGAAGTTCATGTTCGATTCGTTCGATAAGCAAACGAGACGAACATGAACAATTTTTTTTCTTTCGGTTTGTTAAACGAACCAAACAAGAACAGTGATGTGTTCGTTCGTGTTCGGTTCATTATTGTTCGAAATATAAAATAATTTAAAATAATTATATATAAAAATTTATAATATTTTAAAATAATTATATATTATAAAAATTTATCATATTTTAAATAATTAAACTTCTATAAATTATAATATATGATAAATCATTAATAACAATAATAATGTTATAGTATTAATTATATTAATATAAATATTATAATATTATAATTAATATACTATACTATATATTAAAATAAAACCTTAAACAAAACCCTAAATGCTTATTCAGTTTGCTTGATTTTGATGTGTACGGATTACCTGATCAATTTGCTTCATTTTGAGGAAGTATGCTATCAAAGCTAGGGCTGTCAAAAAAGCTCGTTGTTCGCAAACAGTTTGTGTTCGGTTCATCAGGAATTTCGTGTTCGATTCATCGAACACGAACAAATTTTTTCATTCGGTTTGTTAAACGAACCAAACACGAATAGAGATATGTTCGAACATTTCAAACACGAACACTAGCTATGTTCGTTTGTGTTCAGTTTGTTTACCCCCCTACCTATAAAGAGAGCAAGCTTATGAAATGAATATAGACAAACTGACGATATGGGTACCATTCCTATCCTATGTTGAACTCGTCAACTGACATCATCCGAACTACCGTTGATGATTTAGTTAATGTTCGTCCTTCACTTCTTGTTTCATCTTCTTTTGGATAGTTTGGATGTTTATAATCAACTGACCACAACACTTCCTAACTCTATAATAGAAAAGAAGACTCAAATGATGAACCCTCAGTTACTATAGCTGTCTAATTAATTATAACAGCCTTGCCAAATAGAGTTAGTACACCCGAATAACATCTAAAGTAAATATAAGGACAAAGTTCATTTCAATTGTCTTGCAAATTAGAGTTAGAATGTTTAATATAAGAGAAAAATATATTTATTCGAGTATTAATGAGTAAATTATTAATTTTTATTTAAGACAACCGGTCAAGATACCCATGGCTTTCCGTCATCCCGGGGTTGTCGGGTTCCCTGACCTATTTAGTCTAGAGACTACTCTGACCGGAAGATTCTTGTCAACATCCACGTGTTGCATCATCCAAGAAATCTTTGTAGACCTAGGCAGCAGGGTTAAAGTTATGTTCGGTGATCTTTATTCATCAGGGTTTTATTCAAGTTTTAATGACTTTTTCTGATTTTAAGGAGTTGAAAATTTTAGATTCCTTAAGACTACTTAGCCAATTGAACTTTGTTATTTTATTTTTATTTTATTTTTTACGTTGAAATGTCCCAGTAAAGATCTCATGGTTTCGTTCTCCCGGAGTCAATAGCGTTTGTGGTTTGATTAGTCATGAATGATCAGAAGGTGATTTTTTAGCAGTCATAGGTTGCCTTCTTCAAAGCTCCTTCTTAAATTGTCTTATGTTTTATGGTTCAAAATTAAGTTCTAGTAATTATTAGGGTGTCTTTGTTGTGTCTACAAATTTTGCACTTCAACCCATATTATATTTAAAGTGTGTTTTTAAGTCAAGCGTGCTTTTACTCTCTTATGAGAGGTCAAAATCTCCATAATTTTATTCATTTATAGGTTATAAGCTAAGTTGGTGTTAATTCAGGTTGGTTTGAGTTTAGTTCAAATTATCTTAAGTTAGCCCAAATTGATTTAAGTTTGGTTCAGGTTAGCCCAGATTAGTTAAGTTAGCCCAAATTGATTTAAGTTGACTTGGGCTAGCCAGATTAGGTTAGTTTAACCCGAGTTGGTTTTAATTTGGCTAGGCTTAAATTGGGTTTGGGTTGGTCTTGAGCTCAGTTTAGAATTTGGCTGGGTCAATTCTAAGTTAAGTTAGACTTAAATCAAGTTTAAGTTAAGTTTAGAATTTGGTTAAATCAAGTCTAAGGGGTTAGACTTGAGTTAAGTTTAAAGTTGGGCTATGTTTAGAATTTGGTTAAGTCAAGTCTAAGTTGGGTTAGACTTGCGTTAAGTTTAGGTTAATTTTAGAATTGGTTAAGTCAACTCTAACTTTGGTTAGACATGATTTAAATTTACGTTAAGTTTAGAATTTGGTTAAGTCAAGTCTAAGTTGGATTAGACTTGAGTTAAGTTTAAGTTAAGTTTAGAATTTGGTTAAGTCAAGTCTAAGTTGGGTTAGACTTGAGTTAAGTATAAAGTTGGGTTAAGTTTAGAATTTGGTTAAGTCAAGTCTAAGTTGGGTTAGACTTGAGCTATGTTCAAAGTTGGGTCTAAGTTGGGTTAGACCCAAGTTAGTCTGAGGTTTGCTTAAGTTAGGCCTAACATTGGTTAGACGTAAGCAATATTTAAAATTTAAGTTAAATTGGGTTTGGTCTAAGTTGGGTTAGACCTAAGTTAATTTTAAAATTTGAATTAAGGTGGGTTAGGTCTAAGTTGAGTTAGACCTAAGTTAAGACTTATGATAAATTTAGGATGGCTTACATCTAGGATCAGTTAGACCTAAGTTAAATTTTAAGTTTAGGTTATTAAGGTAATTTCATAATTAAAGGGATAATTATGAAATTATCTTTTTTAATTAAAATTTTAATTTAATGTTTTCATTAGGATGTTGTATTGAGATTTTCTAAGTTAATTTTCATGTTTAATTTTTGTTCAGGAGAAAATTTGGGTTAAAACGCATTTACAAATTTACAATTTTACCCATAGTGTTTTACTTTTCATTTTTAAATTTTCAGAGGTGGAAATTGTCATTTTAGTGTTTAGGGTTATTGCCCTAATTATTTCTTTTTAATTTAAATTTTGGTTTGTATTTTTCTCCTTTTTATTTTATTTTTTATACTTATTTTTCAAAATTATTATAATTTTGGTAGGAAATTAAGCATTTTGTGTTAGGTAGGTTCTCTAACTTTGGAACAAGGAACATGTCTAATGATAGAGGGAATAATTCTAAAAAATTAAAACTAAATATATATTAATTATTTCTTATTTTATTTTTATTGATTTCTATTTTATTTGCTAAGTGTTATGGTATTTTTATTTTATTTTTATGATTTTTATTTCTTAAGATATGATTTTTTTTTAACTTTAAAGGGGTTTTCTAGATTTAAAAAATTCACAAAATCTGAATTTCTCACGTAACCACGTCGAGGCCTCGTCATTCCTCATAATCGTTGAAGGTTAGTGTGGCGCTTCGTGGTTCATTGCACTTTCCATGTATGTGCTGAGGTGGCCCGCGATCCGCTGCGCTCATCTATGTGGTTCCTCTGTCCAGTTTGATGTACGCCATTCGTTTTAAATAGATGGGATTGGATGACATTTGTTCATTGTCCCCACAGAACAAAGAACATAGAACCGTCCAATGCTTTACTCAGGTTGATAAAGCATCAGGATCTCCGCAAATGTAGGACTATTTTTACTTATATAATGTTTTAATTGATATCCATTTACTTTAATCATTCTTCGAGTTTTTGGATTTTCAATATCAACAAATCCATAAGGATAGACTTTTATCACAATAAATGACCCCAACCACCTGGACTTAAGTTTTCTTGGAAATAATTACAATTTTGTATTATATAGTAAAGCTTCTTGTCTAGGCTCAATATGTCTTTCTCTGATCATGCCATATTTTCATTTTTTCCTATAAATTTTGGCATTTTCATAAGATTCATTTATTATTTCATCAAGCTCGTTTAATTGCAATAAACACTTCTCTCCAGCTTCTTTCAAATTATAATTAAATTATTTTATAGCCCAATAAGCTTTATGCTCTATTTCAATTGGTAAGTGTCATGCTTTTTCAAATATGAGGCTATAAGGTGACATTCATATAGGAGATTTATATGTATTCCTATAGGCCCATAATGCGTTATCCAGTCTAGCAGACCAATCATTCCTGTTAGGATCTACAGTTTTCTCCAATATTTATTAATTTCACGATTAGAACTTCAGCTAGACCACTAGTTTGATGATGATAGGTTGTTTCAATTATGTGCTTAATTCCAAACATTTGAGTTATTTTTTCAATTATTATATTCTTAAAATGACTTCACTCATCTGTAATGATTACTCTAGGCATTCCAAATCTAGTAAAAATATTTTTCTTTAAAAATATTGCAACATTTTGGCATCACAGCGAGGTACAACAACAGCTTCAATCCATTTAGAAACATAACCCACAACTATCAAAATATATATTTTTCCAGAAGAAGGTATAAATTGTCTCATAAAATCTAAACACCAAACAACAAAAATTTAAAATTCCAAAGTAAAATTTAGGGGCATTTCATTTCTTTTAGAGATATTGCATACTCTCTGACATCGATAACATGTTTTTATATAAGTATTAACATCTCTAAATAAAGTAGTCCAATAAAATTCATATTGTAAAATCTTAAATGCAATTTTATTAACTCCAAAATGTCCCCAAAAATCTAATTCGTGATATTTTTGAATAATTACTCGGGTTTCCTTAATCGGTCCACATCTTCGAATGACTAAGTCATTACATTGTTTATATAAATATAAATCATCCCAAAAGTAAAATTTTGCATCATGAATGAACTTCTTCATTTGGTGGCTATCTAATCCGTAAGGTAAAATGTTAATAACTAAATAGTTAACTATATCAGCATACCATGAAATTCACCATTCAACAATCTTATATAGTTGTTCATCTAGAAAATTTTCATTTATTTCAATATCATTATCGTCATAATTTTTTTTAAGCTTTGATAAATGATCAACAATTTGATTATCAATTCCCTTCCTATCCACTACCTAAAATCAAATTCTTGCATCAGAATGACCCATCTAATCAATCGTGGTTTGGCATTCTTCTTCAACATCAGATATTTAATAGCGGAATGATCAGTATGCACAATAGATTTCACCCCAATAAGATAAGGTCTAAATTTATCGAAAGTATACACTATTGCCAATAATTCATTTTTAGTAGTGGTATAGTTAATTTGAGCTTCATTAAAGGTTTTACTTGCATAATATATAACTTTAAAAATTTTATCATATTTTTGCCCTAATACAACCCTAATAGCATAATCACTTGCATCACACATTAATTCAAATATTTTTTTCCAATCAAGTGAAACAATAATAGGTGCAGTGATTAATTTTCACTTTAATAAATTGAAGGCATTTAGGCATTCCTAATTTAAATCAAAGTTAGTGTCCTTTTTAAAAGATGACATAGAGGCTTGACTATTTTAGAAAAGCCTTTAGTATATCGCCTATAGAGCCCAACATGTCCCAGAAAACTTCTTACTCCTCTCACAGATGTAGTATATGGTAATTCAGCTATAACTTGAATTTTTGGGCTTCATACTTATTGTGTAAATTTGACGTATCTCAGTGTGTTATTGTATGCTACTTTATTGGATGAGAATAATGAGCTCTATATAATAGTATTCACAGTTGCTAAGACAAGAGTCAGAGAAAAGTTGGGACTCGTTTTTAGAACAATTAGTTATGCTTATTTGGCTTGAGTTAGATCCTCTTTCATTTATATTTGATATGAAGAAGGGCCTTGAAGAAGGAATCATGCGACGCCTATGAAAGAATATGAAAAAGTTATTTCACTATAGCGACATCATTAAGGTGCAAAGTTTGGTATGGCCAATAGCTGACACATATATTAAGTGAGAATTTAATATTAGGATAATGGGTTAAGTATATATGCTCGCAAGCCTACGCACACTTGATTACTTTGCTATGCAAGTGATCCAAAAGTGATTTTTCCATTGAGATTAAAAACTATTATAACACGAATAATTTGGCAGAATCATTTAACACGTGGATTTGAGAAGCTAGGGATAAGCCTGTAGTTGATCTCGTTGACATAATTCGAGCTATACTTTTTGAGAAGGGAGCATGAAGAAAAATGAAATCAAATAACCGGAAAGACGAGTTAGTCCCGCATGTTGAGAAATATTTGAGAGAAGTTACAACTAGAATAGGACAACTAACAGTGAGACAATCAATAATGTATACAACAAAATTTATAATTCGAAATGAGAGATATGAAATTGTCATATATGCTAAATAATATAGATGTCGAGCGTGACAATTCATTGGTTTACCATAAATTGATGCTGTTGCGCTCATCAGATAAAAAGAACATCTCCTGACATACATAAGTTCATGAGTGTTATTATGTTAATAGGTTGGTAATGGTATAATGGGCTAAATTATTTAACCTATTTTAAAATTAACACTTGAACTTTTCATATAGATATAAAATGGCTTATGAAGGTCATGTATCAAGCATGCAAAGTAAGGAGCACTGAGAAGTGATTGATAATGGCGTATGTGTAGGAGTGTCTATAAGTTTAAGGCCGTGAGGAAGACTCAAGAAAAGATGAATAAAAAATCTCATAAAATAATGTCAGAAAAATTTCCACAAATGCGGGCGATGCGGACTATTTGGGCACTATAATACAACTTGTAAAAATCCATTGAGCCAAGAAAATTCAAAACTAGAAGAAACCGATAAGATAAATTGTGCATTCAAACAAATCAGTCATACAACTGGATTCCAACCTAAACTTCCAAATTAGGAGCAAGTGCATGGAGGAAGATGCTAAAGGTTAAACATGTTGGAAGATTTTTTTTCTGAAATTTTATTTTCCAAACTTATCCTTTTATTTTGTTTGCAAAAAACTTGCACTTGCTGCATGAGTTTTTTTTGGATTGAAAATATGGATGATGAAAACTTTTAAAAACCTTTTTTTTCGATTGCGAGGTGGATGTACTTATGTAGTCCACCTTCTTGTTAGTTTGTATTTTGGTTGAATCCGATGGTTGCTTGTTAGTCGGGCTTGATGAAAATTGAGCACACATCTCTCTTATTTGTTTGGAAGTTGTATTTTTCCTTGTGATGTGATTTCCATGGTGGAAATGAGCAACTTTTATACAGTTTCTTGGAGTTGCTGCTATGTAAATGTCTAACACCTAAACTTTACCTTTTAGTTCATACCATCCAAACTCACATCACATTAAAATACCAAAATTTTAAGAGAAGTGAAATACGGCTTATCATGCATAGGTAAATCTTCCATATATGTAAAATTGAACTTTAGTTGTTAGATATGTAAATACACCGGAATTGAGATGTGTGTATGTAAATCTTCCATAAATGATTTGATTAGGGGGATGGCAAGTATCAATATTCTTGTGATAATAAAGACAAAAAATTTCATGGCTGGACCTCATTTGGTTCTCCTACGAGCTTCTGCCAGGCCTACAAAGCAAAATCTGACCTCTCATGTTGGTCCTACAACCCTTGCTTTGAGTGCTTAAATAACACCGAATATCTATGTTTTTACACATCTCACAGCAAAATTATGCTTTCTTACATCTATACATCCACTTGGGGGAGCTTGTCCGAGTATTATTGTAGTGGCCAGTGCATTGAAGTCCTGCAGAACTGTCTGTCTCTGCAGGCTCTTGATTCTTATTTTGTTATCTCATTACTTTAGATTGTGAGTTTCTAATAAATACTGAATTCCATTTTCGAACTTTGGAAATACCCTTTCTTCATTTTGTCAAAGCAAAAATGAGATACTAAATATGCTGTTAAAAATTATCATATCTTTTCTGCAGGTTACAATGGTAGAATTGATTGGGAGAGCAATTAATGGTAGACAAAATTTCTCTGGTGAAGTCTTAATTGCACAGGAGGTGCTCTTGTACAATTCATGTGGTAGAAGTACATAAATGTTTCTAACAGGACACTTATGAATTCACCATTGTGGATTCTTCATCCTTATGACTAAGAATATAACTATTACAGAAGCTCTGAAATCCAGATAAACTGTCACTTCTGAACTTTTCAATGTTTGGCTGTGAATACACTTGTTTTAATATGAGAACTAGTGTGAGATCTCAACTGAAAAGCACTTCATTAACTTTATGCTATTGATATAACAATTAGGCATTTACACACAGCACTCAATTCTTATGTATTTACGTATCAAGCACTTGAACTTTAATTTCTCATTTATTATGTACTTACATACATACCACCAAATCTTTTATATTACATAAAAATACCACCATTATAACTTTTAAAAAAGCAAAGTTTAGGTGTTAGACACATGAATACATATGAATTGAGTGGTAGTTATGTAAATCCATGTTTGACATTCTTGTCAATAAATGAAGTAGAGTGATGGCCATATGCTTTCCCTCTCTCAGATGATTACCAGAAAGTTTCTCCAGTATGGAGAAAGGGTCCCTGTTACGGGTAGGCTACTCATTTGTGATAGCTCTGGTCATTTTTAAATTGCATGAAGCTGTTCAGAAATTTAATGTATGTGAACCAAATATTCAAATGCCCAATGAGTTCAGCCTCTCCCAACATTGGGTACAAGTTGGCTGCGTGTATGATTCTGCTTTGCTGTGATGGTCAAGTTGAAGAGCTGTAGTGAATGATAAAAAGTACAGTGAAAAGCCCTTGTCATGTGTTATGGTTTTCTTAGATATCAACAGAAGTATTATGTTTTTTCATGCAACCTGAATCCTTGTTGCTTTACTGTGCTATTTGTGCATATGTTTGCTAGTTTTTCTTCTTAACCAATTCAATTACTACTTGCTGAATTAATCAATCTGCCATGCTACTCAATTGTAGAAGTTAATCAAATTAATGGGATGTCAGCAACGGTGTGGATGAATCTGAAGTTAGGAGGCTCGCATCAATTGCGGCATCTATTTTTTTGTGCTTGCTTTCAACAACTACAGTAGTCGCTAAAAAGTATTAAATACCTAGAGCAACAACAACTACTAAAGAGATTCTAGTATACTGGATCCAATGAGCTACTGCTTGCAAACATTGATAATGTGCTCTCTTTGGTTGAGCCAAAGCTTTTGAAAGACTCACATGTTAGTTCATCAAATGAATTATTGCTGTAATATTAGCTTCCTTTTTGGTGGTTACTTGTAAGTCAAAAGAAATTTGCTATTACAAGAGTTAATTTTTTTCTAGGCTGACTTTGCTTAAGGTATTCTTTCTCATCAAAAGTACTTTGGCTTGTTGTCAAGTTTGATTTCTAAATGATAATCTTTTGTGTTAATCCTTTCACTCGGATTAACATTATATTCTCTCATTCCAGAGACTCGAAAATAAAAAAAGATACATATACAAGCACGAAGATGTATGTATGCACATAGGATTTGTGTGGTACAAATAAATACAATTTTTTTCCAATTTTGTTTCTCATCGACATATTTGAAGTGGATTCATAACAAATATAGACTAAAAAAGTTAAATCTTTTCATCATACATATCCACAAAAACATACATATACAAATTAAAAGATAACATACAATTTTTATGAACTTTGGATTACATCGTTCATAGTGCCACAAGTACTATTAAAAGCATAAAATATACAAAACCAAAATTACATGGTTCTTAATGACATAAGTATTATTAAAAGCATCAAATTAAAGTCATTACACACTAGTTATCAAAACTAAAATTACATCATAGTTCATAATACATCAAATATATCAAAACCAAAGTGACACAAATACACTATTAAACGCATGGCAATGATGACAAAGATTAGTGTAATTATAATTTCATAAGAAATTTTAAGCCCTCATAATTTCTCTTCATCACCATCATCCCAATCGTTGCTCTTTCATCATGCTCTCGATCAAAAGATTCGTCATCCATTTCATCAATCCATCTAAAATAGTCGTAGTCATGATCTGAATGATTTCTTTGACATATGTAAAATCTTTTTCCACGATTCACGCCGTTTGTTAGTGGTGAACACCATGCATTCTAATTTACAATTACAATAAATTTTATGAAGTTTAATGCCTTATGATATTGAAGATTGACTTGAATTCATCTCGTGAGACAAAGTGGCAAAAGTTTTTTTTTGAGAGATTGAATGAGTCATATAAAAGTAAATAAATCAATTAATGTACCGAGTTTTAAAAAGTAAAGCTTTGGTCCTTGGTGTCCCTCGAGAATTGTCAGGGCCACTAGTCATAAATCGAAGTGCCTAGCTTCAATATTTCATATATTACTATCATATATGAGATTTTACATATGAAACATGTAATTATAATTCTTTCAGAAATATCTTCAGAGGCAGCAGATATGCGTTGTCATTTTCTCTTTTGCTGCATTTTCCTTCTTTTTTGTTTTACTGCGCCTTATTGTGTATGCTCTGCTTATGCACATTATTCTTCTAATATTTAAAGCATTTTTGACATGTGAAAGAGATCCCTAGGGTAGAAAGCATGGGACACATGCCTAAAGTAAAAATTTTAATTCTTTTCTTATGGAAAGCCTTATGATAAAGGACATATGACATATGTTTAGGCGGAACCCTGTAACATACGACCAACATAGTAGTCTTTCAAAATATTAAGTAAGTTTTAAACAAAACATATTGAACCAAAAACCATAATAATAATAGTAATCATCAACTCAAATGCAACTTCTAAAATCACGACAATAAAATAAAGAACCTACGATGGCCAATCGAAGCATGGTTTCTCTCCCCCTTTCTCTTCAAAGAACAAGGCGATGACACGATTAAGTAGGGATGGACAACCTTCAGGCGATCAAGAAAAAACATGAAGTGAAGTATGATCCTGAACTAAGTATTTCCCTAGATTTAAATAACATAAACCCTTAAGACTTTGAGGTGATTCGTCTAGCGCGACGTAAATCCTCACACTTTCTTTAGGCTTTTACACAATCCCATGTCGTGCAAAATAAGCCCTAACTCATTTTTTGGTTCTGAGGACGTTATTCGATACAACATAAACCCTCCCATCTTCTTCTTAGGCTATTTGTATGACTGTATGTCATGCAGCTGTAAGCTTTAATCTTTAAATAAAATGACAGAAGTAAATACCAATTAACATCACTTCTAAAATATAAAGCCAAATAGTAGGATAGTATGAGAAGTCATTGAGGTTCCCCTTAAAATCTGTGACATCCTCTATCTTTAGCTCATTTGGTATCCAAAATAATTGTTCCACCATGAGCCCTTCCTTCTTGAATTTTCTCATAAAAAATCATGAAAACTCAAGTTTGAATTCCTGAAGATGAAATCATTAATCTTAATTGAGAGTTTTCTTAAGCAATTTCAGTGGCTTAAGATTTAACTAACTATAAGGGTCTGCCCTTATAGGTAATTAGGAACCCATGTAATGTAAACCCTATATAATCTTTATATTTGATAAGGGAATGTCAGTCATAATTTCTGCAGAACAAATAGATGTCACAAATTTATTAATTTAAATAGTTGAGTCTACTTTTTAGTGATACACTTATCTTTCAAGATGGTGCATCACTTGTGGTATTATGCTTAATTATCTAAATTATTAGATTTATGAGATATGTTCGGTCAAATCTTTCAAAATTAATATACTATTTTTAAAATCATAATTACATGCATATTAAATTTAAATTATTTTCAAACCAAACAGATCAATTCCAAAAGGCGGCCGACATGCCCTTAGCGAAGCTTGTCGCTAATCGGTAGAGAACCATCTCTAAGGTTATTCTGAACTAAGTTTGGAATGCATAAGTGTTGTAGGCTTTATTTCACCAATCAGATGTCTAGGCACTGTTGTTAGCTTTATTGCTCATGTTCGAGTTCCTCAAGTATTAGCTGAACATTTGGTCATGCAAATGTTGGCTAAATATTTAGTAGTAGAACTGCTCGAGTTCTCTGAGTGTTAGTCAAACCTAGGATGACATAATTAGCCAATTCATGATTTCAATAATTCTTAAAAGGAAAAAATGCAAACTTATTAGAATGAAACCATCTTTTTTTTTAAAATTATTGATTCAAAGAATTTCCAAGGAAAAAATTGCTTAAGATTATCTCAGCTTCACATTTGTGTGACTGCTTTGCCAATGTAAGTCATCAACTTGTAAGCTCCTGGTGCAAATTTTGATTGACAGTATATGGTCTGATTGCCTTTTGGTCTAGATTGTTGATCATTTGTCCACAAGCCATTGGATTGGCTTTCCTTAACACAGGATTTCCTGGGGTAAAAGTCCTTCACCAAACGTTATTGTTGTAATTGAGGGTGGTTTTCCTCTAGATCTCTTATTGTTGGAGGGCTAAAATGGTTTTATTTCTTCTACCATATCAAGTGTGAGCATTACTTCATCATCATTCACTTCTTTTAAGTCATCCAAGTTCACTTTATCAGAAAAATTTAGGATTATCCCTTGACTTTGACTAAAATCCTTCACTCATTTGTCGGTGAACTGTGTCCCATTGCTAGAAATAATGATGAGCAGTAGACCATATCGATAGATGAGATCTATCCAAATGAAGTTCCAAATGACTTCTATAGTGATCCTAGAGAGAAATTTGTCTTCTATCCATTTTGAGGAATAGAAGATTGCGACTAAGAGAAACTTTTGTTAGCCTATGGATGGAGGAAACAACCAAATAATGTTGAGTTCCTAGATGACGAAAGGCCAAGAATTGCGATCGGCTGAAGATTGTGATTGGCTAATGCTGCAGTGGGGCATACTTTTGGCATTGCTCACTTCTCTTAGAGAAATCTTTCACATCCTTTAGTGATGTCGGGCATAAGTACCCATGCTGCTCGACTTGATGCGCTAGTGTTCTTCCTCTAAAGTGGCTCGTACATAACTCAGATTGTTTCTTCTGAAGGATATTATCCTCTTCATTTTCCCGTACACACCTCAAATATAGAGTAGTGACAGAATTTCATAAGAGTTTTATTTGATCTTAGGTATTGTGAAACTTTGCACTAGATCCTCCATGCATCTTTAACTTCTTCAGTAATTTCCCTATTGTCCAAACAACAGATGTATGAGCCCATCCAGCTCTGTGTCCCATTGCTCCACACTTACATCTTTGGTTCTTCGATGGTTGGTCAAATAACCTCTGTGGTGCTCTTTCCCTTAAGCAAATACATTTAGACAAAAGGTCAGCTGCTTGATTCTTCTCCCTTTGAATATGATCGATTTTGAAACTAGAAAACCTCCATATTTTAATTTTTTATTTTAGTGGGGCATCATTTTGTCTCTAGCCTTAAACTCTTTATTTATGTAGTTCACAAATAGATTTCTGTCACCCATATCTTAACTTAGTCGTAAGCTGACTATCAGATCCTCGTATTCAGCTTGGTTGTTTGTCATTTTGAATTACACCGCGACCTATTGATAAATATTCTCTTCCCACAGACTGCTAAAGGCCAGTCAAAGTTTTGCTCTAGTCTGGTTTGAGCACAACCATGTCTATTTATCGGTAGCTGTTCCTTCGCCCAACTCACCTTATTCGAAAAAATCCGCTTAAAAGTCTGTCATAGCTTGAGCTTAATCATCGTCTGGGAGATGTAGGTAATATCGAATTCACTTAACACAACCACCCATTTGAGGAGTTGATCAGAGTGTTCTGTCTGAGTGAGCACATATATGAGAGGATGGTCTATGATGACCCAGATCAGATATGTTCAGAAAGACAGGCAGAGCCTGCGTGCTGAAATAATAAATAAAGGTTAGTTTTTCCATGATCAGAGGATTTCTGCGCTGTTGAAGACTCGACAAAAAATTACTTTCTCAGCTCCTTTCAGACCAACATCGAGTTCACAGCCTTAGCTCTAACTACTAAATATATCGAGAGTTCTTCATTCGCTTCAGACTTTGTAGGAGCGCTAGTGATTCTGAGGAATTCTTCAAACTCATGAATGCATGCTCGTAGTCATTGTCCATTTAAAATATTTGACTTTCCTAAGATTATTGAAAAATATAGCACACTTGTCCTATGATTTGAAAATAAAACGGATGAGTCCTGTTATTCAACTAGTTACCTTCTTTACATCCTTGGTGTTATGGGGTGAAGGTGTCTCCAGTAATGCATGCACTATCTCAGGATAGAAGTTTATGCCTTTAGGGGTTTGGAGATGGCAAATTAATTTGTCTATTGGGGTACCAAAGGTGCATTTTAACAAATTTAGTCTCTTGTGATATTTTCTAATGGTTTTGAAGATTTCTTTTAGGTAGTTTATATGTTATTCGACCAAATGACTCTTAACTAATACATTGTCAACATACACTTCAATGTTTTTCCCCTTTTGATTAGAAAAAATTACATTCATGAGATGCTGGTACATGGCCCAAGAATTTTTTAGCCCAAAAGGCATTATAATGTAACAATACACATCCTCACTAGTAATAAAAGTTTTTTTTTATCATCGATTGGGTGCATATTTATTGATGGTAACCCAAGAATACATCCAAGAAGCTCATCACAGTGTGGCCTACTGTTAATCAGTAGTAGGTAGCTATTCTTTGGGAAGACAGAGTTTAGGTTGGTGAAATATGCTTATATCCTCTATATGTTGTTTGTTTTCTCGACCATTAAGACGTTCGAGACCCATGCCATGTATTGGATCTCCTGGATGAGCCCGCCTCTTACAGCTTCTAGACTTCCTCTCGAATCAGCAGCGCCAGTGTCATTACCGAGGACTAGATCTCCTACCTCATTGGTCGGGCAGGCGAGTTCACATTTAACCAGCGGCAAGCGATGTCTAGAGGAATGCCTACCATCTCTGATGTTGACAAAGAGAAAACATACAAGTGTTCCCTGAGAGTATGGATCAGCTCTACTTTCATTCCTAGATCAAAATTTTCATTTATTAGAAAACATTTACCACCATGAAGAAAGGTGTACGTACTTCAAGAGAAGTCTCATTGTCTCAACACCCCCTTTTAGCCTATTCTGGAGGTTTGGCGGCTCCTCTTCCATGCTATCGAATGCCTAGAGGCAGCAGGACTTGGATTGATCTAAATTCCCTTGGAATGTGAAGACTTCTCTGTCATCAGGAAAACTTACAACAATGTTCTATGTACAGACCAAGGACTTGTAGTCGTTTAGTACAGGGCAACTAAAGATTGTATTGTAGGTTAGAGGAGAGTCTACAACCAAAAAGCCTTCAGTGTAAGAGAATTTATTATCAGCTTCCCACCACGCAAATGACAATACAATTACTCTTATCTCCTCCTTTCTTTTGCCAAAAGATTTATAGAGCGGGCTAGTCCTCACTACCAGTTGATCAGTCTTGACGTTCAACATTTCATACACAAACTTGAATAAATGTTCAATAAGCTACATGTGTCAACAAGGATGCTTTCTACCAGTAATTACTTATCATCAACGTCATGAAAACATCCTCCTTCTACAGGTTTCCCTTTGGGGGCAAGGCTGCATCAGTGAACGCTATTGATGGATGGGAGCTACGCTTTGAAGTGAAGGCAATTGCACAAAGCTCCATTAATTAGTGGCTCTTCTGACTTGCTCATTTGGAGGGTTCTTCAACCCTTTGAAAATTGTTGGCACAAACCCATTGTTGTGGATTACATTTGCACTTACATGTTCATCCAAAATTTTTTCTTCCTGAGACTTCTCATGCCTTTAAGTTTCCGTTCTAAGTGCCATAATTTTCTTGAGCTTTCTAGCTTTTATTAGTTCTTTAACTAGGTTATGAAAGTGTCTGCACTCTTTTGAGTTGTGGTTGTGGACTCGGGGGTACGCGCAATACCTCTTGGGGTATCAGATAAAAGCTCTGGCCCTTATCGTGGGCTTCTTCTTGAAGTATTCTTTATTTTAGATAACATAGTAACTCCACCATTGATACTCTCAAGGGTGTAGCACTAACTGCCTCATGGTCATTTGACGACTGCTCATGATAGTGAGAAGGCCACTAGTTAGCATACCTCTACTGAACACCACGCTGATGACTCCAGTCAGCTCCCCTGTTGTTACAGGTGACCGATTATCTTCATCCTCTGGATAAATTGAAGGACATTTATCAACCTTCGGTCGCTAGTAGTTATTTTGTGAGGACCTCTTCTGAGATCGATGGGCGAACGATTTGGCTTGTGGTAGGTGGAGTTGCTGACATATACCTCAGCCACAATATGGTTTTTGGCCATCTATTGGTTCGACCATGGTCTTTGGTTGTTGCAGGCCCAGAGCATATCAAAATCGCTCTCCCCTCAACCCTTGATATAAGGCTGCATGTGCTAGTGCGGGTTCTAGATCCCGAACCTTCAGCATCTCCTTCTGGAATCGAGTTATGTAGGCCTGCAGGCTCTCGTATTGCCCATGTATAGAATGTCACAGTGCTTGTGAGCTCTTTCATGGCTTCTTGGTGCTGATGAGCTAAACCACAAATGCCATTTTAAATCAATAAATAGGTGATTCTCTCGGAAGACAATACATTAAACCATTTAAGGGTCAACTTCTTCAATATTATGAAGAAGAGGTGACACTTTAGAGTGTCAGTGATCCTCAATACGTAAATGGTCGACTTGAAGAACGCGATGTGATCGATCATACAAGACTAGCCCTTGTAAGAGTCAAGCAACAGAACTCTGAACTGTTCAAGGGTTTCAACAGTAAATATTTGTCGAGATATTGCATTCTCTGGCTAGTGGGAGGCTTCCATGTGACTGAACCATTGTATATTCACCAACATGGACCCATCACTGTCCTGGTAGCTGTGCTCTTTGACCGCTGTACTGGTTCTATCTGAGGGTCTAATTCCCTTCTTCTATCTACTACTTATCTAATGGCATCTAACATCTATTCCAACTTTTGATCCTTTAGCTTCTAGACCTTCAACTACACAAAATCCCTGATGCACTCCATGTTTAATGCATCTCCATGATGGACTTCTTCTCCTTGTGCTTCTATTCCTGTTGGTGGCAAAATCCATGCTCACCACACCTTTAAGGATGTTTCATCTAGATCTATCATATGAATCACGCCCAAGGAATAGAGCGTAAAAGGAGAAAAGAGAGAAAGAGAGAGAGAGAGAGTGCACAGTAAGAATCTGGTTCTTTTAAAGGTCACTGATTAACTCTTTACTGTATAGTAGGGTATAAAGTAGAAAAATACATGATTGCCCCTAATTTTTTGGAGGGTGTTACATGATATTTTAGGTAAATAGAAAAAAAAGAGCCTTAGGTTTAGCTACCCTATCGTTCAGTCAGCGATAACCTGTAATTCATACTTTTTGCTGACTCTAGTGTCTTGGGACGATCGGTCAAACCTAATGGTTCTTCGGCCGTTTAGACTTCACTTAGTCGCCTATACTCTGATGACCAGCTTGGGTCAGTCGGCCAGTTATCTAAATATGACAATTAACTATTGACCCTTAAATGTAAACTCATGTAGTTGGGATAGAACTATGCTGTCATGCGAAGGCTGGATCACTATAACTTGACAGGTAGCCAATCCCTTTTGACAAGAGATCCATCTGCAGCGCTTCATGAATATTCACTTATAAGGCCCATGGGCCTTCTAAAGAGTCTTGGAAGCCCTGCAGGGCAATTGGTGACATTTGGACGAGAGTTGAACTAACTCCTTCCGCTAATTAAGTAGGTTCTGATCTTTGAACCTGATGACCTTCGATCGGTCGACTCGACTCCAATTCCGAGGGAGCCTTGGCTGGTCCACGAGAAACTTTGGTCTTTTGCTTATGTATGCATACATACATATATCTACGTATATATGTATGTATATATGTATACATACATATGTATATCTATAAAGTTAAGTTACAAAGGATAATATTAAATAAATTTAATATAATATGATGTCTTTTGAAATGATATCAGACTTAGAAAATGGATAGCCCATAAATGCAAATTGTCGAGCGCATCCTTCTCATTCACACCTCATACTAAACAGCAAATAATCAGCTAGTCAATTCAACTTACTGCTGCACTGATCAAGCCGGCCGTTAGTACTCCACAGCTGGTACACGACAGTACTCAGCAGCTAATAATTATTTATTAGTATACAATATATATATTAGATAGACGTGATTTGCACATTGGCGCTTGGTTTGTAATGCCTCTTTTGACGCCATTTTTAATTATGGATCTCATTTTTCTTATTATTTTATTGGGGGTTTGTTTTGACTTCGTACCTATTTTTACCTAATCCTTCTGGAAGGACTGTCCACTTGAACTTTGTTTATTATTTCTTTATTTAGGCTTACTGCTGTGTTGGATGTTGATGACATCAACAATAATTTAGCATTTTTAAGTTCAAATAAAAATTTCATACATTTAAAAGAAGTTGAGAATAGCACATTTGAAATATAAGATATATTTTTGTTTTAAGAATCTAGAAGAAATTTTATTCATTCAAAATAAAGAGTATAGAGAATGTCAGGAGGATTTTCACTGCACCCAAAGTATAACGCTCTCAAATGAAAATCTAGCGGATCCGCTCCTAGAGGTACAATACACGCAAAAGAGATTTCAAAAGAACCAAGGATCCAAAATGAGGCACGCTGAAGTGAACAACTAAAAGTGCAAGAGGAAACAACAACGAAACCAAGAAGAAGCGAAGACGAGGTATATAAAACACAAAAGGAAACCTACAAAGGCTAAGACAGAGTTGAAACAAAATGTGGGGAGAAACCATAGGAAGCTAACATAAAGGTAGAGGTAACAAGGATGTAATCTTAAGGAATTGAGAAGGCATAAAAGAGGAACAACAAACTTGAACCTACCAAAGATCTGCCGATGAGAAAACGAGAAAAACAGAGGGAGCGAACCATTAGATATCCTAGGATATTTTTTTACGACCAGAAGGGAGCAAAAAAAGTGTTCGAAGGATGACATATGGAGACCCTCATCACATCACCATCATACAAAAAGGAAGAACCAACAAAGGAGAAGAGTGCAAGGTACACCACCACAACCTCAATGCTAAATAAGGGGAACAAAAAATAGCCGAGAGACCACACAAAAAATAAGACAACATGAACCCACAACCAACTAGTGGGTAAAAATAGAGGCTTAATTGATATAACCAAGCGTTGCAGACCACAAAACAATAAAGATTTAGCTCCACCAAAGCAATAAGCAGAAATATTAACAATACCGAAGATAAGAAAGCTCAATTTTGTTTAAGGTACATTTCAAATGTTTATTTAAATCAGTGTAGGAAAATAATTGATAATTAGGAAGGCAAGACCCTAAATTAGCCAAAAGAATAAGTGCATGAATTGCTTTCTCTTAATATATGTGACATCTTCCATTTGATTGAGTTTAAAAGATACCAAAATTCACGTTAAAGGTAGCAAAATTTTAATTTGCAATATCATTGTTACCAACAAAAATTTAAGCAGAGTTACATCACTAATTTGGCGTCCAACTCAAAACCATACATTACAAAAATAAAGAGAAATAATTAAGATTAAGCGCTCCTTCAAAGCAAAGAACTCAGTGTAAATATGTGAAGAAGTATTAATCGAGCCAGCAAAAGCAATTAAAAAAAATTACCAAAGCTGTTAGATCCATTGGACATAGATCTATTATGCTGTCAAATTTATTATCAGACAATGGTTAGTTCATCGTTATTTTTTCTCATAAGAGAGATCAAAAATTTTTGATAGCTACTATTAATTGTAACAAATGCTACTCATTATACGTTTCAATCAATGATTTCAAAACTTATTACGTACGTATATTGCAAACGACATATGAAGAGTCTACGTCATACACATAAAAATTCGTGGTGATGTGATTTCTCCATCCACTATCGTCCATAAATATGGACATCTACGGATAATAATTTTTCCAATAATTGATTGATGATGAATGTTAAAGCCCTGATGATTTTTATTTATTCTCCAAATAATGGAGTAGACTAGAAAATTAAATCATTTATTATTTCTTCTAAACTTATAGTGATAATTACATATAGACCTCACGAAATATTGAAATTTACAAATTAACCGCTCATGTGATTTCTGTGATCTATCGAACCAATATATTTATAAGTGCCCCGATCAGACTATTGAGAATACGAGGACAAGTCTTCTTTGATTATTTCAATACTAAGGTTTAAAAAATTACCTCAAATTTTAGATTTCTATGAGGCAAATCATATCAAGATATTTTTAATATAAAATAAGAAAATAAGTAATTTAATATACGATGTGCCTTTTAGAAAATTATTTACGGGCGCGCATGATGGACTGAAATTGAAATGATGAATTAAAAATGTAAAGAAGTGGGTTATATGATTGGATAATTAAAATCATAGATGCCTCAATTTCAAACTATGTGAGAAATTATGGGCATAAATACATTTATATATTTTGGTTTTCTGACAATTAAATCTATTAATAAGTCAAAATATGTTAATTATTAAACATAATGAGATCTCGGACGGTAGTGATTTTTCAACTGACCTTTAGGGGTCTCTATTGGAAATAAGATTGCAATTTTTTCTAATTTAAGATATTATTTTCGCATAAAAATATATTGATAAAATCATGATAGAATTTTTAAAATGCTCAAATGTTTTTAGTGGAATTTCTTTTAAATTTTGGAGTTTCAGATGAACTATAGAATTTTGCGGAAATAATTTTTTGTCAAAAGTATGGACGCAGAGTTATGTATGAAGTCCTATCAAATATTTTCATGCATCATACACCGGGCCCACCTCATAATAGATCCTTGGATGTTATTGGAGGGTTATTGGTGTTAAACCGTGGATGGGATTTGGGGGTTTATTGCGGGGTTATTGGTGGGTTATTACTGGGGTTATTTGTATTTATTGCAGGGGTTATTGAAATGGAACCGCGAGATTATTGAGAGGTTATTGCTGGGTTATTTCAGAGTTATTGGAGTTAATACTCCAATAAAAATGAAATAATTAGCAATAACCTAGAAGTAAACTCCTGATAACTTCCGCGGTTTTCACTGCAATAGAAACACAGAGGTTATTTCCGGGTTATTGTGGGGTTATTGGACTTAATACTCCAATAAAACCGAAATAAATACCAAATAACTTCCGCGGTTCCACTCCAAAAAAACCTCCGCGGATCTATTATGAGGTGGGCCCGGTATAAGCCACGTGGCAATATTTGATAGGACTCCGGACGTAGAGTTAAATCTGGATTTATAATGAAAGACAAAACATTACTTAGTTTTATCAAATCATTAAAAACTTTATAAAAGTTGCCTATTATAACTTAGCATATTATCATTCATGTTTTTATTTTGAGGCACTTACATACATACCATCCAATATCTATGTATTTACATATCTAGCACCTATATTTTACTTCTTACATTTATACCGCCCAGACCTCTTATATTACATTAAAATAACCACTATTTTAATTTTGAAAAAGTGAAATACACCCTCTCATGCATAGATAAGCTCGCCTGCATGTAAAAATTAAAATTTAACGGTCAGATATGTAAATACATAGAAATTATGCGGCATGCATGTAAATCTTCCATTTATTTCTTTTCTTATTATTCCAATTTTGACAATGTTGTGTTTAAAACAAGAACAGGAGTGAAAATAGAATTACAAATTTTGGAATTGCAGTAAAAATAGCAGAGAATGGTAAATCCACCTCCACCTATCCTTTTATATGTTTTTAATTTGGAAGATTTACATACACTTTTAATTTCTGTTTATTGTTTTGTATCTTTATTTTATTTTTTTATATTTTAATTAAAAATAAAATATATTTGGGATGCTATAACATTTATATTTATTTATTTTTAAAAATGCTTAAGATAACTTTTAGATATTTTAAGTATTTTTAATAATAAATTAATTTTCTTTTAAAACTCTGAAAAAAAGACATTATTTTGTTATACTATGTTATTATTCAAATTTATGAGACTCAAATTCTACTTAACCCGTGAGAGCGCTCAATACTTTGGTTTTTTGTAAGCAACCATAAATTTTATCATCTAAAAAGGCCACATAAGTAATCCCAAGTTATCTAACGCTATGACATCTTCTGCACGTTCTAATCTTGACTGTCAAGTCCAAATACAAATAAATGGATGGCATTCATTCATCAACCTAAATGAGATGATAATTGCAAGCCATCCACGAGAAATCACATGATCCACGTAATCTAACTCCTGATCCTACAATCTAAACCTACTGGTACTACAAATAGGATCTCTATGTCCTTATTGTTCAATCACATGGTGAATTCTTTGTGATTTAAAGTTTGCCACCACAAAAGAGCAACTACCGAGCCATGTGACTAAGTTTCAATGAATTATCTCATTGCATGATGAATTCCTCTGGTTAGATTGAATAGGATTGCTTGCCTTAGCCCAATGAAATCTCCTCTTTCTATGATCACTTTGATTTGAGCCCTTGATATTTTTTTATCCATGTCCTCCTCGATTAGGTCTTGAGCTTAGGTAGAGGTCTCAGTATGGTGGATTTTAGGTTGAGTGTTAGATTATTAGGCCTTGGAAAACTTTTGGTGGACTTGATTTGGATAATGATTGGAAGCTTGGATTTGAATCTATTTTAGTTTGACTAAGGAAAAACACTGGGCCAAATATGGGAGGCTTAGGATTTGTAGGATAGCTAGCTAAGGACTTAGGTTGAGAATTGGGATCA
The DNA here is from genome assembly GCA_022702705.1 of Papilionanthe hookeriana x Papilionanthe teres. NCBI lineage: Eukaryota > Viridiplantae > Streptophyta > Magnoliopsida > Asparagales > Orchidaceae > Papilionanthe > Papilionanthe hookeriana x Papilionanthe teres. Next base: position 46,266,259 of record CM040438.1, read on the forward strand.
ATTTGACAAAGTAAAAATAAGCTAAAGTAAGGATTCAATAAATTTAAAGAGATGAATCCGAGCCCCATTTATAGGCCTTTGTTGGGCTAGGTAAGCTCAAGGGAGGTTTAGGGCACCGATGATTGGTCCCTGCTAACATAGAAAGGTTAAAGGGGTCATCAAACAAGTTTTAGCCTAGGTTTGAGCCATGTATGCTTTGAAATTGAGTTAGCTTCTTTAGAAAGCCACAAATTGGTTAGGTGAGCTCAAGCTAGTCCCCTTAAGGTGGTTAAGGCAGCTAAAGTGGTTGGGTTAGTGGCCAATGAGACCTAGCCATGTGGCTTGGTCAGTTTCACCAATAATTGGTCATAAGTTGGTGATCCCCGAATATTTACCCTTACGTTTTAGATATGAAGTTATACTTTAATTATTTATAATATGAGATACTACGCAAGTATACGTATCATTTATCATGTAATATATATCGAACCCACAGGGAAATGTCTAAAATTTTAAAGAAATAAGAAAAATAACTTTTTACTTTTTAAAATGATTTTGTAAAGAATGTTTTGAGAGATAAAGTTTTTCAAATTTATTTTTGGTATTTTCTGAATAAAAAGTAAAGCAAACAAATAAAGTTAACAAAACTTTAAAATAGTATGAAAGCAAATGAGAATAAAATATATTTTTCCTCTTTCAATGAATCAGTAATAATTATGGAATTTCATTGTGGAAGTATCTAAAATGTGTTGTGCCAAATAGAAGCAATTATATTCTTTACCCTTACTTGATTCTATAAAGAATATTGGTTAATTTGATGATTTGAAATCTTGTAGATGGGTTAGGCAGGAAGATACTAGCTCTCACTCTAAAGTTCCCTCGATTCCCTCCACCTGGGGGCTAACATCTCATAACAAAAATTTTCACATCAAATCAAATTAGGGGGCTTTAGCCTGTCACTCTAAAGTCCTCTAATTTTACTCCCCATTATAAGCATATCTTCCAATTTATTTGCAACCAACAATATAGACTACAATTTCCATCCATAAAATTGCATGTGATTCTTTCCAATTGTTGCTTGAGACAATACCGCAATGGATCTTACATAATCTCTCAATAAATTTTAACATCTTAATTAGCCAAATCAAGAAGTAAATAAGGTGCAAAGTAGTGAATAATCACAACTTCTTCCAACATTGAAATCCTATACTTCACACAACTTCTTTCCATAATTTAATTACTTCATCATTTAAAAGGAAAAAGATAAAGAAAACTACTCAGAATCCATGGAGAAAACACAATCACAACTTGATTTGAAAGTAGAAATCATAGTGAAAACACAGCAAGTCTTACTTTAAAACCAAATGTAAAACAAAGTTAAACGCTTATCTGAAAATCCTCTTCACAAGACTCTTTAAGTTCCTTTGAAACTTTGCTTTCCCTTTACAAGACACAATAGAGGTTGGTCCCCAAGTCCGTTGACTCCGAATCTCTATTCTACTCTTAATAAAAACTAGATACAATTGATAATAAAATTGGTGAAGTGGAAATGTATGATCTCTAACATAAACTTGACTCTAAACACTAATCACACCCTCCAAAAACAACCAATTTTCTGATCTTTAAGTCTTTTTTTTTAAATTTTCCAAAAAGTGCCTTGGTGTTTCTTCAAAATATGTCCAGATTCAATGTATTCATCAAGAATGCATACATCAGTTCAAATTTTAAATGAGTTTTAGCCATAATGGGAAGTTAGGGAAGTTTAAACCCCTTCAAATTTGTGCCAAAATCAAATAAAATTTGTCACTTTAACTGTGGTTTCTATGCACCAGCCATCCGGCGCATAGGCGCCAGAGGCCAAATTTGCACACCATTCAATTTTTGCTCTAAATTTGACCCATTATTGCTCCTTTCATCACAATCACTCATTTTAATCATACCTGCAAGAAAAATATAAAAATACATTCCATTAAAGTGGAATATCATCAAAAATAGGTATAAAATTGTATTTAAAAACATTATATATTTTAGGTATATCAAAATCCCCCAAACTTAAAAAGTTACTTGTTCTCAAGTGACACTTAATAACATAGAAATCTTAACATGCAAATTATGTAAATGAGTTTCTTTAGGAAGGTTTCAAAATTTTGTTCTAGAAATGAAATAGTCCAATTTAGAAAAAATTTTAGTAAATGAGATCAACTTAAAGTTTAGAAGATTCTTAAGTAAAGGATAATGAAAAATATTAGTTCCTATTTGATTTAGAAATACTTGTAGGTTTTTCAAAATATAGGATTCAAACATTTCATCTTCCTCACTTAAAAATTTTCATTTGGAAATAATTTTACTTACTATATTATAACCTTAAGCTTTAGATTTTCTTAAATCTTATATTTTAAACTTTAGGTATGGAGCCAATTTCTGATTAGGCCCTTAGCTTCTCCTTCCTTTTTACATACTACTATTTTTTTCTTTTTCTTTTTCTTTTTCTTTTTCTCTTTTCTTTTTTTTTATAAGGCAATGATTACTATATCTAGATAGGCCTTTAATGATTTTGAATTCCACCCTTTCATTTAAAACAAAGGTATGATATATATCCTTCACATAAAAATCATAATAATAGTGTTGAAAATTATTTCTCAATAAAAGAAATTTAAGCTTTGAAAAATAAAAGTCAAATCTTCTATTTATCCAAAAATAACAACACTTCTTACTAAAGATAATTTAACTATATTTAACATTTCTTTTCTAAGAAAATTTTGACTTTAAAATTTTCATAATTACTATAAATTTTAACTAAATTCTCTTACTCATTTCTATATTCAAAATTTTGCTTCCCTAATATAACTTCATATACATAATTATTTTCAATCAAAAATCAAATTTTATTTAAGTATTCTTGAGAATTCTTGAGAATAAATAAAATTTTAGTTTTTAAATGTTTGTTTTTAAATTCCCCCCCAAAATTTAATTTTTAACTAGGATAAAACATTTAAGCATAAAAATGATATATGGGTAAGAATTAAAAAACTAGAATAGCATGCTTGCGGGAATTTAATATTTTAAATATGCAAGTATAACAGTTTAAAAATAAGGAGTAAAAAGAAATCAAATTCAGTTTTCAGTTTTTTATAAAATAGAAATTTCAAAATTTCAAAGAACTTCTACAATAGTGGAGGTATTCAAAAGAAATATACACCAACACAAATCACAACATATTAGAAAATAAATAGTAGCAAATTTTGAAAAGTTTAAACATGCTATATAAATAGTGGTTTCTAATAGTGTTCTAAATTTTTCTAATATTTATAGGAATTAAATTAGACACTACTAAAAACTTAAACACTAGAAACACATAAAAACATTTACTACCACAAACACATCACATATTACATCATAAAACATCAATCCAACACATAAACATCTGAATGTGCTTAATAAAAATAGTCCAACTATAATCTACACAAAATCAGAGTTCATAGCAAAATACATCACATCACTTATGAAAAAATTAAATAAAAGCATCACAACACATAAGAAAATCACATAACAACATCACAAACTCAACACAACAATCCTAATCATCATCCTCATCATCATCTTCATTCCAATCTCTGGATGACACATAAGGTATATAAAAAGGATGAGGGGGCATCTCAGCACTGTGATCTCCTCTAATCACTCTGTCCATGTACTGCTAATAATTCTCTTCATATTCATTATGTCTTACAATATACCTTTCAATATTTTCAGTCTTACCATCCATATCTCTAACATGCTCTCTGGTAAGACTCAACTTCTTCAAAATCTTTTGTAATAATCCAGTTGTGAATCTCTGGAGGATGATGCATGTGCAGTAGAAGCACAAGAAGTAGAAGCAGCAGAAGCAGAAGCACTGGAAGCTCTAACAGATCCTCCTTTCCAACCAAATACTGAATGTACAGTGTAAGTGTTCACATTTACACTAGTAATAGGTCTAAGTGGCTGAAGAACATCTTCCCATGTTTCAGACATAACACCAAACTACTCACAAAGTGAATAAATCAGAGATGGAAATCCCATACCTGCAGTAGTAGCAGCTCTGGCACAGTTCAAAATATAATAAAAAATAATAGCCCCAATATCTAAAGGCTTTCCCTGTTGAATACAATGGTTCAGAACAGCTCTCTCCCTTGTAACTTCACTGACATGACTTGGAGGTAGAAGCTTAGATGGGATAAAGTAATTTCATGCCTTTGAAGCGGCATTCAATTTAGAGGCTTGAAAATTCACTCTCCTTTCCTTTGTAATCTTCCACAAACATCTTCCATCAGTAAGAAAGGCCAAACTCTCATCTAACTCTCCCTCAGAAGGATGATAATTCACACAAAAATAAACATCGCAGGAGGTAATCGGTAAAATGTATTAATTACTGCAAATGAAAAATCCACTTGTTGCCTCCTAACCATCACCAAATTGTCTTCTGTTGCGTGCAAGTTAGCATAGAACTCTCTCACTACAGAAACAACTGCAACAACGGAGAAGCAACAATATCTTTGCCAATTCCTTCTAGCAATCATCTCCTCAATCTCTCCTCCTGGCTTACCAAAAACTTGTTCTGGAATCAATTTCCGCAATGCGAGTGCATTGATGTAACGATTCTCTGCTTTAGAACTGACAAATTTGTTAGAATCAAGTTTTGCTTTTTCTTTCGAACGTTTTGACTTTGGTGTCATCTCTAAAATTCACAAAAAATTCACCACAAATTCTAAATTTAAACTAAACTTGTTAACTCAACTTCCAAAGGTAAACTCTACTAAATCCAAGTAATTTTATGCTTCACTCAAATTTTCACCATGAATAGTGATTTTTAGATTTTTCAATAATGTACTCAAAATACATAGTGAAAATAAAAAAATTTTACTTAGGAGTAGTGATCATACTTTAAGGAATTCAATCTAATAAATTTCGACGAAATCGGCTCTAAATGATCCAAATAGTGATGCCCTACGCTCCTATTTCATGAAAACGAGAGGTTGAAGGTGATGGGGGTGTTAAAAATGGCAAATTTCAGGTTTTTAATTGTAGAAAATCGATTTTTGTGAACCGGCGCCTATGCGCAAGGCATACGACACTCACTCACGAAATTTGGCGCTTATGCGCTGCCGATTTGGCGCTTAGGTGCCAGTGCCCAAATTTTGAAAATTAAGTTAATTCCATCAAAAATCAGAGTTAATCACTTTTAATCTCTTTCAATAATTATTTCTCCCCATAACTCTTCTAATACTCCAAAAGTACTCTTTAATTTCCAATGATTCCACACAAATTTCACACAAACACAAACTTATATTACTTAAATATCAAAACTCACTTAATACAAACTACACATTTCTATCCAAACACTTTGGATGAAATTCCCCAATAGATAAGTTTAAACACACGTAATTAAACACAAATTTACATCATTGAGATGTAACAAACATATGTAAAGCGCAACAAACACAAACATTAACAAAAAAAAAACACACTTAAAACACTAAACACACAAAATCAAACCACAAGACCACACATAATTTAATTCCAAGCTCCATTAGATGGATTATATCCAGAACCACCATTAGTTCCATTTGAACCATCTGGAATGTAAATATGATAAAAAGGATGATGATTAAAAGCTCTTACATCTTCTTCTTCTATCCATTTGTTCTTTAAATACATCGTTCTATTTGCTTCTTCCACATGACTTGTATGATTGGATTGCATTTTGAGTTGCCATCCAATGTGAGCTAAATGTGCATTAATTTCATTTACCTTTGCATTAATAAACTCCACATCTGCTCGATCTTCGTAATCCTTTCTGCTATTCCTTGGATACTCACAGTCAGAAATCCATTATATAACTCTTGCACACTATAAAAAAAACTTCGTGTTTGCTTCCTCTTTCTTTTTAACTTCGCTCTCTCAAGAAGACATTTTGCACTCAAAATACTCTTCTTAAGACTCAAGAATGAAAATAAGAACTGGGGCAAGTATCTCATAAATTCAGGGCCTTTTTATAGACTTGGGAAGGCACAAAATTGACCCTATACGTGTTAAAACTCCTTAATAACTCCAAAAACTACTCACCCACGATTTTTGCTTCTAGAACCTCATTTTTCACTTTTTTTATAACTGTGGCGCCTATGCACCAACCAACAACGCATAGCCGCCAGTGCACATTTTTGTACAGTTCTGCCAAACGTAAAAAAATCTTCATTCTAACTCCTCTAAGTCATTAAATAAGGTCAAATAAACACCACTATAACATAAAAAACTCCAAAATGCCACCACATTTCTCAAATCAAACCAAATAAAACACGCAAAAAAAAAACAAATCACACTGATAAATATGGGTTGCCTCCTACAAAGCGCTTGGTTTAACGTCATCAGCTTGACATACGCAGAACTTATTCTGAGTGACCCAACATCAGATTCTCATCAGGTTTAGATTGATTGACTGAAAAGTATGGTTTAAGTCTATGACCGTTCACTTTAAATGTTTTTCCAATCTTAGGATCTTGAATATCCATAGCTCCATATAAATAAACTTTCATCACAATAAATGGGCCTGTCCACATGGACTTAAGTTTTCCAGCAAAAATCTCAATCCAGCATTATACAACAAAATTTTTTGTCCCGGCTTAAGATTTTTAGTAAGAATCTTCCGATCATGCTATAACATCATCTTTTCTTTATAAATCTTAACATTTTCATAAGATTCATTCCTTATTTCTTCAAGCTCATTTAATTGCAACAATCTCTTTTCTCCAGCATCTTTCAAATTAAAATTAAACTTTTTAATAGTTGAATATGCTTGTTGACCTCATTTTTTATGAGGTCTCTTCTCTTCTCTCTCCTTAGTACTTAGGATCTAGCCTTAGGCTTTCCCTTTGACTAATCTTAGAGGACTAGAAGTGGAACCCACCCCTTTAGAAATTCAAACACCTCTTAACTCCCTGCAAACCCCACAAGTTTGATGGTAGACCCCTAATCACCTAGAGGGTTGAGATCAAATGTGGAGGTTTAAAGAATGAGTTCCCTATAGGACTTTTTGGCCTTAGGGATACCCTGGGTGGTCTGTTCTAGTGAGGGCTGACTTACACATGTACTACACTCTCACACACACATTCCAAATCCTAAAATTATTCATGCCTAGCTTGACCTCCTGTCTCATGTAGGTAATTCATATGGATGGTCCTTAACCCCTAAGCCCCTGGCTAAGAGGGTTAGGAACAACATTGTGAATGCCTCAAATGAGTCCTCTCATGGCTCATGTAGGCTTAATATGACTTCATGGCTCAAACAAAGTGATTCCACTTTGCTCAAATTTTATCAATCTTCATTTTTCCAAAATTTCAATTTTTGACCCCTAGGACCCCTACACCCATCAAACCTACCAAATGCCCTTAGAACTACCCAAAATTTGCAAAATCACCTAAATTGCCCAAAATTCCTCAAAATCAATCTTAAACATTTCCCCCCCACTCAAATTGACCATCTCCAGCCAAAAATACCAAAATTTCCAAAAATACCCCCAATACCCTCCAAATTACCAAAATGCCCCTCTTGACCCAAAAATCCAAAAATTCAGAAAATTCCCAGAAAATTTCAGAAAATCCCAAATATTCCCAATTTCATTTTGTCCAACTACACCATGGGCCAATTTTGTCAATTTACCCCACTTTTGCCAAAACTCCCAATTTAGCCCATTTTAAACCCAAATGAACCCAATGTCAAACCAAATCACCCCAATTGACCTCAATTTTGGTCCAATTCAATTCTAAACTTCAATTCAATATCCCCAATATCAATCTAGACTAAATTCAAGCCCAATTTGATTGGCATTTGAATCCAATTTCATTTTTAAGCTTAAGGCCCAATTTTGACCCATGACCTAAACCTAGCTCAAACCAACCCAATTTAATCCCAATTTGACCCAAATCTTTTCTAAAACCTTCCTAGCATCCCAAAAAATAAAAAAACTAACATGATTTGCCCAAAATTTGGACCCAAACCTTACTCAATTTCAACCCAAACCCAAAATTCCTTAAATGGGCCTACACCCAAACCTAACCCAAATGGGCCCAAATCCCAAAATCAAAACCCAACCAAAGTTGAAACCTATTTGTAACACCCCCATAAACATTTCCCAACATTAATTTTACATCAATTTCAACATTAGCCCAACTTTAGCCCAAGGTAGCTCATCTTGACCCATTTGGACTCTATTACCAAAGAGACCCAAGACCCAATCCAATTCCAAATCACCTCAAACTTACTTCAAATCACTCATGACACATCCCTAAACCAAACCCAACATTTATTTGACAAGGCCCTTCACAAGCTTTCCATCTAAAAGCCCATTTTGAAACATGAAGGCCCACTCCCTTAAACCATTCTAAAAGCCCACCTTTACCAAATTTTAAAAGCCCAAACCCATCCTAAAGTCCATATGACACTCTCCCTCATCTTACATTCAACTTAAAATCATTTCTAAAGTCCTAATTTATCATTAAACCATTCCAATTCTAGCCACATGACAATTCTCACCAAAATGCCAAAAATCACAAAACCCTTCCTCATGAAAGTTGACTTAACTTTTCCCAAGCCAAATGGAGCCATGAAGCCATGCATGAGCCACATGAGAGCCATGAGAGCCTTGGACACTTCACCATACCCAAGATGGCAAGAGGAGGTGTCGGCATATTTTAGGTTATGTGTTGTATTTTGAAAAGGGGGTCGCCTACAGAAATTGTCGGTGAATTTTCATATTTTAAATTTAATTTAAATATATATATATATAGTTTAAAAGATAACATTTGATTTTTGAAAGTAATTTTAAGTTTAAAAGTTTTAAGATATGAAATCAAACCGATCTCACATCCCAAATAGTTTATATAAACGAGCACCGCACCACAAACCGTGTATCTATCCCGAAGAATAGACACACTGCTTGATGATGGGGCTCGATTAAATAAACTAGGAGATTTATGACATCCGTTTGGTCTGCGAACCAATTTTATAAGCCGACAAGTTCCCCTGCTTAATATAAATGAATTAAACAGGGTTTATATTACCTGGGTTCTTAAAATTCCCTATAAGGGCAAGCCCCTTTAGTTAATTACATCTTAAGTGACGAGAATCACCTAAGAAAACTCTCGATAATAATCAGTAGTTCTACTCTCAAGAATTTCAAAGTTTAAGTTTTCAAGGGATTGAATTTTGGAATTTCAATAGGGAATGGATCAAATTTGGAACATTTTATTTTGGGAATTCAAAGGAAGAAAGGTAGAAGAAATCACAGATTCGAAGCGAACTTCGGTAATTTCCCGACTATCCTATTGTTTGGCTCGAATTTAGGAAAGCTCTAATGTTTATTTAATGTTTTGATCTTGCCAATTTTAATTAATTAGGACTTATATTTGTATGACGCAGTCATGCAAACAGCCTTGAAGATGTGAGGGTTTATGTCGTACCGAACGATCACCTCGGAGTCCTAAGACCTGTTAGGGCTTAATTTGCAATGCAAATGCCTAACAAAAGGTTGAGGATTTATGTTGCACTAGGAAAACTACCTCGAAGTCCTATGGTTTAGTTATTTAATTCTAAGAAAGTTTTACTGAAGTAGACTCAGGTTTTGCTGATGACGATGGCCGTGCTGCCCACTATGCTCTGAGCTCTTTGTTGTTGCAGAGGTTTAGTTTTAGAAGATTGTAATCAAAAGAGAAGAGAAGAGTTTGGTTTTAGAAATCTTAAAGTCCAAGTGTTTTTTATGTTTTAATTAAAACAAATCTTAAAGTTGATTATAACAACACCGGTTAAGATCCCACGGTTCCATCCTTCCAGCATCGTTATTTTTATCCGATTCACTTAGCCCGGATGAATTTGCTAAACTCAACTAAATGAGTTCCACACTTTCATTTAGATCGGGGAAATCCCGTTAGCAACACGTAGGTTACATCATCCGAGGTATTCCCGATCATCCAACAAGATGTTTTAATTTAGTTGTAGTTGTAGTTTTGTTGTTTTATTTGTGATTAAATTTTGAGTTGTTTTACATTTTGAAATGTTGTGGCGGTGAATTTTATCTTGCAATGACTTTTAATTTAGTTTTGGTTTTGGTTTTAGGGGCTATCCTAAAGGTGTGGGTTTTCATGCAATAGTTGTTTATCATGCAAGAAAAGTAAAGTGCATTTGCAATAAAGTAAATTGCAAGAAGGTAAATTGCAAATAAAATAAAAGCGTACCTGGAGGGTCTTCCCGTCATCCCAGGCTGCACTTAAACACAATTTAGAATATTTAAGCATTTAAAGCAAGTTCCTAGGTAAAGCTAAGGGAAGGGTTATGGTTTTCTACCAAGTTCCTAATCCTATAGCTAGTCATTTCCTATGACGTCTAGGTTCTTATGTTTTGGTTTGAGGACGATTTTCTTCATCAAAGAACAATTAAATTCAATTGTTCCTATAAACATCATATCATATTGAGGAAGTGCTTAAGACGAATCTTAAACATCTTTTCAATACCTCTAGGATTGTCTTAAGTCCAAGAGAATTTAATTATACAAAATGAATTAATCATCCAGGAGTTCAAGTTTTGTTATCTTGCTCAGTGAACTAAGACATTTGAATATCCTATGAGTGAAGTAACACTTCACTTAACACTCTGTTTAGGAGTTATGACAATAAGAGCTTTTGAGGGCAAATCGATGTTCAAGTGATTTGTGATTCGACTTAATTTTAATTAATGGGTTTAAGTTTGGAATAGTGTTCAAGTTGTTTTAGATTTATTTTGAATTCTTTATGTCTTTGGTGATGTTATATTTAATTCAATTTAATTTAATTTAAGTTTAATTTAATTTGGTTTAGTTTTACTTTCAAATTAATTTAATTTAATTTAATTTAGTTTAATACATTTTAATTTAATTTAATTTAATTTAATATGTTTTAATTTTATTTTATTTTATTTTATTTAATATGTTTTAATTTAATTTAAATTTAATTTAAAATTTTAATTTTAATTTAATATTTTATATCTCTTTTTTATATTTTAAAGATAGTTTAATTTAATTATTAAAATATTAATTTAATTGAAATTTTGGAAGGATCTAATTTAAATGTTTTAATCTTTAATTTAATTTAATGATTAAGTCTTTTAATATTTTAAATCTTGAATTTGGATTATCATTTTAATTAGAAATTAAATGTTATTGAGGTGATTAATTTAGGAATTTTTTTTTTAGATTAAAGAATAAATCTCTTCCTAATAATATCCCTATTTTAATAATTTCAATTTTTTTTATTATTCTTCCAAGTTTAAACAATTATTTAGTTAAGGTTTATCTTAATTACTTTTAAATTATTTGGTAGGTTTCTACCCTTTAACTACCTAAGTTTCAAACATCCAAAATCAACTTAGTATCAAATATTTTACCCACACTTTTAATTAAACCTAAAATTTTTTAATTATAGGTTAAAATTTTAATTACTATTTTGCCCTTTAAACTTACTAATTTCATAACTCACTAAATTGAGCTTAAATGAATTTGAAATTTTTATAAGACTTCACTCATATGTCAATCAAGACATTAGAGGAGAAAATGTGATTTTTCTGTATTTAATTTATTTATGTAATTATTTTTGGTGGAAAATAGGGATTTTCAAGGAAAATTTAATAATATGACCAAGGGAAAGTTTCTATCCTTAAGAAAATTATGAGACATTCCTAATGACCAGAGGACCACTTGGACTAATTTTGGTGATTTTCTGAATTATATTATTTTTATTACAATTATTTTGAGTTTTGGAGTATTAATTAATGTAAAAATAAAATAAAGGTTGAAAAATGAATTTTATATTTTTCAAAAATCTCTCTGATATCAAGGAAACCAGAGAACCAATTTTCATAATTTTCTGATCTTTTTTTGATTTATTAGAATTATTTTAGTGGAAATGCTAGAAAATACATTTTTTTATATTTTAAAATTACCTTAGGGTTTTAAAATTTAATATCTCATCATAGAGACTTAAGAAAAATATGGGGTTTGTTCCTAAATGATTAAAATTCAAAATGTGACATTTTGGTGAATTTTATTATTTTTGTAATTTTTATTATTTTTTAATTATTAAAAATATTAAAATAATGTAAAAAATCAACTTTTTTGGAAAATTGTAATTTTATTTTTCTTAAATTCCCCTGATATCAGAGAGGCTCCAAAGCCAATTTGATGAATTTTTGAAAAGTATTTTGAAAGTTATGAATTTTTGAAGTTTGAGTTTGGCTAAATGGCTTAATCAACCCATTTGATAGGGCTAACCAAGTCCAATTGACTTCAAACTTTTATGGTGGGTTCCTCTAATCCTAAAGGTCAGTGGAGAATTGATTTCAAGTCAATTTGATGTTTGATTAGCTCTAATTAATTAAAGCTCCATTTTGGGTGTTTAAGCCAATTAGGGTTATTACAAGTGAGTTAACTCAAAAACTATTTTCCCTAGGGTCCTCTAGTCATAAGAAACATCACCAAATTTTCCTAGAATTTATTTCACAACATGATAATTATTAGAATTAAAATACTCAGAATAGTGACCTAGAATTGAAAAATCAATAACTCTTCATAGAGGTGGCCTCTGACTTTGGAAAATTCAGGGAATGTTCCCAAATTCAAAGGCTTCAAAAGCCCTATGGTCTCATACCATGGTGAATTGTATACATGCATGGAGAATTAAAATAGTGCAGAGAGTAAATAAATAATTAAAAATAAAATATTTGATGAAATTAAATGATTTCTTTTCCACATTATTCTCCTCTGTTCACTGAGCAAGAGGGTATTTTTATTTTATTTTTCTGATTTTCCTACACAAAGTTATGCATTTTTGAAGTTTAGGGAATTAAATAAATCAAAAAATACCCTAATTTCCTACTTATCCACGCGGCGCCACGCCATCCTCGGCAGCTCCGAAAGGCCACGCGTCGTCTTCTGATTTGGCGCCGCCATCCGACTCAGCGCTCCAGGGCCCCGCGAATCACATACTATCGCGCTGTCCGGCTCAATCCAGACCGTCCGTTTGATACACGCTCGATCCAACGGCTCCCAGTCATCATCTACGACTGGTGTGCACCCGTGACCGTCAACCTTCTAACCCTAATTTCTCACTCGATTCTCAACTGATTTTCGTGTTCTTATGCTCTATGGATTCTTCGTGAGGAGACGAACACATCCATACGGTAAACATGTGTTGAAATTAACTCAAATTAAATAGAGAATCTCTGTAAGCTCGGGAAGAAGAGTGAGTCCATACCTTTGCTCAGAGAAGTGAAGCTTCGATCTGAGAGTTGTGTCACCTTCGATTGGGTCCAAGCAAGCTCCGGATGAAGTCACTTGGGCCGGTGAATTGTCCAGTATGATTTCGACCACAACCCGATTACAAAGCTTGGAGTCTGGAACAGATGGGTGGCCTGGAGAGGGGGCTTTCACTGGGGAACTCCTTCTCTTGACCTTGTGCAGGTGTGGGTGAGTTTAATTTGAATTTGGTGGAGAGTTGGGAGATGTCCTGTTTTTGGGTGGAATTTTGGCTGAGAAATTGAGCTCTGTTGGTGGGGATTAGGGCAAATTGTCACTGGGGATCAACTGCTCTAAGTGTGGGGAGTGGTCTAGAGGACTTTTGGCAGGGTTTCAGTAAGGTCTGGTTCAGCACCCCCATGGCCAAGAGGAGGTGAGGTTTAAATAGGAGAGGGTGGAGGGCCTCCCAGGGGGGTTTAAGGCTTGGGATCAGCTGCTTAGGTCAAGGGAAGAATAGCCATGGTGGCCATTGGGCATGGGGCAACTCAGCAAGGGAGAATTGAATTTTTTTGCTCCTCCCAAGGTCTCGGCCATGGTGTTTTCCGGCGGCCTGGTGGCTGGCCTGCCAGGCACTGGTCACCATCTTGTCCAGGTGGGTCAGGGCTGGGGTTTAGTGTAGGCAATTGGGTTTTGCCATGTGTCAAAAGCTTGGATTAAAATGGCATGGGGGAAGGCCAATTTTGGCTTGATTTGGTCAAGTCCACCTTTTGGGCTTGGTTCACCCTTCAAGGAGGCTTTGGGTGTTGTAGGGAGTCAAAGGAATCAGCTGGTTTGGCATGGAGAAGTCCTTATCCAAATATATTTGGATTAAATTTGGGTTAAGGGGAATCATGGTTAAGGCTAATGACTTTAGGAGATTAAGGAAAGAGTCTCCTTCTTTTGCCCAAAATGGCATGGTGACATGTAAAGAGGCTCTCATGGCTTCCATGTGGCTCATGCATGGCTTCTTGGCTCATCTTTGGCTTGGGAAAAGTTAAGTCAACTTCATTAAAAAGGGTTTTGTGAATTTTGGCATTTTGATGGGAATTGTTATGAGGCTTGATTTGGAATTGTTTAATTGATAAATTATGACTTTAGGAATGATTTTAAGTTGAATGTGTGATGAGGGAAAGTGTCATGTGGGCTTTAGATTGATTTGGGCTTTTGAATTTGGTGGAAGTGGGCTCTTAGGAGGGCTTAAGGGGATGACCCCTTTAGGTTTAAGAATGAATCCATGGATGGGAATTTTGTAGAAGTTTGGGCCAAATAATTGTTGGGTTTGGTTTAGGGATATGTCATGAGTGATTTGAAATGAGTTTGGAGTGATTTGGGTTTGAATGGGGTTGGATTTGGGCCTCTTTGGTAAATGGGCAAATGTAGGTCAAATTGGGCTAACTTGGGCCAATGTTGGGCTAGGGTTGAAATTGATGTAAAATTAATGTTGGGAAATGTTTATGGGAGTTTTTCAAAGAGGTTTTGACTTTGGTTGGATTTTGATTTTGGGGTTTGGGCTTATTTGGGTTAGGTTTGGGTTTAGGTCAAAATTGGGCCTTTTAGCTTTGGGTTGAATTTGAGTGGGGTTTGGGTCTAAATTTTGGGTAAATCATGTTAGTGTTTTGTTTGTGGGGATGTTAAGGAAGTTTTAGAAAAGGTTTGGGGTCAATTGGAGTTGAATTAGGTTAGTTTGGGCTAAGTTTGGGTCATGGGTCCAAATTGGGCTTTAAGGTCAAAAGTGAAATTGGATTCAAATGCCAATCAAATTGGACTTGGATTTGGTCTAGATTGGTGTTGGGGATGTTGAATTGAAGTTTAGAATTGAATTGGACCAGAATTTGGGTCAATTGGGTAGGTTTGGTTTGACATTGGGTTCATTTTGGGTTAAAATGGGTCAAATTGGGGATTTTGACAAAAGTGGGGTAAATTAACTAAATTGGCCTATAGTGTAGTTGAACAAAATGAAATTAGGAATATTTAGGATTTTTTGGAATTTTCTAGGAATTTTCTGAATTTTTGGATTTTTTGGCTAAGAGGGGAATTTTGGGTATTTGGAGGGTATTGGGGGGTATCTTTGGAATTTTTGGTATTTTTGGCTATGAATGATCAATTTGAGTAATGTGGGAATGTTTGGGATTGGTTTTGAGGAATTTTGGGTATTTGGAGATTTTTTGAAAAATTTGGGTAATTTCAAGGGTTTTGGGTAGGCTAGGCGGGTGTAGGGTCCCGGGGGTCAAAAATTGAAAATTTAGAAAATGGAAGATTGGGTAAATGTAAGTGGAATGAAATCATTTTGGTTGAGCTCTGAAGCCATATCAAGCCCACATGAGCCATGAAGGGACTCATTTGAGGCATTCATTATGTTGTTCCTAACCCTCTAGCGCAAGGGCTTAGGGGTTAAGGACCATCCATGTGAATCACCTTCATGAGTCGGGAGGTCAAGTTGGGTATAGGTGTGGTTTTAGGAGGTGTGTGAAAGTGTAGTGTATAAGTGTAGTGTGTGTGTAAGTCAGCCCTCACCGGACCGGGCCACCTGGAGCGGTCCTAAGGCCAAAGAGTCTCATAGGAACTCATCCTTTAAACTTCCACATTTGATTTCAACCCTCAGGTGATTAGGGGTCTACAATCAAGTTTGTGGAGTTTGCGAGGAGTTAAGAGGTGGTTTGAGTTTCTAGGTGGTGGGTCCCAATTCTAATCCTCTAGGATAGTCAAAGGAAAAGCCTAAGGCTAGATCCTAAGTACTGAAAAGAAGAAGACCTCATCAAAAATGAGGTCAACAAATGGACCCCCAATAGGTGTGGTGTGCTAACCAAGCACACCGTGCGTATTGGCGTTGACCGAAGAGATCAACAAAACCAACACAAAAGTCCAAGTGACAAACTTGGGACCGAGTAGAAGAATTTCCGCTGGGGAGTGTCAAGTATATCTCTGAGACTGGAGATTCCTGAACTCTCGCTGGGGAAAGGAAAAGGAGGTGAATCCCAAATCACATGATCTGGGGGAATTTCGACTTAGATTTCATTTTGTTTCAGTTTAAGTTTTGATGTGTAAGTTTAGATTTTAGTTTGAGTTTCAATTTAGATTGAAGTTTTGTTAAGATTAATTTAAAGGGATTTGAACTTGAAATGAAAATTGGAATTTTGTGGTTTTAGATGTAACATCTTTAACCTCAAAAAAAAATTGAATTGATTGGATTGAATCATTATAATGAGGAGAAATCTCAGAGCAATGCGGTATTGGATGTAAAATCCTTAACCTCAAGAGTTTGATTTTGATGTATTTCATTGCGATAGGGAAAGAATCCTAAAGCAATGCAGTCTCGGATGTAAAATCCTCAACCCCAAGAATTTGATTTTGATGTATTTCATTGCGATAGGGAAAGAACCTAAAGCAATGCGATCTCGGATGTAAAATCCTCAACCCCAAGAATTTGATTTTGATGTATTTCATTGCGATAGGAAAGAACCTAAAGCAATGCAGTCTCGGATGTAAAATCCTCAACCCCAAGAATTTGATTTTGATGTATTTCATTGCGATAGGGAAAGAATCCTAAAGCAATGCAGTCTCGGATGTAAAATCCTCGACCCCAAAAGTTTGATTTTGATGTATTTCATTGCGATAGGGAAAGAATCCTAAAGCAATGCAGTCTCGGATGTAAAATCCTCGACCCCAAGAATTTGATTTTGATGTATTTCATTGCGATAGGGAAAGAATCCTAAAGCAATGCAGTCTCGGATGTAAAATCCTCAACCCCAAGAATTTGATTTTGATGTATTTTATTGCGATATGGAAAGAATCCTAAAGCAATGCAGTCTCGGATGTAAAATCCTCAACCCCAAAAGTTTGATTTTGATGTATTTCATTGCGATAGGGAAAGAATCCTAAAGCAATGCAGTCTCGGATGTAAAATCCTCAACCCCAAAAGTTTGATTTTGATGTATTTCATTGCGATAGGGAAAGAATCCTAAAGCAATGCAGTCTCGGATGTAAAATCCTCAACCCCAAGAATTTGATTTTGAATGGTAATTGATTTTGCAAAGATTTGTAATGTTGATTTGAAAAGTGTGGAATTTTGGTGTTTCGAGAATTTCATGAGAGTTGTAAAAGATTTTTGTGGAAAGAAACAGATTAGGAGGGAATATGTAGATGTTACATATCCCATTCAAAAGAGTTGATCGAAAGTTGCTAGTTTGGATTGGATACAATTCCTCGCCATCAGATTCGAATCGAAAACCTCATGGCTCCGTGTCAATGGAATCAACCGCTTCCATCCTATACAAGGGAGAGAGTAGAACGGATTGGATTTCAGATTTAGAATGTTGAGTTTGAATTTGATTGAGATTTGATTTGAGATCTGGAAGGTTGAATTTGAATTTGATTGAGATTTGATTTGAGATCTGGAAGGTTGAATTTGAATTTGATTGAGATTTGATTTAAAATTTGTGTTCATTTTGTTTGTCCTTTAACGATTCAAATTCGCTTTATCGTTCATTTAATGTTCATGTGAATTTGGCGTTCATCATTTTTTTTAGATTTTTAAGGAAAGTTTTCTTTTATTCTTTTTGTTTCTTTTCTGTTCTTCGTTCGAAGTTCATTTAACTTTAATGGCGTTTCCCAGTCAACTTGCACAAAAGAGGTGAAGGCCAAAAATGTGACATGGTCATTTTCATTCCAATCATGTTGAAGATACAACATACAACTCGATCTGGAATACATCTCATACAATCCATGTAGACTCAAAACGGACTATGTATGATCTTTGTCGATCCATCCAAAAAGGCATCTGTCAGAAATCCATGTCTGAATAGTGAAGTACATGGTCAATAACATCACCTTCCAAGCCATCCTTGGCAAGGATGTCGTATGGATGTGCGTTGGAGGTGTGATATTTTCCATGTAACTCACGGCTCATAAGGCCGGAGGCTCTCTAGCTACGGGTCCGGCTGGAAGTGGTAAGGTGCTTTCTGTCATCCATCCTTCGAAAGTAAGCGAGATCCGCTTCATTGGTACTCCCGGTATGCAATGTTTAGCGACATCCGCTCCGTTGCCCTTTAGTATCATGACGGAACCTACCGGTAATGGTATCTTTATCGGCCCTCGGAACTCACTCGGGCCTGCTATTCGAAGGTCAGATCCGAACATGATATTACACTCGTTCAGAAAAGAAACTGTGCAGAAAGGTCTTACAAAGTCGTGGTGATCGATGTGTGGGGGTATGCAGTCACCCTTCTTGTAAATGTTAATGATGCAACTGTTGGGTATGCAATTTGCTGGCAGTACCCTCCATGTTATCATTCTCTTTACCATCCTTTTGATGACTAATGACATTGGATCTACCTTACCATGACGGAGTATCCCCGGTGGTTTCCCTTCCTGTCTTCTGCGAAGTTGTAGCAGCATCCACATTGTATTGTAATTCTCCCTTTCCCTGGCATCCATCTCCGGGGTTCCGAGTAGGTGTTTTCTCTTAGGCGGCCTGCTCGACCCATTCTTTTCAAATCCTGGATGTAGTCCACGATTTGTTGTTGTTCGTATTCTGAGAACACGTTTGTATGTAGCTCGAGGCCTTCTAGTATATTGATCCTCCAGCCTCTAATTCTCTCGAAGTATTCAAAAGTTTGCTTCTCGACATTCTGCATTCTTTCTAGCTCGTATTCGGAATAATCCGCAATCGGCGAGGCCTCAGTGACGTACTTGTGGGATATATGGCTCGATCCCTTCACGTTCTCCCGCATACCTCGGCTCCTCGGGGATGGTTTCCGTCGGGACATCCTCCGGGGTTGCTTCTGCAACAAGGTTATGCATCATGCGGTGGCTTTATCCGGTGGCATGGTAGCCTTCTTTCTTCGATCTTCTTGAGATTTCCACTGATCTCTTCGTTATCCTCGGAGTCGGCCTCCTTTCTTCGGGTTCTCGGCGAACTCGTATCCTTGAAGTATATGCACTGGTAGTAGCGATCGCCTCGTCGTGCTTGGTCCGCTTGCTAGTTTAGTTAACATCTTGCGGATACGGCGATTTTTATTTCTTCGCTGAGTTGCTGTGAGAGTAGCTCTTCGTACTTCCTGAATCTCTATGGGCGCGGCGCTGACAAGCCTGCCCTCTGCTGTAGCGACAACAGACTTGATTCTCTTTTCCTCCTGAGTGTTTGTTTTCCTTTTCTTGCTGTTGGGTTGGTGGCTTGGGCCACCCACTTTCATTACCGTCTGACTGGGCAGTCCCTCTCGATCAACTGGGACCCAGTCACCTTCCTCGTATTGCAGGCCTGCTGGTGCGAAGTCTGAGTCAATCTCTATTATCGCTCCATCTTTCACCCTCTTTTCGTCGAGTGCAAGGCTTACGCCATTTCTAAAGTTCAGGACCAACCGCCCGTTCGACATTTCCCTGCGAAAGACAAGGAAAAGGATCAGGGGCTGTACTAAGAACAAGAACATTAAGAAAAAGTTTATTAGAGACAAAATTTTCTTTTGTATATATATATATATATTTTAAATTCAACAGGAATGAAGTGGGAAAAGATTGGGGAAAAGATTTTGATTTGGAAGAGAGAACAAGGAAAACTTTATTATCACGATTTTATTTATTTTAGCACATTTTTATTATTTTTGGGTTCGGACCCAGTCATAAGTAATTACTTCGCCCGTGCTTCTAGGGATGAAGAATTCATTCCTTCGAAACATCAGATAGCGTAATACTTCTTCAAGTATCGTCCGTTGATCGGAAGCATATATCTTTCTCCTTGGCAATTCACTAGCTGGTAAGAGCCTCACGAGTAGATCGCCTCGACCACAAACGGTCCTTCCCAAGTGGGTTCAAATTTTCCTCCTATCTTGCGGTGTGCGAGGATAGGTCTCTTGAGAACGAGAAATAAGTCACCAACTTTGAAGGTTCTTGGGCGGACCCGGTCTGTCATGGGCTTGAACCATCTTAGCTTGGTATAGTTCTAAATTCTGTCTGTGACTGCAAGTCTTTTCCCTTCCGGACTTTCTAATTCCTCTAGTCGTAATTTGGCATTCTCTTCTGTTGTGATTTTGTTTGCAATTGCAATTCGAGTGAAGGAAGGCTGGACCTCTAAGGGTAACACTTGCCTCGGACCCATACACCGGAGCGTAAGGTGTAGCTTGAGTAGGTGTTACGAAGGTTGTCCGGTAGGCCCATAAGGCTTCTAATAACTTCTCGTGCCAATTTCTCTTATTATAGTCCAAAGTTTTCTTTAAAATTTGAACGAGAGTTTTATTAAAAGCCTCAGCCAGGCCGTTAGCTCTTGGATAGTAAATTGTTGAATACCGCCAGTCGATTCCGTGTCTCCTGACAAAATTATTGATTTGCGTGCTTCTGAATGCTGATCCATTATTTGAGATGATTCTGCGCGGCACTCCGAAACGGTAGACAACTTGGTTCTTGAAAAGCTGTAGCACGTGGTGTGCTTTCACTTCTCTAAGTGGAGCCGCCTCGCCCACTTGGAAAAGTAATCTGTAGCCGCAAGAATGAAACGATGTCCTTTTGAAGATGGTGGTTCTATTGGACCCACTATATCTGTGCCCCAACATTCAAATGGCCATGACGCAATTGTCGGATGTAGCACATTTGTAGGTTGGTGTAGAACTACTCCGTGCACTTGGCATTGGTGACGGCTCTTGGCGATTTTCATGCGGTCGGTCATCATCGAGGGCCGGTAGTACCACTAGTCTTTTAATTTTCATTTTCATCTTCGGACCCGACTGGTGAGCGCCATAGAGTCCTGAATGCACCTCTTTAACAATTTTGCGGGCTTCGGACCCGCTTAGACACCTTAGCCACATTTGATCGAAAGACCTTCTGTATAACGTGTTGTTTATGAATGTGTAGGACAGAGTTCTTTTCTTGATCTGATGGGCTAACGACCTATCGTCTGGTAGTTTTCCTGTTTGCGAGTAGTCTATTAATGGTCGTCGCCGATCTTCGTGTTTTTACGTCACTGCTTGCAATTGATTCTTTTTCTTTTTCGATTTGTGTATTGTGTCTATGTCGAGTCTGTGATAGGACATCGACGTCCGTGAACCGACACTTCTCTCGATTCATCCTGCAAGCGAGGCAAATTCTTTTGCGAGGCGGGCTAACGCATCTGCTAAAGCGTTTTCTTTCCTAGGAATTTTGTAGATCGTCACATTCGGAATCCGTTCCAACAAGCTTGTATGGCATACTTGGAAGTATTGCTCGAGTCTTGGCTTTAAAATTTCGTACTGTCCGACGATCTGTTTAATGATTAACTGCGAATCCCCGTAGATGTTGATGTTTGTTATCCCCATTTGAATAGTTAATTCCAGTCCTGTTATGAGAGCTTCATATTCTGCTTCGTTGTTTGTACATGGCTCTGTTAAGTGGTAGGAGTATCTTAACATCCCCCGCTCCGGTGTTATAAAGATTAGTCCGATTCCTGCCTTACCGGGCACTATCACTTGCGATTCTTCGTCTTTGTGTGCTGAAGATGCTTCGTCGAAATATAATTCCCAACGTCGATCATCAGGGTCTTCTAAGCTCATTATTTGTTCATCTGGCAAGTCGTCATTGAGAGGAGATTCTGCCGGCGAGAGGGTGTCTTTGCGAGGAAGTCTGCTAGGATTTGTCCCTTTACGGCACGAAGAGGCACGAAAGTTATATCGAATTGCAATAATATCATTGACCACACGGCAAGTCCGCGGAAAAGAGTTGGACGGGTCATCAAGTATTGCAATGGATTAAATTTCGAGATCGAGGTTGACCTTATGAGAAAACATGTAGTGCCCGAGCTTTTGAGCGGCGAAGATCGGGGCGAAACGGTGCTTTTCGATTGTGGGATACTTTACTTCCATCGGAAGCAAACGACGGCTTAGGTAGTAAAGATCATTTTCTTTACCCTCATCATTGACACAGGCTAACAGAGCTCGAGAGAATCGTCTAAAGCCGCGGTATAAAGTATCAACGGTCTACACGAGGTCGAGGCTCGCTAAGACGGGAGGTGTCATTAAATATTGTTTAATGTCATTGAAGGCCTTACGGCATTTCTCTTCCCAAATAAATTTGGCGTCCTTTTTAACTAATGCCGAGAAAGGTCGACACCTACTCGACAAGTTTGAGATAAAGCGTCGAAGATATGCCGACTTCCTTTAAAAAGATCATAGTTGTTTTAAGGTTTTGGGAGGCGGCATTTCTAAGATAGCTTTAATCTTTTCCGGGTCGATTTCAATTCCACGATGTCGGACAACGAATCCTAAGAATTTCCGGAGAGTGACGCCGAAGGCGCATTTTAAGGGATTCATCTTAAGGTTAAATTGTCTTAATCGTTCGAAAATAATTCTCAAATTATACAGGTGGTTTTCCTTTACTTTGCTTTTGATGACCACATCATCCACGTAGCACTCGACTTGATTGTGGATGAGATCGTCAAAAATTCTTGTCATCGCTCTCTGGTAGGTTGCTCCTGCGTTCTTCAGTCCGAATGGCATCACTGTGTAGCAATATACTCCGATCGGCGTTCCGAATCGTCGTAAGTTTTTCATCTTCCGGAGCTATTTTTATCCGGTTGTATCTCGAAGATCCATCCATAAATGAGAATATTTCATGTGTTGAAGCAATGTCGATCATTAATTCCGGGATCGGTAGAGGGAATTCATCTTTTGGACATGCCTTGTTTAAATCTCCGAAATCCACACAAATTCGATCCGACCATTCTTCTTCCGACTGGTACCACATTGGCTAACCAAGTCGGGTATTGTTCTTCACGGACAAATTTGGCGTCTATTAGCTTTTTAACTTCAGCTATGACTTGTTGTTCGATTTCTAGACGCATTCTTCTGGGACCTTGTCTGACTGGAACAGAAGTAAGATCCACTCCTAGCTTATGGACTGCGACCTCTGGAGCTAATCCTGGCATCTCATCGTAGCTCCAAGCAAAATAGTCTTTAAATTCCATTAATAACTTGATTATTTCTTCGGAGTCTTCTTTATTGAGTAAGGAGCTAACAAAGGTAGGTCTAGGCTCTTCGTTGGTACCTAAGTTAACTTCCGTTAATTCATCTATTGTAGATTTGATCTCTTCTTCGAACTTTGGTGGAGCGTTTCCAATTTGTAAATCTTCAAACTCTTATGTAGTTTCCATGCAGTTTTCATTAGACTCGCAAGTGACAACCAAGCAAAATTCAATATCATCAACTGATCCTACTGTGCCGAATCCGAGACCATGCTTTGAATTGGGTGGACGACCGGAGTTATTCCATAAATTTTCAAAATGTTGTGACTGACCTTTTGTCCATTGTCGAGGTAAGAAACCACGCTGAATTAAATTTTGAACACAGGGAGAGTACCACTCAAAAGGAAATTCCATTAATTCTGATGAAGTAGCATCTTCAAATTGTACATTATTTTCAGTTTTGGAGGAAGTAGCACCACGGTAGAATTTGATGGGCTTTGCACCGCCGCTACGTATCTCTTTGAGCACCATACCCTCGATCTTATTAGAATGGATTGGGGTCAGGGTCATAGTATGTACATAGTGGTTAATCTTCTCGTACATCGATTTATATTCCTCGTTCTTTTCATCTTCGAGAGAGATCCTGAATTGCGGCTTCTTCCTACTTATTGTCGCTGCTTCTTGCTTGATTTCTTTTTCTTCTTCAGAACTGTCTTCCCAATCAACATTGATGGCTGGTTTCCTCTGTCCAACTGTCCTAACGTCTCTGCCACGACCTCGTCCCCGGCCTCGACCTCGGATGCGAGTTGTGGAGAAACCTTCACCATCTCGCTGTAAGGGAGTGGTGAGTGACTGTTGGACTAGAACTTCAGGTTCTTCGTCGTCCCGAACTTTCTTTGCTTCATTCGTTATGGTATCTCTGGAGAAGATTGTTTTCTTCGGGGGTGCGTAATAAGCTGCATCTTCATGGATTCCAATTTCATGTACGGAGAATGGTTGTAAGTCACCTTTGATGCACTGTTCCCCTCCATCGTAGTATTTGATGCACTGATGTAGGGATGATGGTACCATCAGGTTCTCATGTATCCATGGCCGGCCCAGTAGAGCGTTGAATGACGTTTCTGAATCGATTATGTGAAATTTCGCGGTTGTCTTTGCTAAGTCACCGGTCTTCATTAGCGAGTGTTATTGATCCGAGGGCTCTTTCTCCTTTACGGTTGAATCCTCTTAATAACATTTTGTCCGCTTCGAGCTCGCGAGCATCAATTTCCAAGTATGCTAGCGTTCGAAGATTCATTATATTGATTGATGCTCCTGGATCCACCAATACTCTGGAGAGTGTAAACTTCTCAATTGTAACTGAAATGCACAATGGTCTGTTGTGATCTGTTGTCCCAAGTAGTAGGTCATTGTCCGTGAAGGTAACACCTCGCTGTTCCTTTAACGAGCAAACCTCATCTAAGGAATCTCTGGTCATTTGAGCTAAGCAAATTTCTGGATCAAGCAAGGCCTTGATCAGAGCTTCTCTCATCTCTTTTGATAAGATGAGAGCGTCGTAGATGCTTAGTTTGGCCGGTAGTTTCCTAAGATGGGCTAGCACGTTGTAGTCCACTTTATTTTCATGTGTCTCGATTTCTTCCCAAATGGGTATTTCTTCTGCCGGGGTTGGTTCTTCCTGAACAACCACCTGCTTTCCTTTGTCCTTTGGACCCATTCTCGGAGGTAGAACTCTTCCACTTCTTAAGTTGACTTCTGTAATTTCTTCTGAATCTGGTATTGAGTTTGCGGTGTCTCCTCCTGAATCGGAATGACGGGTTCTTACGGATTAGCTTCGAGTCCGAAGGCTCTAACTCTATTGTATTTGGAGCTCCTCGAAACTCGCAAATAGATTCATTGCTTGTTGAACTCTCGTAGCCTCCTTGGTGGATGTCTTCTTTGTCATTGTGACCGTCGAGATTGTGTATGATTTGAGAATTGTTACTTGTATTGGAATCGATGTCCGGATTAGATTGGCTGTCGCTAGTTACGTAATCATTAGAAACAGTCAAAACGTAGCCAACGCCATAACCCTTATCATTATAGGATCCCACCGGAGTGAGTAAATAATCATACGAGTCGGAGGTTCGAGGGATTTCTCCCCGAATCGGAAACAACCATCCTAGGATAAGCAGCCCCTAGTCTAGCCTTAAAAGCCTCGGTCTTTTCTTCTTCATCAATTTTCTTCTTTTCTTCAATCGTCTCTTGTTGAGGTGGTTCTTCTATCGCAAGTGATAATGCCGACTTGACAGGTTTCGAATTCTGAATTGAGGCTCGCACCGAAGTGGTTTGGATGCGATCCAAAATCTTCTTCGAAGACTTTGTCCAGGCGGTAGTCCATCCATCATCAGTCGCATAGGGATCTATCGGAACAATGAGATCCGTCGAGATAACATTGACGGAACCTCCTTTCTGGGGTTCCTTCATGTATTCCTTCGGGATCGTTATATTCCCTTTTCGAAGATTGTCGTTGAGCCAACCTTTGAAGGTAATACAATCTTCTATCTTGTGTCCAAGCATCCGGTGGTAAGGGCAAAAGTTGGGATCACCTTTCTTGTCGACTTCTTCTGGTTTCTTAGGCTCTGGCAGTTGGAAATCTGGAGTCTTCATCAGACTGCGGAACATTTTCGGCACTGCCTCATTCTTGAACGGATACTCCCTGCTCAGAAGCTCCCTTAACGTACGTTGTGGACGAGGTGGTTGTTCATACTGTTGAGATGACTGATAGCTGGGTCGGGGTTGCTGGTGATTCTGTTGAATTTTGTCGCGGCCGTTCTGCGGTATTTGTATTGGTCGCTTGCCTTTATCGACTCGCTGCGACGATCCCGGACTTCTTTTCAAAAGTTTTCACGGGCTTCTGTTTGTCTGTTTTGTCGGTGAAACTTAATTGCTTCGCCTCCTCTTGCAAGCTTCCGGCCTTGCTTAACAACTTCTCGAAAGTCTTAATAGTAAATCCCTTGAGGAGAAGTGCTATCGGGCCATGAATGCTCTTCAGTAAAATGCCGACTGCATGCTGTTCTTGTAGCTGTGGTTCACACTTCATACTTATATTCCTCCATCGAAGTATGTAGTCCACCAAAGTTTCATTCGGCTCAGCTTCTCTACCACTAAATCACCTATAGTGATGTGGTGCCGAGCTCGACGCAAATCGCTTGATGAAGAGGTTCTCTAATTCTGAAAATGTCTTCACCGAACCGTTCGGTAATTCCGCATACCAATCAAAGGTGATTCTCGACGAGTGCCGTCGACAAATTGTCGGAAGAGTAAAGCATCACTTCCGCCGGCATTGCAACAACTGGCACGAAAATGTGCAACATGCTGCCGGGGGTTTCCGGTTCCATCAAAGGTCTTGAACAAAGGTGGTACGAACCCTTTCGGATATTGGACAGCGTCGCATTCTTCGGGGTAAGGTCTACCCGTCCGAATGGATGTCCCTCTCTTTGATTGTGCCAAGGCTTCTCGCTCTCTTTGTTCCACCATGCTCTTGATATCCTTTTCCGGAATCATGCTTTGTATTGCATCCTTTTTTAGCTGATCATCCCCGTTGACGGATGTAATCTCCTTTCCTCCGTCTACAATGTGAATAACTTCTGGGGGTGTTTCTCTTTGGGGTTGAACCTGACTCTGGAGAGTGGCTAGGGCTGCAGCCATCTCTTCTATCCTCTTTGCCATTTGGGCGATCGTATCATCTTTCTCTTGAAGCTGCATCCTCATTACTTCCGGCTCCTCTCTTTCTGTGGCTGCAGGAGCACCTTGTGAAGCTGACGAAGCTCGTGTTTCAACCATGTTGATTTCTGCATATTCATCATCCATGAACTCTGACGAGTCGACTTCATCTCCGAATTTTTCTTCACTTTCTCTTGCTAATCACTGAATATCAGTTCTTAGCTTTTCCATAGCATCTTCTAATGGTCTCTTCTGTACATCCTTGCAGTTGTCATGCGATAACTGTCGGGTTTCCTTCTCATGAGTCTCCTTCACTGCGGTAGCACTTTCTTCGGACTCGAGTCTCCGATGAGACTTTCCTTATCGAGTCTGTTGTTTTAATCTTAATTGTCCGGTAGTGGAACGCCATACCATCCTTCTAGCGACGAAGTTCTAGGACCGGATGGTCTGTCAGCCAAATGCTGGAAGGTGGAATCCTCCCTAATTTGTAGTCCTGAAACAACGACAGGTGGACTAGCTTTCATTCTCTTATTTGGCTTTTCCGCAGCGATAGCAGGCTCTACTCGCGGCCCAAGATGAGATTTGGTCGACACCCGCCCTATCCTTCTTAAAATCTCTGACACAGGGCATTTTTCTTTCTTTGCTAACTTTTCCATCATGGTTTGCAGTCGAGCAAATGGCGTAATTCTAGCCCTTTTCTTACGGCCATCGTTGTAATATGCGGGCTGAGGCAATGCAGAAGCAATCTTGCGGACATTTTCCTCGTCCTCTGCGGTGTTACTCGGGCAGTTCTGGGATTTCCTCAAGGAAAGCAACGCCAGCAGCTTTGGCTTCTCTAGCAATCCTTCTACTTCTGCTCCTCCTCTGAGTCCGTGTCAGTGGTGGAATTCTTGAGCTGGACCCGATTTCAAAAACAGAAGGTCTCACAGGAAGATCTGTACCCTCTACAGGTTCATCACAGTTCTGAATTTCCTTCCCCTTTAGTTTGGCAGAAGCCGGGGTAGGTATGGAGACAACTAGACCAGTGGGAGTAGCAACAACAGTCCTTCTGCGAACAACAGTATTCCTCTCAGTTGCAATCTTTTGTAGAGGAGGGAATTCATGAGTTGACTTGAGGTTAAACTCAATCAACGGCTTCTCAATTTCCGGTACTTTGTTTGCGAGTGAAAAGAGAGTGACGTCGGGGATTTTGATGTCGGTGTCCCCGAATCCTTGTCCGAATCGAATGATTCCAATATCGAGCGAGTTCGTCCTTGAACACGGCCGAGTCCGGTCCGTTGACGAAGGAGAAGATCGGTTTGGGGCTTCCATTTCTGCAAGGCAGATTCTAAGTGTTAGTCCCCGAATCGTGCTTCTTCTTGTCGTAAAACTTATGAAGAAAAAGAAAGAGTCCGAACACATTTCCGTTTACCTTAGTGTATTTGTGGTATTAAAAGAAAATTTATTTAGATAATTGTTTTTCGAAAAGATTTGTTCGTTATGACAGAGAATTATTAAAAGAAGGAGAGTTGTAGGAAGGGTAAAAGGAATTGATTAGGAATTGGAAAAGGAAGAGAAAGTCTCGACCCGCCAGACCGCTCCTAAACTAATACCTATTGGGGGTCCACCCCACCTCAGAAATGAGATAAAAGGATCTCGGAACCTCTCTGTTTAGGGGTGTCTAAGCGGTGGCTCCTAAATCCGAGAGAATGTTGGCTATACTCGCTCGAGGTAGAAATGAACATAGTATTCCAACGGAAAGAAGGGTAGTTTGATCCATAGGGACATGGATACGCTACCAATTTTTGAAAGCGAACTATCGATTAAAATGGAGAGAGGAACTTTCCCCAGCGGAGTCGCCAGAAGTTGTCGGCATATTTTAGGTTATGTGTTGTATTTTGAAAAGGGGGTCGCTATAGAAATTGTCGGCGAATTTTCATATTTTAAATTTAATTTAAATATATATATAGTTTAAAAGATAACATTTGATTTTTGAAAGTAATTTTAAGTTTAAAAGTTTTAAGATATGAAATCAAACCGATCTCGCATCCCAAATAGTTTATATAAACGAGCACCGCACCCTGAACCGTGTATCTATCTCGAAGAATAGACACACCTTGCTTGGATGATGGGGCTCGATTAAATAAACTAGGAAATTTATGATATCCGTTTGGTACGCGAACCAATTTTATAAGCCGACAAGTTCCACTGCTTAATATAAATGAATTAAACGGGGTTTAAATTACACAGGTTCTTAAAATTCCCTATAAGGGTAAGCCCATATAGTTAATTACATCTTAAGTGACGGGAATCACCTAAGAAAACTCTCGATAATAATCGGTAGTTACTGCTCTTAAGAATTTCGAAGTTTAAGTTTTCGAGGATTGAATTTTGGAATTTCGATAGGGAATGGATCAAATTTGTAACATTTTATTTTGGGAATTCAAAGGAAGAAAGGTAGGAGAAATCACAGATTCGAAGCGAACTTCGGTAATTTCCCGACTATCCTATTATTTGGTTCGAATTTAGGAAAGCCCTAATGTTTATTTAATGTTTTGATCTTGCCAATTTTAATTAATTAGGACTTATATTTGTATGACGCAGTCATGCAAACAGCCTCGAAGATGTGAGGGTTTATGTCGTACCGAACGATCACCTCGGAGTCCTAAGACCGGTTAGGGCTTAATTTGCAATGCAAATGCTTAACAAAAGGTTGAGGATTTATGTTGCACTAGGCAAACTACCTCGAAGTCCTATGGTTTAGTTATTTAATTCTAAGAAAGTTTTACTGAAGTAGACTCAGGTTTTGCTGATGACGATGGCCGTCTTTGTCCACGCATGCTCACGAGCTCTTTGTTGTTGCGGAGGTTTAGTTTTAGAAGATTGTAATCAAAAGAGAAGAGAAGAATTTGGTTTTAGAAATCTTAAAGTCCAAGTGTTTTTTATGTTTTAATTAAAACAAATCTTAAAGTTGATTATAACAACACCGGTTAAGATCCAACGGTTCCATCCTTCCGGCATCGTTATTTTTATCGGATTCACTTAGTCCAGATGAATTTGCTAAACTCAACTAAATGAGTTCCACACTTTCATTTAGACTGTGGGAAATCCCGTTAGCAACACGTAGGTTACATCATCCGAGGTATTCCCGATCATCCAACAAGATGTTTTAATTTAGTTGTAGTTGTAGTTTTGTTGTTTTGTTTGTGATTAAATTTTGAGTTGTTTTATATTTTGAAATGTTGTGGCGGTGAATTTTATCTTACAATGACTTTTAATTTAGTTTTGGTTGGTTTTAGGGGCTATCCTAAAGGTGTGGGTTTTCATGCAATAGTTGTTTATCATGCAAGAAAAGTAAAGTGCATTTGCAATAAAGTAAATTGCAAGAAGGTAAATTGCAAATAAAATAAAAGCGTACCTGGAGGGTCTTCCCGTCATCCCGAGCTGCACTTAAACACAATTTAGAATATTTAAGCATTTAAAGCAAGTTCCTAGGTAAAGCTAAGGGAAGGGTTATGGTTTTCTACCAAGTTCCTAATCCTATAGCTAGTCATTTCCTATGACGTCTAGGTTCTTGTGTTTTGGTTTGAGGACGATTTTCTTCATCAAAGAACAATTAAGTTCAATTGTTCTTATAAACATCCTATCATATTGAAGAAATGCTTAAGACGAATCTTAAACATCTTTTCAATACCTCTAGGATTGTCTTAAGTCCAAGAGAATTTAATTATACAAAATGAATTAATCATCCAGGAGTTCAAGTTTTGTTATCTTGCTCAGTGAACTATGAGTGAAGTAACACTTCACTTAACACTCTGTTTAGGAGTTATGACAATAAGAGCTTTTGAGGGCAAATCGATGTTCAAGTGATTTGTGATTCGACTTAATTTTAATTAATGGGTTTAAGTTTGGAATAATGTTCAAGTTGTTTTAGATTTATTTTGAATTATTTATGTCTTTGGTGATGTTATTTTTAATTCAATTTAATTTAATTTAAGTTTAATTTAATTTGGTTTAGTTTTACTTTCAATTTAATTTTATTTAATTTAATTTAGTTTAATACATTTTAATTTAATTTAATTTAATTTAATATGTTTTAATTTAATTTAATTTTATTTTATTTAATATGTTTTAATTTAATTTAAATTTAATTTAAATTTTTAATTTTAATTTAATATTTTATATCTCTTTTTTTTTATATTTTAAAGATAGTTTAATTTAATTATTAAAGTATTAATTTAATTGAAATTTTGGAAGGATTTAATTTAAATGTTTTAATCTTTATTTTAATTTAATGATTAAGTCTTTTAATATTTTAAATCTTGAATTTGGATTATCATTTTAATTAGGAATTAAATGTTATTGAGGTGATTAATTTAGGGATTTTTTTAGATTAAAGAATAAATCTCTTCCTAATAATATCCCTATTTTAATAATTCCAATTTTTATTATTATTCTTCCAAGTTTAAACAATTATTTAATTAAGGTTTATCTTAATTACTTTTAAATTATTTGGTAGGTTTCTACCCTTTAATTACCTAAGTTTCAAACATCCAAAATCAACTTAGTATCAAATTATTTACCCACACTTTTAATTAAACCTAAAATTTTTTAATTATAGGTTAAAATTTTAATTACTATTTTGCCCTTTAAACTTACTAATTTCATAACTCACTAAATTGAGCTTAAATGAATTTGAAATTTTTATGTGACTTCACTCATATGTCAATCAAGACATTAGAGGAGAAAATGTGATTTTTCTGTATTTAATTTATTTATGTAATTATTTTTGGTGGAAAATAGGGATTTTCAAGGAAAATTTAATAATATGACCAAGTGAAAGTTTCTGTCCTTAAGAAAATTATGAGACATTCCTAATGACTAGAGGACCACTTGGACTAATTTTGGTGATTTTTTGAATTATATTATTTTTATTATAATTATTTTGAATTTTGGAGTATTAATTAATTTAAAAATAAAATAAAGGTTGAAAAATAAATTTTATATTTTTCAAAAATCTCTCTAATATCAAAGAAACCAGAGAACCAATTTTCATAATTTTTTGATCTTTCTTTTATTTATTAGAATTATTTTAGTGGAAATACTAGAAAATACATTTTTTTTATATTTTAAAATTACCTTAGGGTTTTAAAATTTAATATCTCATTATAGAGACTTAAGAAAAATATGGGGTTTGTTCCTAAATGATTAAAATTCAAAATGTGACATTTTGGTGAATTTTATTATTTTTGTGATTTTTATTATTTTTTAATTATTAAAAAAATTAAAATAATGTAAAAAATCAACTTTTTTGGAAAATTGCAATTTTATTTTTCTTAAATTCCCCTAATATCAGAGAGGCTCCAAAACCAATTTGATGAATTTTTGAAAAGTATTTTGAAAGTTATGAATTTTTGAAGTTTGAGTTTGGTTAAATGGCTTAATCAACCCATTTGATAGGGCTAACCAAGTCCAATTGACTTCAAACTTTTATGGTGGGTTCCTCTGATCCTAAAGGTCAGTGGAGAATTGATTTAAAGTCAATTTGATGTATGATTAGCTCTAATTAATTAAAGCTCCATTTTGGGTGTTTAAGCCAATTAGGGTTATTACAAGTGAGTTAACTCAAAAACCATTTTCCCTAGGGTCCTCTAGTCATAAGAAACATCATCAAATTTTCCTAGAATTTATTTCACAACAAGCTAATTATTAGAATTAAAATACTCAGAATAGTGACCTAGAATTGAAAAATCAATAACTCTTCATAGAGGTGGCCTCTGACTTTGGAAAATTCAGGGAATGTTCCCAAATTCAGAGGCTTCAAAAGTCTTATGGTCTCATACCATGGTGAATTGTATACATGCATGCAGAATTGAAATAGTGCAGAGAGTAAATAAATAATTAAAAATAAAATACTTGATAAAATTAAATGATTTCTTCTCCACATTATTCTCCTCTGTTCACTGAGCAAGGGGGTATTTTTATTTTATTTTTCTAATTTTCCTACACAAAGTTATGTATTTTTGAAGTTTAGGGAATTAAATAAATCAAAAAATACCCTAATTTCCTACTTATCCACGCGGCGCTACGCCATCCTCTGCAGCTCCGAAATGCCACGCGTCGTCTTCTGATTCGGCGCCGCCATCTGACTCAGCGCTCCAGGGCCCCGCGGTTCACATATTATCGCGCTGTTCGGCTCAATCCAGACCGTCCGTTCGATACACGCTCGATCCGACGGCTCCCGGTCATCGTCTACGGCGGGTGTGCACCGTGACCGTCAACCTTCTAACCCTAATTTCTCACTCGATTCTCGACGGATTTTCGTGTTCTTATGCTCTATGGATTCGTCGTGAGGAGACGAACACATCCATACGGTAAACATGTATTGAAATTAACTCAAATTAAATAGAGAATATCTGTAAGCTCGGGAAGAAGAGTGAGTCCATACCTTTGCTCAGAGAAGTGAAGCTTTGATCTGAGAGTTGTGTCACCTTCGATTGGGTCCAAGCAAGCTCCGGATGAAGTCCCTTAGGGCTGGTGAATTGTCCAGGGTATGATTTCGACCACAGTCGATTACAAAGCTTGGAGTCTAGAACGGATGGGTGGCACGGAGAGGGGCTTTCACTCTGGGAACTCCTTCTCTTGACCTTGTGCGAGTGTGGGTGAGTTTAATTTGAATTTGGTGGAGAGTTGGGAGATGTCCTGTTTTTGGGTGGAATTTTGGTGAGAAATTGAGCTCGTTGGTGGGGATTAGGGCAAATTGTCACTAGGGATCAAGCTTGCTCTAAGTGTGGGGAGTGGTGCAGAGGAATTTTGGCGGGGTTTCGGTAAGGTGCGGTTCGGCACCCTCATGGCCGAGAGGAGGTGAGGTTTAAATAGGAGAGGGTGGAGGGCCTCCCATGGGGGTTTAAGGCTTGGGATCAGTTGCTTAGGTCGAGGAAGAACGGCCATGGTGGCCATTGGGCATGGGGCAGCTCAGCAAGGGAGAATTGAATTTTTTTTTGCTCCTCCCAAGGTCTCGGCCATGGTGTTTTCCGGCGGCCTGGTGGCTGGCCGGCTAGGCACTGGTCACCATCTTGTCCAGGTGGGTCAGGGCTGGGGTTTAGTGTAGGCAATTGGGTTTTGTCATGTGTCAAAAGCTTGGATTAAAATGGCATGGGGGAAGGCCAATTTTGTCTTGATTTGGTCAAGTCCACCTTTTGGGCTTGGTTCACCCTTCAAGGAGGCTTTGGGTGTTGTGGGGAGTCAAAGGAATCAGCTGGTTTGGCATGGAGAAGTCCTTATCCAGATATATTTGGATTAAATTTGGGTTAAGGGGAATCATGGTTAAGGCTAATGACTTTAGGAGATTAATGAAAGAGTCTCCTTCTTTTGCCCAAAATGGCATGGTGACATGTAAAGAGGCTCTCATGGCTTCCATGTGGCTCATGCATGGCTTCTTGGCTCATCTTTGGCTTGGGAAAAGTTAAGTCAACTTCATGAAAAAGGGTTTTGTGAATTTTGGCATTTTGATGGGAATTGTTATGAGGCTTGATTTGGAATTGTTTAATTGATAAATTATGACTTTAGGAATGATTTTAAGTTGAATGTGTGATGAGGGAAAGTGTCATGTGGGCTTTAGAATGATTTGGGCTTTTGAATTTGGTGGAAGTGGGCTCTTAGGAGGGCTTAAGGGGATGACCCCTTTAGGTTTAAGAATGAATCCATGGATGGGAATTTTGTAGAAGTTTGGGCCAAATAATTGTTGGGTTTGGTTTAGGGATATGTCATGAGTGATTTGAAATGAGTTTGGAGTGATTTGGGTTTGAATGGGGTTGAATTTGGGCCTCTTTGGTAAATGGGCCAATGTAAGTCAAATTGGGCTAACTTCGGCCAATGTTTTGCTAGGGTTGAAATTGATGTAAAATTAATGTTGGGAAATGTTTATGGGAGTGTTTCAAAGAGGTTTTGACTTTGGTTGGATTTTGATTTTGGGGTTTGGGCTTATTTGGGTTAGGTTTGGGTTTAGGTCAAAATTGGGCCTTTTAGCTTTGGGTTGAATTTGAGTGGGGTTTGGGTCTAAATTTTGGGTAAATCATGTTAGTGTTTTGTTTGTGGGGATGTTAAGGAAGGTTTAGAAAAGGTTTGGGGTCAATTGGAGTTGAATTGGGTTAGTTTGGGCTAAGTTTGGGTCATGGGTCCAAATTGGGCTTTAAGGTCAAAAGTGAAATTGGATTCAAATGCCAATCAAATTGGACTTAGATTTGGTCTAGATTGGTGTTGGGGATGTTGAATTGAAGTTTAGAATTGAATTGGACCAGAATTTGGGTCAATTGGGTAGGTTTGGTTTGACATTGGGTTCATTTTGGGTTAAAATGGGTCAAATTGGGGATTTTGACAAAAGTGGGGTAAATTAACAAAATTAGCCCATGGTGTAGTTGGACAAAATGAAATTAGGAATATTTGGGATTTTTTGGAATTTTCTGGGAATTTTCTGAATTTTTGGATTTTTTGGCTAAGAGGGGAATTTTGGGTATTTGGAGGGTATTGGGGGGTATTTTTGGAATTTTTGGTATTTTTGGCTATGAATGATCAATTTGAGTGATGTGGGAATGTTTGGGATTGGTTTTGAGGAATTTTGGATATTTGGAGATTTTTTGAAAAATTTGGGTAATTTCGAGGGTTTTGGGTAAAGTTAGGCGGGTGTAGGGTCCAGGGGTCAAAAATTGAAAATTTAGAAAATGGAAGATTGGGTAAATGTAAGTGGAATGAAATCATTTTGGTTGAGCCCTGAAGCCATATCAAGCCCACATGAGCCATGAAGGGACTCATTTGAGGCATTCATTATGTTGTTCCTAACCTCTTAGCGAGGGCTTAAGGGTTAAGGACCATCCATGTGAATCACCTTCATGAGTCGGGAGGTCAAGTTGGGTATAGGTGTGGTTTTAGGAGGTGTGTGAAAGTGTAGTGTATAAGTGTAGTGTGTGTGTAAGTCAGCCCTCACCAGACCAGGCCACCCAGGGCAGTCCTAAGGCCAAAGAGTTCTATAGGAACTCATCCTTTAAACTTCCACATTTGATTTCAACCCTCTAGGTGATTAGGGGTCTACAATCAAGTTTGTCGAGTTTGCAGGGAGTTAAGAGGTGGTTTGAATTTCTAGGTGGTGGGTCCCAATTCTAATCCTCTAGGATAGTCAAAGGAAAATCCTAAGGCTATATCCTAAGTACTGAAAAGAAGAAGAGAAGACCTCATCAAAAATGAGGTCAACAGGAGGGAGATCTTTCCATGTTCCCTTAAGAGGATTAGCCACTCCCATGATTCCACTAAACCTTGCTTAAGCTTAATTGTACTTTGATGGTGACCCTTCCCCACTGATTAAGCTGACCTAAACAACTTTTCTCGGCCTAAAATCAGGTCATGGAGAGGTGAACCCAACCCAAACACATGGGTTGACACAAACCAAGCCTAAGAAGCCATGCCCCCATTCCATTTTGATCTAACCACTTTACACATGGCAACAGCCAATTGAACTCACAAACATCAAGCCCTCGACCACCTGACCCTGAGGGTGACCCATGCCTGCCGGCCAACCACCTAGGCCGCCGGAAAACACCACACCCAAGAGCTCCCATGTGAGCCCACATTGAAATTCTCCCTTGCTGAGTTGCCCCATGCCCAATGGCCACCATGGCTGTTCTTCTCCTCACTAGAGCAGCTGATCCCAACCCCTAACTCCCCCTGGGAGGCCCTCCAGCCATTCCTATTTAAACACCACCCCCTCTCGGCCAAATAGGAGACTGAAACAAACCATACAGAAACTCTGCCAAAATCATTCCAGACTCTCCCCACACCTGGAGAACTTGATCCCCACTGAAATCCCCCTGCCATTTCCTCTCTGTGAGCTCAATTTCAGAGTTGAAATTTAAGCCCAAAACCAGGACACTTCACCACAGTGAGTCAATCCTCAAATTGATTGACTCTACACCTTCACCAGACCAAAAGGAGAAGTTTCCCAACAAAAGCCCCCTCACCAGGCCGGCCATTGCTTCCAGCCTCCAAGCTTTGTGATCGGGTGTGGTCACTTTTGTACCTAGGCAATTCACCAGGCCAAGGGACTTCATCTGGAGCTTGCTTGGACCCAATCGAACGTGACACAACTCTCAGATCGAAGCTTCACTTCTCTGAGCAAAGGTATGAACTCTCTCTTCCTCCCGAGCTCCTGGAGATTCTCCATTTGATATTAATCGATTTCAATGCATGTTTACGGTATGGATGTGTTCGTCTCTTCAAGACGAATCCATAGAGCATAAGATCACAAAAATCTGTTGAGAATCGAGTGAGTTCTTAGGGTTTTTAGTGTGGACGGTCACGGGTGCACACCAGTCGTAGATGAAGAACAGGAGCCGTCGGATCGAGCGTGTATCGAGCGGACGGTCGGGATCGAGTCGGACAGCGCGATGGTACATGAACCGCGGGCCCCTGGAGCGCTGAGTCGGATGGCGGCGTCGAACCAGAAAGCGCCGCGTGGCTGTTCGGAGATGCTAAGGATGACGCGGCGCCGATTCGGATAAATAGAAAAATAGGATTTTATGGATTTATTTAATTACCAGAACTTAGAAAATCCATAACTTTGTGTAGAAAAATCCTAAAAATAAAATAAAAATACCCTCTTGCTCAGTGAACAGAGGAGAATAATGTGGAAAAGAAATCAACTAATTTCATTTAGTATTTTATTTTTAATGATTTAATTACTCTCTGTACTATTTCAATTCCATGCGCATAGACAATTCACCATGGCATGAGACCATAGGGCTTTTAAAGCCTCTGAACTTGGGAACATTCCCTGAATTTTCCAAAGTCAGAGGCCATCCCTATGAGAAGTTATTGATTTTTCAATTGCATGTTACTGTTTTGAGTATTTTAATTCCAATAATTAGCATGTTGAGAAATAAATTCTAGGAAAATTTGGTGATGTTTCTTATGACCAGAGGAACCTAGGAAAAATAAGTTTTGAGTTAATTCACTTGGAATAACCCTAATTGGTCTAAATACCCAAAATTGAACTTTAATTAATTAGGGTTAACTACACATCAAATTAACTTGAAAACAATTCTCCACTAATCCTTAGGATCATAGGAACATCACATAAAAATTTGAAGTCAATTGGACTTGATTAGCCCCACCAAATGGGTTGATTAAGCCTCATAAGCAAAATGGATAAAATTAAACTTTAAAAATTCATAACTCACAAAATACTTTTCAAAAATTCACAAAAATGATTTTGGAGCTTCTCTAATATTAGAGGAACTTAGGAAAAGTAAAATTAAAATTTTGTAAAAAAGTTGATTTTTATCATTATTTTAATATTTTTAATAATTAAAAAATAATAAAAATCATAAAAATATTAAAAATCACCAAAATGTCACATTTTGAATTCTAATTTCTTAGGAACAAATCAAGTATTTTTCTTAAGTCCCTAGGATAAGATATTGAATTTTAAAGGCTTAATGTAATTTTTAATATTAAAAAATGTATTTTCCAACCTTTTTCACTAAAATAATTCTAATAAATCAAACGAAAATCAGAAAAATACAAAATTTGTTTCTCTGAACTCCTTGTGGTTAGAAAGATTTAAGAAAAAATATAAAATCCATTTTTCAACTTTAATTTTATTTTAAAATTAATTAATACTCCAAAACTCAAAATAATTCTAATAAATAAAATATAATTAAAAAAATAACCAGAATTGATCCAAATGGTCCTCTGGTCATTGGGAACATCCCATAATTTTCTTAAGGATAGAAATATTTCCTTGGTCATGTTATTGAATTTTCCTTGAAAATCCCTATTTTCCATTAAAAAATAATTACATAAATAAATCAAATATAGAAAAATCACATTTTCTCCTCTAATATCTTAATTGACATGTGAGTGAGGTTACATAAAAATTTCAAGTTCATTTGAGCTTAATTTAGTGACTTATAGAATTATTAAGCTTGAAGGGCAAAAGAGTAATTAAAATTTTCAACCCTTAATAAAAATTTTAGGATTAATCAAAAAGGGTAGGGTAAAATATTTGATTTTAAACTGATTTTGGATGATTGAAACTTATATGATTGGGGGTAGAAACCTATTAATCATTTCAAATCTAATTAAAATAAAACTTTAATTAATTAATTAATTGAAATTTTGGAAGAATAATAGAAATTGGAATTATTAAAGTAGGGATATTATTAAGAGGTTATTTATTCTTTAATTTAAAAATCCCTAAATAAATCACTTCAATAAAACTTAATTCTTACCTAAAAAAAATTTAAATAATAATCCAAATTAAAATTAAACTAAAATTAAATTAAATTAAAATTAAATTAAATTAAAATTAAATTAAATTAAATTAAATCAAATTAAATTAAATTAAATTAAATTAAATTAAATCAAATTAAATTAAATTAAATTAAATTAAATTAAATTAAATTAAATTAAATCAAATTAAATTAAATTAAATTAAATTAAATTAAATTAAATTAAATTAAATCGGATTAAATTAAACTGAATTAAATTAAAATTAAAATCAAATCAAATTAAATTAAAATTAAATTAAATGGAATTAAAATTAAATTGAATTAAATTAAATTAAAATCATTTAACAACAAACTTAATTGAAATCACTAAGAATTAAATCTAAAATAAGTTGAACACTATTCCAAACTTAAACTATTTTTTATAATTAAGTCAAAATTAAAATTAAATCATTAAGTTTAAATCATTAAAATACCTAATAAGTTGATTTGCCCTTTTAAAGCTCTTATTATTATAACTTAAATGAGGTATCAAGTGAAGTGTTACTTCACTTATAGGATATTCAAATGTCCTAGTTCACTGAGCAAGAGAACAAAACTTAAACTCTTAGATGATTAATTCACTTGTATAATTAAACTCCCTTGGACTTAAAACAATCCTAGAGATATTGAAAAGATGTTTAAGACTCGTCTTAAGCACTTCCTCAATATGATAGGATGTTTATAAGAACAATTGAACTTAATTGTTCTTTGATGAAGAAAATCATCCTTAAACTAAAACAAAAGAATCTAGACGTCATAGGAGATGACTAGCTATAGGATTAGGACTTTGGTAGACAACCAAAACTTTTCCCTTAGCTTTACCTAGGTACTTGTTGAAATATTTAAATGCCTTAAAATGTGTTTTAAGTGCAGCTTGGGATGACAGGAAGACCCTCCAGGTACGCTTTTATTTTATTGCAATTTACTTTATTGCAATGTACTTTACTTTTCTTGCATGTTAAATAAAACTACTGCATGAAAACCAAAACCTTTAGGATAGTCCCTGAACTGAAACCAAAACTAAATTAAAAGTCATTACAAGATAAAAATCACCGCCACAATATTTCAAAATATAAAACAACTCAAAATTTAATCACAAACAAAACAACAAAACTATAATTGCAACTAAATTAAAACGTCTCGTTGAATGATCGGGAATACCTCGGATGATGTAACCCACGTGTTGATAACGTGATTTCCCACGGTTTAAATGAAGGTGTGGAACTCATTCAGTTGAGTTTAGCAAATTCATCTGTACTAAGTGAATTCGATGAAAATAACGGTGCTGGGATGACAGAACCGTGGGATCTTAATCGCTTCTGTTTAAACAACTTTAAGATTTGTTTTAATTAAAATATTAAAAACACTTGGATTTTAAGATTTTCTCTAAACCAAAACACTTCTCCCATCTCCTGATTTATGACTTCTAAAACTAAACCTCTGCAACAACAAGGAGCTTGGAGCATGGTGGGCAGCACGGCCATCTTCGTCAGCAAAACAACTCTACATCAGCTAAACATTCCTAGAATTAAACAACCAAACCGTAGGATTTCGAGGTAGTTTTCCTAGTGCAACGTAAATCCTCAACTCATTTGTCAGGCATTTGCATAATCATGTTATGTAAATTAGGCCCTAACCGGTCTTAGGACTCCGAGGTAGTCGTTTGGTACGACATAAACCCTCACATCTTCGAGGCTATTTGCATGACTGCTTCATACAAATATAAGTCCTAATTAATTAAAATTGGCAGGATCAAAACATTAAATAAACTCCCAAATTGAAGCCAAACAATAGGATAGTTTGGGAAGTTGCCAAGATTCCTCTTGGATCCTCAACTTCTTCTACTTTTCTTCCTTTGGATTCTCAAAATAAACTGTTCCGGATTTGAGCTAATCCCTATTGAAAGTCCAAAATCCAATCCTTTGAAAACCTTAAACCTTGAAATTCTTGAGAGAAAAACCACTGATCATTATCGAGAGTTTTCTTAAATGATTCCCGTCATTTAAGATGTAATTAACTATAGGGGCTTGCCTTTATAGGGAACTTTAAGAACCCAGGTAATATAAACCTCGCTTAATTCCTTTATATTAAGCGAGGGAACTTGTCGGCTTATAAAGTTGGTTCACGGACCAAATGGATGTCACAAATCTTCTAGTTTATTTAACCGAGCCCCATCATCAAGCGATGTGTCTATTCTTCGGGATAGATACACGGTTTGTGATGCGGTGCTCTTTTATATAAACTATTTGGGATGTGAGATCAGTTTGATTTCATATCTTAAAATTTTCAAACTCAAAATTATTTTCAAAATTAAATACTACTTTCTAAATTATATATATATATATTTAAATTAAATTTAAAAATCTAAAATTTGCCAACAATTTCTATAGGCGACCCCCTTTTCAAAAATACAACAGATAACCTAAAAATATGCCGACAACTTCTGGCGACTCCGCTGGGGATTAGTTCCTCTCTCCATTTTGATCAGATGATTTTGCTTTCATAAATCGGTAGTGAATCCCTGCCCCTTGTGGACCAAACTACCATTCTTCCATTGGAATACCCAGTTCATTTCTGTCTTGAACGAGTATAGCCAACTCCTCTCGGATGTAGGAGCCACTGTTTAGACACTCCTAAACAGAGAGGTTCCGAGATCCTTTTACCTCTTTTCTGAGGTGGGGTGGACCCCCAATAGGCGTTAGTTTAGGAGCGGTCCTTCGAGTTGAGAAGTCTTGCATAAGACTTTCTTTTCCTTTCTAATTCTAAATCGGGTCCTTTACCTTTTCTATAACCTTCCTCCTTTAATCGTTTTGTTTCTAACAAACGAACCTTCTAACAAACAACCTCTTTTATAAATCACAAATACACTAAGATAAATGAAAATGTGTTCGGACTCTTTCTTTTTCGTCCTAAACTTTACGATGAAGAGAAGCAAAATTCGGGACTGACATTCGGAATCTGCCCTACAGAAAATGACTGCCCCAAAGCTAATCTTCTCCTTCACCAATGGAATGGACTTCGCTGTTTACAAGGATGAGCTGCCCGACAATGGAATCATTCGTTTCGGACAAGGATTTGGCAACACAGATGTTAAGTTCACTGATGTCACTCTCTTCACAGTAATGGACAAAGTGTCAGAAACTGAAGAGCTCGTGATTGAGTTCAACCTGAAGTCGGCTCAAGAATTCCCTCCCCTGCAAAGGGTTCCAGCTGAAAGGAGTAGCACTGTTCGTAGAAGGACTGTTGTCTCTACCCCCACCGGTCTAGTCATCTCGGCACCTACCCCGAGTTCCGCCAAGCCGAAGGGGAAGGAAATCCAAGTACGTGATGAGCCCTCGCCACCGCGGAGGGTGCAGACTTTGCTACAATACCATCTATTTTTGAAATTGGGTCCGGTTCAAGAGTTGCACCCCTAACTCGGACTCAAAGGAGAAATAGAAGCAAGAAGATCACCAAGAAAGCTAGAATTGCTGAAGTTGCTTTTCTAGAAGAAATTCCTGAAGAAAAAGAAGAAGAACTGCCAGAATACCTGTCGCTGTTG
This sequence comes from Papilionanthe hookeriana x Papilionanthe teres, assembly GCA_022702705.1. Classification (NCBI taxonomy): domain Eukaryota; kingdom Viridiplantae; phylum Streptophyta; class Magnoliopsida; order Asparagales; family Orchidaceae; genus Papilionanthe; species Papilionanthe hookeriana x Papilionanthe teres. Next base: position 46,309,032 of record CM040438.1, read on the forward strand.
CCAGAATACTCGCCGCTGTTAGAAGGAAGTAGATTCCACCTGTTCTCTACCACATCTAATGAGGAAGTTGCCAGAAGGAATGCTGCTGCGTTACCTCAGCCCGCATATTACAATGATAGCAAGAAGAAGAAGAACAAGGCTACCCCGCTTACCCGATTGCGAGCGTTAATCGAGAAATTGGCCAGTGATCACAGAAAAATACATAAAGAAATTTATATCTATTTTTGATGAAATTGCACTTTAAAGAGAGGTATTTTTTTATTTTATTGCAGGAATGAAGATTTATTAGTGATAAAAGAAAAAAGCATGAAATGGAGCAAATTTGGATTAAAAAGGAGAAAATTCATGCAAATTTAACTACTTCGCCGACGACAAGATCGAGGCCGCCGACGGCGAGATCGTGAGGAGAAATTTTTGAAGGAATTATAACTACCTCACCGACAGCGAGCCCGAGCCCGCCGATAGCGAGATCACGCAGTTTGAAGACCTTCTAGAAGCCCCGCTGACGGCGAGGTCGTTTCTCGCCAACGGCGAGCTAGTTCAAAATGCATATACATTGAACCTGGACACTTTTTGAAGAGGTGTTTAAGCACCCCTTGGACCTTTGCCTACCTCTATAAATAGAGCCCGAATTCTAGAGTGTGTGTGTGTATTTTGAGTCTTCTGTGAGTCTATTTCTAGTGTCTTAAGTGTAATTTGTGTGAGTTTAATTTAGTTTGAGTGTATTTAGTGAGTTCATTAGTTTAATTGAGTGTTATTTAGTTGTTGTACTAGAAGGAAAAGTCAAAGGAACTTCAAGGAGTACGCGAGAAGGAAATTAAGATAAGTATCTTTGTTTATTATTGTTAACTTTAAATGAAATCCATGCTTTGTTTTATTCCCATGCATTACGAGTAGTTTTCTTAGTCTTTCTCCTTGTTTATGAAAATTATGCGGATTGATGAAATTAAATAAAAACACTTAATATAATATAAATAAATTGTGATAATTTTTACTTAAAACTTAATTTACTTTTAATCTGGCCAATTGAGTAGTTAAAATATGTTGAATTATCAACTATAGTAAAAATTACATCCAATATTCGTGGAAGTCAAAAGCCTTGGAAGGCGGGTGCAAATAAATAGGGAAATATTAATTATCGGGCGTAGAATTGGATATTTTAGTGTGACGGACTAAAATACTCAATTCGATTCTACTTGTTTGAGAGCTGAAGTGTAGATGTTAGCTCTCGAGGTGAGGGGAACGTGGGAGCTGCGAAGTGGCGACCGGTATCCTCCCAGGCTCAACCGCAGATTCGAGTAATCAAACATAGGATTAGTCAATGTTCTTTGCACCTGGACCAAAGGGTAAAGAACAGGAATGCTCCTATTTGTCACAATACAATTTTAAAATTCTATTTAAAATAATCATTTCACTTAATTTTCTAAAAACAAGGAGAATGATACTTTTTCTGAATTAATTAAATCAACTTATTTCAAGCATTAGTTTACTTTAGTTTATTATAGTTACTTTGAATATCTGTTCACTTTATTAGTAAGTAATTCCTTTAAATTTAGTCGATAACAATTACGTTAAAAACTTCCCTGTGGGATCGATAACTGAGGACTCCACTAGAGCCTCGTATTACTTGATACGATACGTATACTTGCGTAGAATCCACATTATACATTAAATCATATACCTATGTTTAAAGCGGGATCTAGTTTTTGGTTCCGTTGCTATAAACATAAATTACATACATACAAAAAGTGGGTCAAGTTTTTGGCGCCGTTGCCGGGGAAGTAAAGAAATTATTTACTAAAGTAACAGACTAATTTTTAAAATTGTATGCGAAAATTTGGAAACGAAAAATTAATACCTTACGATTCAGAATTAGAGCGTACAATTAAAAGAATTAGAAAAAAAAGAGAAATTATAAATTTAACACAAATGAAAAATATACCTGAAAATGAAAATATCAATCAACCAAGACCATTACGAGATTATGCCAATCCTACATTAGATGAAATTCATTTAACTATTCAAAACCCCGATGTAGTCTGCTAATTCATTCGAACTTAAACATCGCAATTATCCAAATGGTACAAAACAATCAATTTAGTGGTTCACCTACTGAAGATTCTAATTTACATCTTGCTAGTTTTTTAGAACTATGTGCTACTTTCAAATATGAAGGAGTACTAATGATGCTATCAGACTTAGACTTTTTTCTTTTTCTTTAAGGGATAAGGCTAAAATGTGGTTAAATTCGTTAGCACCTGGATCTACAAAAACTTGAGGAGAATTATCACAAAAATTTCTATCCAAATATTTTCCACCATCTAAGACTGCTAAGCTTAGAAACGATATAACTTCTTTTAGTCAGTTTGATGGAGAGTCAATATATGAATCTTGGGAGAGATTTAAAGAACTTCTTAGGAAATGCCCACATCATGCGTTACCAGATTGTTTAATTATCCAAACTTTTTATAATGGATTAGTAGAATCTTTAAGATCAATCATCGATGCTGGTGCTGGAGGATCATTAATGTCAAAACCATTTGAGGAAGCCTATGCACTAATCGAAGAAATGGCAACAAATAATTTTCAATGGCACTGTCGATAGAATGAATCCGAAAAAAATAGCTAGTATTCATGAAAATGATGCAATATCTATGTTAGCTTCACAAATTACTGCTATATCTAAAAAATTAGATCATTTTCGAATGAATTACTCTCTAACTATAACAGAAGAAAATTCATCTGGACAACTTATAGAATCCCAATATCAATATGAAACAATTAATGCAACTAACAACAGACCCAATAATCCTTATGCAAATTATTATAATCCTGGATGGAAAAATCATCCTAATTTTAATTGGAATAATAATACAACTAATCAACCATGGATGAATAATATGACACAACAATTAGGAAATCCATCTAATCAAGGAAATCTTAATTATAAACATAATTATTCACCTGGATTTAATAATAATAACCCTCAATTTAAAGATAAGAAATTATCTATAGAAGAATTAATATTAAATATGGGTCAACATTTACAAAATCAAGGAAATCAATTACAAATACAAGGAAATCAATTACAAAATCAAGGAACAGCTATCAAAAATATTGAAACTCAACTTGGACATATCGCTACTGTACTTAATAATAGAATACCTGGAACATTTCCTAGTAATGTGGAAATAAATCCTAAAGACAAGGGAAATGAACAAATTAAAGCGATACAATTACGAAGTGGAAAAGAATTAGAACCTCGAATTCAAAAAGAACTTGAAAGTCCAAAGAGGAAGTGGAAATTGAAAAGGAAAAGAATCAACAAGATCAAAACTTAGAAAATCCTTTAATACCAATGAAAATTTCGTTGAAAAACCTCCACCACCATTTCCTCAACGACTAATTCAACATAAAAAAGACAAACAATTTGCTAAATTCCTTAAAATTTTGAAGAAATTAACGATAAACATTCCTTTCGTAGAAGCTTTAGAACAGATGCCAAACTATGTAAAATTCATGAAAGATATTCTAAATAAAAAACGAAAATTTACTGATAATGAAATGGTTGCACTTAGTGAAGAATGTAGTGCTATTATTCAGAAAAAACTTCCTGAAAAATTAAAAGATCCTGGTAGTTTCACTATACCTGCGCTTATTGGAGAAAAATTCTATGGAAAAGCTTTGTGTGACTTAGGAGCAAGCATCAATCTAATGCCTCTATCAATTTTTAAGAGATTAGGATTGTGAGAAATTTCACCTACTTCAGTAACTCTTCAGTTAGCTGACCGTTACGTTACATATCCTAAGGGAGTTATTGAAGATGTATTAGTAAAAGTGGATAAATTTATCTTCTTTGTAGATTTTATTGTTCTAGATATGGAAGAAGATAAAGAAATTCCTATCATTTTAGGAAGACCATTTTTAGCCACTAGAAAAGCTATGATTGATGTTCAAAAAGGAGAATTAACTATGAGAGTAAATGACCAAAAAGTAACTTTTAATATTGCTAAATCAATGAAATATCATGCGCTAAAAAAAGATGATGAGTGTTTTCGAATGGAAGTACTTGATCATTTACAAAAAGAATATTTTAAAGAATATTATGAAGAAAAATTAGAAAAATAAAATATTGAATTAATTGAAAAATCTGAGAGAAATGAAGAATTAGATTATATTCAAGAGAAATTTGAATTTTTGGATAATACTGAAAATACTGAAAAAAATATAGTTCCATCAATTATTAAACCTCCTGAACTTGAGTTAAAAATGTTACCTAATCATTTAAAATATGCTTACTTAGGTAATTCTTCAACTCTACCAGTTATTATTTCATCTGAATTAAATGAATCTCGAGAACAAAAACTTTTAGATACGTTAAAAAAATATAAGAAAATTTTTGGTTGGACTTTAGTAGATATTAAAGGAATTAGTCCTTCAATCCGTATGCACGAAATTATTTTAGATAATGAACATAAACCTAAAGCGGATCCACAAAGGAGATTAAATCCGATAATGAAAGAAGTAGTCAAGAAAGAAATTTTAAAATGGTTAGATAATGGTATTATATATCCTATTTCTGACAGTGCTTGGGTAAGCCCAATTCACTGTGTACCTAAAAAGGAGGGGTGACGATCAAAGCTAATGAAAATAATGATCTTATCCCTATAAGACAAGTTACTGGATGGCGAATATGTATTGATTATAGAAAATTAAACACAGCCACTAGAAAAGATCACTTCCCTTTACCTTTTCTAGACCAGATGTTAGATAGATTAGCCAGACATAAATATTTTTGTTTCATAGATGGATATACCGGTTATCATCAAATAAAAATTGCTCCCGAGGATCAAGATAAAACTATATTTACTAGTCCTTATGGAACTTTCGCTTTTCGAAGAATGCCTTTTGGATTATGTAATGCACACGCAACATTCCAAAGATGTATGATGTCTATATTTAGTAAATTAATTGATAATGGAATAGAAGTATTTATGGATGATTTCTCTGTATTTGGAACAACATTTGACACATGCTTAAATCATATTGAAAAAGTATTTGAAGTATGTGAGAAAACTAATTTAGTTCTTAATTGGGAGAAATGTCAATTTATGGTTACGAGCGGCATTGTATTAGGGCATAAAATTTCGAAAAAAGGCATGGAAGTAGACTCGCAAAAATTTAAGTAATAGCTAAATTACCACCTCCAACTACGGTAAAAGGGGTAAGAAGTTTTCTTGGACATGCTTGGATTTTACGGGCGTTATATTAAAGATTTTTCAAAAATTACTAAACCTCTATGCCAACTTCTTGAAAAGGACAAGAAATTTGAATTTACAATCGAATGCCTAAATGCTTTCGAATTATTAAAAGATAAATTAATTACAGCATCTATAATAGTTTCACCTAATTGGGAGAAACCATTTGAGCTTATGTGTGATTCTAGTGATTATGCTATAGGAGCGGTTCTTGGGCAAAGATATGATAAGATTTTTAAAGTTATATATTATCGTTAGTAAAACTCTAAATGATGCTGAAATAAATTATACGATTCTTGAAAGAGAATTATTAGCGATTGTATATGCTTTTAATAAATTTCGGCATTATATAATAGGAACTAAATGCATTGTGCATACTGATCATTCTGCTATAAAATATTTAATGCAAAAGAAATATTCTAAACCAAGATTAATCAGATGGATATTATTAATGCAAGAATTTGATTTTGAGATAGTTAACAAAAAGAGAATTGATAATCAAATTGCTGATCATTTATCAAGATTAGAAAATCATGAATTATCTAATATTGATAATGAAATTTTAGACGATTTTCTCGATGAACAACTTTATAATATTAATGAGTTGAAAATACCATGGTATGCTGATATAGTAAATTATATTGTAAGTGACATTTTACCACCTATGTTAACTTTGCAACAACAGAAAAAATTCGTTCACGATACTAAATCATATTTTTGGGATGAACCATACTTATATAAGCAATGTAAGGATCTAATTATTAAAAGATGCGTGCCTTATGAAGAAATTGAACCAATTATTCAAAAATGTCATGATTCTGATTTTGGAGGACATTTTGGGACAGATAAAACTGCATATAAAATTCTACAATATGGATTCTACTGGCCTACTCTATTTAGAGATGTATATAGATATATAAAAACCTGCGATAAATGCCAAAGAGTAGGAAACATATCGAGAAAAAATGAAATGCCTCTGAATTTTATATTAGAAGTTGAAATTTTTTATGTTTGGGGATTAGATTTCATGGGACCTTTTATTCCGTCATTTGAAAACTCATATATATTAGTAGTCATTGATTATGTTTCCAAATGGATTGAAGCACGAAGCTTTATCTAGATGTGATGCTAAAAGTGTTTCAAAATTCTTAATGAAAAATATTTTTACTAGATTTGGAATGCCGAGAGTGATTATCACTGACGGAGGAACTCATTTTAGAAACAAATATATTCACAAACTAGTAGAAAAGTATAATATTATGCATAAGATATCGACTGCTTATCATCCACAAACAAGTGGATTAGTTGAAGTTTCTAATTGAGAGATTAAGCGTATATTAGAAAAGTCTGTAAATCCTAATAGATAAGACTGGTCTATAAGACTGGACAGTGCATTATGGGCATACAAGACTGCTTGTAAAACTCCGATTGGAATGACTTCTTATAGGCTTATATATGGAAAAACTTGCCACTTACCAGTTGAATTAGAACATAAAGCATATTGGGCGATTAAAGAATTTAATTATAATATGTAAGAAGCTGGTGAGAAGAGGTTGTTGCAATTAAATGAATTGGAAGAATTAAGGAATGAATCGTATGATAATGATAGAATTTATAAAAAAAAGGATGAAATTATGGCATGATCGAAAAATTAATCGGAGAAATTTTGAACCGAGGACAGAAGTTACGCTTTATAATACTAGATTGAAATTATTTCCTGGGAAATTAAAATCTCGATGGTTAGGACCTTTCACCATAACTCAAATATTTTCATATGGAACTATAGAAATTGAAGATCCAAAAACAGGACATAGATTTAAAGTAAACGGACATAGATTAAAAACATATTTTGAAAATAGACGACCAAATTTTAAAGAGGTTTTAATGCTTAGTCAACCTGAACACTAACTGAATTAGGTCGGGCTAACGACGTTAAACCAAGCGCTTTATGGGAGGCAACCCATAGTAGTCTTTTATTTTAAAAAATCTACATATTAGTGAGTCTATATTATTAAAATAAATCTTACTACTCAAATTTTTATTAGAATCATCACAAAAATTGAACTTATTAGATGAGATCAGAAAATATTCGGACCAGAGCGAAAATGGGCGATTTTTACGAATCTCGCCGACAGCGAGCTCGAGCTCGCTGACAGCGAGATCGTGGACCATTACTCATTTAGTTTTATAACTAAGTCACCGACGGCGAGGAACTTCCCGCCGACGGCGAGGAAGTTAAAAATTTGGTTTCTTAAAGATTTTTCATGCGGTTTTGGACGGATCTAAGCCATTCCTTCGTAAGAAATTATTCCAAATCCGATTTTACACCATTTTCTTCCTTAGGAACAACTAGAGACCAATCCATTCCATCCAAAATGGCTTCCAAATTCTTAAAAACCACAAAAACTGAAGTTTTCAACTGGAGAAAATTGGTCAGTTCGGAGGCTCAGCGAATCTTCAACAAAGGCTTGATGAAGAAAAGACTTATCAAAGAAAGAGGATTCGTCAATAGAGGAGTAGAGAATGCTACTACAAAAATATAAGAAATGATCGCACAGCGACATTGAGAGGTATTTTGTTATACAACTTCCGCTGTAGTTATACCAGTAGTTAAAGAATTTTACTCTAATTTACATGCGATCAACAATGGAAATGTGTTCGTCAGAGGAAGATGGGTAACATTTACTCCTTCAAGGGTAAATGAATTGTTTTCTATAGAAAATACCTCTGTTTGTCACTATTCCAACTTTGTGCCTTCAAGATACAATATGAACGAAATCTATAGATACTCGATCGATGAACCGGATGATTGGGAGTTACGAGAAGACGGGTATGTCGGTTTTTCCGCATCACTTTTAAACCTCGTCTCGAAGCATCGGCATTTCTTTATATCATCAAAACTATTACCTACCATGAGAGTAAATAAAGTTTCAAAGGAATGCGTTATTTTAAACTATTGTATTCAAATTGGATTACCTATCGATGTTGGATCAGTAATAGTAAAGTCTGCATTGGGATTAATTGTGCATGGGTCAGTGCATGGACTTAGACACCCATCTACTATATTTGCTTTATGCAGTCAGTACCAAGTTTCTTATGAGGCTTGGGAAAAAGTACTTTTACCATGGAAACCACTAGATCCTACTGATATGTTTCCCACTTTGGATAACAATGATGAGATCACCGTTATTTACGACGAGCATCACGGAACAATCCTTTAGCAAGACTCTTTACTTGATAAGACTAATTTCATTCGAAGAAGATTAAAGGATTGGAGAAAGAATTGCAAAATGTGATGAATTCTATTGACAATATCTACGATATGTTTGATCATATTGATTGGAGAATGAAGGAGCACTTTGATCATACTGGACATCCGGAGGCCAGTTTTATTCATCTACTAAGACAGAAACGATGGATTAATGAAGACTCTACTGCAGAATTCCCTTTTAGGCCTTTCTACAATTTATTTGTGCACCTGCATCGCATCGGAAATATTAGAGAAGATATTAGTTCAGACACTGAAGAGTAGGAAAGATTTCTATGTTTATGTTATATTTGTATATGTGTGTGTTTGATTTGGAGTTAAGTTTTATTATGAGTCGAACTTTGATTTGATCATCTCAGATTTGATGAGATTTTATGTAAATGGTTATGTCTCAGCATTTAGAGTGTTGTGGTTTGGATTGCGATGCTGAGTATTATGGATTTGAACAATTAAGTTAAGTATGTGTGAAATTGTTAGTATGAAATTTGTAAGTTTCATGGATTTCATTTATGAAGTTATATTGTTTGTTTTGTGTGACTTTTTGTGAGTATAAGTACCTAATCTTCGTATTAGTATTAAAATTATGTGATCGGAAGATTGATTAAGGGTAATTCGAAGTTAAAAATGATTGACGAATTTCAAAAATTGAAAATTTTTGGGACCTCGCTGACGGCGAGAATTATCTCGCCGACAGCGAGAAAACCCGCTGACAGCGAGACCGAGCTCGCCGACAGCGGATTTTTCCCGTAACTTTTGCCTTATGGAATTAATTAGCTCGCCGACGGCGAGAAAAACCTCGCTGACAGCGAGAACACGAAAAGACCTATATTTGACCGGTCAACCGACACTATTCATCATCCCTTTCCTCAAAATTTTCGAAAAAACAGACATAGGGCTTGAGAGATCTCGGATTTGAAGCGATTTCAATGCTTTTTGAAACCGGATTTCATCTTCCCTTGGTAAGAGCTTCACTCCTATGCAAAAATTTTTGATTTTCACCATGAATTTCTTCTACATTGGGATATTTTGAAAAATTTTGAAATGTGAAGAAAATACTTGGAAGAATTGCATAGAAATTGAATTAAATGGATTTTAGTTGTTGTAGGAAGCCTTCTTAGTAATATTTTGGAGTTTAGTTAAAATTTTTGTAAATTTCACGAGATCAAGAAATGGCTCCACGACAAAAGCGACGATTAGATTTTGACGAAACTCGATTCATTAATGCGAGAGCACAAACTCGATATTTTCAAAACATTCAAGCAAGAAAGTGCATACAAGATCGAGTTTTCAAGAATCCAGGAGGAGAAGTAGAGCAAGTTATAAGGAGCGAGGATGGGAAAACTTCTGTTTCGTTACCAACAGAGCAGCGGTAGAAGTTGTGAAGGAATTTTATACAAACTTAACACAGGCTGAAGATGCACCGGTTAGGGTTAGAGAATTTTTTGTAGATTTCAACGCTGCTAGAATAAACGCTTATTATAAGTTCGAGACACCTTGAGCTAATATGAAACTTTTGGAACTATGGAAGGACCATTGGAAGAGGTGATCGACTTTCTGACTGATGGGAAAGGAGTCTGGAAGATAAAGCAACGGGAACGGTTAAACTTCCCTCTTTCTATGCTAAATGCAACATCTAAAGCCTGACATTATTTTATTTGTTCTACTTTGTTACCTACCTACCACCATAGTGAGGTAACAAGAGATAGAACGATTCGAATTTACGTATTTAGAACCGAAGAGTATTAATGTGGGAAATATTATGTATAAAAACATATTAGCCACTGCTAGAAATGAACGTGGAGGAGGACTAGGACATCCTGGTCTTATCTATGCACTTTGCCAATTATCTGGGGTAGAGGCAAGAGATGATGAGGAATGGATAGAACCTATGAAACCCCTTACTCGAGCTAATATAAAGAAATATGAATCCCACGAAGGATGGAGATCTGGGACAAGGGATTATGTACCTTCTTCAAGTAGAGATATACCCTCTACTAGTTATGAACCACCCCCTCAGTACACCACTCCTACCCTTCAAGATCTGATGAATGAGTTAACCCTGAGTAGAAAAAGTTTTGAGTCATTTGGAGAAAATAAGGAAAGAAGATTTGAGCATATAGATCAAAGAATCGGAGGTTTGGAGAGAAAACACGATTATGATAGCGAATATCTCCGGCGACATTCAGAGTAAGAGATTGCATACTATGAAGCTGAGCGTCGTTATAGTTGTGGTGATTTAGATGTTGTCCTTCCTGAGTGCCCCCGTTATACACAGTACCAACCTGCTCAGCCTTCTCAGCCTGGAGATCAAGGCGATGACATAGCTTGGGATTTTGATGCAGAGGATTAAAATCTTTGTTGATTTGTTTAGATTTGTTGTTTTGCAAACTTTATTATTTCTGTGTGTAATATTTTAGTACTTTCTGTGGACTTTGGACTTGATATGTTATTTGTTTGTTTGAGCAGTGATGTTAAATTTCTTATGTGTGTTAAATTAGTTGCAAATTTTTATATATATAGGATGTTAGCCTTTCTTTAATATATTGTTTAAATTGTAAATGTATGTGTAGTAACAAATTAAGTTTTCTTTGTTATGTTTGATACTTATTTTAAAAATTTCCATCTCTGCACTTTCTTTTTAAATATTATATATGGAAGAATGCTAACGGTACGAGTTACGTAAGTAATGAAAAAGCTCGCAAAAATTTCAAAGAAAAGAAATACCTAAAGCTCGAAAGGTATGATGAATTTTATTTATATACTTTCCCTTTTTCACTATGTAGTATAGATAGAAAAATTTAAGTTTGAGGAATGTAAAAATACAAATTTAATTATTAAAATTGTTCTCAAATTCTATTTTCAAAAATTATTATTAAATGATTTTCTATAGTAATTTTCAATTTAATAAATATGAGTTGCTTTATTTAATTATTATATAAAGTTAAAGAAAATATTTCTAGTAATTCAATTAATCAATAGAATAAGATATTTGGTTAAAAGGAATAAGAATATAGTAAACTATTTAAAGTAAAAGAAACTATATTCTAAAAATTGGAAATTCTTAAGGATATAGATGAAAAAGAAACGATAGAAACTCAATGAAGTAAAAGTTATGAAATATATATAAGCAAAGAAATATTTTAAGTTTCAAATTTAGGAAGAGAAATTGAAGTTCAAAATTATTAACAGGCTATCCAGATACTGTAATCCTCACTTGAAAAAGAAAAAGAAAAATAAAAAAAAGAAAAAGAAAAAGAAAGAGAAAAGAAAAGAAAAATATAAGTGAGGAGACGCTTGAGGAGATGCCTTATCAAAAATTGGCTTCAATGGATTCAACCTAAAGGGTAAAACTTAACTATATTTCTAAACTTATATTTGTGGATTAGTATTTTACTAAATAGAGTTTTCTTGAATTTCCTATCATCTAAATATCTTAAGTAATTTATAAATTTTTAATATAGTCATTCCTAAATTAAATAGAAAGCTAGAAATTTTAGACCTAATAACTAAATAAGCTTATCTCTATAAAATTAATTTAAATTACTTAGAAATATTTCTATTTTTTTAAAATTAATTCATATATTATTTGAGTTGAAAAATTCTATTATAGAAATCATTATTTTTATTTAGTATTAAAATTACTTGAGGACAAGTAATAATTAAGTTTGGGGGATTTTGATCACAGAAAAATACATAAGGAAATTTATATCTATTTTTGATGAAATTGCACTTTAAAGAGAGGTATTTTCTTTATTTTATTGCAGGAATGAAGATTTATTAGTGATAAAATCAAAAAGCATGAAATGGAGCAAATTTAGACTAAAAAGGAGAAAATTCATGCAAATTTAACTACTTCGCCGACGACGAGATCGTGAGGAGAAATTTCTGAAGGAATTATAACTACCTCGCCGACAGCGAGCCCGAGCCCGCCGACAGCGAGATCGCGCGGTTTGAAGACCTTCTAGAAGCCCCGCTGACGGCGAGGTCGTTTCTCGCCGACGGCGAGCTAGTTCAAAATGCATATACATTGAACCTGGACACTTTTTGAAGAGGTGTTTAAGCACCCCTTGGACCTTTGCCTACCTCTATAAATAGAGCCCGAATTCTAGAGTGTGTGTGTGTCTTTTGAGTCTTCTGTGAGTCTATTTCTAGTGTCTTAAGTGTAATTTGTGTGAGTTTAATTTAGTTTGAGTGTATTTAGTGAGTTCATTAGTTTAATTGAGTGCTTATTTAGTTCGTCGTACTAGAAGGAAAAGTCAAAGGAACTTGACGAGTACGCTTGGGAAGGAAATTAAGATAAGTATCTTTGTTTATTATTGTTAACTTTAAATGAAATCCATGCTTTGTTTTATTCCCATGCATTCTGAGTAGTTTTCTTAGTCTTTCTGCTTGTTTATGAAAATTATGCGGATTGATGGAATTAAATAAAAGCACTTAATATAATATAAATAAATTGTGATAATTTTTACTTAAAACTTAATTTACTTTTAATCTGGCCAATTGAGTAGTTAAAATATGTTGAATTATCAACTATAGTAAAAATTACATCCAATATTCAGGGAAGTCAAAAGCCTTGGAAGGGGTGCGAATAAATAGGGAAATATTAATTATCGGGCGTAGAATTGGATATTTTAGTGTGACGGACTAAAATACTCAATTCGATCCTACTTGTTTGAGAGCTGAAGTGTAGATGTTAGCCCTCGGGTGAGGGGAACGTGAGAGCTACGAAGTGGCGACCGGTATCCTCCCGGACCTAGCCGCATGATTCGGTAATCAAACATAGGATTAGTCAATGATCTTTTCACCTGGACCAAAGGGTAAAGAACAGGAATGCTCCTATTTGTCACAATACAATTTAAAAATTCTATTTAAATTAATCATTTCACTTAATTTTCTAAAAACAAGGAGAATGATACTTTTTCTGAATTAATTAAATCAACTTATTTCAAGCATTAGTTTACTTTAGTTTATTATAGTTACTTTGAATATCTGTTCACTTTATTAGTAAGTAATTCCTTTAAATTTAGCTGATAACAATTCTGTTAAAAACTTCCCTGTGGGATCGATAACCAGGACTCCACTAGAGCCCTGTATTACTTGATACGATACGTATACTTGCGTAGAATCCACATTATACATTAAATCATATACCTATATTTAAAGCGGGATCTAGTTTTTTGTTCCATTGCTATAAACATAAATTACATACATACAAAAAGTGGGTCAGCCAGGAAGGAAGGATGTCCTGTGTCAGAGATTCTGAGAAGGATGGGACGAGTGCCAATTAAATCCCACCTCGGACCACGAATGGAGCCTGCCACTGCCATAGAAAGACTGAAGAAGAAAGTTCGAACTAGTGAAAGAGGCTCACCTGTTATCGTATCAGGGCTGCAAATTAGGGAGGATACCACCATCCAGCACATAGCCGACAGACCATCCAGTCCTAGGCTTCCAGCTGCAAGAAGGATGGTGTGGCGACCTACTACCGATCAGCTAAGACCAAAACAATGTCCTGAGAAGAAAAGTCTCGTCAGGATGCTTGAGTCAGAAGAAAGTGCTACTGCGATGAAGGAGACTCCCAAAAAAGAAGTTCAACAACTGTCACCAGACAACTGCGAGACTGTACGGAAAGGGCCACTAGAGGATGTCATGGACAAGTTAAGGACCGACATCCGACGGTTAGCAAAGGAAAGAGAAGAAGAGTTAGGAGATGAAATTGACTCATCAGAGTTCATGGATGAGGAGTATGCCAAGATCAACATGGTTGAGACACGAGCATCGTCAGCTTCACAAGGTGCTCCGGCAGCTGCGGAAAGAGATGAACCAGAGGTATTGAGAGCGCAGATTCGGGAGAGAGATGACACAATTTCCCAGATGGCAAAGAGGATGGAAGAGATGGCTGCTGCCTTAGCCACTCTCCAGAGTTAGGCCCAGCCTCAGAAAGAGACACCCCCAGAAATTATCCATATTGCAGATGGAGGAAAAGAAATCACATCCGTCAACGGAGATGAACTACCAAAGAAGGATTCTACACAGAGCATGATCCCTGAAAAGGATATTAAAAACATGGTAGAACAGAAAGTGCGAGAAGCCTTAGCACAATCCAAGAGTGGAGCATCTATTCAGATGGGTAGACCTTACCCCGAGGAGTTCAATGCAGTCCAATGCCCAAAAGGCTTCGTACCACCTCTATTTAAGACTTTTGATGGAACAGGAAACCCTCGGCGGCATGTCGCACATTTTCGTGCCGATTCTTCTGCAATGCCGGTGGGAGCGACGCTTTACTCTTCCGCCAGTTCGTCAACAGTTTGTCAGGGATTGCCTTTGACTGGTACGCAGAATTGCCGAACGGTTCAGTAAAGACCTTTTCAGAACTAGAAAATCTCTTCGTGAAAGGATTTGCCAGGGCTCAGCACCACATCACTATCGGTGATCTAGTGGTGGAGCAGCAAAAGCCGAACGAGACTTTAGCGGATTACATACTTCGATGGAGAAACTTAAGCATGAAGTGTGAACCACAGCTTCAAGAACAACATGCAATCGGTATCCTGCTTAAAAGTATCCATGGCCCGATAGCACTTCTCCTTAAAGGATTTACAATCAAGACTTTCGAGAAGTTGCTTAGCAAGGCCGGGAGCTTGCAAGAAGAGGCAAAACAGTTAAGTTTCGCGGACAAGAACGATAAGCAGAAGCCTGTGAAAACATTCAAAAAGAAGTCCGGGATTGTCGCGGCAGTAGATAAGGGCAAGCAGCCAGTGTAGATACAGTCAGAGCGGCCACAGCCTAGTTATCAACCACCACAACGGACTTATCAGCAACCTCAGCAGGATTATCAGCAACCTCGTCCGAGCTATCAGTCGCATCAGCATTATGAATAACCACCTCGTTCATCATGTACTTGGATAGAACTTCTAAACAAAGAATACCCATTCAAAACTGAAGCAGTAGCGAAGATGTTCCACAGCTTAATGAAGACACCAAACTTTCAGTACGCCGAGCCCAAGAAGCGGAGGAAGTCGATAAGAAAGATCATCTGAACTATTGCCCTTACCACCAGATGCTTGGACACAAGATAGAGGATTGCATCACTTTCAAGAGTTGGCTTGATGACAATCTCCAGAAAGGGAACATAACGATCCCAAAAGAATACATGAAGGAACCCCAGAAGGAGGTTTCGTCAATGTTATTTCAACGGATCCCATTGTTCCGATAGACCCTTACACGACTGATGATGGATGGAGTACTGTCTGGACAAAGTCATCAAAGAAAATTTTGGATCACATCCAGGCCGCTTCGGTACACGCTTCAACTCAGAGTTCGAAACCTGTCGAGCCGGCACTATCACTTGCGATTGAAGAACCGCCCCAGAAGGAGGAGAAGATCATAGAAGAAAAGAAGACCGAGGCTCCGAAGGGTAGACTAGGGGCTGCTTATCCTAGGATGGTTGTTTCCGATTCGGGGGAGAAATCCCTCGAACTCCTGACTCTGTATGATTATCTGCTCGCTCCGGCGGGATCTTATAATGATAAGGGTTATGGCGTTGGCTACGTTTTGACTGTCTCTAACGATCACATAACTAATGACAACCGGCTTAATCCGGATCTCGATTCCAGTACAAATAACGATTCTCAAATCATACACGACCTCGACGACCACGACGAAGAAGATGTTCACAAAGGAGGCTACGAAAGCTCGATAAGCAACAAATCCATTTATGAGTTCCGAGGAGCTCCGATCACGATAGAATTAGAACCATCAGACACCGAAGCAACTCCAGAAAAGCCAGTGGTCCCAATTCAAGAGGATACACCGGCAGATTTAACACCAAACTCAGAAGAAATAAGCCGAAGTAAATTTAAGAAGTGGAAAAGTTCTGCCCCCGAGAATGGGTCCGAAGGATAAAGGTAAGCAGGTGGTTGCCCAGGAAGAGCCAACCCCAGCAGAGGAATTGCCCATTCGGGAAGAACCCGAGGAACATGGTAATAAAGTGGACTACAACGTGCTAGCCCATCTTAGGAAGCTACCAGCCAAACTAAGCATATACGACGCTCTGATCCTGTCAAAGGAGATGAGAGAGGCTCTAATCAAGGCTTTACCTGATCCAGAAATTTTTTTAGCTCAAATGGCTGGTAATTCCTTCGACGAGGTTTGCTCGTTAAAAGAACAGCGAGGTGTTGTCGGCATTATTTTTAGGTTGTGTGATTTATTTTGAAAAGAGGTCGCCTACAGAAATTGCCGGCGTATTTTTAATTTAAATAAATAATTTGAAAAGTAATATTTGATTTTGAAAATAATTTTGAGTTTAAAAGTTTTAAGATATGAAATCAAACCGATCTCACATCCCAAATAGTTTATATAAACGAGCACCGCGCCACAAACCGTGTATCTATCCCGGAGAATGGACACCTTGTTTGATGATGGGGCTCGATTAAATAAACTAGGAGATTTGTGACATCCGTTTGGTCCGCGAACCAATTTTATAAGCCGACAAATTCCCACGCTTAATATGAAAACATTAAGCGGGGTTTATATTACACAGGTTCTTAAAGTTCCCTATAAGGGCAAGCCCCTATAGTTAATTACATCTTAAGTGATGGGAATCACCTAAGAAAACTCTCGATAATAATCGATAATTCGCTCTCTAGAATTTCAAAGTTTAAGTTTTCGAGGATTGAATTTTGGAATTTCGATAGGGAATGGATCAAATTTGGAACATTTTATTTTAGGAATTCAAAGGAAGAAAAGTAGGAGAAATTACGGATTCGAAGTGAACTTCGATAATCTCCCGACTATCCTATTGTTTGGCTTGGATTTAGGAAAGTCCTAATGTTTATTTAGTGTTTTAATCTTGCCAATTTTAATTAATTAGGGCTTATATTTATATGATAGAATCATACAAACGACTTGGAAGATATGAGGGTTTATGTCGTATCGGACGACTACCTCGGAAATCCTAAGACCGGTTAGGGCTTAATTTGCAATGCAAATGCCTAACGAAGAGTTGAGGATTTATGTTGCACTAGGCAAACTACCTCGAAGTCCTATGGCTTTGTTATTTAATTCTAGGAAAGTTTTGCTGAAGTAGGTTCAAGTTTTGCTGACGACGATGGCCGTGCTGCCCACCATGCTCCAAGCTCCTTGTTGTTGCAGAGGTTTAGTTGTAGAAGTCATAAATCGGGAGATGAGAGAAGTGTTTGGTTTAGAGGAATCTTAATTTCCAAGTGTTCTTTATGTTTTAATTAAAACAGGTCTTAAAATTGATTAAACAGAACCGATTAAGATCCCACGGTTCCGTCATCCCGGCACCGTTATTTTCATCTTATTCACTTAGTCCAGATGAATTTGCTAAACTCAACTAAATGAGTTCCGCACTTTCATTTAGACCGTGGGAAATCCCGTTAGCAACACGTGGGTTACATCATCCGAGGTATTCCCGATCATTCAATGAGACGTTTTAATTTAGTTGTAATTACAGTTTTGTGTTCTGTTTGTGATTAAACTTTGAGTTGTCTTATATTTTGAAATGTTGTGGAGGTGAATTTTATCTTGTAGTGTCTTTTAATTTAGTTATGGTTTCAGTTTTGGTTTCTGTCCTAAAGGTGTAGGTTTTCATGCAACTGTTGTTTAACATGCAAGAAAAGTAAAGTGCATTTGCAATAAAATAAATTGCAGGAAAGTGAATTATGATAAAATAAAAGCGTACCTGGAGGGTCTTCCCGTCATCCCAAGCTGCACTTAAAACACAGTTAGAATATTTAAGCAAGTTCCTAGGTAAAGCTAAGGTAAGGGTTATGGTTTTCTACCATGTTCCTAATCCTATAGCTAGTCATTTCCTATGACGTCTAGGTTCTTTGTGTTTTTGGTTTGAAGACGATTTTCTTCATCAAAGAACAACTAAGTTCAATTGTTCTTATAAATATCCTATCATATTGAGGAAGTGCTTAAGAAGAATCTTAAACATCTTTTCAATATTTCTAGGATTGTTTTAAGTCCAAATGAATTTAATTATGTAAATGAATCGATCATCCGAGGTTTTCAAGTTTTGTTAACTTGCTCGAGTGAACTAGGATGTTTGAATATCCTTATAAGTGAAGTGTCACTTCATTTGATATTCCATTTAGGAGTTATGATAATAAAAGCTCCTAAGGGCAAAATAGTATTTAATAGTTTGTGATTCAAATTTAAGTTCAAATTAATGATTTAAGTTTGGAATAGTGTTCAAATTATTTTAGGTTTATGTCTTAAGTGATGTTATTTAATTTAACTTAATTTAATTTAATTTATTTTGATTTAATTTAATTCAATTTAATTCAATTTGATTTGATTTAATTTAATTCAATTTAGCTTGATTTGATTTAATTTTTAATTTAATTTAATTTAATTTAATTTAATTTAATTTAAATTTAGTTTATTTAATTTAATTTAATTTATTTATTTTATTTAATTTAATTTAATTTAATTTAATTTAATTTAATTTATTTAATTTAATTTAATTTAATTTAATTTAATTCAACTTTTAATCTTAATTTAATTTAATATAATTTTAATTTAATTTACTTAATTTAATTTGTTTTTTTAATTTAATTTAATTTAATTTTAATTGAAATTTTTGAAAGAGTTTAATGATTTAATTTTAGTTTAATGATTAAGTCTTTTAATATTTTAAGTTTGAGTTATCATTTTAATTAAGAGTTGAATATTAATGAGATGATTAATTTAGGGATTTTTAAATTAAAGAATAAATCTCTTCCTAATAATATCCCTATTTTAATAATTCCAGTTTTGTTATTCTTCCAAATTTAATCAATTATTTAATTAAAGTTTAATCATTTTAAATTGCTTAATGGGTTTCTACCCTTCAATTATTAAATTTCAATCATCCAAATCAGATTAGGATCAAATATTTTACTTGTTAATTTTTTATTAAACCTAAAGTTTTAATTAAGGGTTAAAATTTAATTACCATTTTGCCCTTTAAGCTTAATAATTTTATAAATCACTAAATTGAACTCAAATGAACTTGAAATTTTTATGCGACTTCACTCATATGTCAATAAAGACATGAGAGGAGAAAATGTGATTTTTCTGTATTTAATTTATTTATATAATTATTTTTAGTAGAAAATAGAGATTTTCAAGGAAAATTTGATAACATGACCAAGGGAAAGTTTCTGTCCTTAAGAAAATTAGGGGACATTCCTAATGACCAGAGGACCACTTGGACTAATTTTGGTGATTTTTTGAATTATATTATTTTTATTATAATTATTTTAAGTTTTAGAGTGTTAATTAATTTAAAAATAAAATAAATGTTGAAAAATGGATTTTATAATTTTTAAAATTCTCGCTGATATCAAGGATTCCAAAGAACCAAATTTTACAATTTTCTAATTTTTCTTTGATTTATTGTAATTATTTTAGTGAAAATGCTAAAAAATACATTTTTTTAATTTTAAAATTATCCTAGAGCTTTAAAAATTAATATCTCACTAAATAAGCCTGAGAAAAATATGGGGTTTGTTCCTAAGTGATTAAAATTCAAAATGTGACATTTTAGTGAATTTTATTATTTTTGTAATTTTTATTATTTTTTAATTATTAAAAATATTAAAATAATATTAAAAATCAACTTTTTTAGAAAATTGAAATTTTAATTTTCTTAAACTCCCCTGATATTAGAGGGAATCCAAAACCAATTTGGTGAATTTTTGAAAGATATTTTGAAAGTTATGAATTTTTAAAGTTTAAAATGACTAAGTGGCTTAATCAACCCAATTAGTGGGGCTAACCAAGTCCAATTGACCTCAAATTTTTATGGTGGGTTCCTCTGATCCTAAAGGTCAGTGGAGAATTGATTTCAAGTCAATTTGATCTATGGTTAACTCTAATTAATTAGAGACCTATTTTGGGTGTTTAAGCGATTAGGGTTAATTTGAGTGAATTAACTCAAATCCTATTTTTCCTAGGGTTCTCTGGTCATAAGGAACATCACCAAATTTTCCTAGAATTTATTACACAACATGCTATTTATTGGAATTAAAATACTCAAAACAGTGGCATGAATTTGAAAAATCAATAACTCTTCATAGGGATGGCCTCTGACTTTGGAAAATTCAGGGAATGTTCCCAAATTCAGAGGCTAGGTCTCATGCCATGGTGAATTGTATGAATGCATGGAGAATTAAATGTATGCAGAGAGTAAATAAATTACTAAAAATAAAATACTTGATGAAATTAAATGATTTCTTTTCCGCATTATTCTCCTCTGTTCACTGAGCAAGAGGGTATTTTTCTTTTATTTTTCTGATTTTTCTACACAAAGTTATGAATTTTCCAAGTTTAGGGAATTAAATAAATAGAAAATATCCCTAATTTTCTACTTATCCACGCGGCGCCAGCGCATCCTTAGCCTCTCCGAAGCGGTACGTGTCGCGTTGTGATTGGGCGCCGCCTTCTGAGTCAGCCGTCCAGGGACCCGCAGTTCACGTAACGTTCTCTGGTCCGGCGCAATCTGATCCGTCCGCTCGATACACGCGCGATCCAACGGCTCCTGGTCATCGTCTACGGCGGGTGTGCACCCGTGACCGTCGACCTTCTAACCCTAATTTCTCACTCGATTCTCAATGGATTTTCGTGTTCTTATGCTCTATGGATTCGTCTTGAAGAGACGAACACATCCATACGGTAAACATGCATTGAAATTTACTCAAATGAAATGGAGAATCTCTGTAAGCTCGGGAAGAAGAATGAGTTCATACCTTTGCTCAGAGAAGTGAAGCTTCGATCTGAGAGTTGTTGCACCTTCGATTGGATCCTAGCAAGCTCCAGATGAAGTCTCCTGGTCTGGTGAATTGTCTAGGTTGGACTTCGACCACGAGCTCGATCACAAAGCTTGGAGTCCGGAGCAGCCGGGTGGCACTGGAGATGGGGCTTTTGCTTGGTGGACACCTTCCCTTGGTCCGGTGAAGGTGTAGAACCAATCAATTTGGGGATTGGTCCACTTGTGGAGAAGTGTCCTGGTTTTGGGTGGAATTTCAACTGCGAAATTGAGCTCACGAGAGAAGAAATGGCAGGGGGATCTCACTGGGGATGAAGTGCTCTGTGTATGGGGAGGAATCTGGAATAATTTTGGCAGAGTTTTGGCAAGGTTTGTGCAACTCTCTTTTCATGGCCGTGAGGGGGTGGTGTTTAAATAGGCATGGCTGGAGGCTCTCCCAGGGGGGTTTAATGGTTGGGATCAGCTGCTTAGGTCAAGGGAAGAACAACCATGCTATCCATTTGGGTTGGGACAAGTCGGCAATGGAGAATTTCAATGTTGGCTCACATGTGAGCTTTCGGCCATGGTGTTTTCCGGCGGCGGGGTGGCTGGCCGGCGGCAAGGGTCACCCTCAGGGTCAGGTGGGTCAGGGCTGGGTGTTTGTGCAAGCAATTGGCAATGGCCAAGTGTAAAGGAGATGGCTTGGAATGGAATGGGGAAGAGGCCATTTTGGCTAGGTTTGGAGTCAACCCATCCTTTTGGGTTAGGTGCACCACCCAAGGTCTGGTCTTGGGCTGAAAAGAGTCACTTGGGTCAGCTGCCATGGAGTGGTGAAGTCTCCATCCATGGTGAGGTGGCTAAGCATGGTTTAGTGTGTGACATGCTTAAGGTAAAAAAAGGTTTAAGAAGGATTAGGAAAGGGCCCCCTCTTCTTGCCATAAATGGACTAATGACAAGTCAAAGCCCTCATGGCTTCATGTGGCTTGAGGATGGCTTGTTCATGGCTCCATTTGGCTTGGGAAAAGGGTTGACTTGTTTCATGAAAAGGGTTTTAGGAATTTTTTGGTGATTTGATGGAAATTTGTATGGAACTTGATTTGGAATGATTTGATGATGGATTTAGGATATAGGTATTGAGTTTAATTGAAAGTATGATGAGGGGAAATGTCATATGGGCTTTGGGACCAATTTTGGGCCTTTGGATGTGGTAAAGGATGGGCTTTTAAAATGGTTTAGGAAAGTAGGCTTTTGAATTTTAAAATGGATTTTGGGATGAAATTTTGGTAAAGGCTTGGGCCAAATAATTGTTGAGTTTGGTTTAGGGATGCTTCATGAGTGGTTTGAAACAAGTTTGAGGTGATTTGGGTTTGAATTGGGTTGGATATGGGCCTTTTTGGTAAAGAGGCTAAGGTGGGCCAAAATGGGTTACCATGGGCCAAAGTTGGGCTAGAGTTGAAATTGATGTAAAATTAATGTTGGGAAATGTTTATGGGAGTGTTTCAAAGAGGTTTTGGCTTTGGTTAGGTTTTGATTTTGGGATTTGGGCTCATTTGGGCTAGGTTTAGGTTTAGGTCGAAATTGGGCTTTTTGATTTTGGGTTGAATTTGAGTGGGGTTTGGGTCTAAATTTTGGGCAAATCATGTTAGTGTTTTGTTTATGGGGATGTTAAGGAAGGTTTGGAAAAGATTTGGGGTTAATTGGAGTTGAATTGGGTGAGTTTGGGTTAGGTTTGGGTCATAGGTCTAAATTGGGCTTTAAGGCCAAAAGTGAAATTGGATCCCAATGCCACTCAAATTGGGCTTGGATTGGGTCTAGATTGGTGTTGGGGATGTTGAATTGAAGTTTAGAATTGAATTGGACCAAAATTGGGGTCAATTGGGTAGATTTGGTTTGACATTGGGTTTACTTTGGGTTAAAATGGGTCAAATTGGGGGTTTTGATAAAAGTGGGGTAAATTGACAAAATTGGCCCATGGTGTAGTTGAACAAAATGAAATTGGGAATATTTGGGATTTTCTGGAATTTTCTGGGAATTTTCTGAATTTTTGGATTTTTGGGTCAAGAGGGGTATTTTGGGTATTTGGAGGGTATTTTGGAATTTTTGGCATTTTTGGTTATGGATGATCAATTTAAGTGATGTGGAAATGTTTGGGATTGATTTTGGAGAATTTTGGGTAATTTGGAAATTTTTGAGAAATTTGGGTAGTTTCGAAAGGCATTTGGTAGGTTAGGCGGGGTGTAGGGTCCGGGGTCAAAAATTGAAAATTTGGAAAATTGAAGATTGGGTGGATGTAAGTGGAATAAAACCATTTTGGTTGAGCCATGAAGCCATATCAAGCCCACATGAGCCGTGAAGGGACTCATTTGAGGCATTCAGCTATGTTGTTCCTAACCCTCTTGCCGAGGGCTTAGGGGTTAAGGACCATCCATGTGAATCACCTACATGAGTCAGGAAGTCAAGTTGGGTATGGGTGTATTTTCAGGAGGTGCATGGAAGTGTAGTGTATGAGTGTAGTGTGTGTGCAAGTCAACCCTTCACCAGACCAGGCCACCCAGGGCAGTCCTAAGGCCAAAGAGTCCTATAGGAACTCATCCTTTAAACTTCCACACTTGATTTCAACCCTCTAGGTGATTAGGGGTCTATAGTCAAGTTTGTGGAGTTTGCAGGGAGTTTAGAAGTGGTTTGAAATTCTAGGTGGTGGGTCTCAATTCTAGTCCTCTAAGATAGTCAAAGGAAAAGCTTAAGGCTAGATCCTAAGTACTAAAGAGAAGAAGAGAAGACCTCATCAAAAATGAGGTCAACAGGTGTTACCTTCACGGACAATGATCTATTACTGGGAACAGCAGATCACAACCGACCGTTGTACATTTCAGTCACAATTGGAAAGTTTACGCTCTCCAGAGTGTTGGTTGATCCGGGAGCATCAATCAACATAATGAACCTTCGGACGCTAGCATATTTGGAAATTGACGCTCGCGAGCTTGAAGCAGACAAGATGCTATTAAGAGGCTTCAATCAAAAAGGAGAAAGAGCTCTTGGACCGATAACACTACTAATGAAGACCGGTGATTTAGCAAAGACAACCGCAAAATTCCACATAATTGATTCTGAGACATCGTTCAACGCTCTACTGGGTCGACCATGGATTCATGAAAACCGGATGGTGTCGCCGTCTCTGCACCAATGCATAAAGTATTACGAAGGAGGGAAACAGTGCATCAAAGGTGACTTGCAACCATTCTCCGTACACGAGATTGGAATTCATGAAGATGCGGCCTACTACGCGCCTCCGAAGAAAACAATCTTTTCCAGAAATACCATACCAAATGAAGCAAAAGAAATCCGAGACGACGAAGAACCTGAAGTTCTAGTTCAACTGTCACTCACCACTCCCTTACGGCGAGATGGTGAAGATTTCTCCAAAACTCGCACCCGAGGTCGAGGCCGGGGACGAGGACGTGGAAGAAATATCGGAACGGTTGGACAAAAGAAACCGGCCATCGATGTTGATTGGTGTTGACCTCATTTTTGATGAGGTCTTCTCTTCTTCTCTTTAGTACTTAGGATCTAGCCTTAGGCTTTTCCTTTGACTATCCTAGAGGATTAGAATTGGGACCCACCACTTAGAAATTCAAATCACTTCTTAACTCCCTGCAAACTCCACAAACTTGATTGTAGACCCCTAATCACCTAGAGGGTTGAGATTAAATGTGGAAGTTTAAAGGATGAGTTCCTATAGGACTCTTTGGCCCTAGGACTGCCCTGGGTGGCCTGGTCTGGTGAAGGGTTGACTTACACACAAACTACACCTATATTCACACACCTCCTAAAAACACACCCATACCCAATTTGACCTCCTGACTCATGCAGGTGATTCACATGGATGGTCCTTAACCCCTAAGCCCTTGGGTAAGAGGGTTAGGAACAACATAGTGGGTGCCTCAAATGAGTCCCTTCATGGCTCATGTGGGTTTGATATGGCTTCATGGCTCAACCAAAATGATTTTACTCCACTTATATTCACCCAATCTTCAATTTTCCAAATTTTTAATTTTTGACCCCGGGACCCTACACCCGCCAACTTTACCCAAACCCTCGAAATTACCCAAATTTTCCAAAAATCTCCAAATCACCCAAAATTCCTCAAAACCAATCCCAAAAATTTCCACATCACTCAAATTGATCATCCATAACCAAAAATACCAAAAATTCCAAAAATACCTCCCAATACCCTCCAAATACCCAAAATACCCCTCTTAGCCCAAAAATCCAAAAATTCAGAAAATTCCCAGAAAATTCCAGAAAATCCCAAATATTCCCAATTTCATTTTGTTCAACTACACCATGGGCTAATTTTGTCAATTTACCCCACTTTTATCAAAATCCCCAATTTGACCCATTTTAACCCAAAGTAAGCCCAATGTCAAACCTAACCTACCCAATTGACCTAAATTCTGGTCCAATTCAATTCTAAACTTCAATTCAACATCCCCAACACCAATCTAGACCAAATCCAAGCCCAATTTGATTGGAATTGGGATCCAATTTCACTTTTGGCCTCAAAGCCCAATTTGGACCCATGACCCAAACTTAGCCCAAACTCACCCAATTCAACTCCAATTAACCCCAAATCTTTTCTAAACCTTCCTTAACATCCCCATAAACAAAACACTAACATGATTTGCCCAAAATTTAGACCCAAACCCCACTCAAATTCAACCCAAAATCAAAAAGCCCACTTTCCTAAACCATTTTAAAAGCCCATCTAAAACCATTTCAATGAGCCCAAAATCTACCCTAAAGCCCACATGACATTTCCATTTGCCATCCACTTAATCAAAGCCATTCCCTAAGTTCTAATCACATCATCAAATAATTCCAAATTAAGCCTCATGCCAAATTACCCCCTAAATGTCAAATATTTCTAAAACCCTTTTTCATGAAACAAGTCAACCTTTTTTCAAGCCAAATGCAAGCCATGCAAGCCATAGACAAGCCACATGAAGCCATGGGGGGTTTGACTTGTCACCAAGCCATTAATGGCAAGTGGAGGGAGTCCTTTCCTAAGCCTTCCTTAAGCCATTTTAACCTCTTTAATGCAACACTATAACCCAAAATTAACTTAAACTATTTGGATAGAGACCACACCATCCTCTCTTGGGCTGACCCAATCGATCCTCTCAGCCCAAAATCAGAGCCATGGGGAGGTGCACCCAACCCAAACCAATGGGTTGACCAAATTGAAGCCAAAATGGCCTCTTCCTCATTCCATTCCAAGCCACCCCCTTTACACATGGCAAGGCCCATTGATCGCACAAGCCTCCAGCCACGACCCACCCGAGCTTGAGGGTGACTCGACCTCGGCCGGCCAGCCACCACAGCCGCCGGAAACCACCGGGCCGAGAGCTCACATGTGAGCCGAACCTTGGAATTCCACCTTGCCGAGCTGCCCCATGCCCGATGGCCACCATAGCCTGTTCTTCCCATGCCCGGAGCAGCTCGATCCCAACCCTCGGCCATCCCTCGCGAGGCTCTCCAGCCACCTCTATTTAAACCCGACCCCCTCACGGCCATGGAGGAGAGTTGCATAAACCTTGCCGAAACTCGCCAAAATTGTTCCAAACCCTACTCTACACTTAGAGCGGTTGATCCCCAGAGTGTCAATTTGCCCTAATCCCCACTCGACGGAATCCGATTTCTCAGCCGAAATTTCACCCAAAACCAGGACATCTCCTCACAGTGAGCAAATTCCCAAATTGATTGGTCCTACACCTTCACTGGACCAAGGAAAGAAGTTTCCCACTGAAAGCCCCATCTCCAGGCCACCCAGTTGCTCCAATCTCCAAGCTTTGTGATCGGCTGTGGTCACTTTCATAGCTAGACAATTCACCAGGCCAAGGGACTTCATCTGGAGCTTACTTGGACCCAATCAAAGGTGACACAACTCTCAGATCGAAGCTTCACTTCTCTGAGCAAAGGTATGGACTCCCTCTTCTGCCCGAGCTTCCGAGAGATTCTCATTTTAATTTGAGTCGATTTAAATGTATGTTTACGAGTATGGATGTGTTCGTCTCTTCAAGACGAATCCATAGAAGCATAAGAACACGAAAATCCATTGAGAATCGAGTGAGTTCTTAGGGTTAGAGTGTGGACGGTCACGGGATCGCACCAGTCGTAGACGATGACCAGGAACCGTCGGATCGCGCGTGTATTGGATGGACGGCTTGGATTGCGTCGGACCAACAGATGGTGCGTGAACCGCGGGGCCCCGGGCAGCCGAGTCAGATAGCGGCGTCGAATGGGAGCGCGCCGCGTGGTCGTTTGGAGATGCCGAGGATGACAGGGCGCCGCGTGGATAAGTAGGAAATTAGGGATTTTTCTGATTTATTTAAATACCAGAACTTTAAAAATCCATATCTTTGTGTAGAAAAATCACAAAAATAAAATAAAAATACCCTCTTGCTCGAGTGAACGAGAGGAGAATAATATGGAAAAGAAATTAATTAATTTTGTCTAGTATTTTATTTTTAATTAATTATTTACCCCCTGCACATTTTCAATTCTCCATGCATTCATACAATTCACCATGGCATGAGACCATAGGGCTTTTGAAGCCTCTGAACTTGGGAACATTCCCTGAATTTTCCAAGGTCAGAGGCCATCTCTGTGAAAAGTTATTGATTTTTCAAATGCATGTGGCTGTTTTGAGTATTTTAATTCCAAAAATTAGCATGTTGTGAAATAAATTCTAGAAAAATTTGGTGATGTTCCTTATGACCAGAGAACCTTAGGAAAAATAGGACTTGAGTTAATTCACTCAAAATAACCCTAATTGGCTTAAACACCCAAAATAGACCCCTAATTAATTAGAGCTAACCATACATCAAATTGACTTGAAATTAACTCTCCACTGACCTTTAGGATCATAGGAATCCACCATAAAAATTTCAAGTCAATTGGACTTGGTTAGCCTCTACTAAATAGGTTGATTAGGCCATTTAGTCATTTTAAACTTTAAAAATTCATAACTTTCAAAATACCTTTCAAAAATTCACCAAATTGGTTTTGGAGTCTCTTTGATATCAGGGGAATTTAAGAAAATTAAAATTTCAATTTTCTAAAAAAGTTAATTTTTTAGTATTATTTTAATATTTTAATAATTAAAAAATAATAAAAATCACAAAAATAATAAAATTCACCAAAATGTCATATTTTGAAATTTAATCACTTAAGAACAAACCCCATATTTTTCTTAGGTCTATTTAATGAGATATTAAATTTTAAAGCCCTAGGGTAATTTTAAAATTAAAAAATGTATTTTCTAGCATTTTCACTAAAATAATTATAATAAATCAAAGAAAAATTAGAAAATTGTAAAATTTGGTTCTCTGGAATCCTTGATATCAGAGAGAATTTTAAAAATTATAAAATTCATTTTTCAACTTATATTCTATTTTTAAATTAATTAATACTCCAGAACTTACAATAATTTTAATAAATAAAATATAATTCAAAAAATCACAAAAATTGGTCCAAGTGGTCCTTTGGTCATTAGGAATGTCCCATAATTTTCTTAAGGACAGAAACTTTCCCTTGGTCATATTATTGAATTTTCCTTGGAAATCCTTATTTTCCATAAAAAATAATTATATAAATAAATTAAATGCAGAAAAATCACATTTTCTCCTCTAATGTCTTTATTGACATATGAGTGAAGTAACATAAAAATTTCAAGTTCATTTGAGCTCAATTTAGTAAGTTATGAAATTATTAGGCTTGAAGGGCAAAATGGTAATTAAAATTTTAACCCTTAATTAAAACTTTAGGCTTAATAAAATTAATAAGTAAAATATTTGATTTTAACTTGATTTGGATGATTGAAATTTAGATAATTAAAGGGTAGAAACCTACTAAACAATTTAAAATAATTGAAATAAACCTTAATTAAATAATTATTTAAATTTGGAAGAATAATAAAATTGGAATTATTAAAATAGGGATATTATTAGGAGGAGATTTATTCTTTAATTTAAAAATCCCTAAATTGATCATCCCAATAATATTTAATTCCTAATTAAAATAATAATTCAAGTTTAAGATTTAAAATGCTAAAAGACTTAATCATTAAATAAAATTAAAGTTAAATTATTTAAAACAAATTCCTTTAAAATTAAAAATTAAATTAAAAATTAAGAATTAAATTAAACTAAATTAAACTAAATTAAATTAAAGTAAATTAAATTAAATTAAATTAAATTAAATTATATTATATTAAATTAAATTAAATTAAATTAAATTAAATTAAATTAAATTAAATTAAATTAAATTAAATTAGATTAAATTAAATTATATTATATTATATTAAATTAAATTAAATTAAAATAAATTAAATTAAATTAAATTAAATTAAATTAAATTAAATTAAATTAAATTAAATTAAATTAAATTAAATTAAAAGTAAATTAAATTAAATTAAATTAAATTAAATTAAATTAAACTAAATCATATTACATTAAATTAACTTAAGTTAAACTAATTTAAATTAAACCACATTAAATTAAATTAAGTTAAATTAAATTAAATTAAATATAAAGACATGAAGAATTCAAAAATAAATCTAAAATAACTTGAACACTATTCCAAACTTAAATCACTAATTTGAACTTAAATTCGAATCACAAGTCATTAAATATCATTTTTGCCCTTAGGAGGTCTTACTAGTATAACTCCTAAATGGAGTATCAAGTGAAATGACACTTCACTTATAGGATATTCAAATGTCCCAGTTCACTGAGCAAGACAACAAAACTTAAACTCTCAGACGATTAATATCATTTGTATAATTAAATCCATTTGGACTTAAAACAATCCTAGAAATATTGAAAAGATGTTTAAGATTCGTCTTAAGCACTTCCTCAATATGATATGATATTTATAAGAACAATTTGACTTAGTTGTTCTTTGATGAAGAAAATCGTCCTCGAACTAAAACACAAGAACCTAGACGTCATAGGAGATGACTAGCTATAGGATTAGGAACTTGGTAGAAAACCATAACCCTTTCCTTAGCTTTACCTAGGAACTTACTTTAAATGCTTAAATATTCTAACGGTGTTTTAAGTGCGGCTTGGGATGACGGGAAGACCCTCCAGGTACGCTTTTATTTTATTGCGATTTACTTTACGGCAATTTATTTAATCGCGTTGCACTTTACCTTTCTTGAATGATAAACAACAGTTGCATGAAAACCTACACCTTTAGGACAGAAACCAAAACTGAAACCCATAACTAAATTAAAAGACACTACAAGATAAAATTCACCGCCACAACATTCAAAATATAAAACAACTCAAAATTTAATCACAAACGGAACAACAAAACTACAACTACAACTAAATTAAAACGTCTCATTGAATGATCGGGAATACCTCGGATGATGTAACCCACGTGTTGCTAACGGGATTTCCACGGTCTAAATGAAAGTGTGGAACTCATTTAGTTGAGTTTAGCAAATTCATACGGACTAAGTGAATTCGATGAAAATAACGGTGCGGGATGACGGAACCGTGGGATCTTAATCGGTTCCGTTTAATCGACTTTAAGATCTGTTTTAATTAAAATATTAAAGACACACGGAAATTAAGACTTTCTCTAAAACCAAACACTTCCCTCATCTCTTGATTTTTTTCATCTTCTACAACTAAACCTCTGCAACAACAAGGAGCTCGAGGCATGGTGGGCAGCACGGCCATCGTCGTCAGCAAAACTGAAATCTACATCAGCAAAACTTTCTTAGAATTAAATAACCGAGCCATAGGACTCCGAGGTAGTTTGCACAGGGCAACATAAATCCTCGACTCTTCGTTAGGCATTTGCATGATCATATCATGTAAATTAAGCCCTAACCGGTCTTAGGATTTCCGAGGTAGTCGTCCGATACGATATAAACCCTCACATCTTCGAGGCTATTTGTATGATTTTATCATACGAATATAAGTCCTAACTAATTAAAATTGGCGGGATCAAAATACTAAATAAACATTAGGACCTTCCTAAATTCGAACGAAACAATAGGATAGTCGGGAAATTACCGAGGTTCGCTTTGGATGCGTGATTTCTCCTACCCTTCTTCCTTTGGACTCCTAAAATAAAATGTTCCAAATTTAATCCATTCCCTATTGAAATTCAAAAATTCGATCCCTTGAAAACTTAAACTTTGAAATTCTTGAGAGCAGAACTGCGATTATTATCGAGAGTTTTCTTAGGTGATTTCCGTCACTTAAGATGTAATTAACTATAGGGGCTTACCCTTATAGGGAACTTTAAGAACCCGAGTAATATAAACCACGTTTAATGTTTTCATATTAAACAGGGGAACTTGTCGGCTTATAAAATTGGTTCGCGGACCAAACGGATGTCACAAACCTTTCTAGTTTATTTAATCGAGCCCCATCATCAAGCGAGTGTGTCTATTCTTCGGGATAGATACACGGTTTGTGGTGCGGCGCTCGTTTATATAAACTATTCGGGATATGAGATCAGTTTGATTTCATATCTTAAAATTTTCAAATTTAAAATTATTTTCAAAATCAAATACTACTTTTCAAATTATTTATTTAAATTAAATTAAAAAAACGCCGACAATTTCTGTAGGCGACCCCCTTTTCAAAATAAAACACATAACCTAAAAATATGCCGACAATTGGGAGAACACCTCCGAAGAAGAAGAAATCAAGAAAGAAGCAGCAACAATAAATCAGAAGAAACCACAGTTCAAGATCTCTCTCGAAGATGAAAAGAATGAAGAATATAAATCAATGTACGAGAAGATTAACCATTATGTGCATACTATGACCACGACCCCGATCCATTCTAATAAGATCGAGGGTATGGTGGTCGAGGAAGTACATGGTGGTGGTACTTAAGCCAATCGAGTTTTACCGTGGTGCTTCTTCTTCCAATGCTGAAAAAGATGTACAATTTGAAGATGTTACTTCATCTGAATTAATGGAACTACCTTTTGAGTGGTACTCTCCCTGTGTTCAAAATTTAATTCAACGTGGTGTCTTACCTCGACAATGGACAAAAGGCCGATCACAACATTTTGAAAGACTATGGAATAATGCCGGTCGGCTTCCCAATTCAAAACATGGTCTCGGATTCGGCACAGTAGGTTCAGTTGACGATACGGAATTTTGCTTGGTTGTCACTTGCGAACCTAATAAAAACTGCTTGGAAGCTTCAGAGGACCTCGAAGATCTACCAATCGAGATGCTCCACCAGAATTCGAAGAAGAAATCAGATCTACAATAGACGAGTTAATGGAAGTTAACTTAGGTACTAGCAAAGAGCATAGGCCAACCTTTGTTAGCTCCTTACTCAATAAAAAAGACTCCGAAGACATAATCAAGCTACTAATGGAATTCAAGGATTGTTTTGCTTGGAGTTATGACGAAATGCCAGGATTAGCTCCGGAAGTCGCGAGTTCACAAGTTAGGAGTAGATCCTACTTCGTTCCGATCAAACAAGCTCCCAGAAGAATGCGTCTAGAAATTGAGCAACAAGTAATAGCCGAAGTTAAGAAGCTAAGCGATGCTAAATTTGTCCGTGAAGAACAATATCCTACTTGGTTAGCCAACGTGGTACCGAGTCGGAAGAAGAATGGTCGGATCGAGATCTGCGTAGACTTCGAGAAATTTGAATAAAGCATGTCCGAAGGATGAATTTCCACTACCAATCCCAGAACTAATGATCGACATCGCTTCAACACATGAAATATTCTCATTCATGGATGGATCATCAGGATACAACCAGATAAAGATGGCACCGGAAGACGAAAAGCTCACGGCATTCGAACGCCGATCGGAGTGTATTCTACACGAGTAATGCCATTCGGACTAAAGAACGCAGGAGCAACATATCAAAGAGCGATGACAAAGATTTTAGATGATCTCATTCACAACCAAGTTGAATGTTACGTGGACGATGTGGTCATCAAAAGCAAACTGATGGAAGATCACCTGTATGATTTTAGAATTGTTTTCGAGCGACTAAGACAATACAACATTAAGATGAATCCTTTAAAATGCGCCTTCGGCGTCACCTCCGGGAAGTTTTTAGGATTTGTTGTCCGACATCGCGGGATTGAAATTGATCCGGAAAAGATTAAAGCTATCTTAGAAATGCCACCTCCTAAAATCTTGAAACAGCTACGATCCTTTCAAGGAAAGTTGGCATATCTTCGACACTTTATAACGAATTTGACAGGAAGGTGTCAGCCTTTTTCTGCTTTGGTTAAGAAGGGTTTCAAGTTTACTTGGGATTCCAGATGTCAACATGCTTTCGATGACATCAAACGATACTTAATGACACCTCCTGTCTTAGCAGCCCCAGTCTCGGGTAGACCGTTGATACTTTCTACCGCGGCTTTAGACGACTCCCTTGGAGCCCTGCTAGCCCAGGTCAATGATGAGGGAAAAGAAAATGTCCTATTGAGAAGCCTTGTTTGGCCCTGATCTTCGTCGCACAGAAGCTTAGGCATTACATGCTTTCTCATAAGGTAAACCTTATTTCGAGAGTTAATCCGTTGCAATATTTGATGACCCGACCGACACTTTCTGGCAGACTTGCCAGGTGGTCGATGATATTATTGCAATTTGACATAACTTTCGTTCCTCTTCGTGCCGTAAAGGGACAAGTCCTAGCTGATTTCCTTGCAGCACACCCTTTACCGGCAGATTCGCCTCTCGACGATGATTTGCCTGACGAGCAGATAATGAGCATAGAAGACACTGATGATCGACGTCGGGAACTATACTTCAACGGAGCGTCCTCAGCACAGAAAGACAAAGAATTGCAAATGATAGTGCCCGGTAAGGCAGGAATCAGACTAATCTTTATAACACCGGCGCGGGGGATGTTAAGATACTCCTACCACTTAACAAAGCCGTGCACAAACAACGAGGCAGAATACGAAGCCCTCATAACAGGACTAGAACTAAACATTCAAATGGGAATAACGGACATCGACATCTATGGAGATTCTCGGTTGATCATTCAACGAGTCGTCGGACAATACGGAATTTTAAAGCGAAGACTCGAGCAATACTTTCGAGTATGCCATGAAACTATTGGAACAAATTCGAATGTAACGATCTACAAGATCCCCGAGAGAGAAAATGCTCTCGCGGATGCGCTAGCTCGCCTTGCAAAAGAATTTTCCCGCTTACAAGATGAGTCGATTGAAGTGTCGGTTAAAGGACGACGGGTCCTATCACGGCTCGACATGGATATGATACGGAAATCGGAAAAGCGAGAGGAAGCGATTGCGGCGATGACGGAAAACACGAGAAGATTGGCGTCGACCGCTATAGTACTCACTGCAAACAGGTAAATTACGGACGATAAGTCATTAGACCATCAAATCAAGAAAAGAACTCCGTCTTACGCATTAATAAACAATATATTATACGGAAGGTCTTTTTATCGGATGTGGTTAAGATGCTCGAGCGGGTCCGAGGCTCGTGAAATTGTCGAAAAAGTGCATTCGAGACTTTGTGGCGCTCATCGGTCGGGTCGAAAATGAAAATGAAAATTAAAAGACTAGGGTACTCTCGGCCCTCGATGATGACCGATCGTATGAAAGTCGCCAAGAGCTGTCACTAGTGCCAAGTGCACGGAGTGGTTCTACACCAACCTCCAAATGTGCTACATCCGACAATTGCGTCTTGGCCATTTGAGTGTTGGGGCATGTTGACCTCATTTTTGATGAGGTATTCTCTTCTTCTCTTTAGTACTTAGGATCTAGCCTTAGGCTTTTCCTTTGACTATCCTAGAGGATTAGAATTGGGACCCACCACTTAGAAATTCAAACCACTTCTTAACTCCCCGCAAACTCCACAAACTTGATTGTAGACCCCTAATCACCTAGAGGGTTGAAATCAAATGTGGAAGTTTAAAGGATGAGTTCCTATAAGACTCTTTGGCCTTAGGAGCTGCCACAGGTGGCACAGTACGGTGAAGGGCTGACTTACACACACACTATACCTATACACTAAACTTTCACACACCTCCTAAAAACACACCCATACCTAACTTGACCTCCTGACTCATGAAGGTGATTCACATGGACGGTCCTTAACCCCTAAGCCCTTGGCTAAGAGGGTTAGGAACAACATAGTGAATGCCTCAAATAAGTCCTCTCATGGCTTATATGGGCTTAACATGGCTTCATGGCTCAAACAAAATGATTTCATTCCACTTACATTTACCCAATCTTCAATTTTCCAAATTTTCAATTTTTGACCCCGGGACCTACACCCGTCTACCTCAACAAAACCTTGAAATTACCCAAATTTTTCAAAATTCTCCAAAATCACCCAAATTCCTCAAAACCAATCCCAAACAATCCCACATCACTCAAATTGATCATTCATAGCCAAAAATACCAAAAATTCCAAAAATACCCCCCAATACCCTCCAAATACCCAAAATGCCCCTCTTAGCCAAAAAATCCAAAAATTCAGAAAATTCCCAGAAAATTCCAAAAAATCCCAAATATTCCCAATTTCATTTTGTCTAACTACACCATAGGCAAATTTTGTCAATTTACCCCACTTTTATCAAAATCCCCAATTTGACCCATTTTTAACCCAAAGTGAACCCAATGTCAAACCAAACCTACCCAATTGACCCAAATTATGGTCCAATTCAATTCTAAACTTCAATTAAACATCCCCAACACCAATCTAGACCAAATCCAAGCCCAATTTGATTGACATTTGAATCCAATTTCACTTTTGACCTTAAAGCCCAATTTGAACCCATGACCCAAACTTAGCTCAAACTCACCCAATTCAACTCCAATTAACCCCAAATCTTTTCTAAACCTTCCTTAACATCCCCACAAACAAAAAACTAACATAATTTGCCCAAAATTTAGACCCAAACCTCACTCAAATTCAACCCAAAGCTAAAAGACCCAATCTTGACCTAAACCCAAACCTAACCCAAGTAAGCCCAAACCCCAAAATCAAAACCCAACCAAAGTCAAAACCTTTTTGAAACACTCCCATAAACATTTCCCAACATTAATTTTACAACAATTTCAACCCTAGCCCAACATTGGCCCAAGTTAGCCCAATTTGACCTACATTAACCCCTTTACCAAAGAAGCCCAAATCCAACCCAATTCAAACCCAAATCACTCCAAACTTGTTTCAAATCAATCATGACACATCCTTAGACAAAACACAACATTTATTTGGCATGGCCCATTGCAAATTTTTCTATTCAAAAGCCCATTATCTAACCTAAAAGCCCACTCCCTTAAACCTTTCTAAAAGCCCACCTTTACCAAATTTTAAAAGCCCAAAGTCCATTTCCAAGCCCACATGAAACCTTTCTTCATCATTCCTTTGATAATCCTATTTGACCAAAGTCTTAAACCATCATGAAATCAACCCATTTTTAGCATCATGACAAATCCCATCAATGGAATCCAAAGTTTTCAAAATTCAGAATAACCCTTTTCCATGCAAGTGAGCCAACCTTTTCCCCAAGCCATGAGCAAGCCAAATGAAGTCATGGAGCCATGCATAAGCCATATGCAAGCCATGGGGAGCCCTTTCCACCTCACCATGCCACTTATGGCATGGAGAGGGGAGCCTTTCTTAAGCCTTCACTAAACCTTTTTTAACCTCATTCATGATACACTTTAACCAAAATTGGCCACCTCACTGTCGGCATATTTTTAGGTTATGTGTTTTATTTTGAAAAAGGGGGGGTCGCCTACAGAAATTGTCGACGAATTTTTTATATTTTAAATTTAATTTATATATATAGTTTAAAAGATAACATTTGATTTTGAAAGTAATTTTAAGTTTAAAAGTTTTAAGATATGAAATCAAGCCGATCTCACATCCCAAATAGTTTATATAAACGAGCACCACACCACAAACCGTGTATCTATCCCGAAGAATAGACACACTTGCTTGATGATGGGGCTCGGTTAAATAAACTAGAAGATTTGTGACATCCGTTTGGTCTGCGAACCAATTTTATAAGCCGACAAGTTCCCATGCTTAATATAAATGAATTAAGCAGGGTTTATATTACCTGGGTTCTTAAAATTCCCTATAAGGGCAAGCCCCTATAGTTAATTACATCTTAAGTGATGGGAATCACCTAAGAAAACTCTCGATAATAATCAGTAGTTCTGCTTTCAAGAATTTCGAAGTTTAAGTTTTCAAGGGATTGAATTTTAGAAATTTCAATAGGGAATAGATCAAATTTAGAACATTTTTGTTTTGGGAATTCAAAGGAGGAAAGGTAGGAGAAATCACGGATTCGAAGCGAACTTCGGTAATTTCCCGACTATCCTATTGTTTGGCTTGAATTTAGGAAAGTCCTAATGTTTATTTAATGTTTTGATCTTGCCGATTTTAATTAATTAGGACTTATATTTATATGATAAAATCATACAAATAGCCTCGAAGATGTGAGGGTTTATGTCGTACCGAACGATCACCTCGGAGTCCTAAGACCGGTTAGGGCTTAATTTGCAATGCAAATGCCTAACAGAAGGTTGAGGATTTATGTTGCACTAGGCAAACTACCTCGAAGTCCTATGGCTTGGTTATTTAATTCTAAGGAAAGTTTCTGTTGAAGTAGACTCGAGTTTTGCTGATGACGATGGCCGTGCTTGCCCACCATGCTCCGAGCTCCTTGTTGTTGCAGAGGTTTAGTTTTAGAAGTCATAAATCGAGAAGATGAGATAAGTGTTCGGTTTAGAGAAAGTCTTAATTTTCGAAGTGTTTTTTATGTTTTAATTAAAACAAATCTTAAAGTTGATTATAACAACACCGGTTAAGATCCCACGGTTCCATCCTTTCGGCATCGTTATTTTTATCGGATTCACTTAGTCCAGATAAATTTGCTAAACTCAATTGAATGAGTTCCACACTTTCATTTAGACCGTGGGAAATCCCGTTAGCAACACGTAGGTTACATCATCCGAGGTATTCCCGATCATCCAACAAGACGTTTTAATTTAGTTGTAGTTGTAGTTGTAGTTTTGTGTTCTGTTTGTGATTAAATTTTGAGTTGTTTTATATTTTGGAATGTTGTGGGGTGAATTTTATCTTGCAATGACTTTTAATTTAGTTTTGGTTTCAGTTTTATGGACTATCCTAAAGGTGTGGGTTTTCATGCAACGAGTTGTTTATCATGCAAGAAAAGTAAGTGCGATGCGATTAAATAAATTGCAATAAGGTAAATTGCAAAAATAAAAGCGTACCTAGAGGGTCTTCCCGTCATCCCAAGCTGCACTTAAAACACAATTAGAATATTTAAGCATTTAAAGCAAGTTCCTAGGTAAAGCTAAGGGAAGGGTTATGGTTTTCTACCAAGTTCCTAATCCTATAGTCGATCACCTCCTATGACGTCTAGGTTCTTGTATTTTGGTTTGAGGACGATTTTCTTCATCAAAGAACAACTAAGTTCAATTGTCCTTATAAATATCATATCATATCGAGGAAG
Source organism: Papilionanthe hookeriana x Papilionanthe teres (assembly GCA_022702705.1). Taxonomy (NCBI): domain Eukaryota; kingdom Viridiplantae; phylum Streptophyta; class Magnoliopsida; order Asparagales; family Orchidaceae; genus Papilionanthe; species Papilionanthe hookeriana x Papilionanthe teres. The sequence continues at coordinate 46,347,853 of CM040438.1, forward strand.
TGCTTAAGACGAATCTTAAACATCTTTTCAATATTTCTAGGATTGTTTTAAGTCCAAGAGAATTTAATTATACAAATGAATTAACCGTCCGGGAGTTCAAGTTTGTTGTCTTGCTCAGTGAACTAGGACATTTGAATATCCTATAAGTGAAGTAACACTTCACTTAACGCTCCGTTTAGGAGTTATGACAACAAAAGCTTTCGAGGGCAAATGGATGTTCAAGTGGTTCATGATTTAATTTCGATTCATTGGATTTAAGTTTGGAATAGTGTTCAAGTTGTTTTAGATTTATTTTTGAATTCTTTATGTCTTAGGTGATGTTATACTTAATTTAATTTAATTTGATGTAATTTAATTTAATGTGGTTTAATTTAATTTAATTTAAGTTAATTTAATATAATATGATTTAATTTAATTTAATTTAATTTAATTTAATTTAATTTAATTTAATTTAATTTAATTTAATTTAATTTAATTTAATTTAATTTTTTAATTTTAAATTAATATTTTATTTTAAAAGGGTTTGATTTAAATAATTTAACTTTAATTTAATTTAATGATTAAGTCTTTTAGCATTTTAAATCTTAAGTTTGAATTATCATTTTAATTAGGAATTAAATATTATTGAGATGATTAATTTAGGGATTCTTAAATTAAAGAACAAATCTCTTCCGAATAATATCCCTATTTTAATAATTCCAATTTTATTATTCTTCCAAATTTAATTAATTATTTTATTAAGGTTTATTTTAATTATTTTTAAATTGTTTAATAGGTTTCTACCCTTTAATTATTAAATTTCAATCATCCAAGTCAGATTAGGATCAAATATTTTACTCTTTAATTTTATTAAACCTAAAGTTTTAATTAAGGGTTAAAATTTTAATTACCATTTTGCCCTTCAAGCTTAATAATTTCATAACTCACTAAATTGAGCTTAAATCAACTTGAAATTTTTATGTGACTTCACTCATATGTCAATAAAGACATGAGAGGAGAAAATGTAATTTTTCTGTATTTAATTTATTTATGTAATTATTTTTGGTGGAAAATAGGGATTTCCAAGGAAAATTCAATAACATGACCAAGGGAAAGTTTCTATCCTTAAGAAAATTATGAGATATTCCTAATGACTAGAGGACCACTTGGACCAATTTTGGTGATTTTTTGAATTATATTATTTTTATTATAATTATTTTGAGCTTTGGAGTATTAATTAATTTAAAAATAAAATAAAGGTTTAAAAATAAATTTTATATTTTTCAAAAGTCTCTCTAGTATCAAGGAAATCAGAGAATCAATTTTTGTAATTTTCTGATTTTTCCTTGATTTATTAGAATTATTTTAATGGAAATGCTAGAAAATACATTTTTTATTTTAAAATTACCCTAGGGCTTTAAAATTTAATAACTCATCATAGAGACCTAAGAAAAATATGGAGTTTGTTCCTAAGTGATTAAAATTCAAAATGTGACATTTTGGTGAATTTTATTATTTTTGTGATTTTTATTATTTTTTAATTATTAAAATATTAAAATAATACAAAAAATCAACTTTTTTTAGAAAATTAAAATTTTAATTTTCTTAAATTCCCCTAATATCAGAGAGACTCCAAAACCAATTTGGTGAATTTTTGAAAAGCATTTTGAAAGTTATGAATTTTTAAAGTTTAAATTGGCTAAATGGCCTAATCAACCCATTTAGTAAGGCTAACCAAGTCCAATTGACTTCAAACTTTTATGGTGGGATCCTCTAATCCTAAAGGTCAGTGGAGAATTGATTTCAAGTCCATTTGATGTATGATTAGCTCTAATTAATTAAAGAGCTATTTTGGGTGTTTAAGCCAATTAGGGTTATTTCAAGTGGATTAATTCAAAACCTATTTTTCCTAGGGTCCTCTGGTCATAAGAAACATCACCAAATTTTCCTAGAATTTATTTCACAACATGCTAATTATTGGATTTAAAATACTCAAAACGGTAACGTGAATTTGAAAAATCGATAACTTCTCATATGGATGGCCTACGACTTTGGAAAATTCGGGGAATGTTCCCGAATTCGAGAGGCTTAAAGCCCTATGGTCTCATGCCATGGTGAATTGTACACATGCATGGAAAATTAAAACAATGCAGACAGTAAATAAATCATTAAAAATAAAATACTTGATGAAATTAAATGATTTCTTTTCCACATTATTCTCCTCTGTTCACTGAGCAAGTGGGTATTTTTGTTTTATTTTTCTGATTTTTTACACAAAGTTATGTATTTTTGAAGTTTAGGGAATTAAATGAATAAGAAAATACCCTAATTTTCTACTTATCCACGCGGCGCCGCGTCAACCTAGGCATCTCCGAAGCTCCGCGCGGCGTCTCCCGATTCGGCGCCGCCATCGACTCGGCGATCCGGGGCCCCGCGGGTCCGCGTACCAACGCGGCTGTCCAGGCTCGATCCGGACCGTCCACTCGATACACGCTCGATCCGACGGTTCATGGTCATCGTCTACGGCGGGTGTGCACCGTGACCGTCGACCTTCTAACCACTAATTTCTCGCTCGATTCTCGACGCATTTTCGTGTTCTTATGCTCTATGGATTCGTCTTGAGGAGACGAACACATCCATACTGATAAGCAAGTATTTAAATTGACTCAAATTAAATGGAGAATCTCTGTAAGCTCGGGAAGAAGAGTGAGTCCATACCTTTGCTCGGAGAAGTGAAGCTTCGATGCGAGAGTTGTGTCACCTTCGATTGGGTCCGAGCGAAGCTCCGGATGAAGTCCCTTGGCACGGTGAATTGTCCCAGCTATGAAAGTGACCACGGCGGATCACAAAGCTTGGAGGTCGGGACAATTGGGTGGCACGGAGATGGGGCTTTCGGTGGGAAACTTCTCCTCTTGGTACGGTGAAGGTGTAGGACCGGTCGATTTGGGGATTGATCCATTTGTGGAGAAGTGTCCTGGTTTTTGTCGCTGAAGTTTGAGCTCGAAATTGAGTTCGATTGGAGGGAATTGAGGCTGGAATCCGGTGGGGATCAAGTGCTCTATGTGTGGAGAGTGATGCGGTATGATTTTGGCGAGTTTCCTTAAGGTTTGGTTCGGCACCTCTCATGGCCGAGAGGAGGTGAGGTTTAAATAGGAGAGGGTGGAGGGCCTCCGGGGGAGTTAGGGCTTGGGATCGGCTTGCTTAGGTCGAGGGCGAACAGCCATGGTGGCCATTGGGCATGGGGCAGACTCGGCGAGGTGGAATTCCAAAGTTTGGCTCCTCCCGAGGTCTCGGCCATGGTGTTTTCCGGTGACACGGTGGCTGGCCGGCCGGGCACTAGTCACCATCTTGTTCGGGTGGGTCGGGGCTGGGGTTTAGTGTAGGCAATTGGCAAATGCCATGTGTAAAAGGCTTGGATTAGAATGGTATGAGAGAAGGCTCATTTTGGCTCAAATTGGTCAACCCATCCCTTTGGGCTAGGTGCGCCACCCAAGGCTTGGTTTAGGCTGAAGAGAAAGCGATTTGGCTCAGCATAATCAATAGGGTCAAGTCACCATCCAAGCACAATTAGGCATAAGCATGGTTAAGGGGAATCATGGGAGTGGTTAATCACCTTTAGGAATTAAGGAAAGAGTCTCCTCCTTTTGCCCAAAATGGCATGGTGACATGTAAAGAGGCTCTCATGGCTTCCATGTGGCTCATGCATGGCTTCATGGCTCATCTTTGGCTTGGGAAAAGTCAAGTCGATTTCATGGAAATGGGTTTAAGAAAATTTTGGCATTTTGATGGGAATTTGTATGGGGCTTAATTTGGAATGGCTTCAAGATGAGTTTTTGAAACTTAGGGATTGATTTAATTGAAAATATGGTGTAGAGCAATTGTCATATGGGTTTTGGATTGATTTTGGCCCTTTGGATTTTGGTGGAGATGGGCTTTAGGACGTTTCATGTAAGTGGGCTTTTAAGTTTCAAAATGGGCTTTTGGGTGGAGATTTTGCAAAGGGCCAAGCCAAATAAATGTTGGGTTTGATTTATGGATGTGTCATGAGTGATTTGAAGCAAGTTGGGAGTGATTTGGGTTTGAATTGGGTTGAATTTGGGCTTCCTTGGTGAATGGGTCAATATAGGTCAAATTGGGCTAACTTGGGCCAATGTTGGGCTAGGGTTGAAATTGATGTAAAATAAATGTTGGGAAATGTTTATGGGAGTGTTTCAAAGAGGTTTTGGCTTTGGTTGGGTTTTGACTTTGGGGTTTGGGCCTATTTGGGCTAGGTTTAGGTTTAGGTCGAAATTGGGCCTTTTAGCTTTGGGTTGAATTTGAGTGGGGTTTGGGTCTAAATTTTGGGCAAATCATGTTAGTGTTTTGTTTGTGGGGATGTTAGGGAAGGTTTAGAAAAGATTTGGAGTTAATTGGAGTTGAATTGGGTTAGTTTGGGTTAGGTTTGGCTCATGGGTCCAAATTGGGCTTTAAGGCCAAAAGTAAAATTGGATCCCAATGCCAATCAAATTGGGCTTGGATTTGGTCTAGATTGGTGTTGGGGATGTTGAATTGAAGTCTAGAATTGAATTGGACCAGAATTTGGGTCAATTGGGTAGGTTTGGTTTGACATTGGGTTCACTTTGGGTTAAAAATGAGTCAAATTGGGGGTTTTGACAAAAGTGGGGTAAATTGACAAAATTAGCCTATGGTGTAGTTGAACAAAATGAAATTGGGAATATTTGGGATTTTTTGAAATTTTCTGGGAATTTTCTGAATTTTTGGATTTTTTGGCTAAGAGGGGCATTTTGGGTATTTGGAGGGTATTGGGAGTTATGTTTGGAATTTTTGGTATTTTTGGCTATGAATGATCAATTTGAGTGATGTGGGAATGTTTGGGATTGGTTTTGAGGAATTTGGGTGATTTTGGAGAATTTTGAAAATTTTGGGTAATTTCAAGGGTTTTGGGTAGGCTAGGCGGGTGTAGGGTCCCGGGGGTCAAAAATTGAAATTTTGGAAAATTGAAGCTTGGGTGAATGTAAGTGGAATGAAATCATTTTGGTTGAGCCTTGAAGCCATATCAAGCCCACATGAGTCATGAAGGGACTCATTTGAGGCACCCACTATGTTGTTCCTAACCCTCTTAGCCAAGGGCATAGGGGTTAAAGACCATCCATGTGAATTACCTTTATGAGTCAGGAGGTCAAGTTGGGTGTGGGTGTGGGTGTGGTTTTAGGAAGTGTGTGAAAGTGTAGTGTATAGGTGTAGTGTGTGTAAATCAACCCTTCACCGACCAGACCACCCAGGGCAGTCCTAAGGCCAAAGAGTCCTATAGGAACTCATCCTTTAAACTTCCACATTTGGTTCCAACCCTCTAGGTGATTAGGGGTCTACAATCAAGTTTGTGGAGTTTGCAGGGAGTTAAGAAGTGGTTTGAATTTCTAAATGGTGGGTCCCAATTCTAATCCTCTAGGATAGTCAAAGGAAAAGCCTAAGGCTAGATCCTAAGTACTAAAGAGAAGAAGAGAAGACCTCATCAAAAATGAGGTCAACACTCACCTTGGATGGGGACTTCACCACATATGTGAGGCTGACCCAAATGATCTCACATCAGCCCAAATCAAGCCTTGGTGAGTGAACCAAGCCAAAACCATGAATTGACCCAAATTGGACCAAAAATGCTCCTTACACCCATGCCATTTAAATCCTTGACTTTACACATGGCATAGCCCAATTGATTGCACCAAGATCAAGCTCAATCATGTGAGTTTTCCTCAGCCAAAAAACCTTGATTAATGAACCAAGCCAACCCTCATGGCCACCCATGCTCCACCATAACCTTCCTTATTTAAACCCCACCTCCATGACCAAGTGGAAGAGATGCAAAGATTGCCTTGGGTAAACTCTGCCAAATTGTTCCCAAAGCTTCTCCAAGCACTCCTAAGCTCAATCCAATCATTTCCAATTGAGGCCTCACCTCTTGGACAAAGGTATCAAATTTTTCTCCTCTAACCGAGCCTGTTTTAATTTTCTGTAATTATTCACATGTTTTAAGTATATCATCACCGTATAGATGTGTGCTACTCGATTAGACGATCATTTTAAAAAAAATTTATTCAATTTCGTTGAGAATCGAGGGAGATATCAAGGTTTGAAGTTGGACGGTTTTGGGTGAATAGAACTAGGGAGAGAAGCGACGGCCGTCCGATCGGGCGTGTATCCAACGGTCGGCGCCGATGGAGTTGGACGGTAGCTGCATCCATGAACAGAACCGCGCCAGCCAATCAGGGAGCGACACGTGGCGATTGAGCGGGAAAATGAAATATTTTATTTATTTTTGACCCTAAACTTCAAAAATGCATAAATTTGTGTAGAAAAATCATAAAAATAAAATAAAAATACCCTCTTGCTTAGTGAACAAAGGAGAATAATGTGGAAAAGAAATCATTTAATTTCATTGAGTATTTGATTTTTAATAATTTATTTACTCTCTGCACATTTTCAATTCTCCATGCATGTATACAATTCACCATGGCATGAGACCATAGGGCTTTGAAGCCTCCGAATTTTGGAACATTCCCCGAATTTTCCAAAGTCGAGGCCATCCCTATGAAGAGTTATTGATTTTTCAACTCTAGGTTGCTAGTTTGAGTATTTTAATTCCAATAATTAGCATATTGTGAAATAAATTCTAGGAAAATTTGGTGATGTTTATTATGACCAGAGGACCCTAGGAAAAATAGGTTTTGAGTTAACTCACTTGGAATAACCCTAATTGGATTAAACACCCAAAATGGAGTTTTAATTAATTAGAGCTAATAATACATCAAATTGACTTGAAATCAATCCTCCACTAACCTTTAGGATCAGAGGAACCCACCATAAAAGTTTGAAGTCAATTGGATTTGGTTAGCCCTATCAAATGGGTTGATTAAGCCATTTAGCCAAAATTAAACTTAAAAAATTCATAACTTTCAAAATGCTTTTCCAAAATTCAGCAAATTGGTTTTGGAGCCTCTCTGATATCAGGGGAATTTAAGAAAATTAAAATTACAATTTTCTAAAAAAGTTGACTTTTTACATTATTTTAATATTTTTAATAATTAAAAAATAATAATAATCACAAAAATAATAAAATTCACCAAAATGTCACATTTTGAATTTTAATCACTTAGGAACAAACCCCATCTTTTTCTTAGGTCTCTAGGATGAGATATTAAATTTTAAAGCCCTAGGGTAATTTTAAAATTAAAAAAAATGCATTTTCTAGCATTTCCACTAAAATAATTCTAATAAATCAAAGAAAAATTAGAAAATTGTAAAAATTAGTTCTTTGATTTCCTTGATATTAGAAAGATTTTTTAAAAATATAAAATTCATTTTTCAACCTTTATTTTATTTTTAAATTAATTAATACTCCAAAACTCAAAATAATTATAATAAAAAGAATATAATTCAAAAAATCACCAAAATTGGTCCAAGTGGTCCTCTGGTCATTAGGAATGTTTCATAATTTTCTTAAGGACAGAAACTTTCCCTTGGTCATATTATTAAATTTTCCTTGGAAATCCCTATTTTCCACCAAAAATAATTACATAAATAAATTAAATACAGAAAAATCACATTTTCTCCTCTAATGCCTTTATTGACATATGATTGAAGTCACATAAAAATTTCAAAATCATTTGAGCTCAATTTAGTGAGTTATGGAATTAGTAAGCTTGAAGGGCATAATGGTAATTAAAATTTTAACCATTAATTAAAACTTTAGGCTTAATAAAATGAAAAAGTAAAATATTTGTTCTTAATCTGATTTGGATGATTGAAATTTAAATAATTAAAGGGTAGAAACCTACTAAACAATTTAAAAATAATTAAAATAAACCTTAATCAAATAATTAATTAAATTTGGAAGAATAATAAAATTGGAATTATTAAAATAGGGATATTATTAGGAAGAGATTTGTTCTTTAATTTAAGAATCCCTAAATTAATCATCTCAATAATATTTAATTCCTAATTAAAATGATAATCCAAATTTAAGATTTAAAATGCTAAAAGACTTAATCATTAAATTAAATTAAAGTTAAATTATTTAAATTAAATCCTTTTAAAATTTCAATTAAATTAATACTTTAACAATTAAAATTAAATCATCTTTAAAACATAAAAAATAAAATATTAAATTAAAATTAAAAATAAATTTAAATTAAAATTTAAATTAAATTAAATTAAATTAAATTAAATTAAATTAAATTAAAACATATTAAATTAAATCAAATTAAATCAAATTAAATTAAATTAAATTAAATTAAATTAAATTAAATCAAATTAAATTAAATTAAATTAAATTAAATTAAATTAAATCATATTAAATTAAATTAAATTAAATTAAATTAAATTAAATTAAAATAAAAAATAAAATCAAGTTAAAATTAAAATTAGATTAAATAAAATAAATTAAATTAAAATTGAAACTAAACCAAATTAAATTAAATTAAAGTTAAATTAAATTGAATTAAAAATAACATCACCTAAGAAATAAAGAATTCAAAAATAAATCTAAAACAACTTGAACAACTATTCCAAACTTAAATCCATTAACTGAAATTAAATTAAATCATAAATCACTTGAACATCAATTTGCCCTCGAAAGCTTTTGTTGTCACAACTCCTAAATGGAGTATTAAGTGAAGTGTTACTTCACTTATAGGATATTCAAATGTCCTAGTTCACTGAGCAAGATAACAAAACTTGAACTCCGGACGATTAATTCATTTGTATAATTAAATTCTCTTGGACTTAAAATAATCCTAGAAATATTGAAAAGATGTTTAAGATTCGTCTTAAGCACTTCCTCGATATGATAGGATGTTTATAAGAACAATTGAACTTAATTGTTCTTTGATGAAGGAAATCGTCCTCGAACCAAAATACCGACACACTAGACGTCATAGGAGATGACTAGCTATAGGAGTAGGACCTCGGTAGAAAACCATAACCCTTCCCTTAGCTTTACCTAGGAACTTGCTTTAAATGCTTAAATATTCTAATTGTGTTTTAAGTGCGGCTTGGGATGACGGGAAGACCCTCCGGGTACGCTTTTATTTTATTGCAATTTACCTTATTGCAATTTATTTAATCGCATCGCACTTACTTTTCTTGCATGATAAACAATCGTTGCATGAAAACCCACACCTTTAGGATAGTCCCTAAAACTGAAACCAAAACTAAATTAAAAGTCATTACAAGATAAAATTCACCGCCACAACATTTCAAAATATAAAACAACTCAAAATTTAATCACAAACGTAACAACAAAACTACAACTACAACTAAATTAAAACGTCTTGTTGGATGATCGGGAATACCTCGGATGATGTAACCTACGTGTTGCTAACGGGATTTCCCACGGTCTAAATGAAAGTGTGGAACTCATTCAGTTGAGTTTAACAAATTCATCTGGACTAAGTGAATCCGATAAAAATAACGATGCCGGAAGGATGGAACCGTGGGATCTTAACCGGTGTTGTTATAATCAACTTTAAGATTTGTTTTAATTAAAACATAAAAAAAAAACACTTGGAAATTAAGACTTTCTCTAAACCAGAACACTTCTCTCATCTCCTGATTTATGATTTCTAAAACTAAACCTCTGCAACAACAAGGAGCTCGGAGCATGGTGGGCAGCACGGCCATCGTCATCAGCAAAACCTGAGTCTACTTCAGCAAAACTTTGTTAGAATTAAATAACCAAGCCATAGGACTTCCAGGTAGCTTGCCTAGTGCAACATAAATCCTCAACTCTTCGTTAGGCATTTGCATGATCATATCATGTAAATTAAGCCCTAATCGGTCTTAGGACTCCGAGGTAGTCGTTTGGTACGACATAAACCCTCACATCTTCAAGGCTATTTGTATGATTTTATCATACAAATATAAGTCCAAATTAATTAAAATTGGCAAGATTGAAATATCAGATAATATTAGGATTTTCTTAAACTCGAAGCCAAACAATAGGATAGTTTGGGAAGTTGCCAAGATTCTTCTTGGATCCTCAGCTTTTCCTATTTCTCTTCCTTTTGGACTCCTGAAAATAAATGTTCCAAATTTGAGCTAATCCCTTTTGAAATTTCAAAAAATCCAATCCTTTGAAAACCTTAAACTTTAAAATTCTTGAGAGCAAAACCACTGATCATTATCGAGAGTTTTCTTAAATGATTCACTTCATATAAGATGTAATTAACTATAGGGGCTTGCCCTTATAGAGAACTTTAAGAACCCAGGTAATATAAACCCTGCTTAATTCATTTATATTAAGCAAGGGAACTTGTCGGCTTATAAAATTGGTTCGCAGACCAAACGGATGTCACAAATCTCCTAGTTTATTTAATCGAGCCCCATCATCAAGCAGTGTGTCAATTCTTCGGGATAGATACACGGTTTGTGGTGCGGTGCTCATTTATATAAACTATTTGGGATGTGAGATCGGTTTGATTTCATATTTTAAAACCTTTAAACTTAAAATTATTTTCAAAATCAAATACTACTTTCTAAACCATATATACATATTTAAATTAAATTTAAAATTTAAATTTTGCCGACAATTTCTGTAGGCGACCCATTTTCAAAAATACAACACACCAACCTTAAAATATGCCGACAGGGCACAGATATAGTGGGTCCGATAGAACCACCCTCTTCAAGAGGACATCGCTTCATCCTTGCAGCTACAAACTACTTTTCTAAATGGGCAGAAGCAGTTCCACTCAGAGAAGTAAAGGCACACCACGTGCTACAGTTTTTCAAAAATCAAGTTGTCTACCGTTTTGGGGTACCGCGCAGAATCATTTCAGATAATGGGTCCGCATTCAGAAGCACAAAAATCAACAATTTTATCAGAAGACATGGAATCGATTGGCAATACTCAACAATCTACTATCCAAGAGCAAACGGCTTGGCCGAGGCTTTTAATAAAACTCTCGTTTAAATTCTAAAGAAAACTTTGGACGACAATAAGAGGAATTGGCACGAGAAGTTGTTAGAAGCCTTATGGGCCTACAGGACAACTTTTAGGACTCCTACTCAGTCTACGCCTTACGCTTTAGTATACGGGTCTGAGGCAGTATTACCATTGGAAGTGCAGCTTCCACCACTCAGAATTGCAGTTGCAAATAAAATGACTACAGAAGAGAATGCCAGATTACGACTAGAAGAACTGGAAAGCTTGGAAGGGAAAAGACATGCAGCGCAGCAAAATTTGGAACTGTACCAAGCTAAGATGATCCAGGCCCATGATAAACTGGTCCGCCCAAGAACTTTCAAAGTTGGTGACTTAGTTTTTGTTCTCAGAAGACCTATTCTTGCACATCGCAAGATGGGAGGCAAATTTGAACCGACTTGGGAAGGGCCGTTTTTGGTCGAGGCAGTCTACTCAGGAGGCTCCTACCAACTTGTGAATTGCCAAGGAGAACGACAAATGCTTCCAATCAATGGACGGTATTTGAAGAAGTATTACGCAACTCGATGTTTCGAAGGGTGGCCTCTAAAATAGAGTCTTATCCCTAGAAACATGGGTGAAGCAATCACTTTGTGACCGGGTCCGAACCCAAAAACATAAAAAAGGATAAAAAAATCATTAAATATATATATATATATATGTGCTAAAAATGAAATATGTGAAATCATAATAATAAAGTTTTACCCTTCCTTTCAAATCAAATCTTGTTCCTGATCTTTCCTCATCTTTTCCCACCTTCCTTTAAATTAAAATAAGTGAATAAGAATATTCAGTGATAAATATTTTCTTAATGTTCTTGTTCTTAGTACAACCCCTGATCCTTTCCTTGTCTTCTTCGCAGGGAAATGTCGAACGGGCGGTTGGTCCTAAACTTTAAAAATGGCGTGAGTCTCGCACTCGATGAAAAGAGGGTGAAGGATGGAGCAGTGATAGAAATTGATTCTGACTTCACACCAGCCAGCCTACAGTACGAAGAAAATGATTGGGTCTCAGTGGACCGAGAAGAGCTTCATAGCCATACAGTGATGAAGATGGGTGGCCCAAGACACCAATCCAGCAACAAGAAAAGAAAGACAAACACCGAGGAAAGCAAGAAAATCAAGTCTGTAGTTGCCACGGCAGAGGGCAGGCTCGTCAGCGCCGCGCCCGCAGAAGTTCAAGGGGTAAGGAGAGCTACTCTCACTGCTACCCAAAGAAGGAATAATAATCGCCGTATCTGCAAGATGTTGACTAAACTAGCAGTAGATCAACATGAGGAAACAGCCACCTTCGCCGACACACACATTTCAAAGATACCGGTTCATCAGGAACCTAAAAAAAGGGAACAAGCTCCGAGAACAACAGAAAAGATAAGGGGAACTCTAAGAAGATCAGAGGCAGAGAGATTACCACGACGCCAGTCAGAGCCACCAGTGGTAAGAAACCTTGTTGCGAAAGCAACCCCGGAGGATGTCCCGACAGAGACAATCCCCGAGGGGCCAAGGTATGCAGGAGAACGTGACGGGATTGAGCCGTACATCCCGCAATACGTTACTAGGCCTTGTCACTTGCAGATCATCCCAGAATATGAACTAGAAAGAATGCAAAATGTTGAGAAAAAGACTTTCGAATACTTTGAAAGGATTAGAGGCAAGAGAATCAACATTTTGGAAGGCCTCGAGTTACACACAGGTGTATTTTCAGAGTACGAGCAACAGCAGATTGTGGATTGCATCTTAGAACTTCAGAAAATGGGTCGAACAGGCCGTCTGAGAGAAAAGACTTATTCGGAACCCCAGAAATGGATGCCAGGGAAAGGGAGGGTCACAATACAATGCGGATGTTGCTATAACTTCGCAGAGGACAGAAAAGGAAATCCACCAGGGATACTCCGTCACAGTGAGGTGGATCCAATGCCGAGGATAATTAAAAGAATGGTGAAAAGAATGATAATGTGGAGGGTACTGCCAGCAGACTGCATACCCAACAGTTGCATCATCAACATTTATCAGAAGGGCGACTGCATACCTCCACACATAGACCACCATGACTTTGTCAGACCTTTCTGCACAGTTTCATTCGTCAACCAATGCAATATCATGTTCGGATCTGACCTCCGGATAGCAGGCCCGGGTAAGTTCCGAGGGCCGGTGGAGATACCACTTCCGGTAGGTTCCGTCATGATATTACAAGGAAATGGAGCGGACATCGCAAAACATTGTATACCGGGAGTACCAGTGGAGCGGATCTCCGTCACTTTTAGAAGGATGGACAACAGAAAGGCGCCTTACCACTTCCAGCCAGATCCAGAATTGGAGAGTCTCCGGCCCTACGAGCTGTGAGTTACACGGGAAATAGCACACCTCCAATACACATCCATGCGGCATTCCTGCCAAGGATGGCTTGGAAGGTGATGTTATTGACCGTGTATCTCATTATTCAGACATGGATTTTTGACAGATACTTTTTGGATGGATCAACAAGAATCATACATAGTCCGTTTTGAGTCATGGATTGTATGAGATATATTTCAGATCAAGTTGTATGTTGTATCTTCAAAAAGATTGGAATGAAAGTGACTATGTCACATTTTGGCCTTCACATCTTTTTGTGCAAATTGACTGGGAAACGCCATTAGAGTTAAATGAACTTTGAACAAAGAACGGAAAAGAAAAGGAAAATAAATGAAAATTCTCCCTCTTAAAAAAATAAATAAATAAAATCCAAATGTTAAAACGAACTCCAAATTCACATGAACATCAAATGAATAACAAAAATAAAATTGGATCGCTAAAAGAAAAACAAAATGAGAATGAATCTCAAATTGAATTTCTATCTAAATCCGTCCTTTCAAATCCTCCAGTTCTTTTCAAATCAAATATACTTCAAACTCCTTTTCCGGGATGGTTCTTCCTCACGGGAGGCCCACACTTCAACTTCAAAATCTTACACCTTTTCGTCACAATCGAAATCCGTTGATTTTCTGTGATCTCCTTTCCCTCTTGTAGGAATATCGACTAGGTCTATTGACACGGAGCTACGAAATCTGTTCAATTTGGTTCCGATGGCATGAGGCCGGGTCCTTCTTCATACGTACAACTTTCCGAGGCCGGTACCTACATTCCGGTCCTCATTTGGGATCGCACCTACATTCGACTCCCGTACAACTTTCCGAGGCTGGTACCTACATTCTAGTCCTCATTTTGGGATCAGTACCTACATTCTGACTCCCGTACAACTTTCCGAGGCTGGTACCTACATTCCAGTCGTCATTTTGGGATCAGTACCTACATTCTGACTCCCGTACAAACTTCTGAGATTGGTACCTACATTCCAGTCCTCGTTTTGGGATCAGTACCTACATTCTGACTCCCATACAACTTTCTGAGGCTGGTACCTACATTCCAGTCCTCATTTTGGGATCAGTACCTACATTCTGACTTCCGTACAACTTTCCGAGGCTGGTACCTACATTCCAGTCCTCATTTTGGGATCAGTACCGACATTCTGACTCCCGTACAAATTTCTGAGACTGGTACCTACATTTCAGCTCTCATTTCGAGATCGATACCTACATTTCGATTTTCATTCGAATTGATACCTACATTTCAATTCTAAACTTCCAAGACTGGTACCTAAATTCCAGCTCTCACTTCGAGACTAGTACCTAAATTCTAGTTCTCATTCCGAGATCAGTACCCAAATTCTGATTCTCATCCTTTTCGAGATCAGTACATAAATTCTGATTCTCATCTTTCGGGATTGATACTTAAATTTCAAATCTCACTCTCTCGAGATCAGTACCTAAATTCTGATTCTTATCCTTTTTCGTCGATACTTAAACTCTGATTCTCACTTCGGGGTTGGTACCTAAATTCTAGTTCTCTTCGCAATCCCAAGATTGAAACCTAGGTTTCAATTCTCATTTCAAGTCCAAAAATTGATTTTAAATCAAACTTTAATCCAAGTTAAAACTCGAAATCTAAATTTACACATCAAAACTTGAACATAAAACGAAATGAAATCTAAATTGAAATCCCCAGATCTTGTGATTTGGAGTTCACCTCCTTTTCCATTCCCCAGCGAGAGTTCAGGAATCTCCAATCTTGGAGATATATTCGATACTCCCCAGCGGAAATTCTTCTACTTTGTCCTAAGTTTGTCACTTGGACATCTGTGTTACTTTTATTGATCTCTTCGGTCAACGCCAATACGCCCGGTGTGCTTAGTTAGCACACCACACCTATTGGGGGTCCATTTGTTGACCTCATTTTTGATGAGGTCTCTTCTCTTCTCTCTTCTTAGTACTTAAGATCTAGCCTTAGGCTTTCCCTTTGACTAATCTTAGAGGACTAGAAGTGGAACCCACCCCCTTTAGAAATTCAAACACCTCTTGACTCCTCGCAAACCCCACAAGTTTGATGGTAGACCCCTAATCACCTAGAGGGTTGAGATCAAATGTGGAGGTTTAAAGGATGAGTTCCCCATGGGACTTTTTGGCCTTAGGGATACCCCGAGTGGCCCGGTCTCGAGTGAGGGCTGACTTACACATGTACTAAACTCGTCACACACACATTCCAAATCCTAAAATTATTCATGCCTAGCTTGACCTCCCGACTCATGTAGGTAATTCATATGGATGGTCCTTAACCCCTCAGCCCCCGGCTAAGAGGGTTAGGAACAACATAGTGAATGCCTCAAATGAGTCCTCTCATGGCTCATATAGGCTTAATATGACTTCATGGCTCAACCAAAGTGATTCCACTTTGCTCAAATTTGATCAATCTTCATTTTTCCAAAATTTCAATTTTTGACCCCCGGGACCCCTACACCCATCAAACCTACCAAATGCCCTTAGAACTACCCAAAATTTGCAAAATCACCTAAATTTCCCAAAATTCCTCAAAATCAATCCTAAACATTTCCCCCACTCAAATTGACCATCTCCAGCCAAAAATACCAAAATTTCTAAAAATACCCCCAATACCCTCCAAATTACCAAAATGCCCCTCTTGACCCAAAAATCCAAAAATTCAGAAAATTCCCAGAAAATCCCAAATATTCCCAATTTCATTTTGTCCAACTACACCATGGGCCAATTTTGTCAATTTACCCCACTTTTGCCAAAACCCCCAATTTAGCCCATTTTAAACCCAAATGAACCCAATGTCAAACCAAATCACCCAAATTGACCTCAATTTTGGTCCAATTCAATTATAGACTTCAATTAAATATCCCCAATATCAATCTAGATCAAATTCAAGCCCAATTTGATTGGCATTTGAATCCAATTTCATTTTTAAGCTTAAGGCCCAATTTTGACCCATGACCTAAACCTAGCTCAAACCAACCCAATTCAATCCCAATTTGACCCAAATCTTTTCTAAAACCTTCCTAGTATCCTCACAAACAAAACACTAACATGATTTGCCCAAAATTTGGACCCAAACCTTACTCGGCTTCAACCCAAACCCAAAATTCCTTAAATGGGCCTACACCCAAACCTAACCCAAATGGGCCCAAATCCCAAAATCAAAACCCAACCAAAGTTGAAACCTATTTGTAACACCCCCATAAATATTTCCCAACATTAATTTTACATCAATTTCAACATTAGCCCAACTTTAGCCCAAGGTAGCTCATCTTGACCCATTTGGACTCTATCACCAAAGAGACCCAAATTAGACCCAATCCAATTCCAAATCACCTCAAACTTGCTTCAAATCACTCATGACACATCCTTAAACCAAACCAAACATTTATTTGACATGGCCCTTTACAAACTTTTCATCTAAAAGCCCATTTTGAAACATGAAGGCCCACTCCCTTAAACCATTCTAAAAGCCCACCTTTACCAAATTTTAAAAGCCCAAACCCATCCTAAAGTCCATATGACACTCTCCCTCATCTTACATTCAACTTAAAATCATTTCTAAAGTCCTAATTTATCATTAAACCATTCCAATTCTAGCCACATGACAATTCTCACCAAAATGCCAAAAATCACAAAACCCTTCCTCATGAAAGTTGACTTAACTTTTCCTAAGCCAAATGGAGCCATGAAGCCATGCATGAGCCACATGAGAGCCATGAGAGCCTTGGACACTTCACCATACCCAAGATGGCAAGAGGAGGGAGCTCTTTCCATGTTCCCTTAATAGGATTAGCCACTCCCATGATTCCACTAAACCTTGCTTAAGCTTAATTGTACTTGGATGGTGACCCTTCCCCACTGATTAAGCTAACCTAAACCACTTTTTGTCAGCCTAAAATCAGGTCATGGAGAGGTGAACCCAACCCAAACACATGGGTTGACACAAACCAAGCCAAAGAAGCCATGCCCCCATTCCATTTTGATCTAACCACTTTACACATGGCAACAGCCAATTGAACTCACAAACATCAAGCCCTGGACCTCCTGACCCTGAGGGTGACCCATGCCTGCCGGCCAGCCACCTGGGCCGCCGGAAAACACCACACCCGAGAGCTCCCATGTGAGCCCACATTGAAATTCTCCCTTGCTGAGTTGCCCCATGCCCAATGGCCACCATGGCTGTTCTTCTCCTCACTAGAGCAGCTGATCCCAACCCCTAACTCCCCCTGGGAGGCCCTCCACCCATTCCTATTTAAACACCACCCCCTCTCGGCCAAATAGGAGACTGAAACAAACCATACAGAAACTCTGCCAAAATCATTCCAGACTCTCCCCACACCTGGAGAACTTGATCCCCACTGAAATCCCCCTACCATTTCCTCTCTGTGAGCTAAATTTCAGTGTTGAAATTTAAGCCCAAAACTAGGACACTTCACCACAGTGAGTCAATCCTCAAATTGATTGACTCTACACCTTCACCGACCAAAAGGAGAAGTTTCCCAGCCAAAAGCCCCCTCACCTGGCCAGCCATTGCTTCCAGCCTTCAAGCTTTGTGATCGGCTGTGGTCACTTTTGTACCTAGGCAATTCACTAGGCCAAGGGACTTCATCTGGAGCTTGCTTGGACCCAATCGAACGTGACACAACTCTCAGATCGAAGCTTCACTTCTCTAAGCAAAGGTATGAACTCTCTCTTCCTCCCGAGCTCCTGGAGATTCTCCATTTGATATGAATCGATTTCAATGCATGTTTACCGTATGGATGTGTTCGTCTCTTCAAGACGAATCCATAGAGCATAAGAACACAAAAATCCGTTGAGAATCGAGTGTGTTCTTAGGGTTTTAGTGTGGACGGTCACGGGTGCACACCAGTCGTAGACGATGACCAGGAGCCGTCAGATCGAGCGTGTATCGAGCGGACGGTCGGGATCGAGCCGGACAGCGCGATGGTACATGAACCGCGGGCCCCTAGAGCACTGAGTCGGATGGCGGCGTCGAACCGAAAAGCGCCGCGTGGCTGTTCGGAGATGCTAAGGATGACGCGGCGCCGATTCGGATAAATAGAAAAATAGGATTTTATGGATTTATTTAATTACCAGAACTTAGAAAATCCATAACTTTGTGTAGAAAAATCCTAAAAATAAAATAAAAATACCCTCTTGCTCAGTGAACAGAGGAGAATAATGTGGAAAAGAAATCAATTAATTTCATTTAGTATTTTATTTTTAATGATTTAATTACTCTCTGCACTATTTTAATTCCATGCACATAGACAATTCACCATGGCATGAGACCATAGGGCTTTTAAAGCCTCTGAACTTGGGAACATTCCCTGAATTTTCCAAGGTCAGAGGCCATCCCTATGAGAAGTTATTGATTTTTCAATTGCATGTTACTGTTTTGAGTATTTTAATTCCAATAATTAGCTTGTTGAGAAATAAATTCTAGAAAAATTTGGTGATGTTTCTGACCAGAGGAACCTAGTAAAAATAAGTTTTGAGTTAACTTACTTGAAATAACCCTAATTGGTCTAAATACCCAAAATTGAACTTTAATTAATTAGGGTTAACTACACATCAAATTAACTTGAAAACAATTCTCCACTAATCTTTAGGATCAGAGGAACATCACATAAAAATTTGAAGTCAATTGGACTTGATTAGCCCCACCAAATGGGTTGATTAAGCCTCATAAGCAAAATGGATAAAATTAAACTTTAAAAATTCATAACTCACAAAATACTTTTCAAAAATTCACAAAAATGATTTTGGAGCTTCTCTGATATTAGAGGAACTTAGGAAAATTAAAATTATAATTTTCTAAAAAAGTTTATTTTTATCATTATTTTAATATTTTTAATAATTAAAAAATAATAAAAATCATAAAAATATTAAAAATCACCAAAATGTCACATTTTGAATTCTAATTACTTAGGAACAAATCAAGTATTTTTCTTAAGTCCCTAGGATAAGATATTGAATTTTAAAGGCTTAATGTAATTTTTAATATTAAAAAATGTATTTTCCAACTTTTTTCACTAAAATAATTATAATAAATCAAAGGAAAATCAGAAAAATACAAAATTTGTTTCTCTGAACTCCTTGAGGTCAGAGAGATTTAAGAAAAATATAAAATCCATTTTTCAACTTTAATTTTATTTTAAAATTAATTAATACTCCAAAATTCAAAATAATTCTAATAAATAAAATATAATTCAAAAAATCACCAAAATTGGTCCAAATGTTCCTCTGGTCATTAGGAACATCCCATAATTTTCTTAAGACATAAATATTTCCTTGGTCATGTTATTGAATTTTCCTTGAAAACCCCTATTTTCCATTAAAAAATAATTACATAAATAAATTAAATACAGAAAAATCACATTTTCTCCTTTAATGTCTTAATTGACATGTGAGTGAGGTTACATAAAAATTTCAAGTTCATTTGAGCTTAATTTAGTGAGTTGTAGAATTATTAAGCTTGAAGGGCAAAAGGGTAATTAAAAATTTCAACCCTTAATTAAAATTTTAGGATTAATAAAAAAGGGGAGGGTAAAATATTTGATTTTAAACTGATTTTGGATGATTGAAACTTAAATGATTGGGGGTAGAAACCTATTAATCATTTCAAATGTAATTAAAATAAAACTTTAATTAATTAATTAATTAAAATTTCGGAAGAATAATAGAAATTGGAATTATTAAAGTAGGGATATTATTAAGAGGATATTTATTCTTTAATTTAAAAATCCCTAAATAAATCACTTCAATAATACTTAATTCTTACCTAAAAAAAATTAAAATAATAATCCAAATTAAAATTAAACTAAAATTAAATTAAATTAAAATTAAATTAAATTAAAATTAAATTAAATTAAATTAAATCAAATTAAATTAAATTAAATTAAATTAAATTAAATTAAATCAAATTAAATAAAATAAAATTAAATCAAATTAAATTAAATTAAATTAAATTAAATTAAATTAAATCAAATTAATTAAATTAAAATTAAATTAAATTAAATCAAATTAAATTAAATTAAAATTAAATTAAATTAAATTAAATTAAATCAGATTTAATTAAATTGAATTAAATTAAAATTAAAATCAAATCAAATTAAATTAAAATTAAATTAAATGGAATTAAAATTAAATTGAATTAAATTAAATTAAAATCATTTAACAACAAACTTAATTGAAATCATTAAGAATTAAATCTAAAATAATTTGAACACTATTCCAAACTTAAACTAATTTTTTATAATTAAGTCAAAATTAAAATTAAATCATTAAGTTTAAATCATTAAAATACCTAATAAGTTGATTTGCCCTTTTAAAGCTCTTATTATTATAACTCTTAAATGAGGTGTCAAGTGAAGTGTTACTTCACTTATAGGATATTCGAAATGTCCTAGTTCATCGAGCAAGAGAACAAAACTTAAACTCCTGGATGATTAATTCACTTGTATAATTAAACTCCCTTGGACTTAAAACAATCCTAGAGATATTGAAAAGTTGTTTAAGACTCGTCTTAAGCACTTCCTCAATATGATAGGATGTTTATAAGAACAATTGAACTTATTTATTCTTTGATGAAGAAAATCATCCTTAAACTAAAACACAAGAATCTAGACGTCATAGGAGATGACTAGCTATAGGATTAGGACTTTGGTAGACAACCAAAACCTTTCCTTAGCTTTACCTGAGTACTTGTTGAAATATTTAAATGCCTTAACATGTGTTTTAAGTGCGGCTTGGGATGACAGGAAGACCCTCCGGGTATGCTTTTATTTTATTGCAATTTACTTTATTGCGATGTACTTTACTTTTCTTGCATGTTAAATAAAGCTGTTGCATGAAAACCAAAACCTTTAGGATAGTCCACGAACCGAAACCAAAACTAAATTAAAAGTCATTACAAGATAAAAATTACCGCCACAACATTTCAAAATATAAAATAACTCAAAATTTAATCACAAACAAAACAACAAAACCACAATTGCAACTAAATTAAAACGTCTCGTTGAATGATCGGGAATACCTCGGATGATGCAACCCACGTGTTGCTAACGGGATTTCCCACGGTCTAAATGAAAGTGTGGAACTCATTCAGTTGGGTTTAGCAAATTCATCTGGACTAAGTGAATTCGATGAAAATAACGGTGCGGGATGACGCGAACCGTAGGATCTTAATCGGTTCGTTTAAACAACTTTAAGATTTGTTTTAATTAAAATATTAAAAACACTTGGATTTTAAGATTTTCTCTAAACCAAAACACTTCTCCCATCTCCCGATTCATGACTTCTAAAACTAAACCTCTACAACAACAAGGAGCTTGGAGCATGGTGGGTAGCACGATCATCTTCGTCAGCAAAACAACTCTACATCAGCTAAACATTCCTAGAATTAAACAACCAAACCGTAGGATTTCGAGGTAGTTTACCTAGTGCAACGTAAATCCTCAACACTTTTGTCAGGCATTTGCATAATCATGTTATGTAAATTAAGCCCTAACCGGTCTTAGGACTCCGAGGTAGTCGTTTGGTACAACATAAACCCTCACATCTTCGAGGCTATTTGCATGACTGCATCATACGAATATAAGTCCTAATTAATTAAAATTGGCAGGATCAAAACAATAAATAAACTCCCAAATTGAAGTCAAACAATAGGATAGTTTGGGAAGTTGCCAAGATTCCTCTTGGATCCTCAACTTCTTCTACTTTTCTTCCTTTGGATTCTCAAAATAAAATGTTCCGGGTTTGAGCTAATCCCTATTGAAATTCCAAAATCCAATCCTTTGAAAACCTTAAACCTTGAAATTCTTGAGATCAAAACCACTGATCATTATCGAGAGTTTTCTTAAATGATTCCCGTCATTTAAGATGTAATTAACTATAGGGGCTTGCCTTTATAGGGAACTTTAAGAACCTGAGTAATATAAACCCCGCTTAATTCCTTTATATTAAGCAGGGGAACTTGTCGGCTTATAAAGTTGGTTCGCAGACCAAAAGGATGTCACAAATCTTCTAGTTTATTTAACCGATCCCCATCATCAAGCAGTGTTTCTATTCTTCGGGATAGATACACGGTTTGTGATGCGGTGCTCATTTATATAAACTATTTGGGATGTGAGATCGGTTTGATTTCATATCTTAAAATTTTCAAACTCAAAATTGTTTTCAAAATTAAATACTACTTTCTAAATTATATATATATATTTAAATTAATTTTAAAAATCTAAAATTCGCCGACAATTTCTATAGGCGACCCCCTTTTCAAAAATACAACAGATAACCTAAAAATATGCCGACAATGCTTTATGCTCATGTTCAACTGGGAAATGACAAGCTTTTCCAAAAATTAACCTATATGGGGACATTCCTATGAAGTTACGTAGGCAGATCCCATAGGCCCACAAAGCATAATCCAATTTAATTGATCAATCCTTTCTATTTGGATTAACTGTCTTTTCCAATATTCTTTTATTTTCACAATTGAATAATTCAACCAAACTATTTATCTGCGGATGATAAGCAGTAACAATGTGATGGTTAATATGATATTTCTTTACTAACTTTTCCATAATCACATTTCTAAAATGACTTCCCCCATCAGTTATGATTACTCTTAGTATTCCAAATTTGAAAAATATATGCTTATTTAAAAACTTTGCAACACTTTGAGCATCATATCGAGGTAAAGCAACAACTTCTATCCATTTAGATACATAGTCTATTGCTATCAAAATGTATGTATTTCCGAAAGATGGTATAAATGGTCCCATGAAATCTAATCCCCAAACGTCAAATATTTCAACTTCTAACATATAATTGAGGGGCATCTCATTTTTTTAAGAAATATTGCCTAAACATTGACATTGATCACAATTTTTAATATAAACATTAACATCTATAAAATTTGTAGGCCAATAAAATCTAGATTATAAGATTTTATATGAAGTTTTATCAACTCCAAAATATCCCCCATAATCAGAATTATGATATTTTTGAATAATTTCATAAGTTTCTTCTAAAGGCACACATCTTTGAATAATCAAATCATTTCCTTGTTTATATAAAAATGAGTCATCCCAAAAAATAAGTTTGCTTCAGATAGAAATTTCTTCCTCTCTTGGTATGTCAAACCATAGGGTAAAATATCACTGACAATAAAGTTTACAATGTCGGCATACCATGGAACACACCACTCATTAAAAGTGAATAATTTTTCATCAGGCAAATTTTCATTAATTTCCTCAGCATCACAAGGAGATTTTTTAATTTCAAGCCTGAACAAATGATCAACAATTGATTATCAGCACCCTTCCTATCTACTATCTCGAAATCAAATTCTTGCAAAAGAAGAATCCATCTAATCAGTCTTGGTTTTGCATCATTCTTCTTCATTAAATACTTAATGACAGAATGATCAGTATGCACCACACATTTAGTTCCAATTAAATATGATCTGAATTTATCAAAGGCAAATACTATAGCTAATAACTCTTTCTCAGCAGTAGTATAATTAATTTGAGCTTCATTAAGAGTTTTACTAGCATAGTAAATCACTTTAAAAATCTTATCATATTTCTAACCTAAAACAACTCCAATAACATAATCGCTAACATCACACATTAATTCAAAAGGTTTTTCCCAATTAGGTGAAACTATAATAGGTGCAGTGATTAATTTTTCTTTTAAATTTTCAAAAGCTTTTAAGCAATCATCATCAAAATTAAATATTACATCTTTTTCCAGTAAACTACATAAAGGCTTCAAAATTTTTGAAAATTCTTTAATATAATGCATGTAATATCTAGCATGTCCCAGAAAACTTCTAATTCCCCTTTCATTAGTTAGGCAAGGTAAATTAGATATCACTTGAATTTTTGCAGGATCTACTTCCATACAATTTTCTGATATACGATGTCCCAAAACAATTCCTCCTGCTATCATAAATTGGCATTTCATCATAGTTAAGGACCAAATTAGTTTCTTCACAGTGTTTCAAAATTTTAGATAGATATTCTAAACATAATTCAAATGAAATTCCAAACACTATAAAATTATCTATAAAAACTTTAATACTTTTTCTATTAAATCACAAAAATTGTCATCATACATCTCTAAAATGTAGCAGGGGCATTACATAAACCAAAGGGTATTCTCATAAAAGCAAATGTACCACAAGGACTGACAAACATTGTTTTCTCTTCATCCTCAGGAGCAATTTGAATTTGGTGGTAACTAGTATATCCATCCAGAAAATAAAAGTATTTATGCTCAGCTAGTCTATCCAACATCTGATCTAAAAAAGGAAGTGGAAAATGGTTTTTCCTGGTGGCAAGGTTTAATTTTCTATAATCGATGCATATTCTCCATCCTGTAACTTGTCTTACTTGTATTATTTCATTCTTTTCATGAACAATCACAGTAACTCCTCCTTTCTTAGGTACATAGTGAATATGACTAACCCATGCACTATCTGAAATAGGGTAGATAATTCTAGCATCCAACTACTTTAATATTTCTTTCTCATGATAGGATTTAATCTCCTTTAAGGATCAGCCTATGGTTTGCAGTTATGCTCCATAAGGATTCTATGCATACAAATTGAAAGACTAATTCCTTTAATATCAACTATTGTCAATCCAAAGGCGTTCTTATATTTCTTCAAAAATTCTAGCAAACTCTCTTCTTCTCTTTCAATTAATTGAGAGGAAATTATAACTAGATAATTTGAGGAATCACCTAAAAAGGCATACTTTAAATGTTTAGGAAACATCTTTAAATCAAGTTTAGGAGGTTTTTCAATTGATGGACCATAAGATTCATATTTTTCAGTCATGTCCAACATTTCAAAATTTTCATGAACATAATTTAAATATTCCTCATGAAAATCTTCAGAATCTTGTAATTCCTCTTTTTTCTTGTGTTCCATTTATTTACTTTCGGATTTTTCTTCATAAGTTGACTTGAAATAGCATTCACTCAAATATTTGATAATATCATCCAATAACATTCTTCATTTTTATCTCTTGCAAGATATTACATTGACTTTGAAATATTGAATGTAACAGTTTGATCATTAACTCGCATCGTTAATTCCCCTTTGTACACATCTATCATCGCTCTACCTGTAGCTAGAAAAGGTCACCCTAAAATTATGGGTACCTCTTTATCTTCCTTCATATCTAACACAATGAAATCAGTAGGAAAATAACCTGATTCACTTTCACCAAAACAACCTCTATAACTCCTTTAGGATATGTGATCGAACGATCAACTAATTGCAAAGTTACAATAGTTGGAGTTATTTCTCCTAATCTCATTCTTTTGAATATTGATAATGGCATAAGGTTAATGCTTGCACCCAAATCACATAAAGCTTTTCCAAAAAATATATCTCTGATTGCACATGGAATTGTGAAACTTCCAAGATCTTTAAGTTTTTCAGGAAGCTTTTTCCGAGTTATTGTACTGCACTCTTCACTAAGGGCAACAGTCTCATTATCTTCAAAATTTCTTTTTTTGTTGAGAATATCCTTCATAAATTTCACATAGCTTGGCATTTGTTCTAAGGCTTCAGCAAATGGGATGTTGATTGGAAGCTTCTTAAATACCTTCAAGAATTTTGAAAATTATTTATCCAATTTTTGTTGTCGAAGTCTCTGAGGAAATGGAGGTGATGACTTTTCTAAATCAACCTTAGGTGGAGAAATAAGTCTTTCCAAACCTTTCGGAGCGTCCTCTTTTGGTTTCTTAATTTCTTCTTTCTCTACTTCAGTCACTTTTTGAACTCTACCTTCCAACTCTCTTCCACTTCTCAACTGAATAGCTTGTACTTGCTCTTTAGTTTTGTCTCTTGGATTTACTTTAGTATTACTAGGAAGTGCTCCTTGGGATCTATTACTTAATGAATTGGCAATCTGTCCCAATTGCTTCTCAATATTTATGATTGTAGTTCCTTAAGTTTGTAATTTCTTTCCCATTTGTAACACCACTTCTTCAATAAACAACTTCTTCTCTTTAAATAGTGAAGTATTGTTAAATCCTGAAGGATATGTTGGTTTATAATTATTATTCCCTTGGTTGTTCCAGTTTCTCAATGAGTTTACTTGTTTGTTCCCCCATTGTTGATTACTACCACCCTGATTATTACTATTCCAGTTAAAGTTTGGATGGTTTTTCCAACCTGGGTTATAATAATTAGAATGTGGGTTATTAGGCTTACTTTTGACATTCAAGGTTTCTGGTGAAGTTTGAGAATTAACCATTTGGCCTAATGAATTTTTTTCAATCATGGAAGTTGGCTGAGAAAAATTCATCCAAAATTGGTCTATCTCACTTAAAATTACAGCAACTTGATTTGCTAGCATCATAAAAACATCATTTTCATGAATGTTGGCAACCTTTTTAGAATTTAACCTTTTAGAAGGCCATTGAAAATTATTAGTAGTTATTTCTTCAATTAAAGCATAAGCATCAGCAAACTATTTAGACATCAATGAACCAACAGTAGCGGCATCGATAATAGACCTCAGAGATCCAACTAATCCATTATAAAAGGTCTGAATTATTAACCAATATGGTATCGAATGATGTGGAAACTTTCTCAAGAGATCTTTAAAATGTTCCTATGCTTCATATATAAACTCCCATTCAAACTAACAAAAAGATGTGATATCATTTCTAAGCTTCACAGTCTTTGATGTGGAAAATATTTAGCAAGGAATTTTTGTGCTAAATTACCGCATGTTCTGATAGATTCAGGTGCTAACAAATTTAACCAAATCTTAGCTTTATCCCTCAGTGAAAAAGGAAAAGTCTAAGTCTAATAGCATCATCCGAAACACCATCATATTTAAAAGTAACACAATTCTACAAAATTGCCAAAATGTAAATTAGAATCTTCAGTTAGTGCTCCCCTAAACTGATTATTAGATACAATCTGGATAATAACAGGTTTAAGTTCAAATGAATTAACAGCTACAGCAGGGTGTTGAATACTACCATGATGTTCATGCACTCTAAGGTTAGCAAAATCTCTTAAAGGTCTAAATTCTTGATGGATTTCAACATTTTCATGATCTTGATTTGCCATTTCTTGAATATTTTTATAATTTTCTGTATTTTAAATTTTTTTTATAGTTCTTTATAATTCAGAATCGTAAGGCACAAGTCCCTCAGAACCTGAACAATGCATACAAATTTAAAAAATAAAATAAAACACACTAACAAAAATAATGAAAAGTAAAAAACTTAATTTTTCTTAATTTTTTTTAAAAATAAGATTTTAATTAATTTCCCCGGCAACAGCGCCAAAAACTTAATCCTCAAATATTTACCCTTACGTTTTAGATATAAAATTATACTTTAATTATTTATAATATGGGATACTATGCAAGTATAAATATCTTTTATCAAGTAATACAAGACTTTTTGATTAAGCCCCGAGTATCGAACCCACAGGAAAATGTCTAAATTTTAAAGAAATAAGAAAACTAACTTTTTTACTTTTTAAAATGATTTTGTAAAGTATGTTTTAAGATATAAAGTTTTTTAAATTTATTTTTGGTATTTTTTGAATAAAAAGTAAAGCAAACAAATAAAGTTAACAAAACTTTAAAATAGTATGAAAGCAAATGAGAATAAAATATATTTTTCCTCTTTCAATGAATCAGTAATAATTATAGAATTTCATTGTGGAAGTATCTAAAATGTGTTGTGCCAAATAGAAGCAATTATATTCTTTACTCTTACTTAATTCTATAAAGAACATTGGTTAATTTGATGATTTGAAATCTTGTAGATGGTTTAGGCAGGAAGATACTAGTTCTCACTCTAGAGTTCCCTCGATTCCCTCCACCTGGGGGCTTACATCTCATAACAAAAAACTTTCACATCAAACCAAATTAGGGGGCTTTAGCATGTCACTCTAAAGTCCTATAATATACTCCCCATTATAAGCATATCTTCCAATTTATTTGCAACCAACCATATAGACTACAATTCTCATCCATAAAACTGCATGTGATTCTTTCCAATTGTTGCTTGAGACAATACCGCAATGGATCTTACATAATCTCTCAACAAATTTTAACATTTTAATTGGCCAAATCAAGAAGTAAATGAAGTGCAAGGTATTGACCTCACTTTTGGTTGAGGTCTAGTCTCTCTTTAGAATAGCCTAGGGTCTAGCCATAGGACTCTTCTGATGACTTTCTTAGAAGACTAGTCATGACCCCCCTCCCCATAGAAATTCAAACTTTTCTCACTTCACTGGGAGTCTTCATATACTTAAGGCCTAACCTCCAGTTTTTGGGAGGAAGAGACCAAGCATAAGGAAGCCCAGGGGAAGTCTCCTATAGGTGGTCAGACCTTAGGATCTACCCTGGAAGGTCTGGAGCTTACACCACACTTACACTACACACTCACAACCCTAAACAAAGCACACCACCTTTTGATCCCCTAACTCTTTGGAAACTCATGTAAGTGGTTTCCCAAGCTTTTAGCCTCAGGCTAGGGTTTGGCTAGTACCAACACAAAAAGGACCAAATGAGGGTGACCTTTGGTCTATGGCTCAATCTAGACAATTCCATACTACTCACCTTGAACCAATCCCAATTTTCCTAAACATTCCAAATTTCTAACCCCTTTGCCCCAAAATATCCAAAATACCCCAAAAAACCCTAAAATCCCCTAAAATTTCCAAAATTACCCATAATTCTCCAGAAATCTTTCCAAAATACTTCCTACTACTCAAATTAACCAAATTTACCCAAAATTACCAAATTTCCCTAAAAATCCCCAAAATGACCAAAATGGCCCTCTTAGCCCAAAATTCCGAAAATTCAAAAAATTCCCAAACCTCCCAAATATTCCCAATTTAATTTCTCTCAACTACCACATGATCCAATTTGGCTAATTTAGTTCAATCTAACCAAAAGCCCCAATTTGACCCATTTAACCCAAAAGTGCCCAAATTAAACCCAATGTCTACCCAATTGATCCCAATCTTGCCCAATTTCAATATCAAACTTTAATTCAACATCTCCAATAACATTCTAAGTTAAATCCAAGCCCAATTTGACCCACGTTTGAGTTCAATTTCACTTAAAACCCAAAATCCCTAATTTTTGCCTAAGTTACAAAAATCCCCCAAATTGACTTTATGTCAATCAATTTCCTTCAATTTCAATTCTAAACCCTTCATAACACTCCCTTAAATTGAATTGAATCATCAATTTCCCCCAATTTGAGCCCAAGTCTCACCTAAATCCACTTGAACTAAGCTTACCCAATTTTAGCCCAAATTGAACACATGACCAAATCTCACCAAATTGATTGACCTACTCCAAAAATTTCCACCCAATTGATATTGGGAACTCTTCATGACATTCCCATAGACCATTTGGAACCTTAAATTAGCCTTAAACCCAACCCTAGCCCAACCTAAACCCAAGTTAACTCAACTTGGCCCAAATGGATCAAAATCCTAAATTCCACTAAATTGACCCCTCAATTGAACTCAAAACCACTCCAAGTCTTATGAAAAATCTTCATTAAAATCATCTACACCATGTTGCTTGATCATTTGGGTCTAACCCAAGCTCAAACCCAATCTAGCCCAACATTGACCCATGTGACCTAAAATTTAACCATGACTTAACTTAACCAAATTGAATCAAATGTGACCAAACCAACTCCTCCACAACCACAAAGTTGACCCTAGGGACTGGGCTAAACTCACCTAGCCTACCCTAGTGGAGCCATGGACCAAAGGTCCCCCAAATTAGGGGATCTCCTCCCTTAAATGGTTAAATCTAAGGGATGTTTGTCATAATGCCTTAACCATTAAAACCCATTGCACTCATGGCCTGCCCACTGGCTCACCTGACCTACTGGCCACCTCCCCTGACCGGGCCGACCAGCCTAGTTGCCGGAGGAGCACAAACTGAGAGCCAGTTCACACTTGGCCAAATCCAAACTTCACCCTCTGGCCAAGTCAGCCTAAAATTTCCATTGGAGCTCCTCTGCACTCCACCTAGGCAACTCTTTGCACCTGAGTTGAAGCCTGACAGCCACCTTAGCCATGGCTATTTAAGCCACCATCCTTCACGGCCAGAAGGGGGACTGAACCAGAACTTAAATAAACTCTGCCAAAATCACTCCAAAACCTTCCCACAACACAGAGAAGCCAATCCCCACTGCATTCCTGCCCTGAAACCCATTGACCCACCTCAATTTTGAAGTCCAATTTCAGGCCAGAAATAGGACATCTCCATAAACACCATAATACTTAAATTAAACTCACCCACACGATCCCTATAGCAAGAGAAGAAGTTCCCCACTGAAAGCCCCATCACCAGGCCACTCCAACAGGGACTTCCATCAAAGCTCCAAATCAGGTCTGGTCACTTTCATACCTAGGCAATTCACCAGGGCAAGAGGCTTCATCCCAGAGCTCCTAGGACTCCAACGAAGGTGTATAGCATCTCTGATCAAAGCTTCACTTCTCAGAGCCAAGGTATTGACCTCTCCTTCTCCCGAGATTCTCTGAATTCTCCATGTAATTAGGGTTAATTTAAACCATGCTTAACCGTATAGATATGTTTACCATGCTTAGAAGAGTTTATAGGATCAAACCCAAAGTGATTTGGTTGAGTTTAGGCTGAGAAATTAGGGTTTTAGTTCAGACAGTCACGGGATCACACCAGTTGGGGACGAAGACGAGTAGCCGTAGGATCGCGCGTGTTTTCGTTGGACGGTCCAGATTGTGCCAGACGGGAAGATGGAATGGGACCGCGGGCCGCGCGACATCCTAGTCAGCTGGCGGCGTCGAATGAGAGCGCGCCGCATGGAGGTTCGATCCACTGTAAGTTGAGGTGGTGCCGAGTCACTTAAGTAGGAAAATCCGATTTTTCTTATTTATTTAAATCACCTGAACTTAGAAAATTCATATCTTGGCCTAGAAAAATCCTAAAAATAAAAAAAAATACCCACTTGCTTAGTAAACAGAAGAGAACAATGTGGAAATGGTTTGAAATATTTTTTATGCATATTTTATTTTTAATAATTTAAATACTATTTTCAGTCTTTCAATTCTCCATGTATATAGGAGTTTCACCATAGCATGAAATTTTGGTATGTTGTTCCCTCTGTCATGAGGGATCTTCCCTGATTTTTCCAAAGTCAGAGAAATCCCTAGACAGAGATTCATATTTTTCAAGTTTATGTCTATTATTTGATAAGTTAAATGTGATAATTAGCACATTGCTTAGAAAAATCCCAAAAAATTATGGTAGGTTCTTTATGGTCAAGGAGCCCTAGGAAAAATTTGTCATGATTTAAAATGATAAAAATAAGCCTAATTGTCCACTTTACCCAAAAAAACTTTAATTAGTTAGAACAAAATAAAAATCAAAATAACACAAAAATTGCTCTTCACTGTGCTTCAGGGGCAGAGGAACTCCCTTAAAGTTTTTGAAGTCATTTGGAATTAATCTAATAGGATAAATAATTTTTCTAAGTCTAATGGCTTTTTTGGCACTTAAATGAATTTTAAAGATTAAAACACATGTCAAAATTTTATAAGAATGGTTTTGGGAGTTCTCTGTGATAAGAGAGTTCTTTTAAAAATAAAATTGAGATTTTTATAAAATTTCCATTTTAAATCACATTTTAATATTTAAATAATTAAATAATAATAAAAATCACAAAAATATTAAAAAATCACTAAATTATTAATTTTGGTCTCCTAATCACTTAAAAACAATCCCCATAATTTTCCTAAGCTTCAAAATAAAAATATCAATTTTTAAAGGCTTAAATCAATTTTTGAAAGGCTAAAAATGATTTTTCTTAATTTTTTCAATAAAATAATTCTAATAAATAAAAGAGAAATAAAAAAAATATGAAATTTGTTTCTTTAGGTTCCCTGACCTCATAGAGATTTTTGAAAATGTAAAATAAAATTTTTAACTTCTAAAATATTTTATAATTAATTACAACTCCATAACTTAAAATAATTATAATAATTAAATTAAAACTCAATAAATCATGAAATTTGGTCCAAGTGATTCTCTGATCTAGGGCTACCTCTAATTAAAATTTCAAGGGATTAGTCAAGTTATTGATTTTTTATTGAAAATCCTCTTTTTGCATGAAAATAAATATATAAATTAACTTAAATTTTGAAAAATCACATTTTCTCCTCTGATGTTTTAATCAATTCATTAGTAAGGTAGGATAAAAATTCCAAAGTCATTTGAATTAAATTTGATGAATTATGAGGTGATAGGACCTTAAGGGCAAAAATGTAATTTTGGATACTTAGCCTTAATTAATATTTAGGCTTAAATTCAAGAGGAAAAAATGGGTAAGTTTTGATTTTAATAAGTTCATCAGAATGATTGAAACATTAAGGAATAAATGGTAGAAACAAACTACAATTTTGTCACATCAAAATTAAATATTTAAATTTCTTTAATTATTATAATTTGGAAGAAAAATCAAATTAAAAGAACCTTGAGCTTAGTGGTTGATTTTGGAAGTTAATATTCCACTAATTTAATTCCCCTTTACTTAATGTTTAAATGATAAAGTAATATTTTGATAAGAATAATAATGTTGAAAGTTATAAAATTTCCTTTTCTAAAGACTTGAAAATACCCACTAAAATCCTAAGGGGCTTAGTAGTGAACTAGGCTTGATCAAATTTAAATAAAAAGAGATTTAGAAAAGTTAATATAATCAAAACTAGAGTATTTAAGACACTACAAGCCCCGAATCAAAATTTGACTAAGTACCCTAATAATCTTAATTTGTCCTTTGGGGTCTTCACCCATATAATTCTTAAATTAAATAATCAATGATGAATTACCCTACTCTTAGAAATGATTAAAATATTGGTTCACTAAGCATAAGGGTATGAAAGGGATAAATTTTCTAATAACTATAATAAGTCCAAAAAGACCTCAAGGAAGATAAAAAATATTGTGAAATATCTGTGTTTCTCCTGGACCGTTTCACAAGTCTGCTGGACACCTTGTAGGACTATTGTATTTATTATATTTATTAAATGAAAATATCTTACAAATGAACAGGAGTTCACCGGGTTATGACCTAGGAATTTGTAGGCTCATAACGAACATATTCATAGGGTTTTACTTCCCTGCAAATATAAATGTTTATTGCAAAGAATACTAAAGTTTCAGGTCGAAATGACGGGAAAACCTACCAGGTATGCTTTATTTTATTGCACTTTACCTACCTGCACTCCACTGTAATTTCTTTTCTTGCAAATTTGTATGCTAAACAACAATGCCACCCTGCATGAAAACTGAAACCTTTAGGATAGTCATAAAACTGAGACCAAAA
This sequence comes from Papilionanthe hookeriana x Papilionanthe teres, assembly GCA_022702705.1. NCBI lineage: Eukaryota > Viridiplantae > Streptophyta > Magnoliopsida > Asparagales > Orchidaceae > Papilionanthe > Papilionanthe hookeriana x Papilionanthe teres. The sequence goes on from CM040438.1 coordinate 46,381,563, forward strand.
TCAAAATTAAAAGTCAAAACAAGATAAAATCTACCGCCACAATATTTAAAAATATAAAGTAACTCAAACTTTAATCACAAAAAAAACACACAATTGCAACTAAATTAAAACGTCTTGTTGGATGATCGGGAATTCCTTGAAGGAGGTAACCCACATGTTGCTAACAGGGTTTTCCCATGGTCTAAATGAAAGTATGGAACTCATTAAGTTGAGTTTAGTAAATTCATTTCGACTAAGTGAATCCGATGAAAATAGCTGTGCCAGGATGATGTAACCTTGGGATCTTAACCGGTGTTTTTATAATCAACTTTAATGTTCCCCCTAATAAAACATTAAGACACCTCAATTTAAATATTCCTAAAACATGACACTTCTCTCTTCTCCTTAATTGAACTTCTTTAAACTAAACCTATTATGAAGAGGAGCTTAGAGCATGCATAGTGGGCAGCACAGTCATCTTCAACAGCAAAACTTGTCTACATCAGCAAAATCATTCCTTATAAATTAAAACAACAAGCCATAGGACTTCGAGGTAGTTTGCCTAGTGCATCATAAATCCTCATCTTTTCTTTAGGCCTTTACACAGCTCTACTGTGCAATATAAGCCCTAATTCGCTATAGGATTCCGAGGTTGTCATCGGGTATGACATAAATCCTCATATCTTCCAGGCCATTCACATGATCAGTATCAAGTGAATGTAAGTCCTAAATAATAAAATTGACAGAGTGAAACATCAAATAAATGTCCTAAATCAAAGCCAAAATATAGGATAGTTTGGAAAGACATCAAAGTTTTTCTTGAATCCATGTCCTTCCCCTAGCCTTCTCTCCTTTGAATTCCGATAAAATGAAATGTTCCAAAACTTGAGTCATTCATCTATTGAGCTTCCGATTATCACATTTTCTTTGAAGACCATGCCCTTGGAAGTCATGAATATAAATGTTTCCTGATCTGTATCAAGAGTTTTCTTAGGTAACTTTGGTTGCCAAAGATGTAATTAACTATAGTGGCTTGCCCTTATTTGAAACTTAAAGTCCCCAGATTAATATAAACCCTATCTAACTCCTTCATATTACATAGGGGAAATTGTCGGTCAAAAATGGTCCGCAGACCAAATGGATGCCTTGATTCCTTTAGTTTATTTGATCAAGCCTCGCCCTTGTCATGTATCTATTCTTCGGGAAAGGTACATGTCTTGTGATGAAGCGCTTGATTATCTAAGCTAACGTTTATATGAGATCAGTTTGATTTCATATTTTTCATTAAAATATTATTTTCAAAATGTATATATGTACATTAAATTAAATCAAATCCTATTTTCATAAAAATATGTTCTAAAACTCTTTTCAAAACAAAATATCATACCCATTTACTTTTCAAAAAAATTTTTAACGACCGACACAAGGTACTGAATCATCTCAACTTCCTCCAATATTGAAATCCTATGTTCACACAATTTCCTTCCATAATTTAATTTCTTCATCATTTAAAAGGAAAAGGATAAAGAAAACTACTCAAAATCCATGGAGAAAACACAATCACAACTTGATTTGAAAGTATAAATCATAGTGAATGTGGTTTTGAAAACATACTCAACCCCCATGAACTTCACCATCCATGGAATTTGAATGTGGTTCCACTTTGTTAAGAATTACACCGTCCTCTCGGATCATAACGCAATTACAACGAATTTTAACACTACAACGAGCTCTTTTTGTAATGTAAATGAAGCGTAATTAAAAACCATCACATTTATAATTAAAACTTCTAACATGCATCAAAATATCCTAAACATGAATCCTACCAATTATAAAAAAAAAAAAAAAGAAAATAACGACATAATCTTCTCATGCCACAATTTTCTTAGAAGAATAAAGGGTAAGAGAAAGACACCACAAAAGCGTGAAGAAAACACAACAGAAAACCTCATTTCAAAGAAAATATACAAAATAAGTGTTTACAAAATCATAAGATAATGAAGAATACAATACTTAGTTTTTTCCCCTTAAAAGAAAGATGAAAATCTCTCCCATAAAGTCTCCCGCTGATCCATGCAATGCTAGAACAAACCCTTACAAATTCTCTTAAAATCCTCTCACTAATCTCTCTAAAAATGTAGAAATCTACATTTCTACTCATATTCTAAGATCTTTCAACATTCTCCACATTTTTCCTAACATTTACCACCATTTTTTGGCTTCAAATTTGATTTAAAATAGTGTAGGGACAAATTTCCCAAGAGGTGCTTAAAGAAACCTTCCAAAAAGCGTCCAGATTCGATGTATATGGCCCAAAACCGCTTCTGGCGCTGTCCGACGCAATTTTTCATGAAATTTTCATCATTCTCTGTCTTCTGGCGTGGTCCAGCACTGGATAGGGCGTCAGACCGCACTAATACTGCGCAACCACACCGTTTTGCTTCGTTTGGCTCCGTTTCAGCTCCGATTCGCCCCATTTCAGTTGCGTTGAGTTCCTAACAGATAGCCCTAAAAAAAACATAAAAAAAACATTTCTTTAAAATGTAATCTCATTCAAAAATATTCAAGAAGTGTAAAAGAGATTAAGCAAATAAAGACTTATCAAAATATGTCAGACCAACATTTACTATTTTGCTTGTTTTTTCTCAAAATTGTACCATTTTTTCTTTTTTTCCAAAAGTCATTTCTTGTATCTAAAATTAAAAATAGCTTTCTTTATAGTGCAATATCATTAAAAATAGGTATGATAGCCAGTAAAATGTTATCAAATTTTCAGTGAATCAAGATCCCCCAAACTTAACTATTACTTGTGCTCAAGTAATTTAGTTAATACATAAAATAATTATCCACTGCAATGAACTTTCTTTCTAGAATACAATGATTTTCACTTAGATAAATACAGTAGTAAAATTTTCAGAAAGATCTTTGAATAATTCAAGTAAATTCTACGAGTGTAAGACTATCTAGTCATCAAGTCTAAGACTTCTAGCCTTCTATTCATTTCAAAAATGACTGTAGATTGTCCTATTAAGAAACTTAAAATGATTATATGAAAAGAAGTTTATGAGGACAAAACTAGTAAAGATGCTAATCCATTCATATAAGTTCAGGAAATTAATTAAGTTCTCCCCTTTAGGTAGATCCAAGTGAAGCCAATTTTTGATTAGGCATCTCCTCAAGGTTCTCCTCACTTTTTATTTTCTTTTTCTTATTTTTCTCATTTCTCTTTTTTTTTTTGGGATCATTTTCGATCCCTTTTTCACTTTTTTTTTCTTTTTCTTTTTTTCTATGTGAGGATGACTATATCTGAATAGCCTTTAATAATTTTGAACCTCACCCTTCTCACCCTAAATTTGGAACTTACCACAATCCTTTATCTTATAGGAATTTCTTTAGCTTATTATTGATTCATCATAGAGTCCCATTCATTTCCTTTCACATAAAGTTTTAAGAATCTTAATATTTCAAATATACATTTTTTCTTACTTTGAATAGTTGACCCATATTCTCTTATACCAAATATCTTAGCCTACAAAATTACTTTTCATTACCAAAATCTTTCATTCAAGTCCACACTAAAGTACTCAAATAAAATCAAAATATAGTTATCTAAAATTGAGTTCTATCACAGGAAATCATGTTAATAATTTTGAAAATACTTCTAAATGAGAACAACTAATAGTTAATTCTTTCTCTCCCCAAACTTAAATTTTAAAATATTTTGCAATTAATTCTGTAAAATTTCGTAGGAAGAAAAAATAAAGGTTGAATCTACTTACTACTACAACATTCTATCAAATTCATATACATGTATAATCAGGATAAAATGATTGCAGAAGAATGTAAATCTAGCCTAAAACATGTTTGTAATAAAATTACACTAAAAAGAAGTATTCTCACTTTAAAATTTTATTTTTCTTCCTACCCTCAAACATCATTTATAACATATATAGCATTTAATATAAATAATATAAGTAGGAATAAAATTAGTTCAAAAATTCTATCTATCCCAAATATCTATCAAAAACATATACAATTATTCATCGGGACATAACAATATGCACCAGAAAGTAAATCTAAACTACTCATGCCAAAATGAAATTCACTAAATAAAATTTTAACTAGCATAACAGGTATCAGCATGGGAATATAAAAAAGTTCTTCAAGTCTTATATAAAGTTGTAACACAAACATAAACACATATGTTAAATGAGGTTAATTCTTCCATTAACTTATCACATCTCACTACTTACATCCAATTTCTAATGGAATCACTACACTAATATATTAGGTACATTTTAAATGATTTTATAGATTATAATCCCAAAGATAAGATTATCCCTGATATATTAGCTTCCAGACAAAAATTTCAGGTTTCATCTAATCCCCTTAATTAAGCACCTCTAATAGTTATAAATCGTAGTGTAAGATCATCCACAAGTTATTCATCAACTAGGTTCATGACTCCTATCAAATGAAATCAAAGTCAGAGAAAGGAAGTAACAAAATTGAGATGGATCTGTCACTGTTTAAATTAATGATATCTCTTATAAAACTCAAGTCTGAGTAAGACTCGAGTTGTAGTGGACTCGCCAATCCAACTACTACAAGAGAACTTACAAGTCTTTCCACAATAAGAAGTTAAGAAATCACCTCCCTCATCACACACAAAGATCAAATCAAACTACTAACAATCCAACTATCACCAATCATTAATCAAACTGATCAATCCACACTAACAATCATGACTCTCAAGCATACTAAATCAAAGCACACAGATAACTATGGGTTGTCTCCCATAAAACGCTTGGTTTTAACGTCGCGGGCCCGACAAATGATTCCTCCTTGATCAAAATTCCAATTAAGTAATCCTCGATCAATCGCCTAATCTCTTTCAGATCCAGGGATTCCTACAATATCCTTAAGTTGTAATTTTTCATTCAGCTCTTCCTTTTCAGATTGATTCATATCATTGTTCCTCATATTTCTTTCTAGATCCAATATTCTTCTATTGATTTTCTAAATTTGTATATTAATATCATTCTTAAAATTTAAAAGAAACGGATCTTTATAAGATAATTCAGGATCTCCCAAATTTTGGATCGAATTCTCTCTAGATAATTCAAATTCAGGATCAAAATCTTCTATGTTACTCTTCTGTTCCAAGTTATCTTCTAATTCTTCCCCTTGGTATTTATTTAATGATGAAGGTGGTCTTTCTATATCTATCTTAGTTGTGGAAATAGATTTTTCTAATTCTTTAGGAATCTCTTCCAATGGTCTTTCAATATCCTTATCCTCTTTTCTCAACTCAATGTTCTTTTGAAATATATCCTCAAAGTCTCTTCTAAGTCATAGTTCAATAACTTTATTTTGTTCATCATTTAATTCAGGTTTTTATTGTGATTAAATCGAATCTAAAGATATAAAGATTGGTGGTGTAGATGAATTCCTTAAATAGGTAGGCTTTAAAATTGTATGGGGTACATCCATCTTAAGTTCATGAGATTTTTCAACAAATGGAATTACAAGTTCACTATTTTTGGAAGCATCCATCATTTCACACCTCTCTTGAACATACATACATTCTTCTTTAAACAACAATTTTCAACTCATCATGAATGTCCATTTCGATCTCATATGTTAACTTACTCTCAAAACTTTTTTGGAAATGATCTTTACTTAGATAATTAATTTCATCCATCCAAAAACAATCATCATCTTTTCTCTCAGCTGGATCATTATTATTCTCTTTAGGTTTGATCTCAGTGTTGCTAGGAAGTGTTATTTGAGGTCTATTGCTAAGTGAATTAGCAATTTGTCCCAGTTGATTCTCTATATTTCTAAACGCAACATTTTAACTTTGCAACTAGTTTCCCATTTGCAATACCAATTCTTCTATAGACATCTTCTTATCCTCAAATTGTTGATCATTGTTAGATTTCAGTGGATATGAAGGTCTATAGCTTGTGTTAACCTGACTATTCTAACTTTCATTAGGATTTGCATGATTGTTTTCCCATTGTTGGTTTCCACCCTCAATAGTATGATTCCAGTTAAAATTAGGATGGTTTTTCCAATCTGGGTTGTAAAAATTAGAATATAGGTTGTTTATGGTATTTAAAGTCTCATATAATAAGTTGGAATCAATCAAATGCCCTAATGAACTTTCCTCACTTACAAGAGTAAATTGAGGCTGGTTTATTCCAAATTGGTCCAACTTCCTTGATATTGCAGTAACCTGAGATGCAAAAATTGCAATCACATCAGTATCATGAATGAGAGCTACATTTTTATGATTTACCCTTATACAGAGCCATTGAAATTCATTTGTAGTCATTTCTTCAATTAATACATACGCTTCATCAAATGATTTTGACATTAATGAACCACTAGCAGCAGGATCAATAATGATCCTAAGGGATCCTACTAACCCATTATAAAAATTTTGAATGATTAACCAATCTTGTAGAGCATGATGTGAACACTTTCTTTGGAGTTCCTTCAATCTTTCCCAGGCTTCGTATATTGATTCTCATTCATAATTGCAAAATAAGATAATATTGTTTCTAAGTTTAGTAGTCCTTGAAGGAGGAAAAAACTTAGCTAGGAATTTCTGAGTTTACTCCTCCCAATTTTTAATAGAACCAGGTGCTAATGAGTATAACCATATTTTAGCCTTATCCCTTAGTGAGAAAGGAAAAAGCCTTAGCCTAACAACATCGTCTGACATGCTGTTATAACGAAATGTAGTACAAAGTTCTAGAAAATTAGATAAGTGCATATAGGGATCCTCCGAAGGAGTTCTCCCAAAATGGTTATTCTGCACAAGTTGGATAATTGCTGGATTTAGTTCAAACGAGTCAGCTTCTACGACAGGGTTTTGTATACTTGAGTGAATTTCATCTGTTGTAGGATTTACATAATCCCTCAATGATTTATGATGATTTTCCAAGTTACAATTTTGAATGTTTTCCATTTCCAATTCTAGTTTTTCAAGTCTTTTTTGTTTTTCTATTTTTTTCCATTTTCCTAACTCGGGTCAATAAGACATAAGTCCTACAAATCCTTTATTTTTCATACAAATCACAACAAACAATACATTAACAACAAAACAAATAAAATAAAAAATATATTCAACAAAACAAAACAATTGTACAAACACTTTGTTTTTCATACAAACAGTTTTTTTTTTACAACACTTTTCTTACAAAAAAAAACACTTTTCACACAAAAACAATTTATGACACTAAATTTTTCCAATTCTAAGCCTAATTACTTCAACTAAAATTCTCCTAAAATTCTTACCAAAGCTCCCTCGACAACGGCGCCAAAAACTTGATGCGACTTTTCTATATGCAAGAATTTATAAACCCATATTTATATATTTATAATGATTTTGTAAAGTCACAATTTCAAACGCAAGCATACGTATCGTATCAAGTAATACAGGGCTCTAGTGGATTCCCGTTTATGATCCCACAGGGAAGCGAGGTAAGAGGTTCTTAGTCAAATTCTAGTATACTATTATCAGACTTTAGTTTGGAAGGTCGATATAAGTGGTTTTTCTAACAACTACTCTTAAAGGTAAATCTTAATTTTAAAATAACTAATAACTACTCCTAAAGAAAAATATTAAAAGATAACCCTTTCTGGATAAATTGGCTTGGAGAATTTTGAGATAATAAAAACTACTATTCTCAAGTAATGAATTGGATAATGTAAAGGAATGAGATGAATTAAATATTATATGTGCCAAATAGGAGCAATTCAATTCTTTACCCTCTTCCAAGTGCATAAAGAACATTGGCTAATCCTAGGTTTAGTCCCTAAATCCGTGGTTAGGCTGGGAGGATACTGGCTCTCACTCTAGAGCTCCCACTTCCCTTCGCCTGAAGGCTAACTCTCGCTTTAGTTTCTAAACATTATGACCGAATTGGGGATTTTAGTCTGTCACCTTAAAATCTTCAATTTTACGCCCATCAAAGTATATTTCTCTATTTATTTGCACTCAACCCCCATGAACTTCATCATCCATGAAATTTGAATGTGGTTCTACTTTGTTGAGAATTACACCGCCCTCTCGGATCATAGCACAATTACAACAAATTTTAACACTACAACGAGCTCTTTTTGTAATGTAAATGAAGCGCAAGTAAAAACCATCACATTTATAATTAAAACTTCTAACATGCATCAAAATATCATCATCATGAATACTACTCATTGCAAAAGAAAAGTAAAAGGAAATAACAACATAATCTTCTCATGCCACAATTTCCTAAGAAGAAGAAAGAGTAAGAGAAAAACACTACAAAGCACGAAGAAAACACAATGGAAAACCTCATTTCAAAGCAAATCCATAAAATAAGTGTTTACAAAATCATAAGATAATGAAGAACACAATACTTAGCTTTTTCCCCTTGAAAGAAAGATGAAATCTCTCCCATAAAGTCTCATGCTATTCCATGCAATGCTAGAACAAAACCTTACAAATTCTCTCAAAATCCACTCACTAATCTCTCCAAAAAGGTATAAATATATATTTCTACTCCTATTCTGAGATCTCTCAACATTCTCCACATTTTTCCTAACATATAACACCATTTTTTGACTTCAAATTCGCTTTAAAAAAGTGTAGGGACGAATTTCCCAAGAGGTGCTTGAAGAAATCTTCCAAAAAGCGTCCAGATTTGATCTATATAGACCATAACCGCTTCTGGTGCGGTTTGACGTTTTTTTAGCCCCGTTCAGCACTGTTTGGGTGCCATTTGGTGCTATTTTCCATGAAATTTTCATCGTTCTTTGTCTTCTGGCGCGGTCCGGCACTGGATAGGGCGTCGGACCGCGCTAGTACTGCGCAACTCCATCATTTTGCTTGGTTTGACTCTGTTTCAGCTCCAATTCGCCCCGTTTCAGTTTTGTTGCATTCCTAACAGATAGCCCTATAAAATAAACATAAAAACAACATTTTTTTAAAGTGTAATATCATTCGAAAATATTCAAGAAGTGTAAAAGAAATTAAGCAAAGAAAGACATATTAAAATGTGTCAGGCCAAAATTTGCTTTTTAGCTTGTTTTTGCTCCAAATTGCCTCATTTTTGCTTCTTTTTGTCCAAAAACCATTTCTTGTACCTAAAATAAAAAAACTTACAAATACATTCCTTTATAGTGCAATATCATTAAAAATAGGTATGAAATAAACATTAAAAAGCTATCGAATTGTAAGTAGATCACTCTCTAACTTAAACTTGACTCTTAACACTAATCACACCCTCCAACGACAACCATTTTTCTGATCTTCAAGTCTTCTTTTTAAAATTTTCCAAAAGGCGCCTTGGTGTCTCTTCAAAATTTGTCCAGATTCAATGTATCCATTAAGAATGCTCCATCCATTCAAATTTTAAATGAGTTTTTGCGTTGATGGGAAGTTAGTGAAGTTTAAGACAAATGATGCTTCAAAAACCCCTTCAAATTTGCGCCAAAATCAAATAAAAATTTTCACTTTAACTGTGGTGCCTATGCGCCAGCCATCCGACGCATAGTCGTCAGAGGCCAAATTTGCACACCTTTCAATTTGTGATCCAATTTTGATCCTTTATTGCTCCTTTCATCACAATCACTTATTTTAATCGTACTTGCAAGAAAACCATAAAAATACCTTTCATTAAAGTGCAATCTTAAAAAATAGGTATAAAAATGTATTTAAAAACACTATATATTTTAGGTATATTAGTCGGTCCTTGGTTTGGCTTGCACATGGGCTTGGCTTTCTGTTAGTCTTGGCTACAATTTGGATCACGTGGGCTTTGGTTCAAGCTCAGAATATGGTTTAAGCTTTAGTTAAGGTGTTTTTAGCAAATGGGTTCAAAACTGGCTTGGGATAGCTCAGCTTTGGAAGCTGGATTTAGGTGGATTTGGCTAGTGTTTGGCTTTGGTTTGCAGTCTAATTTTGGGTGTGACTTTGGTGTGGTTATTTGATCAAAAGAAAGGCTTGATTTTGGTGGTAAGATATAGGGAAGTTTGGTGGACTGAAGGGTATATAGATGAGAGAAAATTTGATAAAAAGGATTTCATGTTGAAAATAAGAGAGTTTGAAATCATGGAGCGGTTTGTGTAGTGATTGAGTGTGATTTTAGATGATTATAGGTGGGTTTGAAATTTTTGGAAAAGTAAATTTTTGTGTGGAGGGTTGGCTTTGAATATAAAGTGTGAGGATGGTGAGAGCATGTGTGAGAAAAGTTTATTTTATTTTTATTGGTTCATGAATTTATTATTATTGAATTTTAGTAAGGAATTATCACATGAAATTAGTGATTAATAATTTTGGTAATTTTTATGTAATTTTTATTGTATTATTGAATTAATTTTTTATTTGATTTTAATTAATTGGGTTTATTTTATTTTTTCAATTAATTTTCAATTTATTATTATCTTTTATGTTTATTATTAATATTTTCCATATTTTAAAATAATTTTGGAATTTTGATGATTTAAAATTTTTATTTTATTTTGTTAACTTTGAAATTTATATTTCAATTTCAGATTTTAATGAAATTTTTTATGAGTTTAGTTCCATTTGATTTAACTTTAATTTTTTGTGATTTCATTTTTTCTCTCTTTTATCAAATGATAAATCCTATTTTATTTTGAAATGATCATTATACCAATGTGCTCTTCATGAATCAAAGAGTGAATTATGACATGTGTCAGTTTTACATGATTTTACTTGCATTATGCATACATTTTATATGTTATTTTCACTTATTTATCACAGATTTACACTTCTGAAAGGTTTTTTTGTTAATAATGTGCAGGTTGCAGGTTCGAATACGAACAATTTGTGACGAGAAAATTAGCAAAAAAATGTGACTCAAAGCGAGGTAACCATGCCTAGAAGAGGCGTGATCATGCCACATATCAAATACATGGGGCGCGACCTCACGATAAATGGCATGACCACGCCGTCATCCTAGGTAGAGGAGCTGTGTGACTACATTGCAATCACTATAGGAATTTAGCAAATTTGAATGAGCCAAATCAGACACAAATCAAATGTAAATATGACGATATTCGAGAATTATCATCAAATTTACATTCGATTTTTTTCTCGGGCAATTTGAGAGTTGGTAATATTAATTCCGTCAATTTTGCCTTGAAATATTCTGACATAAATAATTAGCACTGTTTTTAAATCGTCGCAGCATCAGTCTATACATGTGTTAAATTTTGCTTCTAAAAATATCAAACCATAAAGAATATCATCGGATTACCATTGAATTTGCAGCGGATAATATCAATGAATGGCACCTCAGATTTTTCGATGCAAAGCAGACACAAATTTGATGCAAAACTCAAAAATATAAAACAATTTCAATATATCAACTACATTTTATAACATGTACACAAAATTTAATCCACATCACTAATCCATGAAAAAAATGTACCTATTTTAGTGTTCATTTCATGCCCACTTTATGCATATTTTTAATGATATTACACTATAAAGGAAGGTATTTTGCATAATTTTGCATATTTTTGTTTTCAAGTATAAAGTATGATTTTAGAGAAAATGAAGCAAAAACTATGCAATTTTGAACCAAAATGAGCAAGAAAAATAAATTCTAACTTAGCACATATTGATATGTCTTTCTATGCTTAATATATTTTATATTTCTTGCATGTTTTTGAATGAAATTATACTTTTAAGAAAGGTTGTTTTTATGCCTATCTTGTAGGTGAAGATGTTAGGAACGCAACGCAATTGAAATGGGGCGAAACGGAGTTGAAACGGAGCCAAACAGAGCAAAACAGTGGAGCTGCGCACAGGGAGAAAACGGCGCCTAGGCGCCAGAATCAAGGCCTAGGCGCTAGAATCATCCAGAAACGGTTATTGGACCGGATTTTGACGACTTTGGGAGTTATTTTGACGGTGTTAAGTAGTTTCTAGACCTTCTAGAAGCCTGGAAGTTATTCCTAATATATAGGACATGTGATACAATGAATCTAGACACATTGGAGCGGTTTAAATCTTGAAGAGGTGCGAGCCAATAAAGAGGTGCGAAGAACTGGACGCCTAGGCGCTAGACAGACTTTCTAGAAGATTCATTGAACATGGACACATTTTGAAGAGGTGCCTTGAGGCAACCCTTGAAGCCTATAAATAGGAGGCCACACCTTTAGAGAAAATCGCACCCTATAGTCTCTTTCTTCCCCCTTAGTCATTTTAGTCATGTAGAGTTATGAAGATGTAGATTTTTACATCTTACGGAGAGATTGGTGAGGGATTTTGAGATATTTATGTAAGGGATGTACGAGCGTCGCATGGATCAGTGGGAAACTTTGGTGGAGAGATCTTCTTCTTTCTTTCAGAAGGAAAAAGCTAAGTATTGTGTTCTTCATTCTCTTGTAATTGTTGTAAACACTTTCTAGTGGATTTTATTTGTTTTAAACCAAGTCTTCTATCGTGAATTATCCATGTTTCGTAAGTGATTTCCTTTACTCTTTCTTTTAATATGAAGTAGTGGCATGCGTAGGAAAATCATTTTTATGATAGAATTATCTATTAAATGCTTCTAGGTGACAGATAGTTGCATAAATATAATAGAATACTAATGAAACAAGTTCCTAGATTGACACTTAATTTATTATATAATTCTATCAATTCTTTTACTTCTTATGTCATTATTTTCATTTACTTTTATTTTGTAATGAAATAGATGCATGTTTAGGAATTAAGATTTGCTTAGATATTCTCTTATTAAATTATGGTGATGATATTCATACCGGATATTCAGTTACTTTACAAATTGATCACTTGTATTGTTAAAACCTGTTGAAGAATTCTGAGACCTAGAAGGAGATGAATTCTTAACTAGTAGATATCACATGAATCCTTGGGTAGTCGAAGGCCTTGTGCGGGTTATTCAAAGTGAAGTGCAAATAAATAAGGAGATATTGTTTATTGGGCGCAGAATTGATTAGTTTTTAGAGTGACAGGCTAAATTCTAATAATTTGATCTATAGAAAGGGAACGGGTCACTGGTAGGGCCGACCATAGCCACCCTTGGACATCTAGTAGTGTGAGCCTAGATTAACCCATTCTACTAATAAAACATCCCGAACCGATCTATAGATTAGCCAATGTTCTTTATGCCTGGACCAAAGGGTAAAGAATAGGATTGCTTCTATTTGGCACTACCACATTAATTCTAAGCATATCTTTCTTACACATTATCTATGTAATTGTAAGAGAAAGGTAATTTTTAATATCTCGAATTTCTCCAAACCAATTTATCCATAAGTTATCTTTTTATTTAAGAATTTAATTTATGATTAGTTATTAGAAAACTCATTTTAATCGACATTCTAAATTTAGGCCTTATAGAAATAGTACGGAATTAGCCTAAATGATTGCTTACCTCGCTTCTCTGCGGGATCGATATTGGGGTTATAAAAGAAAACCCTATATTGCTTGAAACGATACGTATACTTGCGTAGTACCCTTAGTGTGTAAAATATTTTCTAAAATTTTACAACATTTTGATTTTATACACTAGCCGCTATTTATAAATTGGGTCAAGTTTTTGGCCATCTTTTGGAAGCGAATATTACTGCGTTATTGTCGGCATTTTTTTAGGTTGTGTGTTTTATTTTGAAAAGGGGGTCGCCTACAGAAATATGTCGGCGTATTTTAAATTTAATTTAAATATATATATGGTTTAGAAAGTACTATTTGATTTTGAAAATAATTTTAAATTTGAAAGTTTTAAGATATGAAATCAAGCCGATCTCACATCTCGAATAGTTTACATAAACGAGCACCGCACCACAAGCCGTGTATCTATCCCCGAGGATAGACACACCGCTTGATGGTGGGGCTCGGTTAAATAAACTAGAGGATTTGTGACATCCGTTTGGTCCGCGAACCAATTTTATAAGCCGACAAATTCCCTCGCTTAATATGAAAACATTAAACGGGGTTTATATTACACAGGTTCTTAAAGTTCCCTATAAGGGCAAGCCCATATAGTTAATTACATCTTAAGTGACGGGAATCACCTAAGAAAACTCTCGATAATAATCAATAATTCTGCTCTCAAGAATTTCAAAGTTTAAGTTTTCGAAAGGATTGAATTTTGGAATTTCGATAGGGAATGGATCAAATTTGGAACATTTTTATTTTGGGAATTCAAAGGAAGCAAAGTAGGAGAAATTACGGATTCGAAGCGAACTTCGGTAATTTCCCGACTATCCTATTGTTTGGCTTGGATTTAGGAAAGTCCTAATGTTTATTTAATGTTTTAATCTTGCCAATTTTAATTAGTTAGGGCTTATATTTATATGATAGAATCATACAAATTGCACTAGAAGATATGAGGGTTTATGTCGTATCGGACGACTACCTCGGAATCCTAAGACCAGGTTAGGGCTTAATTTGCAATGCAAATGCCTAACGAAGAGTTGAGGATTTATGTTGCACTAGGCAAACTACCTCGAAGTCCTATGGCTTTGTTATTTAATACTAAGAAAGTTTTGTCGAAGTAGGTTCGAGTTTCTTGACGACGATGGCCGTGCTTGCCCACCATACTCCGAGCTCCTTGTTGTTGCGGAGGTTTAGTTTTAGAAATCATAAATCAAGAGATGAGAGAAGTGTCTTGGTTTAGAGAAGTCTTAATTTCCAAGTATTTTTTTGTGTTTTAATTAAAACGAGATCTTAAAGTTGATTAAACGAACCGATTAAGATCCCGCGGTTCCGTCATCCCGACACCGTTATTTTCATCGAATTCACTTAGTCCGGATGAATTTGCTAAACTCAACTAAATGAGTTCCGCACTTTCATTTAGACCGTGGGAAATCCCGTTAGCAACACGTGGGTTACATCATCAGAGGTATTCCCGATCATTCAATGAGACGTTTTAATTTAGTTGTAGTTGTAGTTTTGTTGTTCTGTTTGTGATTAAATTTTGAGTTGTCTTATATTTTGAAATGTTGTGGAGGTGAATTTTATCTTGTAATGTCTTTTATTTTAATTATGGGTTTCAGTTTTGGTTTCTGTCCTAAAGGTGTCGGTTTTCATGCAACTGTTGTTTATCATGCAAGAAAAATAAAGTGCATTTGCGATAAAATAAGCTGCGATAAAATAAAAGCGTACTCGGAGGGTCTTCCCGTCATTCCAAGCTGCACTTAAAACACAGTTAGAATATTTAAGCAAGTTCCTAGGTAAAGCTAAGGGAAAGGTTTTGGTTTTCTACCAAATTCCTAATCCTATAGCTAGTCATTTCCTATGACGTCTAGGTTCTCTGTGTTTTTAGTTTGAAGACGATTTTCTTCATCGAAGAACAATTAAGTTCGATTGTTCTTGTAAATATCCTATCATATTGAGTAAGTGCTTAAGAAAAATCTTAAACATCTTTTCAATATTTCTAGGATTGTTTTAAGTCCAAATGAATTTAATTGTGTAAATGAATCGATCGTCAGAGGTTTTCGAGTTTTGTTTACTTGCTCAGTGAACTAGGATGTTTGAATATCCTTATAAGTGAAGTGTCACTTCATTTGATGTTCTATTTAGGAGTTATGATAACTAAAGCTCCTAAGGGCAGAATGATATTTAATGATTTGTGATCCAAATTTAAGTTCAAATTAATGATTTAAGTTTGGAATAGTGTTCAAGTTATTTTAGATTTATTTCTTCATGTCTTAAGTGAGGTTATTTAATTTAACTTAATTTATCTTAATTTAATTTATTTTAATTTAATTTATTTAATTTAATTTGATTTGATTTAATTTAATTCAATTTAATTTATTTGATTTAATTTCTTAATTTAATTTAGTTTAATTTTAATTTTATTTAATTTAATTTTAATTTAATTTAATTTAGTTTAATTTAATTTAATTTATTTATTTAATTTTATTTAACTTAATTTAATTTAATTTTATTTATTTAATTTAATGTATTTAATTCATTTAATTTAATTTAATTTGTTTATTTAATTTAATTTAATTTTAATTTAATTTAATTTAACTTTTAATCTTAATTTAATTTAATTTAATTGAAAATTTTTGAAAGAGTTTAATGATTTAATTTTAGTTTAATGATTAAGTCTTTTAATATTTTAAGTTTGAGTTATCATTTTAATTAAGAGTTGAATATTAATGGGATGATTAAATTTAGGGATTTTTAAATTAAAGAATAAATCTCTTCCTAATAATATCCCTATTTTAATAATTCCAATTTTATTATTCTTCCAAATTCAATTAATTATTTAATTAAGGTTTAATCATTTTAAATTACTTAATGGGTTTCTACCCTTTAATTATTTAAATTTCAATCATCCAAATCAGATTAGGATCAAATATTTTACTTGTTAATTTTTATGAGACCTAAAATTTTAATTAAGGGTTAAAATTTTAATTACCATTTTGCCCTTTAAGCTCTAATAATTTCATAACTCACTAAGTTGAACTCAAATGAACTTGAAATTTTTATGAGACTTCACTTATGTGTCAATGAAGACATGAGAGGAGAAAATGTGATTTTTCTGTATTTAATTTATTTATATAATTATTTTTTGTAGAAAATAGGAATTTCCAAGGAAAATTCAATAATATGACCAAGGGAAAGTTTCTGTCTTAAGAAAATTAGGGGACATTCCTAATGACCAGAGGACCATTTGGACCAAATTTTGTAATTTTTTGAATTATATTTTATTTATTAGAATTATTTTAAGTTCTGGAGTATTAATTAATTTAAAAATAAAATAAATGTTGAAAAATAAATTTTATAATTTTTAAAATTCTCTCTGATATCAAGGATTCCAGAGAACCAAACTTCACAATTTTCTGATTTTTTCTTGATTTATTATAATTATTTTGGTGAAAATGCTAGAAAATACATTTTTTAATTTTAAAATTACCCTTGAGCTTTAAAAATTAATATCTCACTAAATAGACCTAGGAAAAATATGGGACTTGTTCCTAAGTGGTTAAAATTCAAAATATGACATTTTGGTGAATTTTATTATTTTTGTGATTTTTATTATTTTTTAATTATTAAAAATATTAAAATAATATTAAAAATCAACTTTTTTAGAAAATTGAAATTTTAATTTTCCTGAACTCCCCTGATATCAGAGAGACTCCAAAACCAATTTGGTGAATTTTTGAAAGATATTTTGAAAGTTATGAATTTTTAAAGTTTAAAATGGCTAAGTGGCTTAATCAACCCAATTAGTGGGGCTAACCAAGTCCAATTGACCTCAAATTTTTATGGTGGGTTCCTCTGATCCTAAAGGTCAGTGGAGAATTGATTTCAAGTCAATTTGATCTATGGTTAACTCTAATTAGTTAGAGGTCTATTTAGGGTGTTTGAGCCAATTAGGGTTAATTTAAGTGAATTAACTCAAATCCTATTTTTCCTAGGGTTCTCTGGTCATAAGGAACATCACCAAATTTTCCTAGAATTTATTTCACAACATGCTAATTTTTGAAATTAAAATACTTAAAACGAGCAACATGCATTTGAAAAATCAATAACTTTTCACAGAGATGGCCTCGACCTTGGAAAATTCAGGGAATGTCCCTAAGTTCGGAGGCTTCAAAAGCCCTATGGTCTCATGCCATGGTGAATTGTATACATGCATGGAGAATTAAAACAATGCAGGGAGTAAATAATTAATTAAAAATAAAATACTTGGACAAAATTAATTAATTTCTTTTCCACATTATTCTCCTCTGTTCACTCGAGCAAGAGGGTATTTTTATTTTATTTTTGTGATTTTTCTACACGGAGATATGAATTTTCCAAGTTTAGGGAATTAAATAAATAGGAAAATACCCTATTTATCTACTTATCCACGCGGCGCCGCGTCGGCCTCGGCGGCTCCGAAACGCCGCGTGGCGCGCTCCCATTCGACGCCGCCATCTGAGTCAGCAGCCCGGGCCCCGCGGTTCTCGTACCGTCTCTTGGTCCGACGCCATCTGAGCCGTCCGTCCGCGCGTGTATTAAATGGACGGCATCCGTTCATCGTCCCCAAGTGTCCTCACCCGAGAGCCGTCCACACTAAATCCTTAAGATCTCACTCGATACTCAACGGATTTTTATGTTCTTATGCTCTATGGATTCGTCTTGAAGAGACGAACACATCCATACGGTAAACATGCATTGCAATTAAGGCATTTGAAATGGAGAATCTCCGGAAGCTCGGGATGAAGAATTAATTCATACCTTAGCTGCGAGAGGTGAAGCCTCGATCGGAGATGCTTGGCACGTTCGTTGGAGCTGCAGGGAGGCTAGGGATGAAGTCTCTGAGTGCAGTGAATTGTCTAGGTTGAACTTCGACCACAGCTGATCACAAAGCTTGGAGTACGGAGCAACCTGGGTGGCACGGAGATGGGGCTTTCTTTGGTGGACACCTTCCCTTGGTACGGTGAAGGTGTTGGACCAATCGATTTGGGGATTGGTCCACTGTGTGGGAGTGTTCTGGTTTTGGGCTTGGATTTCAACTCTGAAATTGAGCTCACAGAGAGGAAATGGCAGGGGGATCTCACTGGGGATCAAGTGCTCTGTGTATGAGGAGGGGTGCGGAACAATTTTGGCGAGTTTTGGCAAGGTTTGTGCAACTCTCTTCTCATGGCCGTGAGGGGGTGGTGTTTAAATAGGCATGGTGGAGGCTCTCTCGGGGGTGGCCGAGGGTTGGGATCAGTTGCTCTGGTCATGGGAAGAACGACCATGGTGGCCATTGGGCATGGGGCGGCTCGGCAAGGTGGAATTCAAAGTTGGCTCACTCCCGAGGTCTCGGGCATGGCGTTTTCCGGCGGCCGGGTGGCCGGCCGGCCGAGCATGGGTCACCCTCGAGGTCGGGTGGGCCGGGGTTGGGTGTTTGTGCAAGCGATTGGCAATGGCCGAGTGTAAAGGCTTTGATCCAAAGTAGAATGGGGCATGGCTAGTTTTGGGTCTAAATGGGTCAACTCACCCATTTGGGCTTGGTGCACCCTTCGAGGTGGCCTTGGGTCGCTGTGGGGGATCAAATGGATCGAGTTGGTTTGGCATGGAGAAGTCTCCAGTCCAAATATATTTGGATTAAATTTAGGTTTAGGTGAATCATGATTAAGGCTAATGAGCTTTAGGGATTAAGGAAAGGGGCCCTCCTTCCTACCCAATATGGCATGGTGGAGTGTCCAAGGCTCTCATGGCTCACATGTGGCTCATGCATGGCTTCATGGCTCACTTTTGGCTTGGGGAAAGCTTGGTCGATTTCATGAAAATGGATTTTAGGAATTTTTGGTAATTTGATGGAAATTTGTATGGAACTTGATTTGGAATGATTTGATGATGGATTTAGGACTTAGGTAATGGCTTTGATTAAGTGGATGGCAAATGGAAATGTCATGTGGGCTTTAGGGTAGATTTTGGGCTCATTGAAATGATTTTAGATGGGCTTTTAAATGGTTTAGGAAAGTGGGCTTTTGAATTTTAAAATGGATTTTGGGATGAAATTTTGGTAAAGGCTTGGGCCAAATAATTGTTGAGTTTGGTTTAGGGATGTGTCATGAGTGGTTTGAAACAAATTTGAGGTGATTTGGGTTTGAATTGGATTGGATATGGGCTTTTTGGTAAAGAGGCTAAGGTGGGCCAAAATGGGCTAGCATGGGCCAATGTTGTGCTAGAGTTGAAGTTGATGTGAAATTAATGTTGGGAAATGTTTATGGGAGTGTTTCAAAGAGGTTTTGGCTTTGGTTGGGTTTTGATTTTGGGATTTGGGCTCATTTGGGCTAGGTTTGGGTTTAGGTCGAAATTGGGCCTTTTAGCTTTGGGTTGAACTTGAGTAGGGTTTGGATCAAAGTTTTGGGCAAATCATGTTATTGTTTTGTTTATGGGGATGTTAAGAAAGGTTTAGAAAAGATTTGGGGTTAATTGGAGTTGAATTGGGTGAATTTGGGTTAGGTTTGGGTCATAGGTCCAAATTGGGCTTTAAGGCCAAAAGTGAAATTGGACCCAAATTTCAATCAAATTAAGCTTGTCTTTGGTCTAGATTGGTGTTGGGGATGTTGAATTGAAGTTTAGAATTGAATTGGACCAGAATTGGGGTCAATTGGGTAGATTTGGTTTGACATTGGGTTTACTTTGGGTTAAAATGGGTCAAATTGGGGGTTTTGACCAAAATGATTTTATTCCACTTACATTCACCTAATCTTCCATTTTCCAAATTTTCAATTTTTGACCCCCGGGACCCTACACCCGCCAACCTACCCAAAACCCCAAATTACCCAAATTCCTCCAAAATTTCCAAATCACCCAAAATTCCTCAAAAATCAATCCCAAACATTTCCACATCACTCAAATTGACCATTCCTAGCCAAAAATACCAAAAATTCCAAAAATACCTCTCAATACCCTCCAAATACCCAAAATACCCCTTAAACTCAAAATCCAAAAATTCAGAAAATTCCCAGAAAATTTCAGAAAATCCCAAATATTCCCAATTTCATTTTGTTCAACTACACCATGGGCCAATTTTGTCAATTTACCCCACTTTTGTCAAAATCCCCAATTTGACCTATTTAACCCAAAATGAACCTAATGTCAAATCAAACCTACCCAATTGACTCAAATTCTGGTCCAATTCAATTATAAACTTCAATTCAACATCCCCAACACCAATCTAGACCAAATTCAAGCCCAATTTGATTGAAATTTGGATCTAATTTCACTTTTGGCCTTAAAGCCCACCTGGGACTCCATGACCCAAACTTAGCCCAAACTCACCCAATTCAACTCCAATTAACCCCAAATCTTTTCTAAACCTTCCTTAACATCCCCATGAACAAAATACTAATATGATTTACCCAAGATTTTGATCCAAACCCCACTCAAATTCAACCCAAAATCAAAAGGCCCATTTTTGGCCTAAACCCAAGCCTAACCCAAACGAGCCCAAACCCCAAAATCAAAACCCAACCAAAGCCAAAACCTCTTGAAACACTCCCAAAAACATTTCCCAACATTAATTTTACATCAACTTCAACTCTAGCCCAACTTTGGCCCATGGTAGCCCATTTTGGCCCACTTTAGCCTCTTTACCAAAAGCCCATATCCAACCCAATTCAAACCCAAATCACCTCAAATTTGTTTCAAAAACCACTCATGACACATCCCTAAACCAAACTCAACAATTATTTGGCCCAAGCCTTTACCAAAATTTCATCCCAAAATCCATTTTAAAATTCAAAAGCCCACTTTCCTAAACCATTTAAAAGCCCATCTAAAACCATTTAAATGAGCCCAAAATTGATTCTAAAGCCCATATGACATTTTCATTTGTCATCCATTTGATGAAAATCATTCCCTAAGTTTCAATTCCATCATCAAATAAATCTAAATCAAGCATCATGCCAAATTGCCCAAAAATACCAAAATATTCCTAAAATCCATTTTCATGAAATCGACCAAGCTTTTTCCCAAGCCAAAGGTGAGCCATGAAGCCATGCATGAGCCACATGCGAGCCATGAAAAGCCTTCGGACACTTCACCATACCCAAAATGGCAAGAAGAGGGGACCCTTTAATGATTCTCTTAAGAGTAATTAACCACTCCCATGTCTCCTAACTCTGCTTAAGCTTAATTGTACTTGGATTGTGACTGACCCCACTAATCAAGCCGATCCAAGTGACTTTCCCTTCACCCCAAATTGGCCTCGGGAGGGTGAACCTAACCCAAAACCAAGGGTTGACCCATTTAGACCCAAAACTAGCCCTTTCCCATTCCACTTTGATTCAAACCCTTTACACATGGCCAATGCTAATTTGACCGCACAAGCCTCCACCACCCACCCGACCTCAGGGTGACCCATGCCTCGGCCGGCCGGCCACCCAAGCCGCCGGAAAACGCCATGCCCGAGACCTCGGGAGTGAGCCAACATTGAAATTCTCCCTTGCTGAGTCGCCCCATGCCTAGTGGTCACCATGGCTATTCTTCTCCTCACTGTGAGTACCGATCCTTAAGCCCTAACTCCCCCCGGGAGGCCCTCCACCCTCTCCTATTTAAACTCCACCCCTCTCGCTACGAAGAGGTGCCGAAACAAACCTTAAGGAAACTCGCCAAAATTGTTCCGCACTACTCCCATACACCGCAGCACTTGATCCCCACCGAAATCCCCTCGCCATTTCTTCTCTCGCGAGCTCAATTTCGCAGCCGAAATCCAAGCCCAAAACCAGGACACTTCTCCACAAGGAGCCAACTCAAATTGATCGTCTCTACACCTTCACCGTACCAAGGGAAGGTGTCCACCCAAGAAAAGCCCCATCTCCGTGCCACCTGGGCTTGCTCTGGGCCTCCAAGCCAGGATCTACTTCGTGGTCGAAGTCCAACCTACAATTCACCTGCACCAGAGACTCTTATCCGGAGCTTCACAGACCCAATCGAAGGTGCAGCAAACCCTCGCATCGAAGCCACACTTCTCCGAGCAAAGGTATGAGCTAATTCTTCATCCCGAGCTTCCGGGAGATTCTCCATTTCAAATGCCTTAATTTCAATGCATGTTTACCGTATTGATGTGTTCGTCTCTTCAAGACGAATCCATGCACAGAGCATAAGAACACGAAAATCCATTGAGAATCGAGCGAGTTCTGTGGTTAGAAAGGACGCTCACGGGATCACACCAAATATGGACGATGAACTGATGCCGTTCATTTGATACACGCGCGCACGGACCCGCCGCATCGCGCCGCATGAGAAGACCCGAGCGACACAAATGGGTCCCCGGAGCGCCGACGCGGATGGCGCGTCGAATGCAACCGTGACGCGTGTGCCTTCGGAGACGTTAAGGCTGATGCGCCGCGTCACTTAAGTAGATAAATAGTGGGTATTTTTCATTTATTTAATTCCCTTAACTTTAAAAATCCATATCTTTGTAGAAAAATCACAAAATAAAATAAAAATACCCTCTCGCTTCGTTGAACAGAGGAGAATAATGTGGAAAAGAAATTAATTAATTTTGTCCAGTATTTTTATTTTAATTAATTATTTACTCTCTGCATACATTTAATTCTCCATGCATGTATACAATTCACCATATGACGAGACCATGTGGCTTTTGAAGCCTTCCGAACCTTTGGGAACATTCCCTGAATTTTCCAAGGTCGAGGCCATCTCGTGAAAAGTTATTGATTTTTCAAATTCATGTCATTGTTTTCGAGTATTTTAAATCCAATAAATAACATGTTGTGAAATAAATTCTAGGAAAATTTGGTGATGTTCCTTATGACTAGAGAACCCTAGGAAAAATAGGACTTGAGTTAATTCACTCGATTAACCCTAATCGGGCTTAAACACTCAAAATAGGCCTCTAATTAATTGAGTTAACCATGATCAAATTGACTTGAAATCAATTCTCCACCGACCTTTAGGATCGTAGGAACTCCACTATAAAATTCGAGGTCAATTGGACTTGGTTAGCCCTATCAATTGGGCTTCGATTAAGCCATTTAGCCAATCAAACTTCAAAATTCATAACTTTCAAAACATTTTTCAAAATTCACCAAATTAGTTTTGGAGTCTCTCTGATATCAGGGAATTTAAGAAAATTAAAATTTCAATTTTCTAAAAAAGTTGATTTTTAACATTATTTAATATTTTTAATAATTAAAAAATAATAAAAATTACAAAAATAATAAAATTCACCAAAATGTCACATTTTGAATTTTAATCACTAAAGAACAAAACCCCATATTTTTCTTAGGCCTTATTTGGTGAGATATTAATTTTTAAAGCTCTAGGGATTTTTTTAAAAATTAAAAAATGTATTTTCTAGCATTTTCACTAAAATAATTATAATAAATCAAAGAAAAATCAGAAAATTATAAAACGGTTCTCTGGAATCCTTGATATCAGAGAGAATTTTAAAAATTATAAAATTCATTTTTCAACATTTATTTCATTTTTAATTTAATTAATACTCCAGAATTTAGAATAATTATAATAAATAAAATATAATTCAAAAAATCACAAAATTTGGTCCAAGTAGTCCTCTGGTCATTAGGAATGTCCCATAATTTTCTTAAGGACAGAAACTTTTTCTTGGTCATGTTATTAAATTTTCCTTGGAAATCTCTATTTTCTACCAAAAATAATTATATAAATAAATTAAATACAGAAAAATCACATTTTCTCCCCTCATGTCTTTAGTGACATATGAGTGAAGTCACATAAAAATTTCAAGTTCATTTGAGTTCAATTTAGTGAGTTATGAAATTATTAAGCTTAGAGGGCAAAATGGTAATTAAAATTTTAACCCTTAATTAAAACTTTAGGTTTAATAAAAAACTAACAAGTAAAATATTTGATCCTAACCTGATTTGGATGATTGAAATTTAATAATCAAGGGTAGAAACCCATTAAACAATTTAAAATGATTAAACTTTAATTAAATAATCGATTAAATTTGGAAGAATAATAAAATTGGAATTATTAAAATAGTGGATATTATTAGGAGAAATTTATTCTTTAATTTAAAAATCCCTAAATTAATCATTTCATTAATGTTTAATTCTTAATTAAAATAATAATGCAAAAAGTTAAAACATTAAAAGACTTAATTATTAAACTAAAATTAAATTGTTGAACACTTAAAATTTTAATTAAAATTAAATTAAATTAAAAATTAAATTAAAATTAAATTAAATTAAAAATTAAATTAAATTAAATTAAATTAAAATTAAATTAAATTAAATAAATTAAATTAAACTAAATTAAATTAAATTCAAATTAAATTAGAAATTAAATTAAATCAAATTAATTTAATAAATATCAAATCAAACTAAATTGAATTAAATTGAATTAAATTAAATTAAATTAAATTAAATTAAATTAAATTAAATTAAGTTAAATTGCTGAATTAAATAACATCACCTAAGACATAAAGAACTCAAAAAAGAATCAAAATAATTCAATTATCTAAACTTAAATCATCAATTCAACTTAAATTTGAATCACAAATCATTGAATATCATTTTTGCCCTTAGGAGCTTTTACTATTATAACTCCTAAATGGAGTATTAAATGAAATGTCACTTCACTCATAAGGATATTCAAATGTCCTAAGTTCACCGAGCAAGTTAACAAAACTCGGAAAACCCCTTGACGATCGATTCATTTACATAATTAAATTCATTCGACTTAAAAATTAATCCAAAATATTGAAAAGATGTTTAAGGTTCTTCTTAAGCACTTCCTCAATATGATAGGATGTTTATAAGAACAATTGAACTTAATTGTTCTTTGATGAAGAAAATCGTCCTCAAACTAAAATACAAGAACCTAGACGCCACAGAAATGACTAGCTATAGGATTGGGGAATTTGGTAGAAAACCATAACCCTTACCTTAGCTTTACCTAGGAACTTGCTTAAATAATCATATGCAGTGCAGCTTGAATGATGGAAGACCCTCCAGTACGCTTTTTATTTTATTGCAATTTACCTTATCGCAATTTATTTAACGCATCGCACTTACTTTTGCATGATAAACAATGCTTGCATGAAAACCTACACCTTTAGGATGTACAAATTAAATTGAAACCAAAACTAAGTTAAAAGTCATTGCAAGATAGCCCACCGCCACAACATCTAAAATATAAACAACTCAAAATTTAATCACAAACAAATAACACAAAACTACAATTACAACTAAATTAAAACGCCTTGTTGGATGACTGAATGGTACTGATGATACTATTAATCCCGATTTCCCACGTCTAAATGAAAGTGTGAACTCATCTCGCTATTTAGCAAATTCATTCGGACTAGTGAACTGGAGAAATAATGATGCCGAGGGGATTTTAAACCGCGGGATCTTAACCGGTGTCGTTATAATCAACTTTAAGATTTGCTTTAATTAAAACACAAAAAAAACACTTGGAAATTAAGACTTCTCTAAACCAAAAACACTTTTCTCATCCCCGATTTATGATTTCTAAAACTAAACCTCCGCAACAACAAGGAGCTCGCAGGTGCGCACGACCCCATCGTCAAGCCGCAAAACTTGAACCTACTTCAAGAAAACTTTCCTAGAATTCAAACAACAAAAGCTATAGATTTCGAGGTAGTTTTATCTAGTGCAACATAACTTCAACTCTTCGTTAGGCATTTGCATTGCAAATTAAGCCCTAACCGGTCTTAGATTCCAGGCTGTCCGATACGACATAAACTCATATCTTCTGTGCTATTTGTATGATTCTATCATATAAATATAAGCCCCGATTAATTAAAAATTGGCAAGATCAAAACAATAAATAAACATTTCTCAGGACTTTCCTAAATCCAAGCCAAACAATAGGATAGTCGGAAATTATCGAAGTTCACTTCGAATCAGAATTCTCCTACTTTTCTTCCTCACCAAATAAAACGTTCCAAACTTCGATCCATTCCCTCATTGAATTCCAAAACTCAATCCTTTGAAAACCTTAAACTTCAAATTCTGAGAGCAAGTAATTATCGACATTATCGAGAGCCTTTAGTGATTCCCGTCACTTAAGATGTAATTATAGGCTTGCCTCTATAGGGAATTTTAAGAACCTGTGTAATATAAAACCCCGGCTAATGTTTTCATATTAAACAAGGGAATTTGCTCTGCCATAGAAGAAACGTCATAGACAAACGGATATACCACAAATCTTCTAGTTTGTTCTTAACCGAGTTCTACATCAAGCAAAGGTGTTCCATCCCAGGATACACACCTGCCAGGGTGTGGTGCTCGTTTATGTAAACTATTTGGGGATTTGAGATCAGCTTTTGATTTCATATCTTAAAATCTTCAAATCTAAATTTATTTTCAAAATCAAATACTACTTTCTAAATTATATATATTTTAAATTTAAAATTCGCCGACAACTTTCCGTAGCGACCCCTTTTAAAAAGTACAACACTCAACTCTAAAATAAGCCGTACACCTGGTTTAAAGTTCTTCGGTTAATCTTCTAATCATGCATTAACTTCAGCTTTTCCTTATAAATTTCGTTGTTATCGTAAGATTCATTTCTTAAGTCTTCTAATTCATTCAATTGCAACAATCTCTTCTCACTCAAAAAAAAGATTTTTCAAATTATGTTTTACCCTCTTTAATCGCTCAATATGCTTTATGCTCCGAAATTTACCGGGTAAGTGACTAGTTTTTCCATATATAAGCCTCGTATGAGTCATACCAATAAGAGTTTTATAAGCAAGCCATGTATGATCATAATGCAAGTATCTAGTCTCGTACCTATCTACTCTATTAAGATTTACAATCTTTTCAAAATTGTTTAATTTCACGACTAGAAACTTCACTTAAACAATCGGTTTTAGGATGACAGTAACAGAGAATCTATGAACAATATTAAATTTTTCTGACAATCTTTCGAATGTATTTATTCCTAAAATGGGATCCTCCATCGCTGATAATCACCTCGCATTCCGTATCTTATGAAAATGTTTTTCATTAAGAATCTTGAAAACATTTTTGTCGGCATATTTTTAGGTTATGTGTTTTTGAAAAAGTATCGCCTACGTAAATTGCTCGCGAATTTTTTAGATTTTAAATTTAATTTAAATATATAAATAATTTAGAAAGTAGTATTTCGATTTCGAAAATAATTTTGAGTTTCCGTAAAATTTTAACATATGAAATCAAGTTTCATCTCACGTCCCAAATAGTTTATATAAACGAGCACCGCACCACAAACCATATTCTATCCCGAAGAATAAACACACCGTCGATGATGGGGCTCGTTAAATAAACTAGAAGATTTGTGACATCCGTTTGTCCGCGAACTAACTTTATAAGCTTGATAGTTCCCCGCTTAATATAAAGAAATTAAGCAATGGTTTATATTACTCTCCGGGTTCTTAAAACTCCCTATAAGGGCAAGCCCCTATAGTTAATTACATCTTAAATGACGGAATCATTTAAGAAAACTCTCAATAATGATCAAGTGGTTTCGTTTTCCTCAAGAATTTCAAAATTTAAGGTTTTCAAAGGATTGGATTTTGGAAATATCAAAAGGGATTAGCTCGAATTTGGAACAATTTATTTTAAGAGTCCAATGGAAGAAGTAGAGAAGTTAAGGATCCAAGAAGAATTCGGCAACTTCCCAAATTATCCCATTGCTTCGTTTCACCTTGGGAATTTACTTAATGGTTCAATATTGCCAATTTTAATTATATAGGACTTATATTTGTATGACATGATCATACAAATAGCCTGGAAGATATGAGGGTCTATGTCGTACCAAACGACTCCAAACTCGAAGTTGGGGCTCTACCTTACATAACATAATTATGCAAATGCCTAACAAAGAGTTGATGATTTATGTTGCACTGAAAACTACCTCGAAGTCCTATGACTAAGTTATTTAATTCTAAGGAAAGTTTTGCCACAGCGAGACCCGAGTCTCCGCCGACGACGTTGGTCATGGCCACGCCCACCGTGCTCCGAGCTCCTTGTCGCAGGTTTAGTTGTAGAAGGTGAAAATCAAGAGATGAGAGAAGTGTCTTGCTTTAGAGAAATATTAAAGTCCAAATTTCTTTAATGTTTTAATTAAAACAAATCCTAAAGTTGTTTAAACAACTGACAAGCATCCCACTCGTTTCGCTATCCCTAAGCACCGTTATTTTCATTGAATTCACTTAGTCCAGATGAATTTGCTAAACTCAACTGAATGAGTTCCACACTTTCATTTAGACCGTGGGAAATCCCGTTAGCAACACGTGGGTTACATCATCCGAGGTATTCCCGATCATTTAACGAGACATTTTAATTTAGTTGCGATCGTAGTTTTTGTTGTTCCGTTTGTGATTAAATTTTGAGTTGTTTTATATTTTGGAATGTTGTGGCGGTGAATTTTATCTTGTGGTGACTTTTAATTTAGTTTTGGTTTCAATTTTCCGCTATCCTAAAGGTTTCGCCATGCAGTAAGTTTTGTTTAACATGCAAGAAAAGTAAAGGTGCCAGTATGTAAGTAAATCAGACACAAAGTAACTTGCAATAAAATAAAAGCGTACCCGGAGGGTCTTCCCGTCATCCCAAGCTGCACTTAAAACACATATTAAGGCATTTAAATATTTACAAAAAATACCCAAGTAAAGCTAAGGGAAAGGTTTTGGGTGTCTACCAAAGTCCTAGTCCTATTGCTAGTCATCTCCTATGACGTCTAGGTTCTTGTGTTTTTTGTTTAAGGATGATTTTCTTTTCATCAAAAGAGCAATTAAATTTAATTCTGTTTCTTCTAAAACATCCCATCATATCGAGGAAGTGCTTAGGATGAGTCCCAAAACATCTTTTCAATACTTCCTGCATTATTCGAGTCCAAGTAAATTTAGTTGCATTGTGTGAATTAATCATCAAGAAGTTTAGTTAAGTCATTTCGCTCAGCCGAATCCCGTGCATTTGATTACCTAATCAATGAAGTGACATCTCACTTAATACTCTATGTAAGAGTTATAATAATTAAAGCCTCGGGAGGCAAGTTGTTTGTTGAAAATTTTAACCATTCTTAATTTGAAGTTTGAGTTAATGATTTAAAGTGATTTAGTTTAATTATGATGTTTTGTTAATAATTTTAAGTTTGGAATAGTATTCAAATTATTTTTTGTTTAAATCTTTATACTTTAAGTGATCTTAATAATTTAAATTTGTTTTTTACTTTATTGTTAGATGATGTTAATTTAACATAATTTAAACTTAATTTAATCGAATTTAACTTAATTTAATTTAATTTAATTAATATTTTAAATTAAATTAAATTTAATTGTTAAAATGTTAATTTAATTTAATTTTAATTTTAATTCTAATTTTTACTTTAGATTAATTTAATTTAATTTAAATTAAATTAAATTTAATTGTTAAACCATTTAATATTTCTTGGAAGCTTTTCTTTAATTTAAGGGTTATCTATTTTAAATTTTTAATTTACTTAGTTTGGATTATTATCATTTTAATCTTAATTAAAAGTTAAATATTGAAGTGATTTATTTAGGGATCTTTTGTTAAAGAATTAATATCCTCCTCAAGTTATATCTCCGATTTTTTAATAATTCAAATTTTCATTAATCTTCCAAATTTTAAATTGTTTAAATAATTAAAGTTTCATTTTTGGTTTATTAAAAGTACTACTCTGGGTTCCTACCCTTTTATTTCCCAAAGTTTCAAACATCCAAGAAAGATAAATCAAATATTTTACCCTCTCCATTTTAATTAAACCTAAAATTTTAATAAAGGTTTAAATTCTTTAATTACCTTTATGCCCTTTTAGTTTTGCTTTTATTTCATAACTCACTAAATCGAGTTCAAATGAACTTGAAATTTTTATGTCACCTCACTCACATGTCAATTAAGACATTAGAGGAGAAAATGTGATTTTTTCTGAATTTAATTTATTCATATAATTATTTTTATCGAAAATAAGTGATTTCAAGGAAAATTCAACAACATGGCCAAAGTAAGGTTTCTATCCTTAAGAAAATTATGGGATGTTCCTAATGACCAGAGGACAACTTATTTTTAAAATTATATTTTATTTATTATAATTATCTTGATTTTTGTAGTATTAATTAATTATAAAATAAAATTAAAATTGAAAAATGGATTTTATATTTTTCTTAAATCTCTCTAACCTCAAGGAGTTGTAGAAACAAATTTTATAATTTTATGATTTTTGTTTGATTTATTGGAATTAATTTAGTCAAAAGATCGGAAATACATTTTTAATATTAAAAATTATTTTAATAGTTTAAAATTCAATATCTTTACTTTGAGACTGGGAAAATATTTGGTTTATTCCTAAGTGATTAGGAGTCCAAATATGATATTTTTATGATTTTAATATTTTTATAATTTTTATTATTTTTGAATTATTTAAAATATTAAAATATGATTAAAAATGAAAAATTTTAGAAAATTCCAATTTTAATTTTTATAAACCTCTTTGATATCGTAGAGCCCACAAACCACTCGTGATTTTTTGAAATGTATTTTCGAGTTATGAATTTTTAAAGCTTAATTTTTGGGTTGTGCGAATTAATTAATTCATTTAGTGGGGCTAATCATTTCCAATTAACTCAAATTTTTATGCATGGTTCTATGTATCCCAAAGACGGCTTTGTTAATCGATTTCAAGCTTATTTTAATGTGTGGTTAACCCTAATTAATTAAAATTCAATTTTAGGTATTTAGGCTATTTGGGTTCTTCTTTAATGAATTAGGTCAATCCATAATTATCCTGTGGTCCTTCGTCCTAAGAAACTTCACCAAATTTTCCTAGAATTTTCTAAGAACATGCTAATTATTGGAATTAAAATACCAAAATAGTGACATAAACTCGAAAAATACATAACTTTCCATGAGATGGCCTCTGACCTTAAAAAAAATTCAGGAATGTTCCCAAGATCGTAGGCTTGAAAAGCCCTATGGTCTCATGCCTATGGTGTAGTAGAAAACTAAAATCGGGGAATATTCTTTGGAATTTTCCTGAATTTTCTAGAAATTGAATCACTTAACTTTGGTTAAGAAGGGCATTTTGGGTATTTGGAGGGTATTGAGGGGTATTTTTGAAATTTTGCTATATTTGGTTACGATTAATTGAGTAGGGGAACAAGCAGGATTGCTTCGAGAAATTTCGTAATTTGTGTAATTTTGAAAATTTTCGGTAGTTTCAATGACGTTTGGTAGGTTTAGCGGGTGTAGGGCCCCGGGGGTCAAATATTTAAATTTTGGAAAATGAAGATCGATCGTTTCCGAGTAGAATGGAATCACTTCGTCGAGCCATGAAGCCATATCAAGCCCATAAGAGCCATTTAAGCCACATCAAGATGAGAGGACTCATTTGAGGCATTCACTATGTTGTTCCTAACCCTCTTGCCCAAGGCCTAGTGGGCCGAGGATCATCCGTATAGATTACGTGTATGAGTTAGGAAGTCAAGCTAGGTATGAATGGTTTTAAGATTTAATGTGTGTGAAAGTGTAATGCGCGCAGTCAACCCTCACCGCACTGTGCCACTCAGTGGTAGTCCTGCGTCAAAGAGTCCTATAGGGAACTCATCTTTTAAACATTCCACATTCGACCTTAACCCTCCAAGTAACTTAGGGGTTTACAATCAAACTTTGGCTGGCTCACAGGAAGTTTAAGAGGTGTTTAAATTTCTCAGGTGGTGGGTTCCATTTATAGTCCTCTAAGATAGTCAAAGGAGTCTGGCATAGATCCTACACTAAGGAGAGAGAAGAGAAAAGACCTCATCAAAATGAGGTCAACAATTTTTAAAAGATCACAACGAGGTAAAGCTTGTGCTTCAATCCATTTTGATACATAATCAACTATAATTAAAATATATAAGTTCCCAAATGAAGGAATAAATGGTCTCATGAAATCTAATCCCCAAACCTCAAAAAAAATTTCCACTTCTAACATAAAATTCGCAGTCATTTCATTTCTTCTAGATATGTTACCTACTCGTCGGCATCTATCATATGTATCGATATTCAGAACGTCTCTAAAGAGAGTAGGTGACATGCCTAAAATATATGTTTTTTTCAATATCATTTTACTCATTTTTGATGATATTACACCTTAAAGGAAGGTATTTTGTATGTTTTTCGTTTTAGGTATAAGAAATGGTGATTGGAGCAAAAGTAAGAAAAACGCGTGCACTTAGAAAGCAAAAACGAGCAAGAAATGAAATTCGCCCCCGACACCTTTCGATAAGTTTTTTGATGCTTAATCTCTTTTACACTTCTTACATATTTTTGAATGAGATTACACTTCAAAGAAATGTTTTTTTATGCTTATTTTGTAGGGATACTGCTATGAACGCAACGCAACCGAAATGGGGTGAATCGGAGCTAAAATGGAGCAAAACGGAAAGGTAACAGCGCGGGAGCCGCGCAGCCTCGCGCGCCGACGGCGGGCCACACTCTTGCCGACGGTGAGATTTTCCTAAAAACCGAAAAGTTCGAAAGCTCACCGACAAGGAGCTCGGACCCACGACGGCGCCCTAAAGGTTCTCGACCGACTTTTGGCGATTTTGCCCAATTCGAATTATTGGACGCTTTTTCAAGGGGTGCTTCGAGGGAACCTAGAAATTTGTCCATACTCTTTAAATCGGGCGAATTTATGTTAGAAATGAGAAGAGAAATAAGAGGGGAGAAAAGTGGATAAAAACTGAGAATGTTTAGGATTTTAGAATGTGAGCAGAAATGCAGATTTCTACCCTTTTCGTGAGAGATCGGGGAGGATTTTGAGAGAATTTGTAAGGGATTTTGCTAGCATTGCAATGGATCGACTCGGAGACTTGTTGGAGAGATCATCATTCTTCTTTCAAATGGAAAAGCTAAGTATTATTCTTCATTATCTTATGATTTTCAGAAACACTTGCGTAGTGGATTTTATTTTTGTTAAATGAAGCCTTTTGTGTTTTCTTCGTGCTTTCGTGACGTATCTCTCTTACTTTTTCTCTCTTCTTTCGAAATAATGGGCATGAGAAGATTATGCCATTATTTTCCTTTTACTTTTCTTTTTGTAATGAGTAGAAATCATATTTAGGATTTTGTGATGGCTTGTGAGAAGTAAATCTAATTATAAATGGGATGGTTTTACTGCACTTAATTTACATTGCAATTAAGGCCCGTTGTAATGTTAAATTTTCTTGTGAAAACATACGATCCGAGAGGGTTATGCTTTCTACAATTAAGTACGAACCACATTCAAATTCCATGGATGGTGAAGATCATGGGGATTGAATGCAAATAATAAATGTGGAAATAATATTAATATGGCATAGAATTGGAGATTTTAGAGTGACATGCTAAAAATCCTTAATTCGGTCCTATCGCTTCGGTGCCGAAGTGTAGATTGTTAGGCCCTCAAGTGAGGGGAACGTGGGAGCCCGGGCGAGAGCCGTAGCCTCTCACTTAGCCGCATTCAATAACCAAGCATAGGATTAGTCAATGTTCTTACACTGACCAAAGGGTAAAGAATAGGATTGCTCCTATTTGAACATACAATATTAAATGCATCTCATTCCTATATATTATCTATTTCATTACATAAGAATAGTAGTTTTTAATATCTCAAAATTCTCCAAACCAATTCCTCCAAAAAGGGTTATCTTTAGAATTATTATTTGCACTTAGTTATCGTTACTATTACATTTAACACTTGCATTTAGGAATAGTTGCTAGATAAAACACAATTTTAATCGACATTCCAAACTAAGGACTATTAGTAGTAAACTAGAATTTGATTAAAGACTTCTTACTACACTTCCTCGTGGGATCGATACCGGGGTTTTTAAAGAAACTCTATATTACTTGAAACGATATGTATACTTGCGTAGTACTCCTAAAGTAAAATATTTTCCAATTTTTATATCATTTAAGATTTTGCACACTAGCCACTATTTATAAATAGGGTCGTGTTTTTGGCCAACTTTTGGGTAGTTAATGCATCGCGACCGAGGGTCGAGTCAAGTTTTTCGCACCGTTGTCTGGGAGTCATTTTAAGAACTTCAGGAGAATTTTAGTTGAAGTAA
Source organism: Papilionanthe hookeriana x Papilionanthe teres (assembly GCA_022702705.1). Taxonomy (NCBI): domain Eukaryota; kingdom Viridiplantae; phylum Streptophyta; class Magnoliopsida; order Asparagales; family Orchidaceae; genus Papilionanthe; species Papilionanthe hookeriana x Papilionanthe teres. The sequence continues at coordinate 46,416,095 of CM040438.1, forward strand.
TTAAAGCTAGACTGAAAACCGTAGTGTCGTAAAAATTATTTTTGTGTGGAAAGGTGTTTTGTTGTATGAAAAAGTGTTGTGAAAAACTATTTGTGAGAAAAATAAGGTGTTTGTGAAAATATTTTGTCGAGTCGATTATATTTCATCTCGTTATTCGTTTAATTGTTATCGTATTGCTCATGTTGCGTATGCTAAACAAAGACCCAGACTTGTACCTTATGATCCCGAGTTTGAAAAAATAAAAAAATAAAATACAAAATGAACTCGAAAAACTAGAAATGAAAATGAAAAATATTCAAATTACTAACTTATAAAATCATCATAAAACATTAAGGTATTACATAAATCCTACGAGAGCGTATGAAATTTACCTTCCAAGTATACAAAATCCTATCGTAGAAGCCGATTCATTTGAAATAACCGAGATTATCCAACTGGTGCAGAACAATCAGTTTTGGGAACTTTGAGACCCCGTCTACACTTATCAAATTTTCTAGAACTTTGTGCTACATTTCGTTATAATCGTATGTCGACGATGCCGTTAGACTAAGGCTTTTTTCCTTTCTCACTAAGGGATAAGGCTAAAATGTGGTTATACTCATTAGCACCTGGTTCTATCAAAAATTGGGAGGAGTTAACTCAAAAATTCCTAGCTAAGTATTTTTCCACCTTCAAGGACTACTAAACTTTAAACGATATTATCTCATTTTATCGCATGAAGGAGAATTAATATACGAAGCCTCGAGAAAGATTTAAGGAACTCCTAAGAAAGTTTCCACACCATGCTCTGCCCGATTGGTTAATCATTCAAACTTTTTATAATGGGTTGAAGATGAATCCCCAGTCTATAATTCATAGCCGTCGTGGATCATTAATGTCAAAATCATTCGATGAAGCGTATGCATTAATTGAAGAATGGCTACAAATGAATTTCAAATGGCCCTCTGCAAGGGTAAATCATAAAAATGTAGCTATATTCATGATACGGATACGATTTCAATTCTTGCATCTCAAATTGCCGCATATCAAGGAAGCTAGACCAATTTGATCGAACCAAACCTCAATACGTAAGTATACGTATCGTTTATCGGAGTAATATATGACTTTACGATTAAGGAGAGATATCGAACACTTGCTGAAAATATGAAAATCTTTGAAGGAATCGAGAAAATTATCTTTTTACTTTTTTTAATGGCTTTTGAAAGTATGTCTTGATTTTAAAAAGTTTTGAAAGTTGATTTGTCTTTTTGAAATTCGCTTAATAAAATGTTAAACGAGAATTAAAATTATAATAACTAATAACCTATTGTATGTGAAACAACCTTTATCAAGCCAGAATATCTTTTCTTTAAATCTTTTATGAAGTAGTAATAATTATTAAAGTATTGTTGTGGAAGTATTTAAATTTGTTGTGACGAGATAGAAACAAATGCGTTAACTTTACCCTTACTTGGTTCTATAAAGCATATGTTAATTTGAAATTTTTATCGTTTTGAACATGGTTAGGTAGGGAAGATACGGGTCTCGCTCGGCTACAGGGATTCACCTCGATTCACTACGCGGGGCTAACTTCTCATAACAAAATTGAAAGCTTGAAACCAAATTAGAGGGTTTTAACTGATCACTCTAAATCACTACGAAATTTTACTCCTTCAATAAAAATATTTAATATTACGTTCAGATTATATGGTACTATGATTCTCGCACATATAATTACGTATGATTCTTACTAGCTTTTATGAGACAATACCGCATGTGGATGCTTACATAATCTCGAGAAATTCTTGACTTCACGAGGCTAAATTAAAATAAGCAAAGTTTTCGAATCAATCTTCACAACTTCTTCCAAATTTAAACAACTTATACTTTCCATAACAATTTTCCATAAACTAATTACTTCTCCATTTAAGAAAGAAAAAGATAAAGCAAAATACTCGAGAATGCATTGAGAAAATACAAAAACACATTGATTTTAAATTAAAAGCCATAAGAAAAACAACAGACAAAAACAAGTATTAATTAAAAAACTAAATGTAAGAGAACAATAGTAAACACTTATTTGAAAATTCTCTCCATGAAAACTTAGGAAGTTCCTCCGAAACTTTAACTCTTTACTAAACTACTCACTCGGAGCGGGTCTCCCAACTCCAGATGACTCAGAATAAACTTCAGAATTCAATAGAAACTAAACTAAAAGAAAGAAAAAGTGGGAAGAAGAAGACTTCACTCCAGGCCCTTTCTCATTTCTACTCTCTCACTCTACTCTTAATAAAAACTCCGTGAAAATAAAGAGTAAAATACTTGTAAAAACTCTCTTCAAAATGCAAGTGGAAGAGCCCTTCTTTACTCTCTACTCCTACCTCTAATGAAAACTCTCTTCAAAATGCAATGGAAGAGCACTTAGTCATTCTTAAGACTCTCTTTAAAAATTAAACTAAAAGGTGCCTGAGTGTCTCTTCAAATATGTTCGAATTCAAAGTTTCCACCAAAGAATGCACCCCTTCATTCAAACTTGCCGCTAGGAAGTTATGGAGGTTACCACAAAGAGTTGCATCCATCCCTTTGCAATTAGCGCAAATTACTTTAGATTTCTATTTTTAACTATGGTGCAGGCGCTTAGCATGCGGTGCCAAATTTTCGTTTTCGTTTTTTTGCTCCGAATTTGATCCGATTTTGCTCCTTTCTCATAGTGCCATCCATTTCATCATGCCAATGAAAAACACAAAATAACTTCCATTAAAGTGCAATACTCATTAAAAATAGGTATAAAAATGTGCGGAAAAATACTTATATATTTTAGGTGTATCAAAATCTCCACAAACTTAAAATGTTACTTGTCCTCAAGTGACGATTAATCTCATAGAACATTTTAGCATGCAAATTATGTAATGAGTTTTTTTAGGAAGATAATAAAATTTTGTTCGAAATGGAATAATTAGATTTAGAAAAAAATTCAAGTAATTAAGAACCAACTTAAAGTTTAGAAAGTTCTTAAGTAAAGGAAAATGACAAATTTAAGTTTCTATCTAATCGAAATATTTGTAGATTCTTCGAAATATAGGACCCAAACACTTATTTTCTCACTCAAAAATCTTTATTTGAAAATAATTTTACTTATTATATTATAACCTTAAGGCTTTATATTTTTTTCCGAGCTTATATCTTAAACTTTAGGTATGAAGTCGATTTTTGATTAGGCCCTTAAATTCTCAAGCCTCTCCTCCCTTTTCATATACTTATTTTTCACCTTTTTTTTCATTTTCTCTCTTTTTTTATAAGGCGAGGATTAGTATATACTGGATAGGCCTTTAATGATTTTTGAATTCCACCATTCCATTTAAAATAAAGGTTAGATATACATCATTCACTTAAAAATCGTAATAATAATATTTGAAAACTACTCTTCGATAAAGAAATTTAAGCTTTGAAGAATAAAAGTCAAATCTTCTATTTATCCAAAATACAAAACTTCTTACTAAAGATAGTTTAACTTTATTTAACACCTCTTCATTAAGAAAATTTTAACTTTAAGTTTTTCATGATTACTATAAATTTTAACTAAATTCTTTTATTCATTTCTATATTCAAAATTTTTGTTCCCTTAATATAACTTCATGTACATAATTGTTCTCGATCAAAAATAAGATTTATTTTAAGTATTCTTGAGAATTAAATAAAATTTTAGGTTTTTGAAAATCTTTGTTTTTAAAATCCCCCCAAAACTTTAATTTTTAGTTAAGATACAACATTTAAGCATAAGAAATGATACATGAGTGAGAAATAAAAGCGACATATCATGCTTGCGAGAATTTTTAATATCCTAATAGGCAAGTATAACAATTTAAATAACAGGAGTAAAATGAAATCAAATTTAGTTTTTCAAAACAATTTTTATACAAAGAAAAGTAAAAATTTCAAAAAGACCTCTACAGTAGTGGAGGTTTTCAAAGCAAATACACACAAACTTAAATAACATACTGATACAGATAACAAATGGTAGTGGAATTTGAAAAATTTTAAACATGTAGTTTCCTAAGTAGAAGTTCCCAATAGTGGTTTATAATCTCCTAACGGTTTTGAATTAAAGTACACACTACTAAAAACTCTGACATAACATACACATAAAAACATTTACTATTACACATCACTACCACAAAACAACATATAAAATATCAATACAACAACAACAATACATCTAAATATGCATAATAAAAAAATAATACAAACTACAGTCTACATATTATCAAGGTTCACATCACAACACAATGATCAAACTAAATACTAAACAAAACACACATCAGTACATCAACAACAACATCACAACGAAAACAAATAACACAAATATACTCATCATCCTCCTCATCATCATCATCGTCCTGCTGGTCCCAACGGAACATGGAGGATGAACTGGACTGATGTAGACACAGATGGCTGAACGAGCGATCTATAGGAGACCAAGGAACATCCAGGCCTACACAAGTGAGAGTTTCAATGGTTGAGCTCGTAAACTTCATAAGAGATAAGGAGTATTTCCGAATGGTGACTCCAATGAAAACTGGAGCTTCCCTCTGGAATCCAAACAAATACTATTAGTAGCACCGAGATCCCAGGTACGATACAGAGACATGCGGGCAACTTTGAAGCCTGGTGGGAGAGCAAACCTAAGATAGGAAGCACAAAGAGTTTATTGCCTTAGAGGACAACACTCGATGAAAGGGTAGGTCCCCTAGAAGAGATGTTTGAGCAAGCCTATCTGAGCCAATGATATCCACATAGCGGGGATAGCACCAGTAATAGTAAAAGGTGATTCACTCTAGAGGCTCGACCGAAAAAGGAATCGATCGGGGAACTATTGTATTGTAGCTTCCATCCCGAAGTGGAAACCCATCCCTCAATCATTTTCACTAACCAAGATTTTCTTCTAGTCGGGAGTCCCTATAATGATTCCATTGTTGTTATTGCGTTAATCAGTAACCACCCGGTAAAGAGTATCCTAGTTGATACTGGTAGCTCGAGGAACATTTTGTTCAGGGCTACATTCAAGAAGATGAATTTGACAAACGATTGGTTAAATGCAATGGCCAGTCCAGTTTATGGATTCTAAGATGAACGGAAGGAAGTGCTTGGTATAATAGCACTCATTGTCACCTAGGGAGAAGTTGACAACTGATTCACCGACATGGAGGATTTTTTGTTGGTCAACGCACAACTGACTTAAAATGCAATATTCGACTGCCCTCTCCTCAACAATTTACGAGTCTTGGTATCAACTAACCACCTAGTAGTGGAGTCCCCTCGACATGGTGATAGTTACTATATGTGGAGATCTAGAACAATCTCAAATGGTTATCTACGAGCCATAGAAAACGAGGAAGCACAAGAAGTTGAAAATAGATCACCAGCCGGAGGAGGCCTTAAACTGACGAGGCTATAATCAAAATCCTCACGAGATTTAGAAGATCTTGGTAAAATTTATTCTAATCGATTAAACTTTGATGCATGTCACAAAGGGATGTTGATCCGGACTCTCTAGGAGCACTCGTGATCTTTTTGCACAGTCGATGGTTAAAATGTTGGGCATCCCCATTGATGTAGCCTGACACAGGCTCAACACCAGTTTAACTGGGCGACATGTGAAGCACATGCCTCGATCGACTAACAAGACATTAGCCATACCAAATTCACGAGGAGTGAGGAAACGCTTGGAGGCCAGCTATATTTGGAGGTTCAACACCCCTCTTGGGTATCCAATGTAGTCATGTAACAGAAGTTCAATAACAAGTAGAGGATGTGCATGTACTTCACAAATTTGAACTCTGCTTGCCCAAAGGATATCACTACCCAGGACTGATGCTCTGATGGACTCTGCGGTAAGATACTTGATCAAGAGTTTCTTTGATGCTCTCTCTGGTTATCACTAGATTAAGATGCATCCAGCTGATGTACAAAAGACAACTTTTATTACTAGTGATGGCTGAAATGTTTTACTGTAATGCCTTTTGAGCTGAAAAATGATGACACTACTTATGACATCCAATAGATGTAATTTTTTTTAAGCAAAAAGAAATAAGCATTGAAGCTTATGTGGATGATGTGCTAGTAAAAAGTAGGATGATCGAACAATATTTTTTGTGATCTAAAAGAAACTTTCAAACCACTTAGGAAGTTTAATGTGAAATTGAACACATTGGAATTCATGTTTGGAGCTTCCACATGAAGTTCTTGGGGGTACTTCTCAATGCCCAAATGCATTAAGGCTAATCCTAAGAAGCTGAAGTTACTCATTGACATGCCTTCTCCCCGAAATACAAAAGAAGTACAAAAGATGAATGACTGAATTGCAACCCTAAGCCTATTTATGTCTAAGTCAGGAGATAAGTGCACCACTTTCTTTAAAGTTTTAAGGCCAAAATGTTTGATTGGATGAATGAATGTGAGCAAGCTTTCCAAAATCTGAAATAGTTGTTAATCTTCCCACCGTTGTTGTAGAGTCCGAAGCCAAGGAAAGAACTTTCAGTTACTTGGGAGTCGACATGGAGGCCATAAGTTCTGTCCTAGTTCGAGAGCATTCAGAGAAGCAAATTGTTGTCTATTACACTAGTCGGGTCCTCAAAAGGGCCAAAATAAGGTATCCACTTATGGAAAAACTAATGTTTGCTTTGATTGTTTATGCTCCCAGGCTTTAGCTATATTTTCAAACTCATCATATTAATATGATCACCGATTATCCGCTTAATACTATACTCACTCAGCCTAAACAGCTATAGCAGACTTCTTAGTGGATTTCTCAGAATCGAATGGATAAAGCGACGAGTCGGGGGCATACACAAAAACTTACATCCTGTATGTGGATTGAGCATCCGGCCAGGCAAGGGTAGGAATTTGTCTGCATTAAGTAGTCCAGCCAAGGAACATATCTATCATTCGATCGTTCTTGATTTTACAGTCACAAAAAACCAGGCAGAATACAATGCTTTTATAAGTGGGCTATGGTTAGCTTAAGAAATGGGCGCTCGACATATAACAGTGAAATTCAATTCACAACTAGTTTTTAACCAGGTGAACGGGGATTTTGAAGCTCAAGATGAGATGATAGTCAATTACTTGAATAAGTTGAAGATGAAAATTGATAAGTTTATAAGTTTCAATGTCGTACATGTTGGGTGAGAGAACCAGGTGGCAGAGCTCTTATTAAAAAATATACGCATCTGAAATAAAGCGCCTCATAAGCTTTCTCAACAAACCATTAAAGTGTCGAATGTGATGGAGATGGAAGCAGTTGATGTCGAAAGTTGGGTAGATCCTTATATCTAATTCCTAAAAATAGGAAAATCCTTAAGGCAGTGACGACCCTCGAAGGTATAAGTTTAAAGTCGCCTAATACCTCCTTACGTCTAAGCAATATTAAAGAAAGTGATGTCAAGGACGTTCTCCGAGAAATAAATTCAAGCGAATGCAGAAGCCATATGAAGAAAAAACATTAGCTCATATAGTCCAAAGACAACATTATTTCTATTAGACCCTCTTAAAAAATATGGAACAAGTTTTTCGAAGAAGTGAATAATGTTAGAAATACGCTCTACTACAGCATCAGTTGACATAGAAATTACAACCTATCATTAGACGCCATCCCTTCACAGTATTGGGATTGGTATCCTTGGACTATTTCCTCCTTGAAAAGGGTAGAGAAAATTTCTTTTGGTTATCGTAGATTACTTATCTATATGGATAGAGGCAAAAAAAACTGGCTCGAATCACTACGGTTATAGTCAGAATTTTATTTGGACGAGACATAATTTGTCGATATGGCTTACCCCTCATACTCATCGAGAGATAATGGAATCCGGTTTGTCGATCATAGGGTGATGGGGTTTTGTTAGAGTCAGGGGATCAACATGAAGTTTTCAACCATGCATCACCCATGAACTAATGACCAAGCAGAAACTGTGAATAAGATCACCCAAAATGTGCTAAGAAAAAAGGTTGAGAGTGCTAAGGGTGATTGGGCGAATATTTTTCCTTTGCTCCTTTTGGTCATCTGAACCACTCCATCAAATTTGATCGGACACCATAGTCAAAGAGTAGTCATGACAACGTCTTTTAAAGAAGAGGAGCTCTCTGGCTGGCAAGGTACAAATGGCAAAGGCGCTTCACTCGCCCTCGATTTGTTAGAAGAGGTTTGAAAGAACGAAAACACTCGGATAAGAAAGAATAAAAAGAAGATTCTCTCATTACTACAACTAGAATGTCCACGAAAAAATATTTTTTCCGGTTGACCTAGTTCTAAAGAAAGCTGATCCAGCAGCAAGTGGGCAGTTAGTGGACAAGCTCGAACAGACCTGGATCAGTTTCTTCATCGTCAAACATCAAGTCACCCCTCGAGCCTACAAATTAAAGTCATATATAGGAAAGAATCTCCATTGGACATGGAGTGGAGATGACCATACAAAGTTCTATCCGTAAAAAAAATTACTTTGTATTTATGATTGAAAGATAATATTATTATGAATGAATTTGTAATATTTATTTGTGAGAAAACTAACTGTGATCTGGTGTTGTAAACACAAGCTTGTAGAAAAGGCTTGAGGAATCGAAGGATGGATGGAAATCACATCACTAGAAAACTCGGCGAAATGGATTATCTATAAAAAGACGACCGAAAAGGGTTCCAACGCTTGATCGCAAAAAAGACGATTGAAAAAACATTCCAACTCATGGACATGATAAAAACGATTGAAAAATCATTATGGCACTTAGCCACACTCAAGCTGACCGAGAAAACGTTCCACTGCTTGATCACAACCAAGGTGAACAAAAGTGTTTATACTCTTAGTCATAATACAATTGAATGACCAAAAGACATCCCAACATGAGGCCACCACAAAAGACCACATACGGCGTTCCGAAGCATGAATTAAAAACATAGGATTTTTTCTAATTTCCAAAGTTATATTTGATTGTCATACAAAAATGTTTGTTTTCCACTTTCCAAGATAGATAGGCAAAATATACAAACGAAGCAAAGTACAATTATAAAAGGTTAGCAAAGTCGAACACCTGACTACAAGTAAAAAAAGTAAAAGAAAAAAAAGGTCATATTTCATTTATATGAATGCTTATTATAAAACCCTAGTATATACACTTCAAGTACAAAAAAAGAAGAAGAAAGGACCAGATCTATAGGTCTTCCGATCGACTATTTGATGATCCACAATCCTCCATATTATCTCCCTCAGATTCCTTGTAGTGTTCAGAAGCGGGAGTAGTGTCATAGAGTTTCTTAAATTCTTCAAGGTTAGAATATTTGGATCAACCACCCCCACTCTAGCGAACTCATTAGCTGCAATCTTGCGTCCCGCCTCAAGGTATTCAACTTGAGTGGTGAGAAGGTTTTTAATGCTCTTCATAGTAGACATCTGCTCATTCAGTTCAACATTCTCCTCTTGAACCACATAAATCCATTCAGATGCTATTTCCAACTCTACCCAGACATCTTTCAAGTCAGTCTTTGCCTCAATCGCCCTCATGGTAGCCACCCCTGCTTCCTCCCGATATTTTCTGGCCTTCTTCTCAGACTTGGTGACCTTCTCTTTTGTCATGGATAGATAGAGGGATGTCAAGTGGTGAGTGGAAGTGTAACTTTGGTTTTTGAAGCGATCGAACGATTGACACAATTCAGCCGGGTAGAGCCGGTTGAGGTGTTTTCCAAGCCCGCTGACCAAAGAATTTTGGCAATTGTAGAATCATAACAAACCAAAGATGAGCCTAAGGGGATATGAGCACTGACAACCAACCCTCCCTCCCACTGAGTTCCTAAATACTCTTTACAAAGAAGAGTTAAAGCTTGGAGAAACAGTGGAGGAAAGGAGCCCTACCACCCAATAAACCTTTTTTTAACACAAGTGAAAGGCTGACATGTAACAAGTTTCAAGCACATAAGGCGCTCCTCGAGGTAAAAGATGTTGTGCTACGGGGGGCACCCTAATCAGCTTGATAGAGGGGCCATTACACTATTGAGGTAATGACCCTCATTCTAACATCGCTTCCCACATCTCCAAGATTTAGGAGAAGGTATGGGATAATGGGGAAAGGGGGGTGACCCCTCATCGCAAACACCCATTCCTTAGCCATCTCTTGTTCCTCTAGAGGAGAGAAAGAAATCCAAGAAAATGTTAAATGGATGCTCACTGCTCAGAGGTTTTGGACCCTACCGACAGAGGTGACCAAACGAGATTATTACATCCCTTAGGAACGTGCTCGACACCTCCTTGCATAGGTCTCAATCCATCCATTAGCGGAGAGGACTTCCAACAGGGTGTTGATGCCAACCAAAATTTCATTTGACACCACGACTTGAAGAAAAGAGAAATTAATGTTTGACCCATGTGAAGTCTTTCCCTTCGGCTGAAAGAAGATCATATTCATCGTTGGCCTCGTGCTGCGCCATTCGGGTCCTCAACACGCTGGCTCTTCTTTGAGTATCAGCACACGCAAGGGTCGTTTCCATCTCTCTTTTTATAGGGAAAAAAGTTAGCGGGCCCAGCAGTATCACCCGAAAAAAGCCTGTAGGTGGGCCCACGTTGACAAGACTATTGAGCACCTATCGACTTAACACTGACAAGAAGGCTTGGCGACTAGGTTCCCAAAAAGGAAAGAGAAAAGGAATACTTGTTACCAACATAACAACTTTTATCTTGACACGCGGAAGGGGGGCACGTTGCCCACCTGCCCACCCACCCATCCTCCCTCCCACCCCCCATGGGGAACTAAATCAATCCGACTAAGTAGTCATGGCTGGCTTTCAAAAGTCTTTGAGCTAATAATGAAAGGCAAGCATTTTTATCGGTTGACTAAATTGGACTAACCGAAACAACAGATCGGTCGAAGTACAATAGGATCAATCGCTCAACGTCAAGAATGATACATCATGGTAAAGTGGAAAGTTTTATTTATCTCAATTAAAAGAGACATGAAAACCAGGTTTCCTTGAAAAGTATATCTGTTAAAAACTTTGGATGAGGAGCGTGCATTTAAAGAAGTCAGGGGCTTGGCATAGAAACTCACCCTCGATGCCCCTTCCTCACACTCATCGAGAGCATCCATTATTCTCACTTCCAATACTTTTCATGAGAAAGAGCTAAAACAGTAGAAGTGGTGGGGGAAAGGAGTGTTGCTACATGATGACCATTACATTCAGGTCGGTGGGAAACAACATTCCAGTTGACAAGGTACCCCTTGAAGTGGTAGATGATACATCATCGCTGGGCACCATAATCATGTCAAAGAGAGGATTTCCAGGAAGTGTACTACCAAATCACCCCTAGTATTGTCTATGTCTCTCCTCACAACATCTTGAGGCGTGCCTTAAAGAAGGCATAGGGTTGTACTGAACAAGAGGCTTATGAACCCAACCCCATTGCCACGAAAAGGAAGGGATTAAGGCCTCCTTGAAAGCAGCAGCCAGACGGACGTATTATATTTTAGGGATATGAAGCCTGCACAACACTTCCCTAGAAAAGCACCATGCCTGTTGTGTTGTGTGCAACTTTGGTGGCACACTGAGTCAGGTGTGACCTTCGACACCAGGCATAGATGAAACCCGCTCCTTTGAAACTCAACCTGAAGAGACATGTCAACATATGATTCACACAGAGTCATTCATTCCAGACGGAAGAGGGCCACCCTTGTTTCTGATTCCCTACCGAGTTATCCTGGCTTCCATTGTGTTTACTCACAAGTTTTCCTTTTCAAGATGTAGGAACAAACAACGAAAGACCCCTTTTTTTCCTTTTTTATTGGGAGAAGGAAATCAGTTGTCGGGAACAATGGTCTCCCGACATAGGGTCCCACCTTGGGATGACGTGCTTCAGTGAGAAGAAAGATCAACAGTGGTGTTTCCAAAAAGGGAATGGCAAAAGAACCTACGTCACTATCAGTGCAACCTTTAACACTAGTCCACTACAATCGCGTGATTGGACAACGATGTTGAACCTACTAAGATGGTCGGCTGCCAGACTAAACAATAGGGGAACTCAACTCGAGTGAAGACATCGCGGGAAAAGTTGATTCGGGATTCACTGGGCACGGGTACATTAAACAATAATAATAACGAGTAAAACAAAAATGAAAATAAAAACAATATATATATATATATATATATATATATATATATATATATATATATACACTATATCTATCCAAATATATCTTTTCAAAGCTTTATCAATGGGAGCAATCCAACGGTATACACTATATCTATCCAAATATATCTTTTCAAAGCTTTATCAATGGGAGCAATCCAACGGGGGAGATAAAATCTGGAACAAATATTTGATTCCCTCTATGTCCTTTTTGTGCTAGAGAACCTTCCATAAGTTGCTTCCCACTGATGACATCCTCAAGCTTAAAGGGCTGAAGGGCCCTTCTAAATGCTGGTTGTGCTCCCCGGTAGAGGAATCCTTTGCTCATCTCTTTTTTCAGTGCAGCTTTGCTCAAAATGTCTGGAAGGAAGTAGCACAAAAGCTCTCTATTGACACAACTAATTTGGAATGACAATCTTTCCACCCCTCCTGGATGAGTTAGCACTAGGCTGGACTTGGGTCCATTCCTCCTATGGTGACCTGGTTTATTTGGTTGGTTAGGAACAATGCCAAATTAGAAGATTCTCTTCCCACTGTGCAGGAGGTTAGCATATTCTGCCTATCCTTTTTGACAAAGCTGATCATTCATAAGGGCTTCCCTAATATTTGCAAGCTTCACCTCAATCATACAATCAAGCAGAAAAACATTGTTCCTGTTGTATGGAAGCCTCATATGGAACATCATTTTAAAGCTAACACAGATGGTAGTTTCACAGTTGAGGGACTAGCATTTGGGGCATTTTTAGAGATCATTTTGGGCATTGCCAATTGTTTTTCCACGCCCCTATAGAGGCTAAGGACGCTTTGGAAGCTGAACTGTCTGCTGCCTTTTGGGCAGTCAAATTGGCCAGTTTGAATGGTTGGACTAAGCTAACTATTGAGGTTGATTCTACTACCTTAATGCAGTTGACTGAAGAGAGAACCCACTCTGAGTGGCACCATGCTTATTGGATCAATAGGATCAGGGACCTGAGGAGAATAATGCAGGTACAATTTTCTTTTATCTATAGAGAAGGCAAGAAGCCTGCTCATTGGCTGGCTAGAAGTGGTCTACATTCTGGTGAGGTGGTGGTCTCATCCTCTCCTCCCCCCTCTTTTGTTCCTATTGAGGGGTGACCTTTTGAGGGTGCCTCATTTCAGAATTGCTAATATTATTTAGGACACCTGCTGCTTGGGTTGTCCATCTGTTGCTGGGAGTTTGGGCCTTTACTTTGTTGAACCTATGGAGGATTTTTTTTGTTGTAGTTGACCCTTCTATTGGTATCCCTTGAGGTTTGGTGTGTGGTCCAGTTGGAAGCCTCATCTGCTTACTATACTCTTCTTGGAGCTTTCTTGTTGGGTCATTGTAATCTTGATTGGTTTTGGGGCTATCAACACTCTTTGGTACATATTCCTCATCTCAGCTGCTGTGGAGGATTTGCTGGGTTTTATCTCTTATGTGCCTTCTTATGTTTATTCTGATCTTGCTTACCCTGGATACTCACCTTCTGAATTTGCACATGTCTGCTGCTATAGTTTTAGTTTTGGGTCTTCTAGTTTTGGCATACATGTATTTTTGGGTATACTTTTTGTTTTGTTATTGGGTATATTGGGTTACATGTACTTTTGGGGTTAGATACCTGTTTTTTCTTATTTTTTTGGGTGTAGTTGTACTGTGGAAAGAGGAACCTCTAAGAGGGTTTATACTGTCTTAGTTGGGGATCCTCTTTCACTCATGCACTTTTTTCCAACACACACACACACACACACATATACATACATATATATTAAATGAACGATAATATGCATGATCTTGAACAACCAATGACAATGGACTAAGTGACCCCTTGATCTGCCTTCGCACCACAAACCCAAGCCTCGGGATCGAAAGGATGTGGTCTACCGAGGTAATTATTCACTCGCTAGCGATAAGATCCACGAATAGTGTAAAGCGAATCATTCCAGAGACAAGCACTCAAGGGTAATTCTAGTGGGCAGCGACAAGATCCACGCTAACAAAAGGAACAAATGCTGTCGAGGCAAAGACCCTACGGACCAAGTTGGGCGGCGGTATGCGACGACTTAAAAGTCTGAAGCAAATTAGTCTACCAACGTGTCATAACCGGTCATTATAGGAAGCAGTTAGGAATGTGATTGGATTCTCAATCGACAACTAAAATTAAACAAATCCTTCGAAGCTTAAAGAGCGATCAACAAGAGCATGTCATCCAAAGATCTCAGATCTAGCCCTGAAGGTGATGGAGACAAACGCTTGCGACAAGAGCCGTAGCAAGTTCAAATGATTGCCTCAGATACAAGTCTCTCCAAAAACGACGGCACCAAATAGAATTAAAGGGGCAGCTCGACTCTCAAGATGACCCCAAGTTCAATCACAAAATACAACCAATCTAAATAGAGAAAGACCTGAAGTTTAAAATAGCCACAAGCTTTAGCTTAAGAAATAATATGTGAAGATTTAAAAAATATTATCAATAGTTACAAAGCCTGGCGATTTACAACCGCACCACAACTTGAATGTCATCTCACGGCAACGATGGTTAAGCCGTTACAGAACCAAATAGCTCCGTCCGTTACGCATCGGACGGCTACAAATCCGCTCTTATCTCCCCCCTCCCCAATCAGCTCTCACCACTCTCACAGATTAACAGAGGAGAAGGCCGGCAAGTAGCACGCAGTCGTACTCGGCCTGCTTCGCCATACCAGCGAGAAATAGATAGATAGAGTAGAGAGAGATTAGAGATGGGTGAGGAATATAGAAGATCCAAAGAAATCCGACAGTAAAAGAGGACTTCTTAAGGCGACGATGCGGCGAGAAATAGGGCGTGACAGTTACATCCAACTGCTTAATCATCGGACGGCTGTGAAATCAGTCCCAATGTAGCCGCCCCTCTACCAGCACTGGTCGGTCTCCCAGGTACGGCGAGGGACATGGCCAGAGAAACGGTAGATCCGCAGCGGAGATTGGCGGAGAGCGATGAGCTCGCGATCGTACTCGGCTCGCTTGGCTGGATCCGAAAGCGTCAAGTACGCCGCGTGGACACTCAAGAACTTGTCGGCCGATGCGCCCGAGTGCACATCAGGGTGGCAAGTACGAGCCAGGCTCCGGTACGCGGCTTTGATCTCGCGGGTCGAGGCTTTCTCTTCCAAGCCGAGAACGTTGTACAGAGAACTCAGCGGCGGAGGTGTGGTGAAAGCACTTTCCGCCGGCGAGGCGGCGGCGATCGTCAGAGATCGGAGCGGGAGAGAGCGAGGTTGGAGAATGGGGCGAGGAATGGCGTTCCGGCGGCCGAGGAAATGAGGCCGAGGGAGGGAGAGATTGGGAGAGGCGATCATATGGAATTCCTCGTATAATTTGGGTGATGATTGGTAGAGTGTTGATTTGAGCCGGACATGTTTATATATAATAGCGGAAGTGGGGGTGAGAAATTTTTGCATTTTTACACCCCGAAAAATAGCATATTCGAGAAAGTTCCGACTGGCAAAGTCGCGGATAGAAATATATAAATTTTAAAAGCCGTTAATTAGATCTTATTTGTGTGCGTGCCCACTGGTCTAAAATGAACATAACTTGTATTTGTGTTCAATTTATTTGAAATTTAATTTGTTTGAAATAAATTTGCGTTCAAAATTATTCGTGAAGTAACTGTCTGTGTTTTGTTCTTAACGAACGAGTCTAATACGAGCTGAATACGAGGGAGCAGACGAGCAATTTGATAACGCTTAATATTAATACGTATAAATAATATATTATATTAATTATATAACTTATTATGTAAATATATAATATCTATATTAGTATATTACTAATATAGTATATTAATATATTATTATTATTAATTTATTATATATTATAATTTATAAAATTTAATTTTTTAAAATATCTTAAATTTTTTATATATAATTATTTTGAATTATTTTATATTTTGATTGAACATGTGAACGAATGCATCATCTGTTGGTGTTTGATTCGTTTAACTAATTGAACGAAAAAAAATAATATTACTTGTTCGTTTTGTTTACTTATCGAACGAATCGAACACGAACTACTCGACGAACTGTTTACGAACAACGAGCTTTTTTGACAGCACTATATATATATATATATATATATATATATATATATATATATATATATTAGGTTGAAGTTGATGATGAAAATGTTGACCAGGATCCGAAAGGGCCCATAAGAATTAGAAAGAGGTTATCAGACATGGCGAATGAGGTCGACTTGAATGGCAATTGGAGTAAGTGGCCTAATGGTTGATCTTTAAGTGTATTAATATATAAGAGGTAAAGTTTAGGTGTGAATTATATAAATCCTGATGTTGTAAGTTTGATGTATGTAGTTATCTCTTCTTTTCTGCTTTATAATTACATGCATATGAATCAAATCATTAGGATGTACACATTTACCATCTATATTTTGTTGTTTACTTATTTAGACTCTATTAACTTTGTTATCAAATCTCATTAGAAGTTTAACAAGAGAGGCTCAAGGGGGATCAAGGATTCTTCGAACTCTTATTGGAAAAAAAGGAATCAAATAGGATAAGAAGGATGTATACTAGGATCTCAGAAAGTAAAGTAAAATCGTAACGAGGTTGATCAGATCATGAAGAGGCTCATCACAATTGAAAAGTGGGGCGTCAGGATTAAGAAGCGACATACTAAGAACATACACTTGCTTTAAATTTGTCAAAAAATGTCAACCTTGATTAGGCTGTGTTCGACGATGACTCGGATCAGGAAGCCAAGTGATGAAAATGGATATGATACTTGCTATTTTTTATTTCATTTTAATATTTTTAGTGTTATATATATATATATATATATATATATATATATATATATATATATATATATATATATATATATATCCTAATATTTCACCTCTTATATATGTAAACCTCTCTAAAGTTTATAGGGGCAAAATAGAGTTCTATTATTGGTTCAAATGATATGCAAGTAAATATTTTCCCCCAAGAAAGTCACGCACTTTAAAGAAAATATATAAAATGTTGGTAAGATTTTGTGTTCTTCAATGTAGGTGTTAGATTTAAATTTTTGATGATTAGAAAATAAAATAAGAAATCATAGAAAAGAGTTTAGGAGAATACAAGCTATTGTAGAAGAAAAGATATGTTTCTTTAGGAAGACTACATGAGTGGTCTGCTACCTGAGATCTCCTTAAAACTAACAAAATGATTAGAAGAACTGAACTTTTTGTTAGATCAATTTTTTAGGTGCATATTTCTATCAATCACTGTATGATATAAGAGTGAGATTTCTTCCTTAACGAAAAATTTTAAGGATTTAATGATCATAATTCATTCTTTGAAGTATTTTATTAGTACCAAAATACATGTGCCGAGTTAGATAGAGCTATCATCCTCGATCAATTTCCTATGATCAAAACTTCTATTAACATTGAGAGAGGTTGGTTTCCCATTTAAAAATTAAGGTCTACCTAAACCATCCCTCTTTGATGTTGAATGAAGAAGCTTCTATAGAATCCATAATGAGTTTCAAAGTTAGAAAGATGGAGTTTTCTCTACTTATAAAATTATGGAAGTGTGAAGATCTAGTCAAGTCATTATTTGAGACAAGTTTGTTCTTTAATTTTTGCTTTAGCATGGATGTTTTTCTTACTTAATTATGCCTTTTACTTCTTATTTCATGCTACTTCACTTAAGGAAGATGTTAGAGAGGGTATGACTTCAAATCACCCTTATGGGTTGAAGGACATGAATTTTATTACTTGACCTCTAGTCAGGTATGTACTAGACATATTTCATGATGATGCCTTATACTTCTACCAAGGTCAATTCAAACTCATACATGAATTTCATTCTATAAATAAATTATAAAATCTTAAAAATTTTCTATAGTCATTTTTGCTCAAGTAATGTTGGATTCCTTTAAAAGTAACATTTTCTTTTTGATTAACATGCATTAGAAGAAAGTGCTTTAGAGCTTAAACTTATTTAGATAATTTTTTTATGAAATTTGTTCAAATACTAGTTTGTTCTTTAGTGCTTAAATCATGTGAGGATGGTCAATCTAAAAAATAAAAGAAAGCATTGATAGTTTTTTTTTTAAGTTAATCAAGGGATGGTGAATAAAGATAAGACTAACCCAAATCATTAGAGATTAGCTTGAAGTACCATCTTTTATAATTTTCAAATACGAAGCATTATTAAATATGAAGGACTAACAATTGAAGGTTAAGTATTACATCTTTCTAGAATTACGGCTTGAAGGTTAAGAATTACCTCTTTCTAGAAATTGTTAGCAATGCTTTCCGAGGTAAGTATTTGAATATTATTCTCGCCAAGTTTTTTAAATATTTAAATACTCATAAAAAATTATGTTTCATTAAAGTAACTTCTTTTGGTATTCTTGATGATCCATAATCAATAAATTTTTGAATAATGATGAGGTCCTTATCATAGTGATTATAATAAAGAAATCTGACAATAATTTTTGAAGAACATATTGAATCAAAGGTTGAATTAAGTTCTCCAATTAATTAATGTACTACTACTACTACTACTACTGTATCTTTTGTTTTTATTCCTAGGACTTCTACTTCACCACTAGATTATTCTCTTGATACTTATATGACATCTTATGTTTTTATTTTAGAAACTTCTTTCAACACTTCATCATCTACCTTTAAAATGGTCCCTCCCTTTCATATAAATTTCTTTTGTCATAACTACTCAAAAGTTGTATTCTAAAAATATGTATAAAAGAATTTACTCGTCTTTTCCTAAGAAATTTATCATCAATGTGGAGACCTCTCTTGATAAAGAGAAAAGAGTTAGACTCAATATAAATAACTAAACAAGATATGGTAAAGTAGGCTGTGAAGCATCTTTTATGGGAGTTTAGGGCTTCTATAAATGAATAGAAGATGTGTCTCCTCAAGTGTAGAAAAGATTACACTACTCTTAAAAGTGATGATCCCATTGATTAAGCTAAGTCAACAAGCAAATTAGCTTGTATTACTTATAGTTTCAATAATGTCATTTTCATAATGATAATTCATGAAGATCTTAGTGTTTTCTTTATTAGCCTCATGGCCTATGACATGGCTTTTAATGACTAGAATCTACAATAAGGAAAGACATATGGTTTCTTGAGCCAACTAATTTATGTGTTAAAAATATGATATGATATTTTATATATTTAATTTATTATTTGTATCATTTTACTTTTTCAAGTTATGCTTACTTTTGTATGCAGTACACAGGTAATAAAGTAATATGGAGAAGCATTTGGAGGATAATACATGCCATGTTCCTCCTAAGCGTCTCTTCACCCATCCTAGCACCTAGAAGCCTCAAACAACTTCAAAATTTTCCAAAAATATAAGAAGAATTGAAAGTAGGCATCCCCAAATAGAAGTCAGACCCTCGAAGCCATTGGGCCATAAGAACAATGTCGACAGAAATCTGACGCCCAAACTAGTGATTAGGCACCCAGTCTAGTTTCTATACACATGAAGAAAAATTTTGATGCCACCAATAACCGATAGCTTGAAATGGTCGTACTCCAACCTAGTTCCTAGGCGCACAAGACTGACTTAGAGCAATTTTTGACAGTTCAGAGGTAATGTCACATGCGAGTGGCTTAAATAGTTTTTTTGAAGTAAAGAGGGCTCATGGTGTCTTTCAAACTCCTCACTGTGAGAGAGAATGAGAGAAACTTGAGAGTGGGAGAGTCTAAGAGAATAGAGAGAGCTTATAAGAGCTATAATCAATGAAGGGAAGAGCATCAAGTAGCTAGAAATTCTTAGAAAAATGATTATATTCTATACTCTCGAACTTATTTCAATTTGTTGAATGAAACAATGTTTTTATCCTTTATCTTGCATAATGTGTTGCTTTTTTTTTCCTCCTTCGATTGGCAATTCAAAAAACATTGAGATGAACATGTGTTATGATTTCTTGAAAGTCAATTGTTAAGGTTACTTTCTTAACTTTTCATGCTTCATTTACTTCCAAATTGACTGCTTAGAATGTTAACAATTATTATGATATAGGTCGACCGAAAAAGACTAGTGGAACAACTAAGTTAACCCATACTATTATAGAAAAATAAGAACATTACAATTAGATTAGTGCAATCAATAAGAAAATATGAAATCTTTGGATTTTTTGCATGATTTAGGAGACTAAATTATAATATGAAACCCCAAGTCTTCTTACAAACTTGGATGAGGCTAAGGAGAAGATCTGCTCATGAATGTCAAGAAAACTTTGAATCACTTGGATAACTCTACACTACTTAGGTCCAATTTAAGGGAGGTTCTCTCACTTGATAGAGAGCTCTACTATCATTATTTAGGTTTTTATTTTAGTAAAAATTAAGATTAAAAAATTTTAAAATTTACATACCTTCGATACTTCAAACAATATCTAGGACTAATAAACTAGAAATTTCACTTTTTTTTTTTGAAATTAACAAGTTCTTTGTGGGATCGATACACATACTAAAAAATATATATACTACTCTATATACATGCATACTTATTTGATTGACACCTACTTTACAACATCGTGATATCGAATTTTTGGTGTTGTTGTCGGGGAACGATGTTAAATTTTCAGTTTAGGAGGGTTTTATATAAACCTTTGAAATGTAGACTTGAATTCAATAGTGTTTATTTTTTTGCTTTACAATTTTATTATATCATGTGTTATAAGAAAATTAAAAAAATTGTACTTTGTAATTATTATTTTAATTTTCTATATACTTATTTAATTCTGGTTTCAATAAATTGTCTTTTATTATTTTTTGTTCTAAGTTAGTTTAGACTCACTAGTTAGTCATAAGTTGTATGCATAGGACTGAATCTGTTAAAATAGTATCATACGACCCTGAAATTAGCAAGCAACAACTAGAATTAAAAAAATCACAAAACATAAAAAGATCCTTGGGGAGATGACAAACTCTTATGAAGAAAAAGTTTTTCTTAGACCACTTAGAGATATTGTCAACCCTTTAGTAGATGGAGTACACTAGAGTTTTAATAGACATAGTGCTAATAAATTTCAACTAAAATTTGCAATCATTCAAATGATTAAAAAATCTTAGTTTGCGGGGACATATATAAATCATCCAAACCTCCACATTGCTAATTTCTTGAATTTTGTGCAACATTTAAGTATAATGGTTTCTCTAATGACACTATTAGGCTTAAACTGTTCTCATTTTTTTTATGGGAAAATGCTAAGATGTGGTTAAATTCATTAGAACCAATGTCTATTACCACTTGGCCTGACCAAGCCTACAAATTTCTTACAAAGTACTCCCCCTTCTAGAACTACCAAGCTTTTAAATGATATAACTTCTTTCACCCAATTGTGTGTGACCCATGTTACGAGGCCTCGGAGAGGTTTAAGAAGTTATTTAGGAAAATCTCCTCCATAACTTAAGAAAAACTTCACATGACTTAAAAAAAACTCCTCCATCTCCTAGGAAAAACTAAGAGAGACCATCACCACCTTTTTCTTAGAGGTTGATTAAAAAAAATTGATCAATTGTTTCTTAAACTTTTAGAAATGTTCAAGAACCTTCTCATTAACGTACTCTTTGTTGAAGCTTTGAAAAAATATCGAAGTACATAAAGTTTATGAAAGAATTTCTAAATAAGAAATGCATATTTCAAATTTTGAAACTGTTACATTGATGAAAGAGTGTGCTGCTATAGTTTAAAAGAAACTCCCATAAAATTTGATGCATTTGGGTATTTATACCACTTTGTACGTTATAAGATACTAATTTATGGGAAAGGTATTATTTTACTTAGGATCTAACATAAATTTAATGCATTTTTTATTATTTGAGAGACTGGGATTGTGAATGCTTCAACCTATCACTGCAGCATTTCAGTTAGCTAACCGTTCTTTGAATTTTCTAGGAGTTCATGAAGGATGTCCTAATAAAGGTAGTGAAATTTAGCTTCACTATTAATTTTATTATTTTGGATATAGAGGAAGATGCTAAGATCCCAATTATTTTTAGCAGACCCATCTTGTAACAAGTAGGATGAATAATGATTTGTAGAAAGGAGAGTTAATTATTAGAGCTCAAGATGAACAAATTAACATTTTGAATTTGTCATCAAATTCAATCACTATTTATCCCTCTAAAGAGTATTGTAAGATGGAAATAGAAAAGTTATGAGAGGTTTTGAAGTTGAATTTAGAAAATAGGGAATTAATATTTGAAAGAGATAAAGATTTGGGATCACAAGTGAATAATACAAACTAGTCTCGAAGGCATAAACAATATTGGGTGATTGATCTGGAATCATAAAAATGCAAATTTAATATTGGAAATAACCCATGCATGCTTTAACTATGTCTGACTGAGGTCATAAAACCAAGAGCTGCTTGGGAGGCAAATCAAGTGTTATCTTATGTTTTGGTTGCATATTTAATTTATTTTATGATGTGTGTGTGAGCTTTAATTAGGATGGGGATGTTAAACTTTTTTTTTCTACATTTTTTGTGTTTAATAATCTTATATGTCCAAAGTCGGACAATAGATATGTTGATTTTCTACATCTTATACTTTGATATTCTCTGCTATTTAGTGATATTTGTAGATGTTTTTGTTTATGTTCATGTGATCAATAAGGATTGATATGTAATTGATATATGAGGAGCACATTAGTTTGATATGTGATTACTTTTTATTATATCTATCTAAAGTTAGTATATTTTTACATATATTTGTTCATCCTCTACCAAGTATATATCATTTCCCCATTCTATTGTTATTTACATTTTTAGTGTAAAATCAGTTTGTGGGAGGAAATTATGATAAAATGTATGCCTTAAAGTATGAGTAGATATCTAACTCTTAGATTTTTATTTATAAATGATACATTAAATTAGAATTAATGTTATCTAATAATAGGTAAAGAAATAAAATGAGGAGAAATGAACTTTCATTAAATTTTTATTTATTCTGTAAAGTCTATTCAAGCTATAATTATTTACTGTTATATATAGAAATTCTTAAGCACATAGACAAAAATTAACTACATATAAAATTAATTCTTCAAATAAATAGGATTTAATAGCTAATCATTTAAAATAATTTAATTATTAGTTAATATCCCTTGAAATACAATCTTTTGATTTGAGTTTGGAGGTCATTGAGAACTGACTTAATTGATATTAAAAATTAAAAAGGAAAATGTTTAACAAGACAAAATAATCCTCATTGAAAGTTAAAAGAAAAATCAAAACAACCAAAAAAATTGAAAAAGCTCATAATATAAAGAAAAAAAATTTGTTGCTTTAAAGGCAAATCTTGAGGTTAAGCTTAAATTCAAAAATTGGTAACAATCTCTCTTCTAAGGGATAAAAAAATAAAAAGAACTTTAACTCTAAAATTTTAATTCTGTATTCAAGACAATAAGAACTAAATCAACATTATTTAGTTTTTATCATAAAATTGAATTATATATATATAGACATATATATAGTTGAGCATTAATCTTACTTTAGTCAATCGATAATAAGTGATTTAGGTATAAATATATAAAAAAAATATAATATAAGGTACGTAGTGATATTATGAATTTCTTAGAAAATTCAATCTTAAGAAGAGGTTTATCCTCCTTGAATTATTTCTTTATCTCATTACTAAGAAATAGTGTAATCCTAAGCCTTAATCTACCATGAATTTTAAAAAAATTCTAACCAAGTATTAAATTATTTGAGGGCAAGTAATATTTATATTTGGAAGAGTTTGATATGTTAAAAATATTATGTGATATTTTTCAGGTTTAGTATGTTATTTGTGTAGTTTTTATGAATTTTTAGTTATATTTTCATGTTTATGTAGTACATATATAAGAAGGCAACATGGCTAAGCATAAGGAGCAAAAAAGAAATGTCAACTTTCTACCAAGCACTCCTCATCCATCCTAGGGTTTAGGTGCCTTAAAAAACTTTAAAATTTGTCTAAAATATAAGAAGTACAGAAAGTAGATGCCCTTAGTTCGAAACCCAAAATCTAGCCTAGAACCTGGGTGCCTGAAGATTTGACTTCCCCATTGAGGCACAAGAATGGAGTCACAGAAAACCTGACCTCTAATTCGAGCACCTAGGCTCCCAGATCAGTGCTTAGGCACTCATTCTGACATCAGGCACTTAAATAAGATCCCCTAAGCTACTTATGATCAAGTACTTGGAAAAGTAGCACTCCAACATGGAGCCTTGGTGCCCAAGATCGACTTAGAATAGTTTTTGAGAAGGTTTGTGGAGAGGGGGTGCAGGGGGGTGTGGTGGCAATCAGAACTGTCTTCGCCGTCGCTACCAGATGTACTGGTGCTTTTTGATGGATGGAAGGAAAGAGTGTATTGTTGGTTTGAGGAATCGCCACTCTATTTATCTATCTTTTTTCATTAATTCCCGAGTAATTTATTCTATTTGGATTATGTCAAGAATCCTTAGAAATTAAGAAACTTAGAAAATGAAGGGGAAGGGCTAATAATGATAGAAAATAGAGAAAAGAGAATATCAAATAATAAACCTATAGAGGAAATCTTCAAAATATGTAATTACTGAAGTTTTCATATAGGGATAATCATGTAGAAAATTTTATAACCATAGGTTCTATTTTGAGTTCTTTAATTCTCCTATAGGAGCAATCTCTCATAGTTAATTACATCTTAGGTGATTAAAGTTACCTAAGAAAATTCCTAATTAAAGTCAAACATTCATTTTCTAGAAATGTCAGGGTCAAGGAAAGAAATATCAACCTTCAATCCTAGGGATAATAAGTATACTACCCTAAAGGTTTAATTTTGTTTTTTTATTTTTGTTATTTTGATTTTATTTTATTTTGATGTCGATTTAGTTTTATTGTCATTTTTATTTTATTTTATAATTCATTCAGTGGCTGTCCTAAAATTTTTGGTTTTGTGGCTATCCTATGAGTTTTGATTTTTGTGTTGTTTTTGTTTTGTCATTTTGTCGTTGTTTTATTTTAATGTCATTTTAGTTTTGTTTTTGTTATTTTTTTGTCTCGTTTTCAAAATTTCATGCTGCAAAATAGAGTTAACATACCTAATAACCTGCAAAGTAAATCTAAAACAGAACTTGTCTTCAACCAGCAAGAAAAACAGTGTCAGAGTTATTCTTCCAAAAGAAATAATGTCGATTTTATTTTTTAGTTTGTTAAGTTTTAATTTTTAGATAACCCGGTCAAGATGTCCATGGCTCCATTGTCTCAGGGTCATCAGAGGCCTTGATCAACTTAGTCTGAAAGGTGTTTAAACCAGGACCAAAAGACTCTTGTCAACAACCATATTTGTATCGTCCAAGAAATTTTCGTAGATCAAGAACACTGGGGTTCAAGTTGCATTCGGTGATCTTTGTTGATTAATGTTTTAATTAAGTTTTAATGTCTTTTTTCGATTTTTAAAGTTTAAAATATTTTAGATTGTTTACGTTTTATTAACTGATTAATTTTGTAATTTTTTTCATTTGTTTTAAGACTATTTGGTTTGTAGTTTGAATCTAACCAAAAATAGACTTTTAGATTCGGTGTATTTTGAATCAAGTGGTGTTAAGCCTAATGTAGCTTAGCCTTAAATTGAGTAAAATCTAACATAAGTTAGACTTTAGATTTTTTTAGATTCAATGTCATTTGAATCCAAAGATTAAGTCTAATATAGATTAGACTTAGATTTTAGTCTGGGGTTTAGAATGACTTTAATTTAAGTTGATCCTAAAGCTTAGGTTAACTTAAATTTAATCCAAGATTTGATTAATTTGGATTTAATTTTAGGTTTAAGTTCAATTTGAGTTGAACTAAAAGTCCAAATTAAATTTAGATTCAATTTAGGTTGAATCTAAAGTTTTGGTTAGATTCAACTTGAGTTGAACCTAAAGTTTGATTGAATTAGGTTCAATGTAGATCAAACATAGAGGTTTGGATAGGTTCAACTTTCGTTGAACCTGAAGTTTGGTTGATTTAGGTTCAATGTAGGTTGAACCTAGAGGTTTAATTTAACTTGAACTTAAGTTTAGTTTTGGCCTAAGTCCAATGTAGGTGGAATCTAATGTTTGGTTAACTTGGGTTCAAGATAGGTTGAACCTAAGTTTAGGTTTGACTTAAGTTCAATATGGGTTGAACTTAAGGTTTTTGTAAACTTAAGTTTAAGTTAGGTTAAACCTAAGTTAGAGGTTTAGCTTAAGTTCAATATGAGTTGAACTTAAGTATAGGTTAACTTAAGTTCAAGTTAGTTTGAACCTAAATTAGAAGTTTGACTTAAGTTCAATATGGGTTGAACTTAAGTTTGGGTTAACTTAAGTTCAAGTTAGGTTGAACCAAAGTTAGAAGTTTGATTTAAGTTTAATATGGGTTGAACTTAAGCTTGGGTTAACTTGGGTTCAAGTTAGGTTGAACTTAAGTTATAGGTTTGACTTAAGTTTAATATGGGTTGAGCTTAAGTTTGAGCTAACTTGGGTTCAAGTTATGTTGAACCTAAGTTATAGGTTGTACTTATTCAATATGGATAGAACCTAAATTTGGGTTAACTTAAGTTCAAGTTAGGTTGAACCTAAGTTAGAAGTTTTGCTTAAAGTCAATATGGGTTGAACTTATATTTAGGTTATCTTGGGTTCAAATTAGGTTGAATCTAAGTTATAGGTTTGACTTAAGTTCAATTTAGGTTGAACTTAAGGTTAGGTTAACTTGGGTTCAAGTTATATTGAACCTAAGTTATAGGTTTAATTTTAGGTTTAATTAAGCCTAATGTAGGTGGTGGCTTAAGGGTTAATTAAGTCCAATTAGGGTTAAACTTAATTAGCATTTAATGTTACTTAAGCCTAATGTAAGTAAGGCTTAAAGTTTAATTAAATCCAATTAGGGTTAGACCTTTAATGTTGCTTAAGCCTAATGTAAGTAAGGCTTAAATGTTAAGTAAGTCTAATTGGGGTTAGAGTTAATTAGGGTTTAATGTTGCTTAAGTCTAATGTAAGTGAGGCTTAAGGGTTAATTAACTCTAATTAAGGTTAGACTTAATTATGTTTTAATGTTTCTTAAGCCTAATGTAAGTGAGGCTTAAGGGTTAATTAAGTCTAATTAGGGTTAGACTTAATTAGGGTTTAATGTTATTTAAGGCTAATGTAAGCAATACTTAAGGATTAATTAAGTCTAATTAGGGTTAAACTTAATTAGGGTTTAAGTTTGACTAAACCTAATGTAAGTAAGGCTTAAGGATTAATTAAGTTTAATTAGGGTTAGACTTAATTAGGGTTTAATGTTAATTAAGCCTAATGTAAGTAAGTCTTAAGGATTAATTAAGTCTAATTAGGGTTAGACTTAATTGGGGTTTAAGTTTGATTAAGTCTAATGTAAGCAAGGTTTAAGGATTATTAAGTCTAATTAGGGTTATACTTAGGGTTTAAGTTTGATTATGCCTAATGAAAGTAAGGTTTAAGGATTAATTAAGTCTAATTAGGGTTAGACTTAATTAGGGTTTAAGTTTGATTAGGCCTAATGTAAGTAAGGCTTAAGGATTAATTAAGTCTAATTAGGGTTTAAGGTTAATTAATCCTAATGTAAGTAAGGCTTAAGAATTAATTAAGTCTAATTAGGGTTAGACTTAATTAGGGTTTAAGTTCGATTGAGCCTAATGTAAGTAAAGCTTAAGGATTAATTAAGACTAGTTATGGTTATACTTAATTATGGTTTAAGGTTAATTAAACCTAAGTTGGATAAGGTTTAACTAGGTTAATTAAATCTAATTATGGATTAGACCTAGTCATGGTTTAACGTTAATTAAACCTAATGTAAGTAAGGTTTAATTAGGTTAATTAAGTCTAATTATGAGTTAAACCAAATTATGGTTTAAGGTTAGTTAAACCTAATGTAAGTAAGGTTTAATTAGGTTAATTAAGTCTAATTATGAGTTAAACCTAATGTAAGTAAGGTTTAATTAGGTTAATTATGTCAAATTAGATATTAGACCTAATCATGGTTTAAGGTTAATTAAACCTAATGTAAGTAAGGTTTAATTGGTTGTTAGACCTAATTAAGGTTTAGTTTGTATTAAACCTAATATGATTCAGGTTTAATAGGGTTAATTAGGTCTAATGATGGGTTAAACCTAATTAGAGTTTCTTATATATTAAATCTAATGTAATTAAGGTTTAATTAATTAATTAGGTCTAATGAGGGGTTAGACCTACTTAGGGTTTGATTTGAGCCCATTTGGAGTTAGACTCAAAAATTGACTTAGGCCAATGTGAAATAGACTAAGTTTGGTAAGCTAAGGTAAGGATTTAAATTTAAAGGATTATAGGGTTAATTGAATATAAATTTATGATTTATTTTTTTTAACCCTATGAGTTAAAATGTCATTTTAAATTTTCCAAAGGTTAAGATTTGTCATTTTAAGATTTAAATCTGTCACCCTAAATTACTTAAATAATTTCCAATTTAATTCTCTATTTTCTAATTTTTTATAATTATTATTAAAAATAATTACAAAGTTACATAGAAAATAAGAAATCATATCCTAGGGAGTTTTCCCTTCCCTAAATAAATCAGGGGATGTTTCTAAGGACTTAAAGGTTGATCCCTAAAATTTTCATATTTTTTTGATTCATAAATAATTTTTAATAATTAAATTACTTCAGAAAGTAATTAATTAATAAAAAATTAAATATAAGTTGTTAATGTAAAATTTCATTTCTACATTATTCTTCTTATGGTTCTGAGTTCAGAAGTATTTTTATTATATTTTTATGATTATTATTTGTTAATGTATGAATTTTTGAAGATTTTAAGGTTATTCTGTAATTAATTAAATCCTAATTAAACAAAAAAAACCAGAGGACCCTGTGTGTCCTCATACTCCCCGACATGTTTGATCCACTGCGAGACTTAAAACACGGAATCAGCTGGGATTAAATCAGAGCCATCCATTTCTAAACAAGGTAACAGACGACATCCGTTCATCTCCTTCATCTACCCTAAACCCGCAAGCCGTCCATGATCTAGGGAAAAATTCTCACTTGATTCTTCATGAAATTAAGTAAAATTTGTTCCTAAAGCTTCATCTGGGGATGAAGAACCCATCCATACGGTGATGTATGGGCTACGAATCGATTCGTTTCACAAAGTTCCAAACCCGAGCAGGATTTGTGTCTAAAGAACCATACCTTGGCCCTAATTGATGAAACTTCGTTGGATTGGTTTTGAAGCTTCTCCAGGAGCTGAACAAGCTTACCCCAAACTCAATTTGAGGTGAAATCTAGTCTATGTATGAATTCGATCAAGAGGTGTCACAGTTTGGAAAGAAAATATTGAAAGGTAGGTTTGAGCCTATGTGGAAGGCTAATTTTGATTGGGCTTGTCTTCATAGGTATCTGTGATGGTTTTAGGATGGTCAATTTGAAGTTTGGAGAGGTTTCATACTAACCTGAAAATATGTCTTATTTATATGACATGAAATTGGGGGAGGTGAGCGGGTTTCAAAGCTCAACTCTGCATGGGATTGATTCATTAGGGGATGGGGAAGATTTTTGGTCTAGGATGGTTCAAGGATTTTTTACGTAGGTTGGTCTATTTTTTTGAATGCTTCTCAGGCTAGCCTATTTATAGGCCTACGGAAGCCATGAGTGAGCCTAAATTTGATTGAGTTCACTTGGGGAAGGTGTTAACTTATCCAATGATGACTTATGGATGAAATTTCAGCTGGGAGATAAGCATACTTGAATTTCCTAAGACTAACCCATGTTGAGTTCAAATATGGTGAAGGTTTAGTTCAAATCTTGGCTTCGCTCCATTGGTTCCTTCATGAGGTGGATAAGGCCTCTCAATATGATCTGAATTAGCCTCCCCCATATGAGCTCTATGAGTCATTCAATGAACTCAAGAAAGAATTACACCTAAGCCTCATTTTCCATCATTTCCATGGCTTAGTTATGATGGATTTAAACCATGGTGAGAGGAATGGTTTAAGTGGTGTTTACTTCTCATTTGATGGCCCATGGGATGGCTAAAATGGCTTTGTATAGAGCCGGTCAACTCCTCTCATGCAAGTGAAGATGACAAATACCCTTCCCCACCCCATTTTTATGTTTTGATCATGTTTACCCATAACCATGTCTTGTTTAAGGGTTTATCTAAGTTATTTTCACTCATTGGATGTTGTCATTCTAACATTTGGCTTTCCACATTCCAACTTTTAGTCTTTCTCCTTCTAAATTCATTAAAAAGGAAAACATCACCCTATAAAAAAGATGGAACAACAACTCATACAAAAAAAGCTTCTTTAGCTCTTACAATATGCTTAAATGCCTTTTTTTGGCTTCCAAATCTAGTGGTTCGCATTCCCACCCCTATTTAATTTCCGTAGTTCGATTCCCGCACTTGGCGCCTTCTTAGTTTAGGCATGTTGACCTCACTTTTGTTGAGGTCCAGTCTTTCTTTAAGAATAGCCTAGGGTCTAGCCATAGGACTCTCTTAGTGAATTTCTTAGAAGATTTGCAATGGAACCCTGCCACATAGAAATTCAAGCTGCTTCCTGGTGTCGGCATATTTTTAGGTTTTGTGTTATTTTAAAGGGGGGTCGCCTAACAGAAGCTGTCGGCGAATTTTTAATTTAATTAAAATAAATAATTTGAAAAGTAGTATTTGATTTTGAAAATAATTTTAAATTTGAAGGTTTTAAGATATGAGATTAAACCGATCTCACATCCCAAATAGTTTATATAAACGAGCACCGCACCACAAACCGTGTATCTATCCCTAAGGATAGATACACCGCTCGACAGTGGGGCTCGATTAAATAAACTAGAAGATTTGTGACATCCGTTCGATTCGCGAACCAATTTTATAAGCTGACAAAATTCCCCTGCTTAATATGAAAACATTAAACAGGGTTTATATTACCTGGGTTCCTTAAAATTCCCTATAAGGGCAAGCCCCTATAGTTAATTACATCTTAAGTGATGGGAATCACCTAAGAAAACTCTCGATAATAATCAATAATTCTGCTCTCAAGAATTTCAAAGTTTAAGTTTTTCAATGGATTGAAATTTGGAATTTCAATAGGGAATGGATCAAATTTGGAACATTTTATTTTGGGAATCCAAAGGAAGAAAGGTAGGAGAAATCACAGACTCGAAGCGAACTTTGGTAATTTCCCGACTATCCTATTGTTTGGCTTGGATTTAGGGAAGTCCTAATATTTTTTTAAATGTTTTGGTCTTGCCAATTTTAATTAGTTAGGGCTTATATTTGTATGATAAAATCACGCAAATAACTTCGAAGATGTGAGGGTTTATGTCGTATCGAACAACTACCTCGGAATCCTAAAACCGGTTAGGGCTTAATTTACATGACCCGATCATGCAAATGCCTAACAAAGATTGAGGGTTAATGTTGCACTAGTGCAAACTACCTCGAAGTCCTATGGCTTTGTTGTTTAGTTCTAGGAAAGTTTTGCTGATGTGGATTCAAGTTTTGCCGACGACGATGGCCGTGCTGCCCACCATGCTCCGAGCTCCTTGTTGTTGCAGAGGTTTAGTTTTAGAAATCATAAATCAGGGGATGAGAAAAGTGTTTTGGTTTAGAGACAATCTTGATTTCCAAGTGTTTTTTTATGTTTTAATTAAAACAAATCTTAAAGTTGATTATAACGACACCGGTTAAGATCCCACGGTTCCATCCTTCCGTATCATTATTTTTATCGGATTCACTTAGTCCGGATGAATTTGCTAAACTCAATCGAATGAGTTCCACACTTTCATTTAGACCGTGGGAAATCCCGTTAGCAACACGTAGGTTACATCATCCGAGGTATTCCCGATCATCCAACAGGACGTTTTAATTTAGTTGTAATTGTAGTTTTGTGTTTTGTTTGTGATTAAATTTTGAGTTGTTTTATATTTTGAAATGTTGTGGCGGTGAATTTTATCTTGCAATGACTTTTAACTTAGTTTTGGTTTCGGTTTTAGGGGCTATCCTAAAGGTGTGAGTTTTCATGCAACGAGTTGTTTATCATGCAAGAAAAGTAAGTGCAATGCGATTAAATAAATTGCAAGAAGGTAAATTGCAAGAAGGTAAATTGCAAGAAGGTAAATCGCAATAAAATAAAAGCGTACCCTGGAGGGTCTTCCCGTCATCCCAAGCTGCACTTAAAACACAATTAGAATATTTAAGCAAGTTCCTAGGTAAAGCTAAGGTAAGGGTTATGGTTTTCTACCAAGTTCTTAATCCTATGACTGAGTCATTTCCTATGACGTCTGAGGTTCTTCGTGTTTTGGTTTAAGGACGATTTTTTTCATCAAAGAACAATTAAGTCCAATTGTTCTTATAAATGTCCTATCATATCGAGGAAGTGCTTAAGAATAATCTTAAACATCTTTTCAATATTTTCAGGATTGTTTTAAGTCCAAATGAATTTAATTATATAAATGAATTAATCGTCCGAGAATTCAAGTTTTGTTGTTATCTTGCTCGGTGAACTAGGACATTTGAATATCCTATAAGTGAAGTAACATTTCATTTAATGTTACGTTTAGGAGTTATGATAACTAAAACTTTCGAGGGTAAATTGGTATTCAAATGATTTGATTTAAGTTAAAGAGTTTAAATTTGGAATAGTGTTCAAGTTGCTTTATATTTAATTTCTTTCTGTTTTAGGTGATGTTATTTAATTCAATTTAATTTAATTTAATTTAATTTAATTGAGTTTTAATTTTAATTTAATTTAATTCAATACAGTTCAATTTAATTTGATTTGATGTTTAATTAATTTGATTTGATTTAATTTTAATTTAACTTGATTTAATTTAATTTAATTTAATTTAATTTAATTTGATTTAATTTGATTTAATTTAATTTAATTTAATTTTAATTTAATTTAATTTAATTTAGTTTAATTTGTTTAATTTAATTTAATTTGATTTAGTTTAATTTAATTTAATTTTTAATTTAATTTAATTTGATTTAATTTAATTTAATTTAATTTTTAATTTTAATTTAATTTAATTTTTTTTAATCTTAATTTAATTTAATTTAATTTAATTTAATTTATTTAATTTAATTTAATTTTAATTTAATTTTATTTTTAATTTTAATTGAAATTTTTTTTAAAAGAGTTTAATAATTTAATTTTAGTTTAATGATTAAGTCTTTTAATATTTTAAATTTGAGTTATCATTTTAATTAAGAATTGAATATTAATGAGATAATTAATTTAGGGATTTTTAAATTAAAGAATAAATTTCTTCCTAATAATATCCCTATTTTAATAATTCCAATTTTATTATTCTTCCAAATTTAATCAATTATTTAATTAAAGTTTAATCATTTTAAATTGCTTAATGGGTTTCTACCCTTTAATCATTTAAATTTCAATCATCCAAATCAGATTAGGATCAAATATTTTACTTGTTAATTTTTTTATTAAACCTAAAGTTTTAATTAAGGATTAAAAAAAATTTAATTACCACTTTACCCTATAAGCTTAATAATTTCATAACTCACTAAATTGAACTCAAATGAACTTGAAATTTTTATGTAACTTCACTCATATGTCAATAAAGACATGAGAGGAGAAAATGTGATTTTTCTGTATTTAATTTATTTATATAATTATTTTTGGTAGAAAATGGAGATTTTCAAGGAAAATTTAATAACATGACCAAGGGAAAGTTTCTGTCCTTAAGAAAATTAGGGGACATTCCTAATAACCAGAGGATCACTGGGACCAATTTTGGTGATTTTTTGAATTATATTATTTTTATTATAATTATTTTAAGTTTTGGAGTGTTAATTAATTTAAAAATAAAATAAATGTTGAAAAATGAATTTTATATTTTTCAAAAATCTCTTTGATATCAAGGAAACCAGAGGAGCAAATTTTGCAATTTTCTGATTTTTCCATGATTTATCATAATTATTTTAGTGAAAATGCTTGAAAATACATTTTTTTAATTTTAAAATTACCTTAAAGCTTTAAAATTTAATATCTCACTAAATAGACCTAAGAAAAATGTGGGATTTGTTCCTATGTGATTAAAATTCAAAATGTGACATTTTGGTGAATTTTATTATTTTTGTGATTTTTATTATTTTTTAATTATTAAAAATATTAAAATATTATTAAAAATCAACTTTTTTAGAAAATTGAAATTTTAATTTTCTTAGGTTCTCCTGATATCAGAGAGGCTCCAAAACCAATTTAGTAAATTTTTGATAGGTATTTTAAAAGTTATGAATTTTTAAAGTTTAAAATGGCTAAGTGGCTTAATCAACCCAATTAGTGGGGCTAACCAAGTCCAATTGACCTCAAATTTTTATGGTGGGTTCCTCTGATCCTAAAGGTCAGTGGAGAATTTATTTCAAGTCAATTTGATGCATGGTTAACTCTAATTAATTAGAGACCTATTTTGGGTGTTTAAGCCAATTAGGGTTGTTTTAGATGAACTAAGTCAAAACCTATTTTTCCTAAGGTTCTCTGGTCATAAGAAACATCACCAAATTTTCCTAGAATTTATTTCACAACATGCTATTTTTTGGAATTAAAATACTCAAAACAACGAACATGAATTTGAAAAATCAATAACTTTTTATAGGGATGGCCTCGACTTTGGAAAATTCGAGAGAATGTTCCCAAATTCGGAGGCTTCAAAAGCCTTATGGTCTCATGCCATGGTGAATTGTATACATGCATGGAGAATTAAAAGTATGCAGAGAGTAAATAAATTATAAAAAATAAAATACTTGATGAAATTAAATGATTTCTTTTCCACATTATTCTCCTCCGTTCACCGAGCGAGAGGTATTTTTATTTTATTTTTTCGATTTTCCTACACGGAGATATGAATTTTTGAAGTTTAGGGAATTAAATAAATCAAAAAATACCCTAATTTTCTATTTATCCACGCGGCGCCAACTCATCCTCGGCATCTCCGAAACGCCGCGTGTCGCGCTCCCATTCGACGCCGCCACTCGAGTCGGCGGCCCGGGCCCCGCGGTTCTCGTACCGTCTCCTCGGTCCGACGCCATCTGAGCCGTTCGTCCGCGCGTGTATTGAATGGACGGCATCCGTTCATCGTCCCCGAGCGTCCTCACCCGAGAGCCGTCCACACTAAATCCCTAAAATCTCACTCGATACTCAATGGATTTTCATATTCTTATGCTCTATGGATTCGTCTTGAAGAGATGAACACATCTATACGGCTATCATGCATTGAAATTAAAGCATTTGAAATGGAGAATCTCCGGAAGCTCGGGATGAAGAATTAGCTCATACCTTTGCTCGGAGAAGTGTGGCTTCGATCCGAGAGTTGTTGCACCTTCGATCGGATCCCAGCAAGCTCCGGATGAAGTCTCCCGGTCCAGTGAATTGTCTCAGATGTGATTTCGACCAAGCCCGATCACAAAGCTTGGAGGCCGGAGCAACCGGGTGGCTCGGAGATGGGGCTTTTGCTTGGTGGACACCTTCCCTCGGTCCGAGTGAAGGTGTAGAACCAATCAATTTGGGGATTGGCTCACCGTGGAGAAGTGTCCCGGTTTTGGGTGGAATTTCGGTTGGAAAATTGGATTTTATCGATGGGGATTAGTGGCAAATTGACACCGGGGATCAACCGCTCTATGGGTGGAGAAGGGTTTGGAACAATTTTGGCGCAGTTTCGGCAAGGTTTGTGCAACTCTCCTCCCATGGCCGTGAGGGGGTCGGGTTTAAATAGAGGTGGCCGGAGAGCCTCCCGTGGATGGCCGAGGGTTGGGATCGAGCTGCTGCGGTCATGGGAAGAACGGCCATGGTGGCCATTGGGCATGGGGCAGCTCGACGAAGGTGGAATTTCAAGGTTGGCTCACATGTGAGCTCTCGGGTGTGGTGTTTTCCGGCGATCCGGGCGGCTGGCCGGCGAGCATGGGTCACCATCTCGACCGAGGAGGTCGTGGCTCGGCAATGGTGAAGTCAATCGGGCTTGGACATGTGTAAAGTGTTTGGATTAAAATGGAATGGGGAGAGGCCACTTTGGCTTGAAATTGGTCAACCCATTGGTTTGGGTTGGGTTCACCTCCCCATGGCCGGTCTTGGGCCGAGAAGATCGGTTAGGCTAGCCGGTCAAGAGGTGGTGATGTCCTTATCCAAGAATATTTGGATTAAATCTTGGTTAAGGGGAAACATGCTTAAGGGCTAATGACTTTTAGGAGATGGTTAAAGGACCTCCTCCTTTTGCCATTAATGGCATGGTCACATGCCAAATTTTCATGGCTTCATATGGCTTCGTGAATGGCTCATCCTTGGCTCCATTTGGCTTGGGAAAAGCTTCGGGTCAATTTCATGAAAATGGGTTTTAAGAATTTTTGGTAATTTGATGGAAATTTGTATGCAACTTGATTTGGAATAATTTGATGGTGAATTTAGGACTTAGGTAATGGCTTTAATTAAGTGGATGACAAATGGAGATGTCATGTGGGCTTTAGGGTAGATTTTGGGCCTTTGGTTGTGGTGAAGTGGGCTTTTAGGAAAGTTTAAGGGAAATGGGCTTTTTGATTTTAGGATGGGCATTTGGGTAAAGATTTTGTGAAGAACTTTGTCAAATAAATGTCATAATTGGTTTAGGGATGTTCTATGAAGGGCTTGGAATCAATTTGGTGTGATTTGGAGTTGAATTGGTTTGAATTTAGATTTATTTGGTGAGTGGGCCTATGTAGGTCAAATTGGGCTAACTTGGGCTAATGTTGGGCTAGGGTTGAAATTGATGTAAAATCAATGTTGAGAAATGTTTATGGGAGTGTTTCAAAGAGGTTTTGACTTTGGTTGGGCTTTGATTTTGGGGTTTGGGCTCATTTGGGTTAGGTTTGGGTTTAGGTCAAAAATGGGCCTTTTAGCTTTAGGTTGAATTTGAGTGGGGTTTGGGTCTAAATTTTGGGCAAATCATGTTAGTGTTTTGTTTGTGGGAATGTTAAGGAAGATTTAGAAAAGATTTGGGGTTAATTGGAATTGAATTGGGTGAGTTTGGGTTAGGTTTGGGTCATGGGTCCAAATCGGGCTTTAAGGCCAAAAATGAGATTGGATCCAAATGTCAATCAAATTGGGCTTGGATTTGGTCTAGATTGGTATTTGGGATATTGAATTGAAGTTTAGAATTGAATTGGACCAAAATTGGGGTCAATTGGGTAGGTTTGTTTTGACATTCGGCTCACTTTCAGGTTAAACTCAGGTCAAATTGGGGGTTTTGACAAAAGTAGGGTAAATTGACAAAATTGGCCCATGGTGTAGTTAGACAAAATGAAATTGGAAATATTTGGGATTATCTGGAATTTTCTGGGAATTTTCTGAATTTTTGGATTTTTTTGCCAAGAGGGGTATTTTGGGTATTTGGAGGGTATTGGGAGGTTTTCTTGGAATTTTTGGTATTTTTGGGCATGGATGATCAATTTAAGTGATGTGGAAATGTTTTTGAATGATTTTGGAGAATTTTGGATAATTTAGAAATTTTGAGAAATTTGGGTAATTTCGGGGGTTTTGGGTAGGCTAAGCGGGTGTAGGGTCCCGGAGGTCAAAAATTGAAAATTTGGAAAATTAAAAATTTGGAAAATTGAAGATTGGGTGGATGTAAGTGGAAAGAAGTCATTTTGGTTGAGCCATGAAGCCATATCAAGCCCATATGAGCCATGAAGGGACCCATTTGAGGCATTCACTTATGTTGTTCCTAACCCTCTTACCAAGGGCTTAGGGGTTAAGGACCATCCATGTGAATCACCTACATGAGTCAGGAGGTCAAGTTAGGTATGGGTGTGGTTTTAGGAGGTATGTGGAAGTGTAGTGTGTAGGTGTAGTGTATAAATGTAGTGTGTGTGTAAGCCAGCCCCTTCACCGTGACCGAGCCACCCAGTGGCGGCTCTAAGGCCAAAGAGTCCTATAGGAACTCATCCTTTAAACTTCCACATTTGATTTCAACCCTCTAGGTGATTAGGGGTCTACAGTCAAGTTTGTGGAGTTTGCAGGGAGTTAAGAAGTGGTTTGAATTTCTAAAAGGTGGGTCCCAATTCTAGTCCTCTAAGATAGTCAAAGGAAAAGCCTAAGGCTAGATCCTAAGTACTAAAGAGAAGAAGAGAAGACCTCATCAAAAATGAGGTCAACACCTGGCTTCATTTGGAGTTTCATATGTGAAATTCTAACCTCTAATACTTAGGAGGATGAGACCAATCATAAGAAAACTAGAGAGGAGTTCCCTATAGGACGGTCAAGCCTGACCTTGGGAGATCTGGAGATTAACACACACATACAAACTTTCACACACAACTCACAACCCTAAGCCAAACACCTTCCTCTCTGATTCCTTTTATATTTGGAAACTCATGTGGGTGTTTTCCCCAAGCTCTTAGCCCCATGCTAGGATTTGGCTAGTACCAAGACATGGAGGATCCAAATGGGGAATTCCCTTGGTCCATGGCTCAAATGAATAGACATTTCCAATTGACACCCCACACTCCACCTTACCAAAAATCTCAAACTTTTAACCTCTTACCCCTAAACACTACCAAATGACTAAATTACCCATAAAACCCTAATTTCTCCAAAATTTCCAAAATCAATCAAAATTACCAAAATCACTCAAAAATCATCCCAAAATATTCTCCACCACTCAAATTGACCAATATTACCCAAATTTACCAAAATAGCCCTAAAATCCCCAAAAATTACCCAATTGCCCCTCCTAGCCCAAAATTCCAAAACAATTTCCAAAAAAACTTCAAAAATTCCCAAAACCCTCCAAATATTCCTAATTTCAATTTTAAACCACCACATTGACCTAATTTGACCAAAAACCCCAAATTTTCTCTTTAAGCCCAAAATTCCCAAATTACCTCCAATGTCCACCCAATTGACTTCAATTCTCTCCAATTCCAATTCCAACTTTAATTCAATAACCACAATCCCAATTGAAGCCACATTGAAGCCCAATTTGACCTACATTTGAACCCAATTTGAACCAAAACAAAAATTCCCCAATTTTGACCATATGACAAAATCTCCCAAAATTAAACCCAATGTCAATCAACTTCCCCTAATTTTGAATTGTAAACTCTTTATGACATTTCCTTAAACAAAATTGAACCATTAATTGTCCCAAATTTGAACTCAAACCTCACCTAAGTCCAACCAAATCCAAAATTCCCAATTGTACTCCAAATTGATCACATGTCCAAAGTCCATCAAATTAAATGCTGAAACCCAAAAATTGACACTCAATTTTTGTTCAAAACCCTTCATGACAATTACCTACATCAATTTGAGCCACAAATTGAACCTTAGCCAAGCTCATACCCAACTTAGCGCAAGCTCAACTCAATGTGACCCACATTAAGCCATGACCCAAATGTTACCCAAATCAAGCCAAATTGACCAAAGTAAGTCCACCACAACTAACCTTGGGACCCCAAGGACTGGTCTAAATCCACCAAACCCAAGCCAATTGAGCCATGGACCAAAGATACTTCACTTAAGTCAACTCCTCCTCACTTTTTTTGGCTCAAGAAATCACCTACCAAGCTAGCTAGTTAACCTCATTTAAAACCTCCCTTACCTCCCATAACTCTGTCAGCCACCATCCCTGTCCTTTCCAACCGGCCTAGCCATTGGAATAGCTAAACCTGAGCGTAGCCTAGCCCCCATTTGAACCCAAAATTGAGAAATCCTCCATGTCCTTTGACACGCCTAAAATATATAAGTTTTTTCCGATATCATTTTACTCATTTTTGATGATATTACACTTTAAAGGAAGGTATTTTGTATGTTTTTTGGTTTTAGGTACAAGAAATGGTGTGAAGCAAAATAAAGCAAAAACTGTGCAATTTAGAGCAAAAACGGGCAAGAAATAAAATTCTGCACTGACACCTTTCGATAAGTCTTTTGATGCTTAATCTATTTTACACTTCTTACATATTTTTGAATAAGATTACACTTTAAAGAAAGGTTGTTTTTATGTTTATTTTGTATGGCTATCAGTTATGAATTCAAAGCAACTGAAATGGAGCTAATCAGAGCTAAAACGGAGCCATACGGAGCGAAACGGTGGAGCTGCGCAGAGCCTGCTCGCCGACTGCGGCCTCAATCTCACCGACAACGAGATTTTATTGAGAGCACCGAAAAATGACAGAAAAGCTCGTTGATAGACCCCTCGAGCCCACCGACAACGAGCCTTAGCAGTTGGCCCATGTTCTAGAAGCCCGCCGACGGCGAGAACGAGCCTGCCGACGGTGAGAAGGTCGGTTCAAGCACAAATTCATCGAATCTGGACGCCTTTTGAAGAGGTGCTTAAGCAACCTTTGGGAATTTTTCTACCTCTTTAAAATATAGACAAATTTGAAGAATTAGAGAAAAAAATAGAGAGAAAAAAAATTTGAGGAATGTTTAGGATTCTTAGATTAAGAGTAGAAATGTAGATTTCTACCCTTTTGGAGAGATTGAAGAGGAGATTTGAGAGAATTTGTAAGGGATTTCGCTAGCATTGCATGGATCGCCGGGAGACTTTATGGGAGAGATCTTCATTCTTCTATCAAAGGGAAAAATCTAAGTATTGTTCTTCATTATCTTATGATTTTGTAAACACTTGCATAGTGGATTTGCTTTTGTTAAATGAAGTTTCCTTTGGGTTTTCTTCGTGCTTTGTGACGTATCTCTCTTACTTATTCTTCTTCTTTGGAAATAGCAGCATAAGAAGATTATGCCATTATTTTTCTTTTACCTTTCTTTTATAATGAGTAGGATTCATGATTAGGATATTGGGATGCTTGCTAAAAGATGTTTTAATTATAAATGTGATGGTTTTTACTTGCACTTCATTTACATTGCAATAAGGGCCCATTGTAGTGTTAAAATTCATTGTAATTGCGTTAAGTCCCGAAGGGGCATATGTAATTATCAACAAAGTAGAACCACATTCAAATTCCATTGATGGTGAAGTTCATGGGGATTGAATGAAAATAAATAGGGAAATATATTAATCGGGCGTAGAATTGGAGATTTTAGAGTGACAGGCTAAAATCCTCAATTCGGTCCTATCGTTTGGGTGCTGAAGTGTAGATTGTTAGCCCTCAGGCGAGAGTAACGTGGGAGCTCTGAAGTGAGAGCCGGTATCCTCCCAGCCTAGCCGCAGATTCAATAACCAAACATAGGATTAGTCAATGTTCTTTATGCCTGGACCAAAGGGTAAAGAATAGGATTGCTCCTATTTGACACATACAATATTAAATGTATCTCATTCCTATACATTATCTATTTCATTACATAAGAATAGTAGTTTTTAATATCTAAAAATTCTCCAAACCAACTCATCCAAAAAGGGTTATATTTAGAATTATTATTTGCATTTAGTTATAGTTACTATTACATTTAACTCTTGTATTTAAAAGTAGTTGCTAGATAAAACACAATTTTAATAGACGTTTCAAACTAAGGACTATTAGTAGTAGACTAGAATTTGACTAAAGACCTCTTACTTCACTTCCTCGTGGGATCGATACTGGGGTTTTTAAAGAAAACTCTATATTACTTGAAACGATACGTATACTTGCGTAGTACCCCTAGTGTGTATAATATTTTCTAATTTTTATATCATTTAAGATTTTGCACACTAGCCGCTATTTATAAATCGGGTCAAGTTTTTGGCCATCTTTTGAAAGTTAATTTACTACGTAATTGCGGGTCGGGTCATCCTACCCCCATTGGATGCTTGCGCCGCTCAGCCCTCCACACAAGTAAGCTCTGGCACCCCACTTGGCCCCCTGAGCTTCCTCCTTCTGCCATGGCTATAAAAGCCACCCTTCACAGACAATTTTAAGTGTGCTCAAATCCTTAGGGATGCTCTGCCAAAATCTCACTAGAGCTTCCTTGAGACCTCTTGAGTGCAAGCCCACCATTCCTAAGCCCTCAATTCCCCTGCCTAAGCACAATTTCTGAGCTCAATTCTCAGCCGAAACCAGGACATTTCCAATTGCTCCTCCCTACTGCCAAAAACCCCAAACCAACTTAGTCTACACCATCCCCACACTGAAAGAGAAAGTTCCCCATT
The DNA here is from genome assembly GCA_022702705.1 of Papilionanthe hookeriana x Papilionanthe teres. Taxonomy (NCBI): domain Eukaryota; kingdom Viridiplantae; phylum Streptophyta; class Magnoliopsida; order Asparagales; family Orchidaceae; genus Papilionanthe; species Papilionanthe hookeriana x Papilionanthe teres. Next base: position 46,458,321 of record CM040438.1, read on the forward strand.
CAAAGCCCCATCACAGAGAGCCTCCATACCTGACTGTGATCAACACCCAAAATCGGCCTTAGTTGAACTTAGTTATAAACAATTCACCATGACTAGAGGTTCCATGCTAAAGCTCTTTGGGCCTCCACGAAGCTTCTCTCGGCATCTAATCGAGGCTTCCCATCTTGGACCAAGATATAAGACTCCCCCCTCATCCCGAGCTTATTTTAATTCTCCATGAGCATAGGATCGATTTCATGGTAGGTTAGCCATATGGATAGGTTCATCTAACTTAGAAGAGTCCATAGGATCAAACCCAACGTAACTTATTTAAGTGTAGCTTGAGATATTAGGGTTTTAGGGTGAACCACTCATGGGATGAACCAGGTGAAGACGATAACCCACAGCTGTTGGATAATGCGTGTAATGGATAAACACTCTAGATTGTGCCTGATAAGAAGAGGAAACGATACGACAGAGATGCGTGGCAGCTGACTCAGGTGGCGACATTGAATGGGAGCGTGTTGCGTGCGTTGTTCGAATCTGCCTAGGTTGATGTGGCGCCGCCTCATTTAAGTTGGAAATTAGGGATTTATTGAATTAATTAAATGAGTCCACCTTAGAAAATGCATATCTTGGTGTAGAAAATCCACAAAAATAAAATAAAAATATCATAATGCTCAGTGAACATAGGAGAATAATGTGGAAATGGTTTCAAGTTTATTTGATGTGTGTGTGATTTTTAATTAATTAAATACAATATCTAGTCTTTTGATTCTCCACTCACTTAGACATTTCACCATTGCTTGATCTTTGGGGGTTTTGATCTCTTTGTCATGGGGGATCTTCCCTGATTTTTTCAAAGTCAGGGAGGATCCCTAATTTTCAAGCATATGGTCACTGTTTTGATAAAATAATTATAAAAAATAGTGTTTTGGCCAAAAAAACATAAAATCTTCTCTGGTAGGTTCACTGTGGTCAGAGAGCCACAGGAAAAATTTAATATGAGTTAACCCCTTAGAAATATTCCTAATGGCCATTAAACCCTAAAATTAAAATAAAATTAAATATGATAAGGTAAACATGTAAATGGATTAAAAATTATTCTCCATGTAATTTAAGGGCAGGGGAACTACCCATAAAAATTTCAAGTGAATTGGACTTAATTAACTCACTAAAATTATTTCTTGATCATTTGAGAGCAATTGGAATAACTTTCTTAATTTTCTAAGGATATTGAATTTTAAAGGCAAAAAAAATAAAAAATAAAAAAAGGCTAAAAATGAATTTTCCTTAATTTCTCACTAAAATAATTCTAATAATTAAAATATTAATCATAAAAATATGAAATTTGTTTCTCTAGGTTCCCTGACCTTAGAGAGATTTAAGAAAAATATAAAACTTAATTTTCAACTTAAATTTTATTTTATATTTAATTAATACCCCAAAAATAAACTAATTTTAATAATTAAACTAGGAGTAAAAAAATAATGAAATTTGGCCCAAGTGGTTCTCTAACCTAAGTGAACTTCCAGTAATTTTCCTAGGGTTAGCTCATATGTGTTGTCCAAGTTATAAAATTATCTTTGAAAATTCTTATTTTGCATTAAAACAATTATATAAATTAAATTAAAATTTTAAAAAAAGTCACATTTTATCCTCTAATGTTTTAATTGACCCATGGGTAGGGTACCATAATAATCTCAAAATCATTTGCATTGTATTTAACAAATTATAAAGTGTTAGGTCCATAGGGGCAAAATTGTAATTTTGAAGATTTGGCCCCAACCAATATTTAGGCTTAATGAAAGTGGGAAATGGGCAATGAATGATTGTAATTGAAATATTTGGATGATTGAAATACAAGGGATAAGTGGTAGAAACCAATCACAGCTTCGTCACATTAAAGCATAAATTGACAATCTCCTTAATTATTTTAATTTGGAAGATAATAAAAATTAAATGATCCCAGGGTTAGGGGTTTGACTTGGGAAGTTAATAATCCACCAATATAATACTCCTAATTGGTGTCTAATGATAAATTCAATACTATGATAAGGATTGAGAATCATGATCACATAAGTTAACTTTTCCCAAAATTGCAAATATACCTATTAAGTCTTAAGAGCATGATAGTGAGCTAGGATTAATCAAATTTGATTAATAAGGATTTGAAAAGAAGAGAAAATTAGTTTTAAATATATATGAAGCACTACAAGCCTAAATTTAAAAATCAAATCGGCTAAGCCTCTTAATTAAATCAATTTTCCCCTAAAGACCTTCACCCACACAATTTGCAAAAAAAATATCAAGTGATAATTACCCCATCCTTAGGGTTGGCTAGAACATCAGTTCATTGAGCATAAGGGTATGATAAGGACGAGTTATTAGGCAATATAATGAGTTTGAACGAACTCGAGACTTTTCAAGAGATGGGGAGATGTTCGGGGCCAGGTACCTGGACCTTTCTCATACTCTTTTGGATACCTTGAAGGATGATTAAAATCATCATGCCTTGCTTGAGAAATCATCTATACACTTAATAAATAGGACCCACGAAGTTATGACATGGGATTTGGTGGGCCTGTGACGAACATATTTTTAGGCTTTACTTTCCTGTAAATTATAAATATTCACTACAAAAGATACTAAAATTAAGGTGGGGGAACAAGAAGACCCAACAGGTACGCTTTTACAGTTTGCAGTACTTCTTCTTCTGTGTTTACTTTTACTGTGCTTACCTACTTGTCTTTACTTTACTGTAAATTATGACACCTGCATGCGAAAATAAATAAAAAGGAAAAAAAAATCAAAACAAGATAGAATTCACCGCCATAACAATCAAAATATAAGACAACTCAAAATTTATTTACAAACAAAATAAAATACAATAATTGCAACTAAATTAAAACGTCTCTATCAGATGATCGGGAATACCTTAGAGGAGGCAACCTACGACCGCTAACGAGCTTTCTCTCGGTCTAAATGAAAGTACAAAACTCATTAAGTTGAGTTTATTAACTTCAACTGAATTAACTGAATCCGAAGAAAATAGTGATGCTAGAACGAGGGAACCATGAGATCCTAACCGGTATCGTTTAATCAACTTTAACATTTCCACTAATAAAATTTAAAACATTAAACTTGACATACTAAAAAACTTGACCTCTGAACCACGATACTTCTCTCATCTCCTCAATTTACACATCTTTAAACTAAACTCGCTATGACAAGGAGTTTGGAGCAAACACTGTAGGCAGCACGATGAAGGTCTGAAGGAGGACATCTTCAAGAAAGCAAAAACAAAGTTACAACAAGAACTTCTCTTCCATAGAATTAAATAACCAAGCCATAGGACTTCGAGGTAGTCTGCCTAGTGCGACATAAACCCTCACCTCATCTTTAGGGCCCTTGTACTCCTTAAAATATAAGCCCCAACTCGTCTTAAGATTCCAAGGTTGTCATCCTATATGACATAAATCCTCCTATATTCCAGGCTATTCACATGATTGGTATCAAGTGAATGTAAGCACTAATTAAATTAAATTAGTAGGATAAAACATCAAATAATTATCTCAATTGAAGCCAAAGCATAAAATAGTTTAGGAAGTCACAAAGATTCTTCTTGGACCTGTGTTTTCCCCTAGCTTTCATTCCTTTGAATTCCTACAATAACTATTCTGAAACTTGAGCTTACTCACCTATTGGATTCCTCACCTCACTTACTTTGGAAAATCCTACCTTTTGGAAGTCATATAAATATCTTTCCTGATCTATATCGAGAGTTTTCTTAGGTGACTTCGGTTATCTAAGATGTAATTAACTATAGGGGCTTGCCTTGTAGGAAACGTAAATGAACCCGATATTAAAATAAACCCTATCTAATTCTTCTGTATTAGATATGAGAAATTTGTCGTCAAACAAAACAAGTTTCGCAGACCAAACGGATGTCATAGATCATATAGTTTATTTGATTAAGCCACACTCCAAGCGATTTATCCATTATTAGGGATAAATGCATGACTTGTGGTGCGGAGCTTGATTATTCAAACTATTGCATATATGAGGTTAGATTTCATATTTTCAAATTAAGGTGTTATTCTCAAAACTACATATATACATTACTAAATTAAAAACAACGCCGACAAGGCCCAGCCCATCTGGGCGTTCTGCCATCGGGCCAGTCTCTTGAGCTTCAGACTCATGGGTTCCCGTCTTTTCAGCTCCAGGCGGCCTGCCGATTTTCTTTCGCCTTTCAGCTTCGGGCGGCCTGCCCGCCATGCCTGAATTTTGGCCCAGGCAAAATATTTTGAATTTTAGCCTACGCAGGGATCAAACTTGTGTCATCCTGAAGGAAGTAAAAGCAGCTTGCCAACTGTGCTAAGCTCAATTCCTTTACAAGGGATGGATTTAAACTGTTCTTATAGTAAAAGTAATAAAGTATATATATATTGATACGTATACACAAAAAAAATGAATAAGCTCCAGATCTGAATATTTTTAGACAACAAATTTGGCCTCACTAGAAAATAGGGGGAACTAATAGGTCTCCAAAAAATCTCCCTCAGCTAGTACGAATCTTGAGGCATTGACATGAATCTCGAGGCAATTTAAAAAAAAAACATTCAGACTTTAATCAGAATTCATCCTGAACTCCGATTTCAACAAACTTATGGTTCAACTGAGCAGCTCAATGAGACGGACCTAATGATAAAAAAATTAGTCAAATTTGAGTCAAATCAATCCCAGACTAAGTCATTATACCACACTTAGAAGATTTTCAAACACATTTGAAAGGTCAAACGGATGTTGAATCTGGCGAGTTCATAATCAAATTGAGCGTCTCGATAAGACGAATCTAACGAGCCTACTATTGCACAATTATGACATCGTTAAGGCACTCAAATGTCCATCAAATGCCATCTTATCGAAGTAAGCTCTCCGAACCGTCTGATCAAAATGATTCATATTCTTGCATTAGTTGCACCGATAACACTATAAATATTGCCTCACCCCTCATATGAGGGGGGAGCTTGAGCATTGTGAGAGAATTTGAGGCTATGAGAAGGAACTAAAGTCTAACACAATCCCAATTATCATCTATCACACCGGCAACAGTCAATCGCCGTCGACAACCTTCGAACACCACCGGCAGCCGTCGACCACCGCCGGCAGCCGTCGACCATCGCAGGCAGCCGTCGACCATCGCAGACGTACCGTCGACCATCGCAGACAACTTTTGACCACCGATGATAGTCATCAGCCACCGCCGACCATCGTCAACCACCGCAGACCATCATCGACACCCGCCGATTGTCGTCTACCACTATTGACCATTGTCGACAACCACAAAACACCGCCGATCACTACCAATCGTCGTCAATCACCACCATCCAAACACCTTCAACAATGTTCCAACTTTGGAAAGCCAGTAACCCTTTCGCGTCTTTGGGGCAAGGGGTTTCTGTAATCATCAACATATAGAATATTTTTACAACTATGACAGATCCCATAGATTTTTCACATAAAAAATTCTGGTGTCATTATAGGTTATTTTCTTTCAGTTGAGAGTGTACTGAATTCTAGAGCAACGCTAAGACGATAATTCAATACTCTACTGCTGTGAATTTTCTAACACACATCAACACAAATTAAATTAGATATTATAATATTATTCATTACTTAATGTTGTAATAAAATCTCTTGTTGCCCAACATTCATTCAATTGCGCATTTATTTATTTTTCATGAAAGAACTTAATAATTTCATATTTGATTAAAATAATAATCTCGTATGCCTTAATAATTTGAATTGTCTACGCCATCAAAATTTTACTAAAAAACGCAGATTTTTATCTAAAATATTATATTTATAATTTTTAAAAATTATTACAAATATAACAAAACTATTTTAATTATATTGTTCATATTTAAAAATAAAATAAAAACTGAAGATCTTGACTTATAGAATTTATAAAATTAATATCATACTAAAACCATATCTGAAATCTCAAAAATTTTCGACGGTATCCATAAGTAAATAATAAATTGTGATGGGTATATATGCAAAATTACAATGGATTAGATCGATCAGCATGGCCTTATCCACAAGCCTTCGTGGGCTGAGTCAGCGACTTGTCGGCAGTTGGATGCCTTAGATTTGTCTGACAAATTAATTTTTTTTTATAAAAACGACAAAGCTTTTATTACACCTTAGATTTATCAAAATGAAAAATATTACATCAAAATTTTAAGTGTAGAGTTACGTGCAGAATTTGATTTTAATTGTACATCAATCTCACACTCATCAAAAAATATATTAGAGTGGACCTAACTGTAATTTTTTTTAAGAAAAAAAAATAATTTGATATGCGGCTAAGATCAAACTTTGCATGTAACTCTACGTGCTGAATCCTGATATAATTTTTTTTTATTGTCGAAATAACAAACGAAACGGGCATAGTTCACATGCTCGTTGGAATGCATTCAACGGGCAGAACTTGTAGAGAGAGATAAACAATTATGAACATATATCAGTTGTGTTCAACCAATTTGATTTTGATCACTATTAATTATTTAGTTGAACAAAACCGACTTGATATCCGGTTTAAGTCCGCCCAATTTTTACTTTCTGAAGTCTACCTTGTGTCTCATCTTTACTTGATTCTTAGCCGCATCCCTTTCTTCATTTGGTTTCTATCAATTATTGAATTTATTCTTTATAGTGAAATGATTTTGATGTGCTTTTTTCATTAAAAGTCTTTGCCATATAAAGAAAAGTTCGTTCGGGCTTTTTTCTTTTTGTTTGAGTGTTTTTTTTTTGTTGAGTTTTATTTTTAAGTTGTGATAACCTACTAAAAATTGATCAGTGAAAGAAATAAAGATATGATGGGCACAAGCGGATCTTGGATCACTGAGATTGATGCGTGTTCGAAAATTTGCTGTGGTAGAGTAACATATTATCGTCTTATCGTTGTATGAGAATTCAACACATACATAGATGAAAAAGAAACAAGTGGTGACGACTCCAGAAGTTTTTATGTAGAAAACTCGTAAAGAGAAAAACCATGGGGTTGGGCCAGTTGCGAAAACCATGGTGGATGGATGTTGTAGTGATGTGTACTTTTGATATTATACACACTGTCTTGTGAATCCTTTGGCTTCCTTCAATAGCGTCGACCATGATTATCCTTACCATTGCACTTGTGCACTAAAGTTTTCCCTCTAGAGTGGCTTATGCACTATCCTGAGTTTACTTATTGGAGGACATCTTCCACCATGTTTATTTGCTATATCTCTGGTACAGTGAGGTGGCTGACCTATGAAAGAGTTTTCGTTAAATTAGAGATACTGAGTAGCCTTAATCTTGAAATGTTTTGGGTTAATTATTTCCTTCAAGAACTTCTTGGTTTCAAGAAATAGGATGTATGGATCTATCTAGCTTTTTGACACTTCAGTTCCCAGCTTCATTTATAGTTCGCCTCCACTCCATACCAGAAGCTATTAAATGTGTTAAATGTCTTTTTAGGATCAATTAGCTTTAATTGTTAATTACATGACATTCCTTAATTCCCTTCATTCTATCCTTAAGAAAATTCCATAGATTCTTAAATTGGTGTTAAATTAAGTATTTTCACTAACCATGAACATCATTAATATAGTTTTCAGTAAATTTTATCAAGCTTAATATTTCCTTAAATCCCCTCCTTAAAGATAACATTTTAATGTAGTTTTTCATCAATGAATCAAGGCAAAATTTTTTCACTTAAGTCCCACTAGACCTACTTCTGATTCTTTTTCTTTTCTTGAAGTTTTATCATGCAAATTGGTGGTTTTTTTTTTGGACCACCATAGATCTCAAAAGGTTTCTATCCAAATGATCAAATACAACATTCGAAGGATAAAATACTATCTTGAGAGATAGAAACATTGATTCAATCATTTGTATGAGGAAAGTCCTTGGAATTTATGAATCGTGGAACAAGGGTTCTTCCCTTACATTCTGATATAAAATAAGGTTTATTTTAATTCTAGGTTCTCGTTCCCTACAAGGGGAAACCCTCGTAGTTAATTACAAATTTGGAGTCATGATCCCTAAAGAAAACTCTCAATGAATGTGATAAGTCAATTTGCCAGTTATAAAACTTTCATAATTAAAATGAGGTCCCAATTTTAAGGAAATACATTAAAAAAGGGAATAGGACTTACAGTCCGATAATAATGTGTCTGGGGAACAACCAAATATTTGATAAATGGGTTCTGGTGTTGGGTTTGAATTGATTAGGTAAGTCAAGGGATAAATCAATGATAATAGATTTGACTGAAAGGAATGGTTGGAAACCTAAGTTGAGGATAGAGTCAGGTAGGAAAGGATTTCTGGATGAGAAGTGAAACCCTAGACTCTTTGAAAAATTTTATTGGCGGACTAACATATATTATGTGAATAACATCCCCAGTCAAGATGCCTAAGCTTTCTTTTGTCTCAAAAATGTTGGCATCCGTCGACTATGACTAGTCTCATAACCAGGAATCCTCCTTGAATGTCGAAGCATGTTGGTGTAGTAGCTTTAAAGCTGTATGAAATACCTTCATCATTAATCATGGTTTACTTCAGTCTAAGGAATTCCCTCTAGTTTTAGGGGGTAGGTGTGTTATTTTGGTTGTCCTAGTTCTTAGAACTAACTAGGTACTTGAACTAACATAGGCTTCTATATTCAGACTAACCTGGGTAAGTGAGTGGTTCTTAGTTTGGTGTCTAAGTTGGCTAGTCTAAAGTTCGTATCAGATCTACCTACGTTTTGTTCTCATTCTTTATCTTTGTGTTTTTCAGTTGTTTATTTGATGTTCAATATTTGAATTAATGTCTTGTTTGATTCCAAGATTTGTCTGTCATGTGAGAAATCAGTGTTTACTAAGTTTTGTGTTTGTTTTGTTTGAAGTTTAAGTTTTTGGCGTTTGTAGAGAAAAATAAGACGTTCTCATCCTTGTTTTAGTTTTATATATTTTTTATTTTTTATTTAATTTTTAAGCATGAAATAACATACAAAATAAAACATAAAATAACATGTGAAATGAGACATGAAATAACAAACATATCACAACATATGAAAATAAAATATGAAATGAAATATGGAACATGAGCTAACATAACGTGCTTTTTTAGCCCTAGATTAGACTTGAGTTAGGATTAGGCTAAGGTAAGCTGATTTTTTAGCTTAGGTTATCTCAAAATTGAGCTATGCCATGATAGGTTTAGATAATTGGACCAAAGTTGGACCTAAGCTAACTATAGTTAAGTTGGGTTTGATTTAGGTTGACCCAGATTAAGCTAGATTGACCTAAATTTGATTGGGTTTGATGCGAGTTGAGCTGGATTGACCTAACTTGGCTTAGGTTTGATTTGTGTTAACTTGGATTAAGTTTGGTTGACCCAAGATAGGTTGGGTTGACCCGTGTTGGCTTAGATTTAGCTTGGTTTTGACCTGAGTTATGCTGGGTTCTCTCGTGTTACCATTAGTTTTGTTTACGTTTGATCGAGGTTAAGTTGGGGTGACCTAGGTTGCCTTAAATTTTGTTTGTCTTTGACCTAAGTTTAGATGGGATGACCCGGATTGGCTTACATTTAGTTTGTGATTGCCTGGGTTATGCTGGGTTGACCCTGACCCAAGTTAAGCTGGCTTGACCCAAGTTGGCTTAGATTTAGTTTTGGTATGATCCGAGTTAAGCTGGGTTGACACAGGTTGGATATGGTTTGATTTGGGTTTGACCTAGGTTAAGTTGGGTTGACCCGAGTCGGGTAAGGTTTGACTTTGGTTTTGACATGGCTTAAGCTTGGTTGATTTGAGTTGAGTTAGGTTTGGTTTTGGTTAGATGAAGATGAAGGTTAGGACTGGCTTGTGTCAGACGTAGTTTAGGTTAGGGTTTGGGTTAGGTCTAGTCTAGGTTAGACCTTGGTTAGGTTTAGGATCTAAGCTAGGTTTGGTTTTGTTCAGACCTGAGTTAGGTTTAGGATTTGGATCAGATTTAGTTTGAGTCAGACCTAAGTTAGGTTTAGGATTTGGGTCAGACATAGGTTAGGTTTTTGGTATGGGTCAAGTATAGTTTGGGTTAGACCTAGGATAGGTTTAGGGTTTGGGCTAGACTTGGGTTGGGTCAAGGTCAAGATTGGTTTCATGGTTAGGTATGTGTTAAATCGGACCTGGGATTGGTTTTAGGTTTAGGTCAAGTCTGGGTTAGGTCAAACCTGGGTTAGGTTTAGGGTTTGGGTCAGGTCTAGGTTGGGTCTGACTTGGATTAGGTTTAGGATTTGGGTCAGGTTTGGGTTAAGTTTGACCTGAGTTGGGTTATGTCTAGTGTTTTGGTTAGGATTTGGCTAAGTGAGCTTGGGTTAGGCTGGATTCAAGTCGACTAGAGTCGAACCCGAACCCAAGCCTAATTCAAGACTATTAAGTCGATTAACCAAGCCTAATGTTATCTTGGAACTCAATTAAAGTATTTGCTTAAACTAAAAGAAGTTTAAGAAGAAGACATACTGGGAGAAGACAGCTTGACCCGAGGAGGAGGCTTTCCAAAAAATCAGTTTCCTTCTTCTTCTTCCTCTACTCGGAGTATGTGTTAGTGAGTTTGAGTCAATCCCCTGTGTGTCTTCTGAGGAGTGTTGGAGGTCGCCTATTTATAAGCTTGGAAGGCGGTGGCAGAGCCCTCAGAAGCTATCGAATTGGGTGGTGCATTGACAACTGACTTCAATCTGATAGTTAGTGAGCCACAGATCACTATTGATAAAACAATGCATTGATTCATGGCTTGATCTGTGCCTGGAGGTCATGGATCAGTGACATTTGTCCTGGTCATGCCAAGAGATTGCATGACCACAACAAGGAACTTTTGGGTGTGGTCACACTTAGGTTAGGTGTGATCACGATGAGGAAATTTTGGGTGTAGTTACGCCGAGGTTAGGTTGCTTTCTAACCAATTTTTCTGCACCAGACCAAGAAGTGTTGTTTGTGCAACTCCTATTGGATGAAACATGAGGTCGAAAAATTAACCCCCAATATGTGTGGTAGACTGTCCAAAGTGAACCACACATATTGGCATTGCTCAAAATGGTTAATAAAGTTTGATGAATGTTTAGTTTGATTTGAAAATGCCAAAGATTTGGAGTTTAAGTTTTGTGAATTGCAATACTTTGGAGATTTAAAGTTTGCCTGGAGATGTTAGAGTGGAATTGATGTGGATTTACATCTACCTAAAGAGGTGAATAGGTAAACTGCATCAGAAAATATAGTACGGGATTATGTTATTCATCCTGATAACTAGTCGGAGGAGCTGGGAGAAAGTGTTTATACTATGAACGAAAGCTCGGGCACTAAAATCCAACCTAGAAGATAGATTGAATGTATAGATTAGAAAGGTTAGTGTTGGAATATATCATTCATCCTGATAACTAGTTGGAGAGTAAGATTTGCATATACTATGAAGGAAAGCACGGGGACTAATATTCAACCTAGTAAATAGACGAAATGACTAGATTAGAAAGGGTAGCGCTAGAGCATATCATTCATTCTGATAACTAGTCAGTGAATTGAGAGAAGTGCCTATACAACGAAGGAAGGCACAGGAACCAACATCCAACCTAGAAGATATACAGAATTACTAGATCATGAAGGACAACATTGGAGTGTATTAGACATCTTGATAGCTAATCAGAGAATAAGAATTTTCTATATTAAGAAAGAAAGCACGTGGACTAACATCCAACCTAGGAGATGTATTGAAATAATAGATCAGAATGAACAACACTGAAGAATATCATTCATTATGTTAACTAGTCAAAAGAACTTAGAGAAGTGCTTATATTAGGAAGGAAAGCATGGAGTCTAACATCCAACTTAGAAGATAGACATAATTACTAGATAAGTAAGGACAAAGGTGGAGTATGCCATTCATCATGATAACTAGTTAGAGAAACAGATTTGCAAATACTACGAAGGAAAGCACAGGGACTAATATCAAGCCTAGAACATAGATAGAATAACTAGATTAGAAGGGACAGTGTTGGAGCATATCCTTTATTATGATAACTAGTCAAAGAATAAGACTTGGATTATTTGATTTAATTTTCCTGGAGAGTTTGATTTAAGGAGTTTTGATGTGAATTTTTGTTGTGTTTGGACTACATGTTCTTAGCATAAGAGGTGCACAGGGGCAATTTGATCAGAATAGACGATAAAAGGATGTAAATTGAAGGCAAGTCAGATGGTTATTTTAAGGCAGATAATATAGGGACTAACACCTACTTTAAGCTTTGACCTGATTGTTTAGGAGTTGACCATTGAGTTTTGGCCTCTTACGGGTCCTTCTGCAGTATACAATGAGTATACTAGAGAGCTGCACAACTCTAATTGATATTCAAAGTCAAGATATTGACTTATTGAGTCCTATGCGAGGACTGAGGTCGACAAATTGAGAAGTAGAAAAATTTATAAGTTGTGTTTATTTGTGTTGATTTAATTTGATTTGTTGTCCAATGAGTAAAGAAAGGTCATAGCAAGGATGTTTCTTGCTTCGTACTTAGTTTAGATTTAATCAATGCATTATTTTACCATACCTAATAATATATAGATAATGGACCAAGTGGCTCAGTGCAGAGGCCACGTCAGGGCTTAATCCCGACAATGGAGAGCCAATGCCAACCTATTATTTTATTCTACACTAGATAGACTTAGCAATCCTAACTTGGTAGTATGCAATGACTATAATAGGATCTATCCAAGATTTAGAGAGCTAAGTCATATGTCCATGTCGAAGTCAGTGTGTCAACGATATTGACAAACCAAGGAAAGAAATAAATACCGTTGGTATTCAATGAGTTGGATTGAGTTAAGGATTTATATCAACTCAAAATTATTAACTTATAGCATTAATCTTTGTCAGCAGATATTAATGAACTTGATCCTATCAAGATGGTGCAATATGAGGTGTGCTCCAACTTTCAACGGATCATCAGCTAGACCTGCAGAAAGGAATGATCAAGGCGAAAATAGATTTAATTGCCTTGTCTAAAGGTGTTCATTTACTGCACTAGAGGATAGTGATTGTACTCCAGGTTTGACCAGCGAAGGTGTAGGATAGTGTTTTTTCCATGCTTCATGAGTAGTCTTCTTCACTCTTTTCTTTTAATATGAAGTACTGACATGCGTAGTAAAATTTGTTTTATGATAGAATAATTTTAATTTCCATGTGATGAGTAATATATCCTTCGCTTCATTGACATAACTTAAGTGGGAATAGGTTATGCTAAAATTATTGTGAGTGAAACTAAGACTCGGGAGAGCGGTGATCATGCAACTTGAGTGCACTCACATTAACCAGTTGGCTTTGGTGAAGAAGTTTAAGTGGCAATGCAAATTTTAAGGAAATATAATTTATGATCTATTTCTATTAGGAGCTTATAGTTGACAGACAGTTGCATAAAACTAATAGAATACTAAGCGTACATATATACTCGGAAGAGGATATGTAGACATATGATCCTTGTTGGCACGGAATTTATTACAAAATTCTATCTAATCTTTTACTGCTTATGTTATCATCTTCATTTCACTTTTATTTTGCAAAGAAATGGATGCATGCTTAGGAATTTAGATTTGCTTAAAAATTTTCTTATTTTCTTAATGTGATGGTACTTTCATTGGTTCTTAATTTACTTTGCAAACTGATCATTTTTAATGTTAAAATCAATTGTGAAACGTAATGACCCTGGAGGGCTATGATTTCACCCAACTGGTGAATACCACACTAACCTTACGACGGAGGGCAACCAAGATCTAAGAAGAGTACAAATAGATAATGAAATATGTTTTGATGGGTGTAGGAATGGTGTTTCTAGGGTGACAGGCTAGATCTTTTACTAATTTGGTCTAGAGTTGGAACATGAATCCCTGACCAGTCCTATAGAGAGGGTAACCTAAAAGTGAGAGGCTATAATCTATTCAACATAACCATAAAAATCAAAAAGTAACTTTAGATTATCTAATTTTCTTTATGCTCGGAAGAGGTAAAGAATAGATATGTTTTTATTTGTCACTGGCCACATTAAATTCTAAGCATTTCATTCCTACGTATTATCCGGAACATCGCATGTGAAAGGTAATTTTTAACATAAAAAAATTCTTCAAACTGATTTCTATAGTTAGATTTATCTTTCGACTTAGGTTTGTATTTAGAAGTTGGAGATTGAAAACACCCTTAATTGTCATTCCAAACTAAGATCTGACAGTCGTAGACTATTAAGAGATTCTTGCCTCACTTCTTTGTGGGATCGACTCTCAGGTCATAAAAGAAAACCCTATACTACTTGTAATGATACATGCACTTGCATAGTACTCCTAGTGTGTAAATGATAAATAAAACTCTAAAACTCTACAATATATTTGTTTTGCACACTGCCATCGTACTTAAACCGAGTCATGTTTTAGTTATGGAATTAAATATTTGCGTAATTTTGGTTCAGATCAAGTATTTGGCATCATCATCGGAAGTTGAAATTGAAGTAATTACATATTTACACGCACGTTCTAGGGAGCCATCACTCGTTTACCGGGAAAATCTTTGTTGACGGTTGCTCTAAGCTACGACATGAGTAGGGTATCCCAATCCCTAAGTTTCCAATTGAGAGAGTAGGAGGATTCTATGACTTCCCTTGGCTGCGAGAGGCTTCAAACTGACATGCATTGACTTCTAAACACCAAAATAAGCACCGAGTATGTCTTTATTCTAGAATGAGCCCATCAAATGGCAGGTTCTCTCGGGTAAGGCTAAATCACCGCCAACCCTAGCTCCTTGCCCCAAACAAGTGCTAGAGTATTGCAGGTGGGTTTCTTTTGCTACAGGATATTACAGATAAACTATAGATCTTCTTGAGTCATGCAAGTTGACATCCTACACTCATGACATAAGAGAATGATACAAAAACCCACTTCACAACTTGCTTGGTGCACTCAACATCAATTAAAATAAAACGTTTGAGTGTAGTGAGGCATGAAATAATTAAATTTGAAATTTCAAATATGTTTGCAATTGTCTTAGGAAATTATGCATACCATATCATGGTAGCCTAATTTATAATCAAGTCATATGACCTACTAATTCTAAAAACAACAACCTACCCTATCTTGCATCATTAAGATCGGCCATGCATGATTTTGAATGTGATGAGGTAGTTTAAGTTATGGTTCCATTTTTCCTTTTTTTAAGTTATCGTTCCGAAGTTTCACCTCTCTTAGTGAACTTCACTCTAGGACTTTGAGGTTGCTCTTCTTATTATGACGTAATTCCTCAGCTTAAGCTCATGCATGATTGTATGTCATGCAGTATAAGTCTTAACATACTAACAAAACATAAAAATGAAACATTACATTTTTTCTTCAAAAATGACAAATACCAATGAATAGGATAGTCTAGAATACGACTAAAGTTTTCTAGGTATTTTTGAGTGCTCCTTACATTTGTCTCTTTTCGCTTTCATTAAAAACTATTCACCTTTTGAGCCTTTCCATTTGGAAATCTAATGTCCAATCGTGGACGCCTAAACCTAGAAATTTTTTTAGGACAAAACCGCAGCCTTAGTCAAGAGTCTTCTTGAGTAATTTTAGTTACCTAAGAAGTAATTAGCTATCGGGGTTTGCCCTCATAGGAAGAAGAAGACCTCATAATTAATCTAAAAAATATTTAGTCTTCATATTTGATAGAGAAAAATTCTATCTGGTTTAATCATAGACCAATGTAGATAGTCGTTGTTCACTTTGTTCAAATAATAATTCTCATCGTAAAGGTTGCATTTCTACCGTTCGAGGCAGTTGAATACTTTAAATGACACACTTAATTATTTGAATACTGAAATCTTTGAATCAACACGACATCCAAAAGCCCCATTTTAGTGCAAAAATAAAACCCAACAGGAACAACAATGACCAATAGCTAGGTATATATATACTTTAGTGTTCAATTGTATGCATGTAAATGTTGAATTTTAGGATTTAGGTTTGTATATACATAAGATAGAGTGATATATTTGAATTATATGCATAGGTAATGCGGTATGTTAATGTATAAATTGAAAAACAAGGGTTAGGTATGTATTTACGTATTAGTGAATTCAGGTTGGTTGGCTGAAGTGAAGCAATATATGTCTTGCTTGAATTGATGATGATATAGAATGAATCTTTTTTCAACACCTTGGTAAAGAAATTTCATTAAGAATAATCTCTTCAAAATTTTATATTAAAGTTCTTCTTGCAACAGATCAACCATAATCATTATGAAATTCTAAGAAATAACAAATATGAAGATCCTTTGACCAATGGACTAGTTACATTTAGCTATAGAAGGATCAATGTCGATGACAATGAGTCCCCAAGGGACCCTTGTAATATACAAATTTGACACTACACAAAATTATTCTACTTTTTGTAATATACTCATGGACTAGTGACACTTAGCAAATGTAAAAATTGATTTTTTTTTTGTTTGGTTTTGCTACTTATGTCATACTTGTCCTATTTTTTATTTTTTTAGACAAATTTATGATTTGTTTCCTGTTTAGATTTTGCACATTTTACTTGTGTATACTACTCCTGATTATTTTTGTTGTTACTCCAGCTACAGATGGCCACAGGTGCTGTTGGTGATCAACCACTTCAGTGACCGCATGTTCTTCACAATATAGTGAATACTTACAAGAGCAGGAAGAAATGCATGTCTTATTCCAAACCTGTTGCTACTTTCTCACCTGTACTGTTTCTAAACCTGAGCTTTCTCCCGCACAGGTTAGACTACCCCCTTAGTGGGTGAATGTAAATAGAAAAATTGATTTTTTTCACATTTATTGTGACTCTTAATATTTAAAATGACAATTAATAATTGACTTTTGTTATGTAGAAGAGGTATGAGTAGTTTTGGGAGAGGCAGTTGGCCTGACAGACCTTGAGCACTGCCAACAGTAGTGGTAGCTAGTCTACCACTATGCAGTATAAGTTCGAGCTAGGGACGCAACCACGAAGAAGAAAAAGATCGAGATCTCTCATGCTTCTGTGGCTGATACGAGCTCTTCACACTCAAATATTGCTACTATGAACGAGGAGGTTCACCATATGTGTGAATGCCAACAGAGAATTGAGTAAAGTACAATATGTCTGATAGATATTATGAAAGATCACTGGGTAAGAGAACGGTGACTACTGTAGTTGAGGTGGAGGATGAGGACGAGGCGGATGAGTAGGAGAATTAGAAGGATCTTTTATGTATTTTTAATTTAAGAATTGTTTAAACTTATATTGAGGGTGTAGATGTAAATTTCTGATAATTTAGATTTGTAAAAGTATCTCTTTTTTCATTAATGAAGTTTTTCAAAGTTTTGATCTTTGATATGGCTGGATAAAACGTAGTTGTGATGTGGATTAAATGTTGTGTACATGTTATAAAATGTAGTTGATATATTGAAATTGTTTTCTATTTTTGAGTTTTGCATCAAATTTGTGTCCGCTTTGCATCGAAAAATCCGAGGTGCCATTCATGGATATTATCTGCTGCAAATTCAACTGTAATCCGATGATATTCTTTATGGTTTGATATTTTTAGAAGCAAAATTTAACACATGTATAGTCTGATGCTGCGACAATTAAAAAACAGTGCTAATTATTTATGTCATAATATTTCAATGCAAAATTGACGGAATTAATATTAACAACTCTCAAATTGCCCGAAAAAAAAATCGAATGTAAATTTGATGATAATCCTCGAATATCGTCAAATTTACATTTGATTTGTGTCTGATTTGGCTCATTCAAATTTGCTAAATTCCTATAGTGATTGCAATGAAGTCACACAGCTCCTCTACCCAGGATGACGGCGTGGTCATGCCATTGATGGTGAGGTCACGCCCCATGTATTTGATAGGTGGTTACCTCGCTTTGAGTCACATTTTTTGCTAATTTTCTCATCACAAATTGTTCGTATTTGAACCTGCAACCTGTACATTATTAACAAAAAAATCTTTCTGAAGTGTAAATCTGTGATAAATAAGTGAAAATAACATATAAAATGCATGAAAAATGCAAGTAAAATCATGTAAAATTGACGCGTGTCATAATTCACTTTTTAATTCATGAAGAGCACATTGGTAAAATGATCATTTCAAAATAAAATAGGATTTATCATTTGATAAAAGAGAGAAAAAATGAAATCACAAAAAATTAAAGTTAAATCAAATGGAACTAAACTCATAAAAAATTTCATTAAAATCTGAAATTGAAATATAAATTTCAAAGTTAACAAAATAAAATAAAATTTTAAAATCATCAAAATCCAAAATTATTTTAAAATATGGAAAATATTAATAATAAACATAAAAATTAATAATAAATTGAAAATTAATTGAAAAAATAAAATAAACCCCATTAATTAAAATCAAATCAAAAATTAATTCAATAATACAATAAAAATTACATAAAAATTACCAAAATTATTAATCACTAATTTCGTGTGATAATTCCTTACTAAAATTCAATAATAATAAAATTCATGAACCAATAAAAATAAAATAAACTTTTCTCACACATTCTCTCACCATCCTCACACTTTAAATTCAAAGCCAACCCTCCAGACAAAAATTTACTTTTCCAAAAATTTCGAACCCACCTATAATCATCTAAAATCACACTCAATCACTACACAAACCGCTCCATGATTTCAAACTCTCTTACTTTCAACCTGAAATCCTTTTTATCAAATTTTCCCTCATCCATATACCCTTCGGTCCACCAACTTCCAGATACCATTACCACCAAAAACAAGCCTTTCTTTTGATCAAATAACCACACCAAAGTCACACCCAACATTAGACTCCAATCCTAAGCCAAACACTAGCCAAATCCACCCAAATCCAGCTTCCAAAGCTGAGCTATCCCAAGCCAGTTTTGAACCCATTTGCTCAAAACACCTTGACTAAAGCTTAAACCATATTCTGAGCCTGAACTAAAGCCTACCTGAGCCAAATTGTACCCAAGACTAACAGAAAGCCAAGCCCTTGTGCCAGCCAAACCAAGGACCGAGTGACATACCTAAAATATATAGTGTTTTTAAATATATTTTTTTACATATTTTTGATGATATTGCACTTTAATGAAAGATATTTTTATGTTTTTCTTGCAGGTATGATTAAAATGCGTGATAGTGATGAAAGGAGCAATAAAGGATCAAATTTGGAGCAAAAATTGAAAGGTGTGCAAATTTGTCCTTTGACGACTATGCGCCGAATGGCTGGCGCATAGGCGCCACAATTAAAGAGAAAATTTTGATTTGATTTTGGCACAAATTTGAAGGGGTTTTTGAAGCATCCTTTGGTTTAAACTTCACTAACTTCCCATCAGCCCCAAAACTCATTTAAAATTTGAACGGATGGATGCATTCTTGATGGATACATTGAATCTGGACAAATTTTGAAGAGACACCAATGCACTTTTTGGAAAATTTTAAAAAGAAGACTTGAAGATAAAAAAATGGTTGTTGTTGGAGGGTGTGATTAGTGTTAAGAGTCAAGTTTATATTAGAGAGTGATCTACTTAAAATTCGATAGTTTTTTACTGTCTATTTCATACTTATTTTTAATGATATTGCACTATAAAGGAAGGTATTTGTAAGTATTTTTATTTTAGGTACAAGAAATGGCTTTTAGAGAAAAAGAAGCAAAAATGGTGCAATTTGGAGCAAAAACAAGCAAAAAAAGTAAATTTTGGCCTAGCACATTTTGATAAGTCTTTCTTTGTTTAATCTCTTTTACACTTCTTGAATATTTTTGAATGATATTACATTTTAAAGAAATGTTGTTTTTATCTTTATTTTGTAGGGTTATCTATTAGGAATGCAACACAACTGAAATGGAGCGAATCAGAGCTGAAACGGAGCCAAATCAAGCAAAATGATGGAGTTGTGCAATACTAGCGCGGTCCGGCGCCCTATCCAGAAAGCCGGACCGTGCCAGAAGAAAGATAACGATGAAAATTTCATGGAAAATAGCACCGAATGGAGCCCAAACAGCGCCGAACGGCACCCAAATAGCGTCAGATCACGCCAGAAGCGGTTATGGCCCATATACATCAATTCTGGATGTTTTTTGGAATGTTTCTTCAAGTACCTCTTGGGAAATTATTCCCTACACTTTTTTAAAATGAATTTGAAATCAAAAATTGGTGGTAGATGTTTGGAAAAATTTGGAGAATGTTGAGAGATCTTAGAATAGGAGTAGAAATATAAATTTCTACCTTTTGGAGAGATTAATGAGGGGATTTTGAGAGAATTTGTAAGGGCTTGTTCTAGCATTACATAGATTAGCGGGAAACTTTATGGGAGAGATTTCATCTTTCTTTCAAGGGGAAAAAGCTAAGTATTGTGTTCTTCATTATTTTATTATTTTGTAAACACTTATTTTATGGATTTGCTTTGAAATGAGGTTTTCCGTTGTGTTTTCTTCGTGTTTTGTGATATATTTCTCTTACTCTTTCTTCTTCTTAGGAAATTGTGGCATGAGAAGATTATGTTGTTATTTTCCTTTTACTTTTCTTTTCCAATGAATAGAATTCATGTTTAGGATATTTTGATACATGTTAGAAGTTTTAATTATAAATGTGATGGTTTTTACTTGCGCTTCATTTACATTACAAAAAGAGCTCGTTGTTGTGTTAAAATTTGTTGTAAATGTGATATGATCCGAGAGGCCAGTGTAATTCTTAACAAAGTGGAACTACATTGAAATTCCATGGATGATGAAGTTCATGGGATTTGAGTGCAAATAAATAGAAAATTATACTTTGATGGGCGTAGAATTGAAGATTTTAAGGTGATAGACTAAAATCCCCAATTTGGTCTTAGTGTTTGGAAACTAAAGCAAGAGTTAGCCTTCAGGCAAAGGGAAGTGGGAGCTCTGGTATGAGAGCTAGTATCCTCCCAGCCTAACCACGGATTTAGGGACTAAACCTAGGATTAGCCAATGTTCTTTATGTACTCGGAAGAGGGTAATGAATAGGATTGCTCCTATTTGGCACATACAATATTTAATGCATATTATTCCTTTACATTATCCAATTCATTACTTGAGAATAGTAGTTTTTATTATCTCAAAATTTTTCAAGTCAATTTTTCCTGAAAGGGTTATCTTTAGTATTAATATTTTCTTTTAGGAGTAGTTATTAGTTATTTTAAAATTAAGATTTACCTTTAAGAGTAGTTGTTAGAAAAACTACTTATATCGACCTTTCAAACTAAAGTCTGATAATAGTATACTAGAATTTGTCTAAGAACATCTTTCCTCGCTTCCCTGTGGGATCGATAAACAGAAATCCACTAGAGCCCTATATTACTTGATACGATACATATACTTGTGTTTGAAATTGTGACTTTGCAAAATCATTATAAATATATAAATCTGGGTTCATAAATTCTAGCATATAGAAAAGTCGCATCAATTTTTTGGTGTCGTTACTTGGGAAGCTTCGGTAAGAATTTTAGGAGAATTTTAGTTGAAGTAATTAGACTTAGAATTGGAAAACTTTAGTGTCATAAATTGTTTTGTGTGAAAAGTGTTTTTTTCTAAGAAAAGTGTTGTGAAAAAAAAAACTGTTTGTGTGAAAAATAAAGTGTTTGTGCAAATGTTTTGTTTTGTTGAATATATTTTTTGTTTCATTTGTTTTGTTGTTAATGTATTGTTTGTTGTGATTTGTATGCAAAATAAAGGATTTGTAGGACTTGTGCCTTATTGTCCCGAGTTAAAAAATGGAAAAAAATAGAAAAATAAAAAGACTTGAAAAACTAGAATTGGAAATGGAAAACATTCAAAATCGTAACTTGGAAAATCATCATAAATCATTAAGGGATTATGTAAATCCTACGACAGATGAAATTCACTCAAGTATACAAAACCCTGTCGTAGAAGCTGACTCGTTTGAACTTAATCCAGCGATTATCCAACTTGTGCAGAATAACCAGTTTGGGGGAACTCCTTCAAAGCATCCCTATATGCACTTATCTAGTTTTCTAGAACTTTATGCTACATTTCGTTATAATGACATGTCAGATGATGTTGTTAGGCTAATGTTTTTTCCTTTCTCACTAAGGGATAAGGATAAAATGTGGTTATACTCTTTAGCACCTGGTTCTATTAAAAATTGGGAGGAGTAAACTCAGAAATTCCTAGCTAAGTATTTTCCTCCTTCAAGGGCTACTAAACTTAGAAACGATATTATCTTACTTTGTTAGTATGAAGGGGAATCAATATACGAAGCATGGGAAAGATTTAAGGAACTCCTAAGAAAGTGTCCACATCATTCTCTACAAGATTGGTTAATCATTCAAACTTTTTATAATGGGTTAGTAAGATCCCTTAGGATCATTATTGAGGCTGCTGCTAGTGGTTCATTAATGTCAAAATCATTTGATGAAGTGTATGCATTAATTAAAGAAATGACTACAAATGAATTTCAATGGCTCTCTGCAAGGGTAAATCATAAAAATGTAGCTATTGTTCATGATACTGATGCGATTGCAATTTTTGCATCTCAGGTTACTGCAATATCAAGAAAGTTGGACCAATTTGGAATGAATCAGCCTCAATTTACTCCTGTAAGTGAGAAAAGTTCATTAGGGCATTTGATTGATTCCAAGACTTTAAATACCATAAACAACCCGTATTCTAACTTTTACAACCCAGATTGGAAAAACCATCCTAATTTTAATTGGAATCATACTATTGAGGGTGGAAACAAATAATGGGAAAACAATCATGCAAATCCTAATGGAAGTTGGAATAGTCAGGGTAACACAAGCTATAGACCTTCATATCCACTGAACTCTAACAATGATCAACAATTTGAGGATAAGAAGATGTCTATAGAAGAAGTGGTATTGCAAATGGGAAACCAGTTCCAAAGTTAAAATGCTGCATTTAGAAATATAGAGGATCAACTAGGACAAATTGCTAATTCACTTAGCAATAGACCTCAAAGAACACTTCCTAGCAACACTGAGATCAAACCTAAAGGGAATAATAATTATCCAACTAAGAGAAAATATGATGATTGTTTTTGGATGGATGAAATTGATTATCTAAGTAAAGATCATTTCCAAAAAAATTTTAAGAGTAAGTTAACATATGAGATCGAAATGAACATTCATGATGAGTTGAAAATGTTGTTTAAAGAAGATTGCATGTATGTTCAAGAGAGGTGTGAAATGATGGATGCTACCAAAAATAGTGAACTTGTAATTCCATTTGTTGAAAAATCTCATGAACTTAAGATGGATGTACCCCATACAATTTTAAAGCCTACCTATTTAAGGAATTCATCTACACCATCAGTCTTTATATCTTTAGATTCGACTTAATCACAATAAAAATCTGAATTGAATGATGAACAAAATAAAGTTATTGAACTAAGACTTGGAAGAGAATTTGAGGATATATTTCAAAAGAACTTTGGGTTGAGAAAAGAGGATAAGGATATTAAAAGACCATTGGAAGAAATTCCTAAGGAATTAGAAAAATTTATTTCCTCAACTAAGATAGATATAGAAAGATCACCTTCATCATTTAATAATTACCAAGGGGAAGAATTAGAAGATAACTTGGAACAGACGAGTAACATAGAAGATTTTGATCCTGAATCTGAATTATCTAGAGAGAATTTAATCCAAAATTTGGGAGATCCTAAATTATCTTATAAAGATCCATTTCTTATAAATTTCAAGGATGATATTAATATACAAATTCAGAAAATCAATAGAAGAATATTGGATCCAGAAATAAATATCAGGAACAATAATATGAATCAATCTAAAAAGGAAGAGCTAAATGAAAAATTACAACTTGATGACATTGTAGGAATCCTTGGATCTGAAAAAGATTAGGCGATTGATCGAGGACTACTTAATTGAAATTTTGATTCAGGAGGAATCATTTTTCTGACCCGCGACGTTAAAACCAAGCGCTTTATGGGAGACAACCCATAGTTATCAGTGTGCTTTGATTTAATATGCTTGAGAGTCGTGATTGTTAGTGTGGATTGATCTGTTTGATTAATGATTGGTGATAGTTGGATTGTTAGTAGTTTGATTTGATCTTTTTGTGTCATGAGGGAGGTGATTTCTTAACTTCTTATTATGGATAGACTTGTATGTTCTCTTGTAGTAGTTGGATTGACGAGCCCACAACAACTCAGGTCTTACTCAGACTTGAGTTTTACAAGAGATATCATGAATTTAAACAGTGACAGATCCATCTCAATTTTGTTACTTCCTTTCTCTAACTTTGATTTCATTTTATAGGAGTCATGAACCTATTTGATAAATAACTTGTGGATGATCTTATACTACGATTTAAAACTGTTAGAGGTGCTTAATTAAGGGGATTAGATGAAACCTGAAATTGGTGTCCGGAAGCCAATATATTAGAGATAATCTTATCTTTGGGATTATAATCTATAAAATCATTTAAAATGTACCTAATGTATTAGTGCAGTGATTCCATTAGAAATTGGAGGTAAGTAGTGAGATGTGATAAGTTAATGAAAGAATTAACCTCATTTATCATATGTGTTTGTGTTTGTGTTACAACTTTATACAAAACTTGAAGAACATTTTTATATTCTCATGCTGATACCTGTTATGCTAGTTAAAATTTTATTTAGTAAATTTCATTTTGGCATGAGTAATTTATATTTACTTTCTGGTGCATATTGTTATGGCCTGATAAATAATTTTATATGTTTTTAATAGACATTTGGGGTAGATATAATTTCTGATCTAATTTTCTTCCTACTTATATTATCTATATTAAATGCTATATATGTTAAAAATCAATTTTGAGGGTAGGAAGAAAAATAAAATTTTAAAGTGAGAATAAGTTTGTTTTATTTGGATTGTTTGTTAGTTTTGTATTTGATGTATGTTGACTGTTTAGTGTTAGGATTTTGTTGTGTTGAGAATGAATTTAGAATTAATTTATATGTTGTTTTAGTTTAATGTTTAGTAATTAATTATTTTGCTCTGTTTTAATTGTGTTTCAAATTTAATATCATCATCAATTAGCTGCTTACCCTTCTATATACATGCTTCAATTTTATCTTAATTATTCATAAAAGCATGATTAGAAGTTAATTTTTCTTTTTAAGATTGATTTTACATACTTATTAAAAATTCTGATAATTTTCTTTCTCTCATACTTTCAAATTATCATAGTATACTAAAACTTAAGTTTGGGGGAAGGGAAAATCCATTCAAAATTAAATTTTATTTGTCCTTAAAGAACTAATATTTTCTTAAAAATAAAAAAAAAACTTTTTAACATAACTTAAGGAATGAAGAATTTATTTGAAATCACTTTTATTTTTGAAATTATAAACAATTTAGTGAAATTAACCAAAATTTTACGAACTTTGATTGATTTTAAGAATAGAATTATTTAACTTAAAGAAGAATGAGATAAAGAATTTTTCTATTCATGGTAGAAATAATAGAATTTTAAAATTATTAAGTAATAAAAAATTATCACTTGAAAAAGAAAAGATTGGAATTCTTTTTGAATTTTTATTTATGTTATAATAATTAAGTGGAAATGTATAAGTTTTGAAAATATAAGTTAAGGATATTGAAGTTCAAAACCATTAACAGGCTATCCGGATATAGTAATTCTCTCTATATATTAAAAAAAAAAAGAAATATAGAGGAGAAGCTTGAGGAAATGTCTAATCAAAAATTGGCTTCACTTGAATTATCTTATAGGAAGAAAACTAGTTACAATTTTACTTGATTTTTATACATAAATATTTATTTGGAAAAGATTTTTCAAGAAGATTTTTTTTTTTGTAAATAATCTATGAAAGCTTAGTATAATAGACTTCTATTATTTTCAAAGTGAATGAAAAGTTTGAAATCTTATGATTTGGTAGTTAAATATTCTTTAAATTCTTAAAATTAAACCTAGTTAGTGAAATCAGGTTAATAATTCACTAAAGACTTTATAAAATCAAAAATTATAAGGAATCTTAAATATTTATCTTTTATTTCCAAAAGTTATATTTTATGTAGTAAAAAGAGTTACTTGAGGACAAGTAACATTTAAGTTTCGGGATTTTGATCTATAAAAATACTTATTTCTTTATGTCTTAATTCTTATTAATTTCTAAGGATATTATGCTTTAATGAAAGGTATTTTTTGTGTTTTTGGATGTAGGTAATGTAAAAAGGTCTAAGAAGGAAAAAGGAGCAAAAAGGAACAAAAATGGAGCAAAATACCAAAAGTATAAAAAAATATGGCCTGGCGCCTAGGCGCCGTACTCGATACGAAAACTGGCCAAGTTTTCGACAACGTTCGATCGCTTATTTCGACGGAGTGAGCGGTTATCGGACATTCTAGAAGGCCGGCAGCTTTTCCTCGATAATGGGACATGTGATACATTGCATTTGGACGCTCCAAAACGGTTTTAATCGTGAAGAGGTGCGAGCCAAAGTGAAGAGGTGCGAAGAATCGGACGCGGTGTCCGGCACCTGGGCGCCGTACCGACCTTCTAGAAGATTCATCGAATGTGGACATGTTTTGAAGAGGTGCCTCAAGGCAACACTTGAAGCCTATAAATAGAGGTTCATTTCTTCAGAAAACGTGCCACTCCCATTGTACCCCTTTCTCTTATCTACTTTAGGATCTCTCATCATTAGAGAGAGAATTAGAGAGAGAAATTTAGGGCCACTTTTGTTTAATTTAGTGAGTTTATTTTCAAGTTATCGCATCCTGAGTTCATTACACTCGTGGAGTCGATAGGAATCAGAAGATCTGTAGAAGAAATATTTAAGAAAAGTATATTTTTATATTTGATTCAAAGTTTAGTTATCATGTTTTGTTATTTATTTTCA
Source organism: Papilionanthe hookeriana x Papilionanthe teres (assembly GCA_022702705.1). Classification (NCBI taxonomy): domain Eukaryota; kingdom Viridiplantae; phylum Streptophyta; class Magnoliopsida; order Asparagales; family Orchidaceae; genus Papilionanthe; species Papilionanthe hookeriana x Papilionanthe teres. The sequence continues at coordinate 46,485,254 of CM040438.1, forward strand.
ATGTGTTCTGAGTAGTTAGTTACTTTCTTACTTCGGTTATGAAGAGATAGATAAGATAATATAAAGATTCGATGGAGAATTAAAATTCAAAATATTTTCAAAATATTGTGATGACATTAATACCTGATCTTACTTTACTTTTTAAATCGTCCGTTGAATTGTTAAAACCCGTCGAAGAGTTTTGAGACCTTGAAGGAGAAGAACTCTTAACTTGTAAATGTCACATGAATCCTTGGGTAGTCGAAGGCCATGTGTGGGTTATTCATGGTGAAGTGCAAATAAATAGGAAGATGATATTTAAAGGGCGTAGAATTGATAAATTTTTAGAGTGACAGACTAAATTCTTATAATTTGATTTATAGACTAGGAAAGGGTCACTAGTAAGGCCGACCATAGCCACCCTGGACATCTGAAGTGTGAGCCTAGATTAACCCATTCTACTAACAATACATCCGGACCTATTCCGTAAATTAGTTAATGTTCTTTGCGCTCGGATCAAAGGGTAAAGAATAGAATGCTTCTATTTCGGCACAATATCATAAATCAAATTCTCCAATGAATATTAAATTATCTTAAAAATCTTAGATTAATCAAGGAAAGAAAGTTATTTATTTTATATATAATTCATAAAATCATTATCTTATTATTGTTTTCTTTATTTGCATCTAGTAAATTAATATTAATTTATAATCAAATTAAAAGATAAAATAAAAATATTTTTACTATTTTATTTCGCTTTCACTTCATAGAAAATTTATTTCTATAAATCTTCCCCGTGGGATCGATACTCGAGGTCTTTGTTTAAAAACCCTATATTACTTCGAAATGATACGTATACTTGCGTAGTACCCCTAGTGTGTAAAAATATTTACTAAATTATATAATATTAATTTTATACATTAGCCGCTATTTATAAATTAAGTCAAAGTTTTTGGCTATCTTTTGGAAGCAAACATTACTGCGTTAAGCGCGGCTCTGTTCAAAGTATCGATTTCAAATGCAAGTATACGTATCAAGTAATACATGGCTCTATTGGAGTCCTGGTTATCGATCCAACAGGGAAAATTTAATTAAGATTAATTAAAGGAATTTAATAGATTTTCAAATTAAAAGTATTTATATTATTATTTCTTTTCAAAAGATTAAATTTTAAGTGAAATGAAATTTCTACTAAATGTAAGTAAGCAGCAATAAAGTAAAGGTTAATGCAAGTATAAATAAAACAACTTTCTCATTTTCAACTAATCCAAGATTTTTCAGAATAATTATCATTCGTGGAGAACTTAGATTATGGTATTACGTCAAATGAAGCATTCATATACTTTACCTTCGCTCGATAAGATAAAGAACATCGACTAATCTATAGATCAGTTCAGATGTATTATTAAGTAGAATGAGTTAATCTAGGATCACACTTCTAGATGTCCAAGGGTGGTCATGGTTGGCCCTACTAGTGACCCGTTCCCTTTCTATGAACCAAATTATTAGCATTTAGTCTGTTACTCTAAAAACTAATTAATTCTACGCCCAATAAACAATATCTCCCTATTTATTTGCACTTCACCTTGAATAACTCGCTCAAGGCCTTCGATTACCCAAGGATTCATGTGATATCTACTAGTTAAGAACTCATCTCCGGATAGATCTCAGAATTCTTCAATAGGTTTTAACAATTTAAATGACCAGTTTAAAAAGTAAATTAAGATCAGGTATTAATATCATCACTATTTTTATAAAATTTAAGTTTAAGTTCTCCAACGAAATTAAATTATCTTTATTATCTTTTCATGGTTGAAAGGAAAAAGAAAACTAACTACTCATAACATATTGAATTCACACAACAAAACATATTTATAAAAATTTGAACCAAGTTACAAATACTTATCTGGAATGTTCCTTCAAGTGATCCGCTGACTCTTACTGACTCCAATGCAAAATGAAAGACTTCAACAGCAACAACACTTATAAACTCACACTTACTACTCAAGGAATTAAGTAGTAACACTCAAAATAACTAAAATAAACTCACTAATTACTTAAGAAGGTGGATCCTAAAATTATTTTCAAGCGTGAGAGAACTCTAGGGTGCTTTGGGGCACTTTTCTCTGTAGAAATGACTCATATTTATAGAGCTTCGAAAATGACTAGGGGTTGCTTAAGGCACTTCTTCAAATTCATCCAAATACAATGTATCTTCTAGAAAGTAACTGTGGCGCCTAGGCGCCAGATCCCGTGACTAAGTCTTCGCATCTCTTCACTTTGGATCGCACATCTTCGCGATTAAAACTATTTTCCAGTGTCCAGATGCATTGTATCACATGTCCTATGTATTAGGAGTAACTTCCAGACTTCTAAAAGGTCTGATAACCGCTTAACACCGTCAAAATAACTGCCTAAATTTATCAAAAATCTTATCTGCTTCAGTACCGAACTAGCGCTTAGGCGCCGGATTCTGGCGCCTAGGCGCCAGTCCTATAATTTCAGAAACTTTGCTTTTAAGCTCTATTTTTGCTCTTTTTCCCTTTTTGAACTCTTTTTTTATCACCTACATCCAAAAGCATAAAAATACCTTTCATTAAAGCATAATATCCTTAAAAATTAAATCATAAATAAGACATAAAATAGGTACTTTTAAGTGGATCAATGATGATTGCTTAAAAGGTTTTGAAACTTTAAAAGAAAAATTAATCACTGCACCTGTTATATTTCACCTAATTGAAAAAAATCTTTTGAATTAATGTGTGATTCTAATGATTATGTTATTGGAGCTGTTTTAGGTCAAAAATATGATAAGATTTTCAAAGTGATTTACTATGCTAGTAAAACTCTTAATGAAATTAAATTAATTATATCACTATTGAAATGGATAGAAGTTGTTACTTTACCTTGATGTGATGCTCAAAGTGTTGCAAAGTTTTTAAATAAGAATATATTTTTACAAATTTGGAATACCAAGAGTAATCATAACTGATGGGGGAAGTCATTTTAGAAATGTGATTATGTAAAAGTTAGTAAAAAAATAGCATATTAACCATCGCATTGCTACTGCTTATCATCCACAGATAAGTAGTTTGGTTGAATTATCCAATCGTGAAATTAAAAGAATATCAGAAAAGACTGTTAATCCAAATAGAAAGGATTGGTCAATCAAATTGGATTATGCTTTGTGGGCCTATAGAACTGCCTACAGAACTCCTATAGGAATGTCCCCATATTGGTTAATTTTTGGAAAAGCTTGTCATTTACCAGTTGAACATGAGCATAAAGCATATTCAACTATTAAAGAGTTCAATTTTAATTTGAAAGATGCTAGAGAAAAGAGATTGTTGCAATTAAATGAGCTTGAAAAAATAAGGAATGAATCTTATGAAAATGCTAAGATTTATAAAGAAAAAATGAAGTTATGACATGATCAGAAGATTCTTACTAAAAATCTTAAGCCATGACAAAAAGTTTTGTTGTATAATGCTAGATTGAGAATTTTTGCTGGAAAACTTAAGTCCAAGTGGACAGGCCCATTTATTGTGATGAAAGTTTATTCATATGGAGCTATGGATATTCAAGATCCTAAGATTGGAAAAATATTTTAAGTGAATGGTCATAGACTTAAACCATACTTTTCAGTCAATCAATCTAAACCTGATGAGAATCTGATGTTGGGTCACTCAGAATAAGCTCTGCGTATGTCAAACTGATGACATTAAATCAAGCGCTTTGTGGGAGGCAACCCATATTTATCAGTGTGCTTTGTTTTATGTTTGTTTTGTGTGTTTTTATTTGGTTTGATTTGAGAAATGTGGTAGCATTTTGGAGTTTTTTATGTTATAGTGGTGTTTATTTGACCTTATTTAATGACTTAGAGGAGTCAGAATGAAGATTTTGACGTTTGGCAGAACTGTGTAAAAATGTGCACTGGAGGCTATGCGCTGCTAGTTGGCGCATAGGCACCACAATTATAAAAAAAGTGAAAAATGAGGTTCTAGAATCCAAAATCATGGGTGAGGAGTTTTTTGGAGTTATTAAGGAGTTTTAACACATCTAGGGTCAATTTTGTGCCTTCCCAAGTCTATAAAAAGGCCCTGAATTTATGAGATACTTGCCTCAATTCTTATTTTCATTCTTAAGTCTTATGAAGAGTATTATGAGTGTAAAAATATCTTTTTGGGAGAGCGAAGTTAAGAAGAAAGAGGAAGCAAACAAGAAGAAGTTTATTTTTGATAGTGTGCAATAGTTATATAATGGATTTCTGGCTGTGAGTATCCAAGGAATAGTAGAAAGGATTACGAAGATCGAGCCGATGTGGAGTTTATTGATGCAAAGGTAAATAAAATTAATGCACATTTAGCTCACATTGAATGACAACTCAAAAAGCAATTCAGTCATATAAGTCATGTAGACGAAGCGAATAGAACGATGTATCTGAAGAACAAATGGATAGAAGAAGAAGATGTAAGAGCTTTTAATCATCGCCCATTTTATCATATTTACATTTCAGATGGTTCAAATAGAACTAATGGTGGTTTTGGATATAATCTATCTAATGGAGCTTGGAATTAAATTATGTATGGTCTTGTGGTTTGATTTTGTGTGTTTAGTCTTTTAAGTGTGTTTGTTTTGTTAATGTTTGTGTTTGTTGCACTTTACATATGTTTATTACATCTCAATGATGTAAATTTGTGTTTAATTACATATGTTTGAACTTATGTATTGGGGAATTTCATCCAAAGTGTTTGGATAGAAATTTTTAGTTTGTATTAAATGTGTTTTGATATTTAAGTAATATAAGTTTATGTTTGTGTGAAATTTATGTAGAATCATTGGAAATTAAAGAGTAATTTTGGAGTATTAGAAGAGTTTATGGGGAGAAATAATTATTTGAAGAGATTAAAAGTGATTAACTCAGATTTTTGATGGAATTAACTTAATTGTCAAAATTTGGGCACTGGCACCAAAGAGCCAAACCGACGGTGCATAAGCACCAGATTTTGCGACTAAGCATCGTGAGCCTCGCGCATAGGCGCCGGTTCGCGAAAATAGATTTTCTACAGTTAAAAACCCAAAATTTGTCATTTTTAACACCCCCATCACCTTCAACCTCTCAGTTTCGAGAAATAGGAGCGTAGGGCATCACTATTTGGATCATTTTAGAGCCGATTTTCTCGAAATTTGTTAGATTGAATTCCTTAAAGTATGATCACTACTCCTAAATAAAAATTTTTTTTTTCACCATATATTTTGAGTACATTATTGAAAAATCCTAAAATCACTATTCATGGTGAAAATTTTGAGTGAAGCATAAAATTGATTGGATTTAGTGGAGTTTACCTTTGGAAGTTGAGTTAACAAGTTTAGTTTAAATTTAGAATTTATGGTGAATTTTTTGTGAATTTTTAGAGATGGCTCCAAAGTCAAAACATTCGAAAGAAAAAGCAAAATTTGATTCCGAAAAATTTGTTAGTTCTAAAGCAGAGAATCGCTATGTCGATGCACTCGAATCATGGAAATTGATTCCAAAACAAGCTTTTAGTAAGCCAGGAGGAGAGATTGAGGAGATGATTGCTAGAAGGAATTAGGAAAGATAATGTTACTTCTCCGTTGTTGCAGTTGTTTCTGTGGTGAGAGAGCTTTATGCTAACTTGCAAGCAGCAGAAGACAATTTGGTGATGGTTAGGGGGCAACAAGCGGATTTTTCATCTGCGGTAATTAATACATTTTATTGATTACCTTCTGCGATGTTTTGTTTTTGTGCGAATTATCATCCTTCTGTGGGAGAGTTAGATGACATTATGGCCTTTCTTACTGATGGAAGATTTTTGTGGAAGATTACAAATGAAAGGAGAGTGAATTTTCAAGCCTCTAAATTGAATGCCACTTCAAAGGAATGACATTAATTTATCTCATCTAAGCGTCTGCCTTCAAGTCATGTCAGTGAAGTTACAAGGGAGAGAGCTGTGCTTAACCATTGTATTCAACAGGGAAAGCCTTTAGATATTGGGGCTATTATTTTTTATTATATTTTGAACTAAGCCAAAACTGCTACTACTGCAGGTATGAGATTTCCATCTCTGATTTATTCACTTTGTAAGTAGTTTGGTGTTATGTCTGAAACATGGAAAGAGGTTCTTCAGCCACTTAGACCTATTACCAGTGTAAATGTGAACACTTATACTGTGCATTCAATATTTGGCTGGAAAGGAGGATCTGTTAGAGCTTCCAGTGCTTATGCTTCTGATGCTTCTACTTCTTGTGCTTCTACTGCACATGTATTATCCTTCAGAGATTCTGATCACAGAAAAATACATCAAGAAATTCATATCTATTTTTGATGAAATTGCACTTTAAAGAAAGGTATTTTCTTTATTTTATCGTTAGTGAATGAAGATTTATAAGTGATGGAAGCAAAAAGCATGAAATGGAGCAAATTTGGATCAAAAAGGAGGAAATTCATGCAAATTAAACTAAGTTGCCGACGGCGAGATCGAGACCGCCGACGGTGAGATCGTGAGGAGAATTTCTGAAGGAATTATGACTACCTCGCCGACAGCGAGCCCGAGCCCGCCGACAGCCGAGATCGCGCGGTTCGAAGACCTTCTAGGAGCCCCGCCGACGGCGAGGTCGTTTCCCGCCGACGGCGAGACAGTTCAAAATGCATATACATTGAACCTGGACACTTTTTGAAAAGGTGTTTAAGCACCCCTTGGACCTTTACTTACCTCTATAAATAGAGGCCGAATTCTAGTGTCTAGGTGTGTCTATTTTAGAGAGTTTCTTTTTAGTGTCTCTTTCTATTGTCTTAAGTGTCATTTGTGTGTGTCTAATTTAGTGAGTTTGAGTGTGTTTAGTGAGTTCATTAGTTGAGTGCTATTTATTTTGCTGTACTAGAAGGAAAAGTCAAAGGAACTTCAAGAGTCTCGTGGGAGGAAATTAAGATAAGTATCTTTGTTTATCGTTGTTACTTTAAATGAAATCCATGCTTTGTTTTATTCCCATGCATTCCGAGTAGTTTTCTTAGTCTTTCTCCTTGTTTATGAAAATTATGTGGATTGATGAAATTAAATAGAAGCACCTAATATAATATAAATAAATTGTGATAATTTTTACTTAAAACTTAATTTACTTTCAATCCGGTCAATCGAGTAGTTAAAATATGTTGAATTATCAACTATAGTAAAAATTACATCCAATATTCGGGAAGTGAAAAGCCTTGGAAGGAGGGTGCAAATAAATAGGGAAATATTAATTATCGGACGTAGAATTGGATATTTTAGCTGATGTAGACTAAAATACTCAATTCGGTTCTCTTGTTTGAGAGCTCGAAGTGTAGATGTTAGCCCTCGAGTGAGGGGAATGTGGGAGCTCGAAGTGGCAACAAGTATCCTCCGACTCAGCACGTAGATTCGGCAATCAAACATAGGATTAATCAATGTTCTTCGCACCCTGGACCAAAGGGTAAAGAATAGGAATGCTCCTATTTGTCACAATACAATTTAAAAATTCTATTTAAATTCATCATTCACTTAATTTTCTAAAAACAAGGAGAATGATACTTTTTTTGAATTATTTAAATCAACTTATTTCAAGCATTAGTTTACTTTAGTTTATTTTAGTTACATTGAATTTCCGTTCACTTTATTCGTAAGTAATTCTTTTAAATTTAGCTGATAACAAATCTATTAAAAACTTCCCTGTGGGATCAATAACCAGGACTCCACTAGAGCCCTGTATTACTTGATACGATACGTATACTTGCGTAGAATCCACATATACATTAAATCATATATCTATATTTAAAGCGGGATCAAGTTTTTGGTGCCGTTGCTATAAATATAAATTGCATACATATTAAAAGTGGGTCTGATTCATAAACTGGATTATTACAGAAAATTTTAAAGAAGGTGAGTCTTACCAGAGAGCATGTTAGAGACATGAATGGTAAGATTAAAAATATTGAAAGGTATATTGTAAGACATAATGAATATGAGGAGAATTATTAGCAGTACATGGACAGAGTGATTAGAGGAGATCAGGGTGCTGAGATACCCCCTCATCATTTTTGTCTACCTTATGTGCCATCCAGAGATTGGAATGAAGATGATGATGAGGATGATGAATAGGATTGTTGTGTTGAGTTTGTGATGTTGTTATGTGATTTTCTTATGTGTTGTGATGCTTTTATTTAATGTTCTCATAAGTGATGTGATGTATTTTGCTATGAACTCTGATGTTGTGTAGATTATTGGCCCACTTTTAATATGTTTGCAATTTATGTTTATAGCAACGACACCAAAAACTTGATTCCGCTTTAATATATATATATATATATATATATATATATATATATATATATATATAATTATATGATTGAATGTTTAATGTGGATTCTACGCAAGTATACGTATCGTATCAAGTAATACAGTGGCTCTAGTGGAGTCCCGGTTATCGATCCCACAGGGAAGTTTTTAACGCATTTTTATCGCCTAAATTTAAAGAAATTACTTACTAATATAGTAAACGTAAATTTAAAGTAACTAAAGCAAACTAAAATAAACTAATACTTGAAATAAAGTTGATTTAAATAATTCAAAAAAAGTATCATTCTCCTTGTTTTTAAAAAATTAAGTGAATGATGAATTTAAATAGAATTCTTAAATTGTATTGTGACAAATAGGAGTATTCCTATTCTTTACCCTTTAGTCTGGGTGCAAAGAACATCGACTAATCCTATGTTTAATTACCGAATCTGCGGCTAGCCTGGGAGGATACTCGCTGCCACTTCGGAGCTCCCACATTCCCCTCACCTGAGGGCTAACATCTACACTTCAGTTCTCAAACAATAGGACTAAATTGAATATTTTAGTCTGTCACACTAAAATGTCCAATTCTACGTCCAATAATTAATATTTCCCTATTTATTTGCACCCTCATACCAAGGTTTTTGACTTCCCTGAATATTGGATGTAATTTTTACTATAGTTAATAATTCAACATATTTTAACAACTCAATTGGTCAGATTGAAAGTAAATTAAGTTTTAAGTAAAAATTATCACAATTTATTTTAATATATTAGGGACTTTTATTTAATTTCATTAATCCGCATAATTTTCATAAACAAGGAGAAAGACTAAAAAAGCTACTCAGAATGCATGGGAATAAGACAAAGCATAGATTTCATTTAAAGTTAAGAACAACAATAAACAAAGATACTTATCTTAATTTTCTCCCCAAGCAAACTCCTTGAAGTTCCTTTGGCTTTTCCTTCTAGTACAACAAACTTCTTAATAGCACTCAAATAAACTAAGAAACTCACTAATGATAAACAACAGACACACTTAAGACACCAAAAGAGACTCAGACTCTCTAAAAAAAGACACACTTAGACACTAGAATTTGGCCTCTATTTATAGAGTAAGGCAAAGGTCCAAGGGGTGCTTAAACACCTCTTCAAAAAAGTGTCCAGGTTCAAAGTATTTGTATTTTGAACTGTCTCGCCGTCGGCGGGAAATGACCTCGCCGTCAGCGGGGCTTCTATAAGGTCTTCAAACCGCGCTATCTCGCTGTCGGCGGGCTCGGGCTCGCTATCGGCGAGGTAGTTATAAATCCTTCATAAATTTTCTTAATAATCTCGTCGGCGGCGGCCTCGATCTCGCCATCGGCGACTTAGTTCAATTTGCATGAATTTCTTCCTTTTTGATCCAAATTCGCTCCATTTCATGCTTTTTACTTTAATCACTTATAAATTTTCATTCCTGCAGTAAAATAAAGAAAATACCTTTCTTTAAAGTGCAATTTCATCAAAAAAATAGATAAGAATTTCTTAATAAATTTTTCACTGATCAATTATAGTTGGACAATTTTTATTATGCACATTCAGATGTTTATGTGTGGATTGATGTTTTATGATGTAATATGTGATGTGTTTGTGGTAGTAAATGTTTTTATGTGTTTCTTGTGTTTAAGTTTTTAGTAGTGTCTAATTTAATTCCTATAAATATTGGAAAATTTTAGAACACTATTAGAAACCACTATTTATATAGCATGTTTAAACTTTTCAAAATTTGTTACCATTTATTTTCTAGTATGATGTGATTTGTGTTGGTATATATTTGTTTTGAAAACCTCCACTACTGTAGAAGTTCTTTGAAATTTTGAAAATTTTATTTTATGAAAAACTGAAAAACTAAATTTGATTTCTTTTTACTCATTGTTTTTAAACTGTTATACTTGCATATTTAGAATATTAAAATTCTCGCAAGCATGTTATTGTAGTTTTTTAATTCTTACCCATATATCATTTTTATGCTTAAATGTTTTATCCTAATTAAAAATTAAAGTTCGGGGGGGGGGGGAATTTAAAAACAAATATTTAAAAACTAAAATTTTATTTATTCTCAAGAATACTTAAAAAAATTTTGATTTTTGATTGAAAATAATTATGTATATAAAGTTATATTAGGGAAGCAAAATTTTGAATATAGAAATGAGTAAGTGAATTTAGTTAAAATTTAAAGTAATTATGAAAAATTTAAAGTCAAAATTTTCTTAGTAAAGAAATGTCAAATATAGTTAAACTATCTTTAGTAAGAAGTGTTGTTATTTTTGGATAAATAGAAGATATGACTTTTATTTTTCAAAGCTTAAATTTCTTTTATTGAGAAATAATTTTCAACAATATTTTTATGATTTTTAAGTGAAAGATATATATCAGACCTTTGTTTTAAATGAAACGGTGGAATTCAAAATCATTAAAGGCATATCCAGATACAGTAATATTTGTCTTATAAAAAAAAGAAAAGAGAAAAAGACAAAGAAAAAGAAAAAGAAAGTGGTATGTAAAAGGAATGAGAAGCTATGGGCCTAATCAAAAATTGGTTTCATACCTAAAGTTTAAAATATAAGATTTGAGAAAATCAAATGCTTTAGGTTATAATATAATAAATAAAATTATTTCCAAATGAAAATTTTTAAGTGAGGAAGATGAAATGTTTGAATCCTATATTTTGAAAAATCTACAAGTATTTCTAAATTAGATAGGAACTAATATTTTTCACTATCCTTTACTTAAGAATCTTCTAAACTTTAAGTTGATCTCATTTACTAAAAATTTTTCTAAATTGTATTATTTCATTTCTAAAACAAAATTTTGAAGCCTTCCTAAAGAATCTCATTTACATAATTTGCATGTTAAGATTTTCTATGTTATTAAGTGTCACTTAAGAACAAGTAACATTTTAAGTTTGGGGGATTTTGATATACCTAAAATATACAGTGTTTTTAAATACATTTTTATACTTATTTTTGATTATATTGCACTTTAATGGAAGGTATTTTTATGATTTTCTTGCAGGTTTGATTAAAATGAATGATTGTGATGAAAAGAGCAATAGTGGGTCAAATTTGGAGAAAAAATTGAAAGGTGTGCAAATTTGACCTCTGGCGCCTATGCGCCGGATGGCTGGCGCATAGACACCACAGTTAAAGTGACAAATTTTATTTGATTTTGGCGCAAATTTATAGGGGTTTTTGAAGCATCCTTGGTTTAAACTTCACTAACTTCCCATTATGGCTAAAACTCATTTAAAATTTGAACGGATGTATACATTCTTGATGAATACATTGAATCTGGACATATTTTGAAGAAACACCAAGGCACTTTTTGGAAAATTTTAAAAATAAGACTTAAAAATCAGAAAAATAGTTATTTTTTGAGGGTGTGATTAGTGTTAAGAGTCAAGTTTATGTTAGAGAGCACACATTTCCACTTCACCACTTTTATTATCAATTGTATCTAATTTTTATTAAGAGTAGAATAGAGATTCAGAGTCAACGAACTTGGGCACCAAGCTCTATTGTGTCTTGTAAAGGGAAAGCAAAGTTTCAAAGGAACTTAAAGAGTCTTGTGAAGAGGATTTTCAGATAAGTGCTTAACTTTGTTTTACATTTGGTTTTAAAGTAAGACTTACTGTGTTTTCACTATGATTTATACTTTCAAATCAAGTTGTGATTGTGTTTTCTCCATGGATTCAGAGTAGTTTTCTTTATCTTTTTGCTTTTAAATGATGAATTAATTAAATTATGGAAGGAAGTTGTGTGAAGTATAGGATTTCAATGCTGGAAGAAGTTGTGATGGTTCATTACCTCGCACTTTATTTATTTCTTGATTTGGTCAATTAAGATGTTAAAATTTGTTGAGAGATTATGTAAGATCCATTGCAGTATTGTCTCAAGCAACAATTGTTATGGATGAGAATTGTAGTCTATATGGTTGGTTGCAAATAAATTGGAAGATATGCTTATAATGGGGAATAAAATTAGAGGACTTTAGAGTGACAGACTAAAGCCCCATAATTTGGTTTGATGTGAAAATTTTTATTATGAGATGTTAGCCCTCATGTGGAGAGAATCGAGGGAACTCTAGAGTGAGAGCTAGTATCTTCCTGCCTAACCCATCTACAAGATTTCAAATCATCAAATTAACCAATACTCTTTATAGAATCAAGTAAGGGTAAAGAATATAATTGCTTCTATTTGACACAACACATTTTAGATACTTTCATGATGAAATTCCATAATTATTGTTTATTCATTGAAAGAGGAAAAAGATATTTTATTCTCATTTGCTTTCATACTATTTTAAAGTTTTTTTAATTTTATTTGTTTGATTTACTTTTTATTCAGAAAATACCAAAAATAAATTTGAAAAACTTTATATCTTAAAACATACTTTACAAAATCATTTTAAAAAGTAAAAAGTTATTTTTCTTATTTCTTTAAAATTTTAGATATTTCCCTGTGGGTTCATATCTCGGGCTTAATCAAAAAGTCCTATATTACTTGATAAATGATACATATACTTGCGCAGTATCCCATATTATAAATAATTAAAGTATAATTTCATATCTAAAACGTAAGGGTAATTATTCGAAGATCACCAACTTATGACCAATTATTGGTGAAACTGACCAAGCCACATTGCTAGGTCTCATTGGCCACTAACCCAACCACTTTAGCTGCCTTAACCACCTTAAGGGCACTAGCTCGAGCTCACCTAACCAATTTGTGGCTTTCTAATGAAGCTAACTCAATTTCAATGCATACATGGCTCAAACCTAGGCTAAACCTTGTTGGATGACCCCTTTAACCTTTCTATGTTAGCAGGGCCCATCATCAGTGCCCTAAACCTCCCTTGAGCTTACCTAGCCCAAAAAAGGCCTATAAATGGGGCTTGGATTCATCTCTTTAAAGTTGTTGAATCCTTGCTTTAGCTTATTTTTACTTTGTCAAATTGATCCCAATTCTCAACCTAAGTCCTTAGCTAGCTATCCCACTAATCCTAAGCCTCCCATATTTGGCCCAGTGTTTTTCCTTAGCCAAACCAAGACAGATTCAAATCCAAGCTTCCAATCATTATCCAAATCAAGTCTACCAAAAGCTTTCCAAGGCCTAATAACCTAACACTCAACCTAAAATCCACCATACTAAGACCTCTACCTAAGCTCAAGACCTAACCGAGGAGGACATGGATAAAAAAATATCAAGGGCTCAAATCAAAGTGATCATAGAAAGAGGAGAGTTCATTGGGCTAAGGCGAGCAATCCTAACCAATCTAACCAAAGGAATTCATCATGCAGTGAGATAATTCTTTGAAACTTAAGTCACATGGCTCGGTAGTTGCTCCTTTGTGGTGGCAAACTTTAAATCACAAAGAATTCACCATATGATTGAACATTAAGGACATAGAGATCCTATTTGTAGTACCAATAGGATTAGATTGTAGGATTAGGAGTTAGATTACACGGATCATGGGATTTCTCGTGGATGGCTTGCAATTATCATCTCATATAGGTTGATGAATGAATGCCATCCATTTATTTGTATTTGGAGCGGACGGTCAAGATTAGAACGTGCAGAAGAGGTCATAGCGTTAGATAACTTGGGATTACTTATGAGGCCTTTTTAGATGATAAAATTTATGGTTGCTTACAAAAAACCAAAGTATTGAGCTCTTTCACGGGTTAAGTAGAATATGAGTCTCATAAATTTGAATAATAACATAGCTATACAATTATAACAAAATAATGTCTTTTTTTTCGGAGTTTTATAAGTAAATTAATTTATTATTAAAAATACTTAAAATATCTAAAAATTATTTTAAGCATTTTTAAAAATAAATAAATATATATGTTATAGCATCGCAAATATATTTTATTTTTAATTAAAATATAAATAAAATAAAATAAAAATAAAAAATAATAAACAGAAATTAAAAGTGTATGTAAATCTTCCAAATTAAAAGCATATAAAAGGGTGGAGGTGGATTTACCATTCTCTGCTTTTTTCACTGTAATTCCAAAATTTCGAATTCTATTCTCACTCTTGTTCTTGTTTTAAACACAACATTCTCAAAATTGAAATAATAACAAAAGAAATAAATGGAAGATTTACATGCATGCCGCATAATTTCTATATATTTACATATCTGACCGTTAAACTTTAAATTTTACATGTAGGCGGCCTTATCTATGCAAGAAATGGTGTATTTCACTTTATCAAAGTTAAAGTAGTGATTATTTTAATGTAATATAAGAGATCTGGGCGGTATAAATGTAAGAAGTAAAATATAGGTGATAGATATGTAAATACATAGATATTGGATGGTATGTATGTAAGTGCCTCAAAATAAAAACATGAATGATAATATGCTAAGTTATAATAGGCAACTTTTATAAAGTTTTTAATGATTTGATAAAACTAATTAATGTTTTGTCTTTAATTATAAAACCAGATTTAGCTTTACGTCCGGAGTCCTATCAAATATTACCACGTGGCTTATATCGGGCCCACCTCATAATAGATCCGCGGAGGTTTTTTTGGAGTGGAACCGCGGAAGTTATTTCGGTTTTATTGGGGTATTAACTCCAATAACCCGGAAATAACCTCCGTGGTTCCATTGCAGTGAAAACCGCGGAAGTTATTAGGAGGTTACTTCTAGGTTATTGCTAATTATTTCGGTTTTATTGGAGTATTAACTCCAATAACCCTGAAATAACCCAGCAATAACCTCTCAATAATCTCGCGGTTCTATTTCAATAACCCCTGCAATAAATACGAATAACCCCAGCAATAACTCACCAATAACCTAGCAATATACCCCCAAATCCCATCCGCGGTTTAACGCCAATAACCCTCCAATAACATCCAAGGATCTATTATGAGGTGTGCCCGGTTTATGATACATGAAAATATTTGATAGGACTCCACACATAACTCTACGTCCATACTTTTGACAAAAATTTATTTCCGCAAAATTCTATAGTTCATCTGAAACTCCAAAATTTAAATGAAATTCCACTAAAAAACATTTGAGCATTTTAAAAATTCTATCATGATTTTATCAATATATTTTTATGCGAAAATAATACCTTAAATTAGAAAAAATTACAATCTTATTTCCAATAGAGGCCCCTAAAGGTCAGTTGAAAAATCACTACCGTCCGAGATCTCATTATGTTTAATAATTAACATATTTTGACTTATTAATAGATTTAATTGTCAGAAAACCAAAATATATAAATTTATTTATGCCCATAATTTCTCACATAGTTTGAAATTGAGGCATCTATGATTTAAATTATCCAATCATATAACCCACTTCTTTGCCAACTATACATTTTTAATTCGCCATTTCAATTTCATTCCATCATGCGCGCCCGTAAATTATTTTGTAAAATGCACATCATAGATTTGCCTCGTAGAAATCTAAATTTTGAAGTTATTTTTTAAACCTTAATATTGAAATAATCAAAGAAGACTTGTCCTCGTATTCTCCATAGTCTGATCGGGGCACGTATAAATATATCAGTTCGATAGTTCACAGAAATCACATGAGCGGTTAATTTGTAAATTTCAATATTTCGTGAGAGGTCTATATGTAATTATCGCTATAAGTTTAGAAGAAATAATAAATGATTTAATTTTCTAGTCTACTCCATTATTAGGAGAATAAATAAAAATCATCAGGGCTTTATCATTCATCATCTATCAATTATTGGAAAAATTATTATCCGTAGATGTCCATATTTATGGACGATAGTGGATGGAGAAATCACATCACCACGAGTTTTTATGTATATGACGTAGACTCTTCATATGTCGTTTGCAATATACGTACGTAATAAGTTTTGAAATCATTGATTGAAACGTATAATGGTGTAGCATTTGTTACAATTAATAGTAGCTATCAAAAAATTTTTATCTCTCTTATGAGAAAAAATAACGATGAACTAATCATTGTCTGATAATAAATTTGACAGCATAATAGATCTATGTCGAATGGATCTAACAGCTTTGGTAATTTTTTTTAATTGCTTTTGCTGGCTCGATTAATACTTCTTCACATATTTACACTGAGTTCTTTGCTTTGAAGGAGCGCTTAATCTTAATTATTTCTCTTTATTTTTGTAATGTATGGTTTTGAGTTGGACGCCAAATTAGTGATGCAACTCTGCTTAAATTTTTGTTGGTGACAATGATATTGCAAATTAACATTTTGCTACCTTTAACGTGAGTTTTGGTATCTTTTAAACTCAATCAAATGGAAGATGTCACATATATTAAGAGAAAGCAATTCATGCACTTATTCTTTTGGCTAATTTAGGGTCTTGTCTTCCTAATTATCAATTATTTTCCTACACTGATTTAGATGAACATTTGAAATTTATGAATTTCTTAAACAAAATTGGGCTTTCTTATCTTCGCTATTGTTAATAGTTCTGCTTATTGCTTTGGTGGAGCTAAATCTTTGTTGTTTTGTGGTCTTTGGTGGAGCTAAATCTTTGTTGTTTTGTGGTCTGCAACGCTTGGTTATTTCAATCAAGCCTCTATTTTTCGCACTACTTGGTTGTGGGTTCATGTCGTTTTCTTTTGTATTTTATTTTGAGTATCTCTCTACGTTATTGTGCTATACTTTTCCTTTTCCTTCACTGGATTGCTTTGAGCCGGTTTATTGCTCTATGTCTGTGATGTTCGGGATAGCTGACTGGCTTTTTCGCTATGAGCTCATTTTATCGTATTAGTTGACTTGTGCTCTTTTCGATGTCTTATTTTTTGTGTGGTCTCTCGGCTATTTTTTGTTCCCCTTATTTAGCATTGAGGTTATGGTGGTGTGCCTTGCACTCTTCTCCTTTGTTGGTTCTTCATTTTTGTACGTTGGCGATGTGATGAGGGTCTCCATTTGTCATCCTTCAGACATTGTTTTTGCTCCCTTCTGGTCGTAAAAAAATATCCTAGGATATCTAATGGTTCGCTCCCACTGTTTTTCTCATTTTCTCATCAGCAGATCTTTGGTAGGTTCAAGTTTGTTGTTCCTCTTTTATGCCTTCTCAATTCCTTAAGATTACATCCTTGTTACCTCTGCCTTTATGTTAGCTTCCTATGGTTTCTCCCCACATTTTGTTTCAGCTGTCTTAGCCTTTGCAGGTTTCCTTCTGTGTTTTATATAACTCGTCTTCGCTTCTTCTCGGTTCCACTATTGTTTCCTCTTGTACTTTTGGCTTTTCAACGTGCCTCATTTTAGATCCATGGTTCCTTTGAAATCTCTTTTGCGTTTGTTGTACCCTTAAGGACGGATCCACTAGATTTTCATTTGAGAGCGTTATATTTTGAGTGCAGTGGAAATCCTCCTTACATTCTCTATACTCTTTTGTTTTGGATGAAGAAAATTTCTTCTAGATTCTTAAAACAAAAATAAATCTTATATTTCAAATGTATGAAATTTTTATTTGAACTTAAAAATGCTAAATTATTTTTGATGTCATCAACATCCAACACAGCAGTAAGCCTAAATAAAAAAATAATAAACAGAGTTCAAGTGGACAGTCCTTCCAGAAGGATTAGGTAAAAAGAGGTACGAAGTCAAAACAAACCCCCAAATAAATAATTAAAAAACAGAGATCCATAATTAAAAATGGCGTCAAAAGCCAGGCGCCAAAGTGCAAATCACGTCTATCTAATATATGTATTGTATACTAATAAATAATTATTAGCTGCTGAGTACTGTCGTGTACCAGCTGTGGAGTACTAACGGCCGGCTTGATCAGTGGAGCAGTAAGTTGAATTGACTAGCTGAAGTATTGGCTGTGGAGTATGAGGTGTGAATGAGAAGGATGCGCTCGACAATTTGCATTTATGGGCTATCCATTTTCTAAGTCTGATATCATTTCAAAAGACATCATATTATATTAAATTTATTTAATAATATCCTTTCTAACTTAAATTTATAGATATATATGTATGTATACATATATACATACATACATACATAAACATATGTATGTATTCATACATAAGCAAAAGACCAAAGTTTCTCGTGGACCAGCCTAGGCTCCCTCGGAATTGGAGTCGAGTCGACCAATTGAAGGTCGTCAGGTTCAAAGATCAGAACCTACTTAATTAGCAAAAGGAGTTAGTCCAACTCTCGTCCAAATGTCACCAATTGCCCTGCAGGGCTTCCAAGACTCTTTAGAAGGCCCATGGGCCTTATAAGCGAATATTCATGAAACGCTGCAGATGGATATCTTGTCAAAATGGATGGGCTACCTGTCAAGTTACAGTGATCCACCCTCCGCTTGATAGCATAGTTCTATCCCAACTACATGAGTTTACATTTAAGGTTCAATAGTTAATAGTCATATTTAGATAACTGGTCGACTGACCCAAGCTGGTCATCAGAGTATAGGCGATCAAGTGAAGTAGAAACGGCCGAAGAACCATTAGGTCTGACTGATCGTCCCAAGACACTAGAGTCAGCAAAATGTATGAATTACAGGTTATCGCTGACTGAACGATAGGGTAGCTAAACCCTAGGCTCTTTTTTTTCTATTTACCTAAAATTAGGGGCAATCATGAAGAACCCTCCAAATGAGCATGTCAGAAGAGCCACCAATCAGGGGAGCTTTGTGAAATTGCCTTCACTTCAAAGCGTAGCTCCCATCCATCAATAACGTTCACTGATGCAGCCTTTCCCCCGAAGGGAAACCTATAGAAGGAGGATGTTTTCATGACGTCGATGATAAGCAATTACTGGTATAAAACATCCTTATTGACACATGTAGTTCATTGAACATTTATTCAAGTTTTTGTTTGAAATGTTGAACGTCAAGACTGATTAACTAGTAGTGAGGACTAGCCCGCTCTATAAATCTTTTAGCAAAAGGAAGGAGGAGATGAGAGTAATTGCACTGCCATTTGCCTGGTGGGAAGCTAATAAGAAATTCTCTTACATGGAAGGCTTTTTGGTGGTAGACTCTCCTCCAACCTACAATACAATCTTTGGTTGCCCTCTACTAAACGACTACAAGTCCTTGGTCTCTACATAGAACATTGTTGTGAGTTTTCTTGATGATAGAGAATTCTTCACATTCCAAGGAAATTTAGTTCAATCCAAGTCCTACTACCTCTAGGCATTCGGTAGCATGGAATAGGAGCCGCTAGACCTTCAGAATAGGCTCAAAGGGGGTGTTGAGACAAATGAGACTACTCCTGAAGTACGTACACCTGTCTTCATGGTGGTAAACGTTTTCTAATAAATGAAAATTTTGATGTAGGAGTGAAAGTAGATCTGGTCCATACTTTCAGGGAACACTTGGATGTTTTCTCTTAGTCAACATCAGAGATGGTAGAGATTCTGCTAGACATCGCTTGCCACCAGTTAAATGTGAACTCACCTGCCCGACCAATGAGGTAGGAGATCTAGTACTCGGTAATGACACTGGCGAGGCTGACTTGAGAGGAAGTCTCGAAGCTGAAAGAGGCGGGCTCATCCAGGAGATCTAGTACCCGGCATGGGTCTCGAGCGCGTAATGGCCAAGAAAACAAATAACAAATAGATGATATATGGAGATTTCAACAACCTAAACTCTTTCTTCCCAAAGAATAGCTACCTACTATCGATTAACAGTAGGCTACACCGTGATGAGCTTCTTGGATGTAATCTTGGGTTACCATCAGATAAATATGCACCCAATTGATGATGAAAAAAATAACTTTTATTACTAGCTAGGATGTGTATTGTTACATTATAATGCCTTTTGGGCTAAAAAATTCTTGGGCCATGTATCAGCATCTCATGAATGTATTTTTTTCTAATCAAAAGGGGGAAAACATTGAAGTGTATGTTGATAATGTGTTAGTTAAGATTTGGTTGGATGAATGATATATAAATTACCTAAAAGAAATCTTCAAAACCATTAGAAAATATCACATGAGACTAAATTTGTTAAAATGCACCTTCGGTACCCCAAGAGACAAATCATTTAGCCATCTCCTAACCCCCAAAGGCATAAACTTCTATCCTGAGATAGTGCACGCATTACTGGAGACACCTTCACCCCAGAACACCAAGAATGTACAGAAGCTAACTAGTTGAATAGCATGAATCATCCGTTTTATTTTCAAATCATAGGAAAAGTGTGCTATATTTTTCAACACTCTTAAGAAAGTCAAATATTTTTAATGGACAATGAATACGAGCAGGCATTCATGAGTTTGAAGAATTCTGCAGAATCACTAGTGCTCCTACAAAGTCTGAAGTTGAATGAAGAAATATCGATATATTTAGAAGTTAGAGCTAAGGCTGTGAACTCGGTGTTGGTATGAAAGGAGCTGAGAAAGTAATTTTTTTGTTTACTTGACCAGTCGAGTCTTCAACAGCTCAGAAATCATCTGATCATGAAAAAAATAACCTTTTTTTATTATTTCAGCACGCAGGCTCTGCCTGTCTTTCTGAACATATCTGATCTTGGTCATCACAGACCATCCTCTCATATCTGTGCTCACTCAGACAGAACACTTTGATCAACTCTTCAAATGGGTGGTTGAGCTAAGTGAATTTGATATTACCTACATCCCCCAGACAGTGGTTGAAGCTCAAGCTATGAAAGACTTTTAAGCGGATTTTTTCGAATAAGGTGAGCTGGACGAAAGAACAGCTGTAGACAAATAGACATGGATGTGCTCAAACCAGACTAGAGAAGAACTTAGACTGGCCTTGAGCAGTCCGTAGGAAAAGAATATTTACCATTTGTTCGCCGTGTAATTCAAAATGACAAACAACCTAGCTGAATACGAGGATCTGATAGTCAGCTTGAGACTAAGTTAAGATATGGGTGACAGAAATCTTGATGTGAACTATATAAATAGAGAGCTTAAGGCTAGAGACAAAATGATGACCAAATACCTCAGTAAAATGAAAAATTAAAATATAGAGGTTTGCTAGTTTCAAAATTGAGCCTATTCAAAGGGAGAAGGATCAAGCAGCTGACCTTTTGTCTAAATGTATCTGCTTAAGGGAAAGAGCACCACAGAGGTTATTTGGCCAACCATCGAAGAACCAAATGTGATGTAAGTGTGGAGCAATGGGACACAGAGCTGGATGGGCTCATACATCTATTATTTGAACAATAGGGAAATTACTGAAGAAGTTACAGATGCACAGAGGTTCTAGTGCAAAGTTGCACAAGACCTAAGATCAAATAAAAATCTTATGAAATTCTATCACTTCTTTATATTTGAGGTGTGTAAGGGAAAATGAAGCGGATAATATCCTCCAGAAGAAACAGTCTGAGTTGTGTAGGAGCCACTCTAGAAGAAGAACACTAGCGCATCAAGTAGAGCAGCATGGGTACTTATGCCCGACATTATTAAAGGATTAGAAAGATTTCTCTAAGAGAAGCGAGCAATGCCAAAAGTATGTCCCATTGCAGCATCAACCAACCACAATCTTCAGTCGATCGCAAGTCTTGGCCTTTTGACCCACTTTTTATATGTTTGCAAATTATGTTAATAGCAACGGCACCAAAAACTTGATCCCGCTTTAATATATATATATATATATTTGATTTTATGATGGAATGTTTAATGTGGATTCTACGCAAGTATACGTATCAAGTAATACAGGGCTACAGTAGAGTCCCAGTTATCTATCCCACGGAGAAGTTTTTAACTATTTGTATCGACTAAAATTTAAAGGAATTACTTACTAATATAGTAATCGAAAATTTAAAGTAACTAAAGCAACTAAAGTAAACTAATGCTTCGAAATAAAGTTGATTTAAATAATTCGAAAAAGTATCCTTCTCCTTGTTTTTAGAAAATTAAGTGAATGATGAATCTAAATAGAAATTTTGAATTGTATTGTGACAAATAGGAGCATTCCTATTCTTTACCCTTTGGTCCAGTGCAAAAGAACATCGACTAATCCTATGTTTGATTCATCGAATCGTGGCTAGGCCGGGAGGATACTAGTCGCCACTTCGTAGCTCCCACGTTCCCCTCGCCTGAGGGCTAACATCTACACTTCAGCTCTCAAACAATAGGACCAAATTGAATATTTTAGTCTGTCACACTAAAATATCCAAGTCTACGTCCGATAAATAATATTTCCCTATTTATTTGCACCCTCCTTCCAAGACTTTTGACTTCCCTGAATATTGGATGTAATTTTTACTATAGTTGATAATTCAACATATTTTAACAAATCAATTGGCCAAATTGAAAGTAAATTAAGTTTTAAGTAAAAATTATCACAACTTATTTTAATATATTAGGTACTTCTATTTAATTTCATCATTTCGCATGATTTTCATAAACAAGGAGAAAGACTAAGAAAACTACTCAGAATGCATGGGAATAAAACAAAGCATGGATTTCATTTAAAGTTAACAACAATAAACAAAGATATTTATCTTAATTTCCTCCCCAAGCAGACTCCTGAAGTTCCTTTGACTTTTCCTTCTAGTACAACACACTTCTAACTCACTAATTATACTCTAAAACTCTTAAATTAGCACACAAACACAAATAGACTCTCTAAATAGACACACTGAAGACTCAAGAGACACACACAGACACTAGAATTCGGCCTCTATTTATAGAGGTAGGCAAAGGTCCAAGGGATGCTTAAACACTTCTTCAAAAAGCGTTCAGGTTCAATGTATTTTGCATTTTGAACTGTCTCGCCGTCGGCGAGAAACGACCTCGCCGTCTGCAGGGCTTCTAGAAGGTCTTCAAACCGCGCGATCTCGCTGTCGGTGGGCTCGGGCTCGCTGTCGGCGAGGTAGTTGTAATTCCTTTAGAAATTCTCCTCATGATCTCGCCGTCGGCGGCCTCGATCTCGCTGTCGGCGACTTAGTTCATTTTGCATGAATTTCTTCCTTTTTGATCCAAATTCGCTCCATTTCATGTTTTTTGCTTCCATCACTTATAAATCTTCATTCCTGCAGTAAATTAAAGAAAATACCTTTCTTTAAAGTGCAATTTCATCAAAAATAGATATGAATTTCTTAATATATTTTTCTGTGATCAAAATCCCCCAACTTAATTATTACTTGTCCTCAAGTAATTTTAATACTAAATAAAAATAATGATTTATGTAATAGAATTTTTCAATTTGGATATACTATGAATTAAATTTAAATAACATTATAGTAAAGTTGAATAGAAATATTTCTAAGTAATTAAATTAACTTTATAGATATAAGATTATCTAGTTATCGAGTCTAAGATTTCTAGCTTTCTATTTATTTCAGGAATGACTATATTTAAAAGAGTAAATTACTTAAGATATTTAGATGATAGGAAGTTCAAGAAAACACTTTTTAGTAAAATACTAATCCATATATATAAGTTTAGAAATATAATTAAATTTTGCCCTTTAGGTTGAATCCATTGAAGCCATTTTTTGATAAGGCATCTCCTCAAGCTTCTCCTCACTTATATTTTTATTTTCTTCTTTTTTTTTTTTTTCAAGTGAGGATTACTGTATCTGGATAGCCTGTTAATAATTTTGAACTTCAACTTCTCTTTCTAAATTTGAAACTTAAAATATTTCCTTGCTTATATATATTTCATAAATTTCTACTTCATTGAGTTTCAATCCTTTCTTTCTCACTTAAATACTTAAGAATTTCAATTTTTAAAATATAGTTTCCCTTACTTTAAATAGTTTACTACATTCTTATTCCTTTTAACCAAATATCTTATTTCATTAATTAATTGAATTACTAGATATATTTTATTTAACTTTCTATAATAATTAAATAAAGTAATTCATGTTTATCGAATTGAAAAACTACTATAGAAAATCATTTGATAATAATTTTTGAAAATAGAAATTGAGAACAATTTAATAATTAAATTTGTATTTTTACCTTCACCCAAACTTAAATTTTTCTATCTATACTAAATAGTGAAAAAGGAAAGTATATAGTAAAGTTCATCATACCTTTAAGCTTTAGGTATTTATTTTCTTTGAAATTTTTGCAGGCTTTTTCATTACTTACAGAACCTGTATTGTTAGTATTCTTCCACATATAGTATTTAAAAGAAAGTGTAGGGATGAAATTTTAAAATAAGTATAAAACATAACAAATGAAAACTTAATCTATTACTACACATTCAATCAATTAACCTACTTTAAAACATATTAAAACAAACTAAACAATATTAAAAGTTCATAACTTATAAAAAACTTAAACAACACATTAAAAAAAGACTAACATCCTATCTAAAAGAAAAAAAAATTACAAACTAATTTAACACACATAAGAAGTCTAATATCACAGGATAAGCAAACATACCAACATCCATAGTCCACAGAAAGTACAGAATAATTACACACAAAATAATAAAGTTTCCAAAATAACAACAAATCTAAACAAACTAAACAAAGGCTCTAATCTTCTGCATCAAAATCCCAGGTTATATCATCTCCCCGATCTCCGAGCCGAGAAGGCTGACAGTAGTCGGCATTGTGTATACAGGGGCACTCGAGAAAGACAACATCTAAATCACCACTCATATATCGACGTTCAGCATCATAGTATGCAATTTCGTATTCTGAATGTCGCTGGAGATATTCGCTATCATAATCGTGTCTTCTTTCCAAGCCTTCAATCCTTTGGTCTATATGCTCAAATCTTCTTTCCATATTTTCTCCAAATTGCTCAAAACTCTTTCTATTCAGAGTCAGCTCATTCATCAGATCTTGAAGGGTAGGAGTGGTGTACTGAGGGGGTTCATAACTAGTAGAGGGTATATCTCTACTTGAAGAAGGTACATAATCCCTTGTCCCGCATCTCCATCCTTCATGGGATTCGTATTTCTTTATATTAGCTCGAGTAATGGGTTTCATAGGTTCAACCCATTCCTCATCATCTCGCTCTACCCCGCATAATTGGCAGAGTGCATAGATAAGACCAGGATGTCCTAGTCCTCCTCCACTTTCATTTCTTGAGGTGGCTAATATATTCTTATAAATTACACTTCCCACATTAATACTCTTTTGGTTCTGAATACAGAAATTCAAAACTGCTCTATCTCTTGTTACCTCACTATGGTGGTAGGTAGGTAACAAAGTAAAATAAATAAAAATAGTGTCAGGCTTTTGATGTTGCATTTAACATAGAAAGAGGGAAGTTTACCCGTTCTCGCTGCTTTATTTTCCAGACTCCTTTCCCATCAATGAGAAAGTCGATCACCTCTTCCAGTGGTCCTTCCATAGTTCCAAAAGTTTCATACTCGCTGGTGTAGGTGTCTCTTACCTCGTAATAAGCATTTATTCTAGCAACGTTGAATTCCACAAAAAATCCTCTAACCTTAACCGGTGCATCTTCAGCCTGTGTTAAATTCGCATAAAATTCCTTTACCACTTCTACAATGCGCTCAGTTAGTCACGAAACGTAAATTTTCCCATCCTTGTTCCTTAATGATTCGCTCAACTTCTCCTCCAGGACTTTTGAAAACTCGATCTTCGAATGCATGTTCGGCTTGTATATTGTGAAAATATATTGATTGTGCCTTACATTAACAAAACGAGTTTCGTCGTAATCCAATCGTCGCTTTTGTCGTGGAGCCATTTTCGATCTGTGAAATTTGCAAAAATTTTAACTAAACTCCCAAATATTACTAAGAAGGCTTCCTACAACATCTAAAATCCATTTAAATCAATTTCCATGAAATTCTTCCAAGTATTTTCTCCACATTTCGAATTTTTTTCAAAATTCCCCAATGTAGAAGAAATCCATGGTGAAAATCAAAACTTTTTGCATAGGAGTGAAGCTCTTACCAAGTGAAGATGAAATTCGGTGTCAAAAAGTGTTGAAATCGCCTCAAATCAAGATCTCTTAAGCCCTAGGTCGGTTTTTTCGAAGTTTTGAGGAAGGGGATGATGAATAGTATCGGTTGAGTGGTTAAATATAGGTCTTTCGCGATCTCGCTGTCGGCGAGATTTTTCTCGCTGTCAGCCAGCTAATTAATTTGATAAGGCAAAAGTTTCGGGAAAAATCCGCCGTCGGCGAGCTCGTTCTCTCTGTCAGCGGGTTTTCTCGCTATCGGTGAGATAATTCTCGTCGTCGGCGAGATCCCAAAATTTTTTAAATTTTTAAAATTCGTCAATCATTTTCAACCTCGATTTGCCCTTAATCAATCTTCCGATCACTTAATTTAATAATAATATGAAGATTAGATACTTATACTCACAAAAAGTTCACACAACACAAACAATATAACTTTATATATGAAATCCATGAGACTTACAAACTTCACACTAACAACTTAACAACATACTTAACTTAAATGTTCAAATCCATAATACTCAGCATCGCAATCCACACCACAACACTCTAAATGTTGAGACATAACAATTACAAATAATCTCATCAAATCTGAGATGATTAAATCAAAGTTCGACTCATAATAAAACCTAAATCCAAATCAACACATATATACACAAATATATGACATAAGATAGAAATCTTTCCTACTCCTCGTTGTCCGAACTATCATCTTCTACGATATTCCCGATGCGATGCGTGTGCACAAATAAATTGTAGAAAGGCACGAAAGGGAGTCCGCAGTAGATTCTTCATTAATCCACCCTTTCGTTCTCGGTAAATGAATAAAACCGGCCTCTAGATGTCCGAATATGATCAAAGTGCTCCTTCATTCTCCAGATCAATGCGATCAAACATATCGGAGATATTGTCGATGGAATTCATCACATTTTGCGGCTCTTTCTCCAATCCTT
This sequence comes from Papilionanthe hookeriana x Papilionanthe teres, assembly GCA_022702705.1. Lineage (NCBI taxonomy): Eukaryota > Viridiplantae > Streptophyta > Magnoliopsida > Asparagales > Orchidaceae > Papilionanthe > Papilionanthe hookeriana x Papilionanthe teres. The sequence goes on from CM040438.1 coordinate 46,512,334, forward strand.
TAATCTTCTTCAGAATGAAATTAGTTTTATCGATAAGGGGCCTTGCTAAAGGATTGTTCCGTGATGCTCGTCGAAATAATGGTAATCTCATCATTGTTATCCAAAGTTGGAAACATATCCAGTAGGATCAAGTGGTTTCCATGGCAAAAGTACTTTTTCCCAAGCCTCATAAGAAACTTGATATCGATCGCATAAAACAAATATAGTAGATGGGTGTCCAAGTCCATGAACTGACCCATGCACAATCAATCCCAATGCAGACTTTACTATTAATGATCCAACATCGATAGGTAGTCCAATTTGAATACAGTAGTTTAATATAGTGCATTCCTTTAAAACTTTATTTACCCTCATAGTAGGTAATAATTTTGATGAGATAAAGAAATGTCAATGCTTCGAGACAGGGTTAAGAAGTGATGCAGAAAAACTGACATACACGTCTTCGCGTAACTCCCAATCATCAGGTTCGTCAGTCAGATACCTATAGATCTCGTTCATATTATATCTTGAAGGCACAAAGTTGGACTAATGACAGACAGAGGTATTCTCTATAGAAAATAATTCATTTACCCTTGAAGGAGTAAATGTTTCCCATCTTCCTCTGACGTAGACATTTCCATTGTTGATCGCATGTAGATTAGAGTAAAACTCTTTAACTACTGGAATAACTACAGTGGATGTCGTATAACAAAATACTCCTAATGCCGTTGTGCGATCATTTCTTCGATTTTTGTGGTGGAATTCTCTACTCCTCTGTTGACAAATCTCCTTTCTTTAATAATTCTTTTCTTCATCAAGCCTTTGTTGAAGATACGCTGCGCCTCCGAACTGACGAATTTTCTTCGGTTAAAAACTTCAGTTTTTGTGGTTTCTAAGAGTTTGGTGGACATTTTGGATTGAAAGGATTTTTCTCTAGTTGTTTCTAAGGAAGAATACAGTGTAAAATTGGAATTGAGATAATTTCCTACAAAGAAATGGCTTAGAATTGTCCAAAATTGCACGAAAATTCTTAAGAAACCAAAATTTCAACTGCCTCACCGTCAGCGGGAAGTTTCTCGTTGTCGGCGAGCTAGTTATAAAACCGAATTAAATCATGACACACGATCTCGCTGTCAGCGGGCTCGGGCTCGCTGTCGGCGAGATTCATAAAAATCGCTAATTTTCGCTCTGGTCCAAATATTTTCTGATCTCATCATATAGGTTCAAATTTATGATGATTCTAATTAAAAATTTGAGTAGTAAGATTTTTTTAATAATATAGACTCACTAATTTGTAGATAATTAAAAATAAAAGACTACTATGGGTTGCCTCATAAAGCGCTTGGTTTAATGTTGTCAGCCCGACCTAATTTCAGTTAGTAATCAGGTTGACTAAGCATTAAAACCTCTTTAAAATTTAGTCTTCTTCCTTCGAAATATGGTTTTAATCTATGTCCATTTACTTTAAATCTATGTCCTGTTTTTGGATCTTCAATTTCTATAGTTCCATATGAAAATATTTGAGTTATGGTGAAAGGTCCTAACCATCGAGATTTCAATTTCCCATGAAATAATTTCAATCTAGTATTATATAGAACTTCTTGTCCTGGTTCAAAATTTCTCTGATTAATCTTCTGATCATGCCATAATTTATCCTTTCTTTATAAATCCTATCGTTATCATATGATTCATTCCTTAATTCTTCCAATTCATTTAATTGCAGCAATCTCTTTTCACCAGCTTCTTTCATATTATAATTAAGTTCTTTAATTGCCCAATATGTTTTATGTTCTAATTCAATTCGTAAGTGGCAAGTTTTTCCATATATAAGCCTATAAGGAGTCATTCCAATCAGAGTTTTATAAGCAGTCATGTATGCCCATAATGCGATATCTAGTCTTATAGATCGATCTAATCTATTAGGGTTTACGAGACTTTTCTAATATACGATTAATCTCTCGATTAGAAACTTCAGCTAATCCACTTAGTTTCGTGGATGATAAGCGATTGATATCTTATGCATAACATTATATTTTTCTACTAGTTTGTGAATATATTTGTTTCTAAAATGAGTTCCTCCGTCAGTGATAATCACTCTCGGCATTTCAAATCTAGTAAAAATATTTTTCATTAAAAATTTTGAAACACTTTTAGCATCACACCTAGGTAAAGCTTGTGCTTCGATCCATTTGGAAACATAATCAACAGCTACTAATATATATGAGTTTCCAAATGAAGGAATAAAAGGTCCCATGAAATCTAATCCCCAAAGATAAAAATTTCAACTTCTAAGTATAAAATTCGGAGGCATTTCATTTTTCTTGATATGTTTCCTACTCTTTGGCATTTATCACGAGTTTTTATATATCTATATACATCTCTAAATAGAGTAGGCCAAGTAAAATACGGATTGTAGAATTTTATATGCGATTTTATCCGTCCCAAAATGTCCTCCAAAATCAGAGTCATGACATTTTTGAATGATTGGTTCAGTTTCTTCATAAGGCACGCATCTTCTAATAATTAGATCCTTACATTGCTTATATAAGTATGGTTCATCCCAAAAGTATGTTTTTTGTATCATGAATGAATTTTTTCTGTTGTTGTAAAGTTAACATACGTGGTAAAATATCACTTACAATATAATTTAATATATCAGCATACCAAGGTAATTTCCACTCATTTATATTATAAAGTTGTTCATTAGGAAAACTGTCTAAAATTTCATTATCAGTATCAGATAATTCATGATTTTCTAATCTTTATAAATGATCCGCAATATGATTATCAGTTCCCTTTTTGTTAATGATCTCAAAATCAAATTCTTGCATTAATAATATCCATCTAATTAATCTTGGTTTAGAATCTTTCTTTTGCATTAAATACTTTATAGCAGAGTGATCAGTATGTACAATATATTTAGTTCCTATTAGATAATGCCGAAATTTATTAAAAGCATATACAACTGCTAATAATTCTCTTTCAGGAATCGTATAATTTATTTCAAGCATCATTTAGAGTTTTACTAGCATAAGTATATAACTTTGAAAATCTTATCATATCTTTGCCTAAGAACTCGCTCCTATAAGCATAATCACTAGCATCACACATAAGCTCAAATGGTTTCTCCCAATTAGGTGAAACTATTATAGGTGTTGTAATTAATTTATCTTTTAATAATTTGAAAGCATTCAGGCATTCAGTTGTAAATTCAAATTTCTTGTCCTTTCAAGAAGTTGGCATAGTGGTTTAGTAATTTTTGAAAAATCTTTAATATAACGTCTGTAGAATACAGCATATCCAAGAAAACTTCTTATCCCTTTTACCGTAGTCGGAGGTGGTAATTTAGCTCTAACTTGAATTTTTGCAGGGTCTACTTCCATGCCCTTTTCCGAAATTTTATGCCCTAATACAATGCCGCTCGTAACCATAAATCGACATTTCTCCCAATTAATAACTAAATTAGTTTTCTCACATACTTCAAATACTTTTTCAAGATGATTTTAAGCATGTACAAATGTTGTTCCAAATACAGAGAAATCATCCATAAATATTTCTATTCCATTATCAATTAATTTACTAAATATAGGCATCATACATCTCTGGAATGTTGCAAGTGCATTGCATAATCCAAAAGGCATTCTTCGAAAAGTGAAAGTTCTATAAGGACTAGTAAATGTAGTTTTCTCTTGATCCTCAGGAGCAATTTGTATTTGATGATAACCGGTATATCCATCTAAGAAATAAAAATATTTATGTCAGGCTAATCTATCTAATATCTGATCTAAAAATGGTAAAGGGAAGTGATCTTTCCTGGTGGCTGTGTTTAATTTTCTATAATCAATACATATTCGCCATCCATTAACTTGTCTTATAGTGATAAGATCATTATTTTCATTAGCTTTTACGGTCACTCCTCCTTTCTTAGGTACACAGTGAATTGGGCTTACCCAAGCACTGTCAGAAATAGGATATATAATACCATTATCTAACCATTTTAAAATTTTCTTTCTAACTACTTCTTTCATTATCGGATTTAATCTCCTTTGGGGATCTGCTTTAGGCTTATGTTCATTATCTAAAATAATTCTGTGCATACAGATTGAAGGACTAATTCCTTTAATATCCGCTAAAGTCCAACCAAAAATTTTCTTATATTTTTTTAAAGTATCTAAAAGTTTTTGTTCTTGAGAATCATTTAATTCAGATGAAATAATAACTGGTAGAGTTGAAGAATTACCTAAGTAAGCATATTTCAAATGATTAGGTAACATTTTTAACTCAAGTTCATGAGGTTTAATAATCGATTGAACTATATTTTTTTCAGTGTTTTCTGTGTTATCCAAAAATTTAAATTTCTCTTGAATATAATCTAGTTATTCATTTATATCGGCTTTTTCAATTAATTCAGTATTTTCTTTTTCTAATTTTTCTTCATAATATTCCTTAAAATGTTCTTTTTGTAAATGATCGAGTACTTCCATTCGAAAACACTCATCATCTTTTTCTAGTGCAGGATATTTTATTGATTTAGCAATATTAAAAGTTATTTTTTGGTCATTTACTCTCATAGTTAATTCTCCTTTCTGAACATCAATCATAGCTTTTCCAGTGGCTAAAAATGGTCTTCCTAAAATGATAGGAATTTCTTTATCTTCTTCCATATCTAAGACAATAAAATCTACAGGGAAGATAAATTTATCCACTTTTACTAATACATCTTCAATAACTCCCTTAGGATATGTAACAGAACGATCAGCTAATTGAAGAGTTACTGAAGTAGGTGAAATTTCTCTCAATCCTAATCTCTTAAAAATTGATAGAGGCATTAGATTGATGCTTGCTCCTAAGTCACACAAAGCTTTTCCATAAAATTTTTCTCCAATAGCGTAGGTATAGTGAAACTACCGAGATCTTTTAATTTTTCATGAAGTTTTTTTCGAATAATAGCACTACACTCTTCACTAAGTGCGACCATGTCATTATCGGTAAATTTTCTTTTTTTATTTAGAATATCTTTCATAAATTTTACATAGTTTGGCATCCGTTCTAAAAGCTTCTACGAAAGGAATATTTATAGTTAATTTCTTCGAATTTCAAGGAATTTAGCAAATTGTTTATCTTTTTTATGTTGAATTAGTTGTTGAGAAAATGGTGGTGGAGGTTTTTCAATAGAAATTTTCATTGGTATTAAATGATTTTCTAAGTTTGGATCTTGTTGGTTCTTTTCCTTTTCAATTTCCACTTCCTCTTTTTGACTTTCAAGTTCTTTCGGAATTTGAGGTTCTAATACTTTTCCACTTCGTAATTTTATCGCTTTAATTTGTTCATTTCCCTTGTCTTTGGGATTTATTTCCACATTACTAGGAAATGTTCCAGGTATTCTATTATTAAGTTCAGTAGCAATATGTCCAAGTTGAGTTTCAATATTTTTAATAGCTGTTCCTTGATTTTGTAATTGGTTACCTTGTATTTGTAATTGATTTCCTTGATTTTGTAAATGTTGACCCATATTTAATATTAGTTCTTCTATAGATAATTTATTATCTTTAAATTGTGGGTTATTATTATTAAATTCAGGTGGATAATTAGGTTTATAATTAGAATTGTTTTGATTAGAGGGATTTCCTAATGGTTGTGTTATGTTATTCATCCACGGTTGATTAGTTGTGTTATTATTCCAATTAAAATTAGGATGATTTTTCCATCCAGGATTATAATAATTCGCATAAGGATTATTGGGTCTCATTATTAATTGCATTTATAGTTTCATATTGAGATCGGATTCTATAAGTTGTCCAGATAAATTTTCTTCTATTATAGTTGGAGAGTAATTCATTCCAAAATGATCTAATTTTTTAGATATAGCAGCGATTTGCGAAGCTAACATAGATATTGCATCATTTTCATGAATACTAGCTATCTTTTTCGGATTCATTCTATCAGCAGGCCATTGAAAATTATTGGTTGTCATTTCTTCGATTAATGCATAGGCTTCATCAAATGGTTTTGACATTAATGATCCTCCAGCAGCAGCATCGATGATTGAACTTAAAGATCCTACTAATCCATTATAGAAAGTTTGAATAATTAACCAATCTGGTAACACATGATGTGGGCATTTCCTAAGAAGTTCTTTAAATCTCTCCCAAGCTTCATATATTGATTCTCCATCAAACTGACTAAAAGAAGTTATATCATTTCTAAGCTTAGCAGTTTTAGATGGTGGAAAATATTTGGATAAAAATTTTTGTGATAACTCTCCCCAAGTTTTAATAGATCCAGGTTGTAACGAATTTAACCACATTTTAACTTTATCCCTCAAAGAAAAAGGAAAAAGTCTAAGTCTAATAGCATCGTTAGATACTCCTTCATATTTGAAAGTAGCACATAGTTCTAAAAAACTAGCAAGATGTAAATTAGGATCTTCAGTAGGTGAACCACTAAATTGATTGTTTTGTACCATTTGGATAATTGTGATGTTTAAGTTCAAATGAATTAGCAACTACATCGAGGTTTTGAATAGTTAAATGAATTTCATCTAATGTAGGGTCGGCATAATCTCTTAATGGACTCTCGTTGATTGATATTTTCATTTTCGGGAATATTTGCCATTTGTGTTAAATTTATAATTTCTCTCTTTTGTTTTCTAATTCTTTTAATTGTACGCTCTAATTCTGAATCGTAAGGTATTAAATTTTCGTTTCCAAATTTTCGCATACAATTTTATAAAACAAAATAGTCTGTTACTCTAGTAAATAATTTCTTTATTTCCCGACAACGGCGCCAAAAACTTGACTCACTTTTTATATGTTTGCAAATTATGTTAATAGCAATGGCACCAAAAACTTGATCCCGCTTTAATATATATATATATATATATATATATATATATATATATATATTTGATTTTATGATGGAATGTTTAATGTGGATTCTACGCAAGTATACGTATCAAGTAATACAGGGCTCTAGTGGAGTCCTGGTTATCGATCCCACAGGGAAGTTTTTAACAGATTTGTATCAGCTAAAATTTAAAGGAATTACTTACTAATATAGTAATCGGAAATTTAAAGTAACTAAAGCAACTAAAGTAAACTAATGCTTGAAATAAAGTTGATTTAAATAATTCGTAAAAGTATCCTTCTCCTTGTTTTTAGAAAATTAAGTGAATGATGAATCTAAATATAATTTTTGAATTGTATTGTGACAAATAGGAGCATTCCTATTCTTTACCATTTGGTCCAGGTGCAAAGAATATTGACTAATTTTATGTTTGATTACTAAATCTGTGGCTAGGCTGGGAGGATACTGGCTACCACTTCAGAGCTCCCACGTTCCCCTCGCCCGAGGGCTAACATCTACACTTCAGCTCTCAAACAATAGGACCAAATTGAATATTTTAGTCCGTCACACTAAAATGTCCAATTCTACGTCCGATAAATAATATTTCCCTATTTATTTGCACCCTCCTTCCAAGGCTTTTGACTTCCCTGAATATTGGATGTAATTTTTACTATAGTTGATAATTCAACATATTTTAACAAATCAATTGGCCAAATTGAAAGTAAATTAAGTTTTAAGTAAAAATTATCACAACTTATTTTAATATATTAGGTACTTCTATTTAATTTCATCATTTCGCATAATTTTCATAAACAAGGAGAAAGACTAAGAAAACTACTCAGAATGCATGGGAATAAAACAAAGCATGGATTTCATTTAAAGTTAATAACAATAAACAAAGACACTTATTTTAATTTCCTTCCCAAGCAGACTCCTTGAAGTTCCTTTGACTTTTCCTTCTAGTACAGCACACTTCTAACTCACTAATTATACTCTAAAACTCTTAAATTAGCACACAAACACAAATAGACTCTCTAAATAGATACGCTGAAGACTCAAGAGACACACACAGACACTAGAATTCGGCCTTTATTTATAGAGGTAGGCAAAGGTCCAAGGGATGCTTAAACACTTCTTCAAAAAGAGTCCAGGTTCAATGTATTTTGCATTTTGAACTGTCTCGCCGTCGGCGAGAAACGACCTCGCCATCAGCAGGGTTCTAGAAGGTCTTCAAACCACACGATCTCGCTGTCGGCGGGCTCGGGCTCGGGCTCGCTGTCGGTGAGGTAGTTGTAATTCCTTTAGAAATTCTCCTCATGATCTCGCCGTCGGCGACTTAGTTCATTTTGCATGAATTTCTTCCTTTTTGATCCAAATTCGCTCCATTTCATGCTTTTTGCTTCCATCACTTATAAATCTTCATTCGTGCAGTAAAATAAAGAAAATATCTTTCTTTAAAGTGCAATTTCATCAAAAATAAATATGAATTTCTTAATATATTTTTCTGTGATCACCTTTCATCATCTAGGAAGTCAACATTGTTTGGCTGTTTCCTCCATCCAGAGGCTAACAAGAGTTTCTCTTAGTCGCAATAGTCTATTTCTCAAATGGATAGAAGACAAAGTTCTCTCTAGGATCACTATAGAAGTCATTTGGAACTTCATATGGATAGATCTCATATATCGATATGGTTTGCTTCTTGTCATTATTTCTAATAATGGGACACAGTTCACCAACAAATGAGTGAAGGATTTTAGTCAAATTCAAGGGATAATCCTAAAGTATGCTTTGACACACACCCGCAAATCAATGACCATGTAGGGCTACTAACAAAATAGTTTTGAACTTGGTTAGAAAGATGGTTGAAGGAGCTAAGAGGAAATTGGTTGATGTTCTTCCATTGGTCATCTAGGCGATCCGAATGAGCACTTCAACACCGATCAAGATGACTCCTTACATGATGTCGTACAACATGGAAGCAATGTTGTCAGTCAAGTACCACCATCATAGCTTAAGGGTCGTAACAGCCTTAACATTTGATAAAGTAAACTTGGATGACTTAAAAGAAGTGAATGATCATGGAGTAATGCTCACACTTGATATGGTAGAAGAAATAAAACAATTTCAGCCCTCCAACAATAAGAGATCTAGAGGAAAACCACCCTCAATTATAATGTTCGGGAAATGACTTTAGCCCCAGGAAATCCTGTGGTAAAGAAAGCCAATCCAATGGCTTGTGGACAAATGATCAACAATTTAGACCAAATGGGAATCAGACCATATTGTCCCTAGGAGCTCACAAGTTGATGACTTACAAAAGCAAAGCAGTCGCCCAAATGTGGAGCGGAGATAATCTTAGGCAATTTTTTCCTTGGTAATTCTTTGAATCAATAATAAAAAAAGGATGGTTTCATTCTAATAAGTTTGCATTTTTTCCTTTTAAAAAATATTGAAATCATGAATTGGCTAATTATGTCACCCTAAGTTTGACTAACACTCAGAGAACTCGAGCAGTTCTACTACTAAATATTTAGCCAACATTTGCATGACTAAGTTCTCAGCTAAAACTTGGGGAACTTGAACATGAGCAATAAAGCTAAAAACTGTGCCTAGACATCTGATTGGTGAAATAAAGCCTACAACACTTATGCATCATTGGTCTATTTCCAAACTTGGTTCAGAATAACCTTAGAGAAGGTTCTCTACCAATTAGCGACAAGCTTCGCTAAGGGCATGTCGGTCGCCTTATGGAATTGATCCGTTTGGTTTAAAAATAATTTAAATTTAATATACATGTAATTATTATTTTAAAAATAGTATATTAATTTTGAAAGATGAGACCGAACATATCTCATATATCTAATAGTTTAGATAATTGAGCACAATACTACAAGTGATGAACCATCTTGAAAAATAAGTGTATCACTAAACAGTAGACTCAACTATTTAAATTAATAAATTTGTGACATCTATTTGTTCTGCAGAAATTATGACCGACAATTCTCTTATCTAATATAAAGATTATATAAAGTTATATTATCTGGGTTCCTAATTACCTATAAGGGCAATCACCTATAGTTAGTTACATCTTAAGCCATAGAAATTGCTTAAGAAAACTCTCAATTAAGATCAATGGTTTCGTCTTCAGGAATTCAAACTTAAGTTTTCATTATTATTTATGAGAAAAGTCAAGTGGGAAGGGCTCAAGGTGGAACTGTTATTTTGGATACCAAATGAGCGAAAGATAGAGGATGTCACAGATTTTGAGGGGAACCTCAGTGACTTCTCAAACTATCCTACTATTTGTCTTTATATTTTCGAAGTGAAGTTAATTGGTATTTACTATTGTCCTTTTATTCAAAGATTAAAGCTTACATCTGCAAGACATACAGTCATGTAAATAGCCTAAGAAGAAGATGAGGGGGTTTATGTTGTACCGAGTAACGTCCTCAGAACCCAAAAATGAGTTAGAGCTTATTTTGCACGACATGCTATCGTGTGAAATCCTAGAGATAGTGTGACGATTTACGTCGTGCTAGACGAATCACCTCGAAGTCTTAAGGGTTTATGTTATTTAAATCTAGGGAAAGATTTAGTTCAGGATCATACTTCACATCATGTTTTTTCTTGATCGTCGCCTGAAGGTTGTCCATTGCTACTTAATCGTGTCGTCGCCTTGTTCTTTGAAGAGAAAAGGGGAGAGAAACCATGCTTCGATTGGCCACCATAGGTTCTTTATTTTATTGTCATGATTTTAGAGGTTGCATTTGAGTTGATGATTACTATTATTATTATGGTTTTTGGTTCAATATGTTTTGTTTAAGAGTTACTTAATATTTTGACAAACTACTATGTTGGTCGTATGTTACAGGGTTCTGCCTAAACATATGTCCTATGTCCTTTATCCTAAAGCTTTCCATAAGAAAAGAATTAAAATTTTCACCTTAGGCATGTGTCCCATGCTTTCTACCCTAGGGGTCTCTTCCACATGTCAGAAATGCGGTAAGTACTAGAAGAATAATGTGCATAAGCAGAGCATACAAAATAAAGTGCGGTAAAATAAAAAATAAGGAAAATGCAGCAAAAGAGAAAATGACAACGCATATCTGCTGCCTCTGATGATATTTCTTAAAGAATTATAATTACATGTTTCATATGTAAAATCTCATATCAGATAGTAATATATGAAATATCGAAGCTGGGCATAAGATTTTGAGTTAAAGGTGGACTCAGATTTAGGACCAGTGGCCCTAACAATTCTCGAGAGACACCAAGGACCAAAGCTTGACTTTTTAAAACTCGATACATTAATTGATTTATTTACTTTTTATATGACTCATTCAATCTCTCACAAAAAAACTTTTGCCAATTTGTCACACGAGATGAATTCAAGTCAATCTTCAATATCATAAGGCATTAGACTTTATAAAATTTATTGTAATTGTAAATTAGAATGCATGGTGTTCACCACTAAAAAACGGTGTGAATCGTGGAAAAAGATTTTACATATGTCAAAGAAATCATTCAGATCATGATTACGACTATTTTAAATGGATTGATGATATGGATGACGAATCTTTTGATCGAGAGCATGATGAAAGAGCATCGATTGGGAAGATGGTGATCAAGAGAAATTATGAGGGCTTAAAATTTCTTATGAAATTACACTAATCTTTGTCATCATTGCCATGCGTTTAATAGTGTATTTGTGTCACTTTGGTTTTGATATATTTATGTATTATGAAATATGAATGATGTAATTTTAGTTTTGATAACTAGTGTGTAATGATTTTAATTTGATGCTTTTAATAATACTTATGTCATTAAGAACGATGTAATTTTGGTTTTGTATATTTTATGCTATTAATAGTACTTGTGTCACTATGAACGATGTAATCCAAAGTTCATAAAAATTGTATGTTATCTTTTAATTTGTATATGTATGTTTTTGTGGATATGTATGATGAAAAAATTTAACTTCTTTAGTCCATATTTGTTATGAATCCACTTCAAATGTGTCGATGAGAAACATAATTGGAAAAATTTCGTATTTATTTGTACCACACAAATCCTATGTGCATACATACATCTTCGTGCTTGTATATGTATCTTTTTTATTTTCGAGTCTCTGGAATAAGAGAATATAATGTTATTCCAAGCGAAAGGATTAACACAAAAGATTATCATTTAGAAATCAAACTTGACAACAAAACCCAAGTACTTTTGATAAGAAAGATACCTTAAGCAAAGGCAGCCTAGAAAAAAATTAACTCTTGTAATAGCAAATTTCTTTTGACTTACAAGTAACCACAAAAAAGGAAGCTAATATTACAACAATAATTCATTTGATGAACTATCATGTGAGTCTTTCAAAAGCTTTGGCTCAACCGAAGAGAGCACATTGTCATTGTTTGCAAGCAGTAGCTCTTCGGATCCAGCATACTAGAATCTCTTTAGTAGTTGCTGTTGCTCTAGGTAGTTAATACTTTTTAGCGACTACATGCAGTTGTTGAAAACAAGCACAAAAAAATAGATGCCGCAATTGATGCGAGCCTCCTAACTTCAGATTCATCCACACCGTTGCTGACATTCCATTAATTTGATTAACTTCTACAATTGAGGAGCATGGCAGATTGATTAATTCAGCATTTAGTAATTGAATTGGTTAAGAAGAAAAACTAGCAAACATATGCTCAAATAGCACAGTAAAGCAATAAGTATTCAGGTTGCATGAAAAAACATAATACTTCTGTTGATATCTAAGAAAACCATAACACATGACAAGCGCTTTTCACAGTACTTTTTATCATTCACTGCAGCTCTTCAACTTGACCATCACAGCACAGCAGAATCATACACGCAGCCAACTTGTACCCAATGTTGGGAGAGGCTGAACTCATTGGGCATTTGAATATTTGGTTCACATACATTAATTTTCTGAACAGCTTCATGCAATTAAAAAATGACCATACCTATCACAAATGAGTAGCTTACCCGTAACAGGGATCCTTTCTCCATACTGGAGAAACTTTCTGGTAATCTTCTGAGAGAGGAAAAACATATGGCCATCACTCTACTTCATTTATCGTCTAGAATGTCAAACATGGATTTACATAACAACCACTCAATTCATATGTATTTATGTATCTAACACCTAAACTTTGCTTTTTAGAAGTTATAATGGTGGTTGATACGTCATCAAATAATTTTTATTATCCAGCATAAATCTTGAAGCACTACACGAATCTCGGTGCAATCTTTTGAGCAAGAAGCGTTCAAATGTTGATGAAAAGTCACCAGAGCTCCGATCTCAAGAAGCTTATAGTCAAACCGACCGACTTGATGAAACGGACCCAATAATATCAAAACTACCCAATCCGAAGTCGAATCAAGCTCGGATCAAGTCATTAAACCACTTTATAAGCTTTCGGACATATTAAAAGGTCGAATGGATGCCGACACTAGCAGCTCCATACTCAAATCGAGCGTCTCGACAAGACGAATCCAACGAGCCCAAGATCACTCAATTCCGACTTCGTTAAAGTCATTAAATGCTCCTTAAACGCCGTATGATCGAGGGGAGCTCTCTGAACCGTCCGATCGAAATGACTGCATTAATTGCACCCAGAAGCCTATAAATAGACCCCAACTCTCACATGAAGAGGGTGAGGGGAGGAGCCAAAGGAGAGAATCTGAACTATTGAGAAGAAGAATCAGCTCTGCATCCTCGCCGACCGCCGTCGACCACCGCCGACCGCCGTCGACCACCGCCGACCGCCGTCGACCACCGCCGACCGCCGTCGACCACCGCCGACCGCCATCGACCACCGTCAATCATACATCGTATCGGCCGACGTTAGTATCTACGTCATACAATTACTGCTTTCCCGTCCGTGGGACGAGGATTCTGTAAAAGTCGATCAATAGTGGATTTTCGCAATCGGCTGAGGCCAGTGGTTTTTCTCTTTACTGGGTTTTACGTAAAAATTTTTCAGTCATTCTTTTCTTCGTTTTCATACGTGTACGTCTTTGAATCTCGTACAACGCTAAGACGATAATCTGTTACTCTACCGCCGCGAATTTTCTAGCACGCATCAATGGTATTTTTATGTAATATAAAAGATTTGGTGGTATGTATGTAGGTACATAATAAATGAGAAATTGAAGTTCAAGTGCTAGATACGTAAATACATAAGAATTGAGTGCTGTGTGTAAATGCCTAATTGTTATATCAATAGCATAAAGTTAATGAAGTGCTTTTCAATTGAGATCTCACACTAGTTCTCATATTAAAACAAGTGTATTCACAGCCAAACATTGAAAAGTTCAGAAGTGACAGTTTATCTGGATTTCAGAGCTTCTGTAATAGTTATATTCTTAGTCATAAGGATGAAGAATCCACAATGGTGAATTCATAAGTGTCCTGTTAGAAACATTTATGTACTTCTACCACATGAATTGTACAAGAGCACCTCCTGTGCAATTAAGACTTCACCAGCGAAATTTTGTCTACCATTAATTGCTCTCCCAATCAATTCTACCATTGTAACCTGCAGAAAAGATATGATAATTTTTAACAGCATATTTAGTATCTCATTTTTGCTTTGACAAAATGAAGAAAGGGTATTTCCAAAGTTCGAAAATGGAATTCAGTATTTATTAGAAACTCACAATCTAAAGTAATGAGATAACAAAATAAGAATCAAGAGCCTGCAGAGACAGACAGTTCTGCCGGAGTTCAATGCACTGGCCACTACAATAATACTCGGACAAGCTCCCCCAAGTGGATGTATAGATGTAAGAAAGCATAATTTTGCTGTGAGATGTGTAAAAACATAGATATTCGGTGTTATTTAAGCACTCAAAGCAAGGGTTGTAGGACCAACATGAGAGGTCAGATTTTGCTTTGTAGGCCTGGCAGAAGCTAGTAGGAGAACCAAATGAGGTACAGCCATGAAATTTTTTGTCTTTATTATCACAAGAATATTTATACTTGCCATCCCCCTAATCAAATCATTTATGGAAGATTTACATACATACATCTCAATTCCTGTGTATTTACATATCTAACAACTAAAGTTCAATTTTACATATATGGAAGATTTACCTATGCATGATAAGCCGTATTTCACTTTTCTTAAAATTGTGGTATTTTAATGTGATGTGAGTTTGGATGGTATGAAGTAAAAGGTAAAGTTTACGTGTTAGACAATTACATACTACCAACTCCAAGAACCTGTGTAAAAGTTGCTAATTTCCACCATGGAAATCACATCACAAGGAAAAATACAACTTCCAAACAAATAAAGAGAGATGTGTGCTCCATTTTCATCAAGCCCGACTAACAAGCAACCATCGGATTCAACCAAAATACAAACTAACAAGAAGGTGGACTACAGAAGTACATCCACCTCGCAATCTAAAAAAAAGGTTCTTAAAAGTTTTCATCATCCATATTTTCATATCCAAAAAAAACTCTTGCAGCAAGCGCAAGTTTTTTGCAAACAAAATATAAGGATAAGTTTGGAAAATAAAATTTCAGAAAAAAAATCTAAAAAAAATCTTCCAACATGTTTTCCCTTAAGCATCTTCCTCCATGCATTTGCTCCTAATTTGGAAGTTTAGGTTGGAATTCAGTTGTATGACTGATTTGTTTGAATGCACAATTTACCTTATCGGTTTCTTCTGGTTTTGAATTGTCTTGGCTCAATGAATTTTTACAAGTTGTATTATAGTGCCCAAATAGTCCGCATCGCCCGCATTTGTGGAAATTTTTCTGACATTATTTTATGAGATTTTTTATTCATCTTTTCTTGAGTTTTCCTCACAGCCTTAAACTTATAGACAGTCCTACACATACGCCATTATCAATCGCTTCCCAGTGCTCCTTACTTTGCATGCTTGATATATGACCTTCATAAGCCATTTTATATCTATATGAAAAATTCAAGTGTTAATTTAAAAATAGGTTAAATAATTTAGCAACATTATACCATTACCAACCTATTAACATAATAACACTCATGAACTTATGTATGTCATAGTTGATGTTCTTTTTACCTGATGAGCGCAACAACATCAATTTATGGTAAACCAATGAATTGTCACACTCGACATGTATATTCGTTAGTAAATATGACAATTTCATATCTCTCATTTCGAATTACAAATTTTGTTGTATACATTATTGATTGTCTCATTGTTAGTTGTCCTATTCTAGTTGTAACTTCTCTCAAATATTTCTCAACATGTTGGACTAACTCATCTTTCTGGTTATTTGATTTCATATTTCTTTGTGCTCCCTTCTCCAAAAGTATAGCTTGAATTATGTCAACTGGGGCAACTACAGGCTTATCCCAGCTTCTCAAATCGACGTGTTAAATGATTCTGCCAAATTATTCGTGTTATAATAGTTTTTAATCTCAATGGAAAAATCACTTATGGATCACTTGCATAGCAAACTAATCAAGTGTGCATACGCTTGCGAGCATATATACTTAACCCATTATCTTAATATTAAATTCTCACTTAATATATGTGTCAGCTATTGGCCATACCAAACTTTGCTCCTTAATGATGTCACTATAGTGAAATAACTTTTTCATATTCTTTCATAGGCATCGCATGTTTCCTTCTCCAAGGTCCTTCTTCATATCAAATATAAATGAAAGAGGATCTAACTCAAACCGAATAAGCATAACTAATTGTTCTAAAAACCAGTCCCAACTTTTCTCTGACTCTTGTCTTAGCAACTGTGAATACTATTATATAGAGCTCATTATTCTCATCCAATAAAGTAGCATACAATAACACACCGAGATACCTCAAATTTACATGATAAGTATGAAGCCCAAAAATCAAGTTATAGCTGAATTACCACCTACTTTATCTGTGAGAAGAGTAAGAAGTTTTCTGGGACACGTTGGGTTCTATAGGCGATATACTAAAGGCTTTTCTAAAATAGTCAAGCCTCTATGTCATCTTTTAAAAAAGGACACTAACTTTGATTTAAATTAGGAATGCCTAAATGCCTTCAATTTATTAAAGGAAAAATTAATCACTGCACCTATTATTGTTTCACCTGTCTGGAAAAAACATTTGAATTAATGTGTGATGCAAGTGAGTATGCTGTTAGGGTTGTATCAGGGCAAAAATATGATAAAATTTTTAAAGTTATATATTGTGCTAGTAAAATCTTTAATGAAGCTCAAATTAACTATACCACTACTGAAAATGAATTATTGGCAATAGTGTATACTTTTGATAAAGTTAGACCTTATCTTATTGGGGTGAAATCTATTGTGCATACTGATCATTCTGCTATTAAATATCGGATGTTGAAGAAGAATGCCAAACCACGATTAATTAGATGGATTATTTGATGCAAGAATTCGATTTCAAGTAGTGGATATGAAGGGTATTGATAATCAAATTGTTGATCATTTATCAAAGCTTGAAAAAAAATTATGATGATAATGATATTGAAATAAATGAAAATTTTCTAAATGAACAACTATATAAGATTGCTGAATGGTGAATTTCATGGTATGCTGATATAGTTAACTATTTAGTTAGTAACATTTTACCCTAAGGATTAGATAGCCACCAAATGAAGAAGTTCATTCACGATGCAAAATTTTACTTTTGGGAAGATCCATTATTATATAAACAATGTAAGGACTTAGTCATTCGAAGATGTGGATCGATTAAGGAAACCCGAGTAATTATTCAAAAATGTCACGAATTAGATTTTGGGGGACATTTTGAAGTTGATAAAACTGCATTCAAGATTTTACAATATGGATTTTATTGGACAACTTTATTTAGAGATGTTAATACTTATATAAAAATATATGATCAATGTCAGGGAGTATGCAATATCTCTAAAAGAAATGAAATTCCCCTAAATTTTACTTTGGAATTTTAAATTTTTTATGTTTGGGGTTTAGATTTTATGAGACCATTTATACCTACTTCTGGGAAAAAATATATTTTGATAGCTGTGAGTTATTTTTCTAAATGGATTAAAGCTCTTGTTGTACCTCGCTCTGATGCTAAAATGTTGCAATATTTTTTTAAAAAAATATTTTTACTAGATTTAGAATGCCTAGAGTAATCATTACAGATGAGGAAAGTCATTTTAAGAATGGAATAATTGAAACAATAACTCAAATGTTTGGAATTAAGCATAGAATTGAAACAACCTATCATCCTCAAACTAATGGTCTAGCTGAAGTTCCAATCGTGAAATTAAAAGAATATTGAAGAAAACTGTAGATCCTAACAGCAAGGATTGGTCTGCTAGAATGAATAACGCATTATGAGCCTATAGGAATATATATAAAACTCCTATAAGAATGTCACCTTATAGGCTCATATTTAGAAAAGCATGCCACTTACCAGTTGAAATAGAGCATAAAGCTTATTGGGCTATAAACGAATTTAATTATACTTTGAAAGAACCTGGAGAGAAGCGTTTATTGCAATTAAACGAGCTTGATGAAATAATAAATGAATCTTATGAAAATGCCAAAATTTATAAGGAAAAAATGAAAATATGGCATGATCAGAGAATATTGAAAAGACATATTGAGCCTAGACAAGAAGTTTTACTATATAATGCAAAATTGAAATTATTTCCAAGAAAACTTAAGTCCAGGTAGTTGGGGCCATTTATTATGATAAAAGTCTATTCTTATGGAGTTGTTGATATTGAAGATCCAAAAACTCGAAGAATGATTAAAGTAAATGGATATTGATTAAAACATAATATAAGTAAAAATAGACCTACATTTGTGGAGTTCCTGATGTTGGATCAACCTGAGTAAAACATTGGACGGTTCTATGTTCTCTGTCCTGTGGGGACGATGAACAAATGTCATCCAATCCCATCTATTTGAAATGAACGTCATACATCAAACCGGACAGAGGAACCACATAGATGAGTGCAGTGGATCGCAGGCCACCTCAGCGCATACATGGAAAGTGCAAAGAACCGCAAAGCGCCACACTAACCTTCAACGCTTACGAGGAATGACGAGGCCTCGATGTGGTTATGTGGGAAATTCATATTTTTGAATTTTTAAAATCCGAAAACCCCTTTAAAGTTAAAAAAGTCATATCTTAAGAAATAAAAATCATAAAAATAAAATAAAAATACCATAACACTCAGCAAATAAAATAGAAATCAATAAAAATAAAATAAAAAATAATTAATATTTATTAGTTTTAATTTTTTAGAGATTATTCCCTCTATCATTAGACATGTTCCTTGATTTTCCAAAGTCAGAGGACCTCCCTAACACAAAATGCTTAATTTCCTATCAAAATTATAATAATTTTGAAAAATAATTATAAAAAATAAAATAAAAAGGAGAAAAATAAAAACCAAAATATAAATTAAAAAGAAATAATTAGGGCAGTAACACTAAACACTAAAATGACAATTTCCACCTCTGAAAATTTAAAAATGAAAAGTAAAACACTATGGGTAAAATTGTAAAATTGTAAATGCACTTTAACCCAATTTTTCTCCTGGACATAAATTAAACATGAAAATTAACTTAGAAAATCTCAAGATTACATCTTAATGAAAACATTAAATTAAATTATCAATTAAATAGGATAATTTCATAATTATCCCTTTAATTATGAAATTACCTTAATAACCAAACCTAAATTTTAACTTAGGTCTAACTCATCCTAGATGTAAGCCATCCTAAATTTATCATAAGTCTTAACTTAAGTCTAACCCAACTTAATTCAAATTTTAAAATTAACTTAGGTCTAACCCAACTTAGACCAAACCCAATTTAACTTAAATTTTAAACACGGCTTACGTCTAACCTATGTTAGGCCTAACTTAAGATACCTCAGACTAACTTGGGTCTAACCCAACTTAGACTCAACTTTGAACATAACTCAAGTCTAACCCAACTTAGACTTGACTTAACCAAATTCTAAACTTAACCCAAATTTATACTTAACTCAAGTCTAACCCAACTTATACTTGACTTAACCAAATTCTAAACTTAACTTAAACTTAACTCAAGTCTAATCCACATTAGACTTGACTTAACTAAATTCTAAACTTAACGTAAATGTTACTCATGTCTAACAAAAGTTAGAGTTGACTTAACCAATTCTAAACTTAACCTAAACTTAACTCAAGT
Source organism: Papilionanthe hookeriana x Papilionanthe teres (assembly GCA_022702705.1). NCBI lineage: Eukaryota > Viridiplantae > Streptophyta > Magnoliopsida > Asparagales > Orchidaceae > Papilionanthe > Papilionanthe hookeriana x Papilionanthe teres. The sequence continues at coordinate 46,532,331 of CM040438.1, forward strand.
CTAACCCAACTTAGACTTGACTTAACCAAATTCTAAACATAGCTCAACTTTAAACTTAACTCAACTCTAACCCCTTAGACTTGATTTAACCAAATTCTAAATTTAACTTAAACTTGATTTAAGTCTAACTTAACTTGAATTGACCCAACCAAATTCTAAACTTAGCTCAAGACCAACCCAAACCCAATTTAAAACTAGCCAAATTTAAACCAACTCGGGTTAAACTAACCTAATCTGGCTAACCCAAGTCAACTTAAATCAATTTGGGCTAATCTGACTATTTGGGCTAACCTGAACCAAACTTAAATCAATTTGGGCTAACCTAAGATAATCTGAACTATACTCAAACCAACCTGAATTAACACCAACTTAGCTTATAACCTATAAACGAATAAAGTTGTGGAGATTTTGACCTCTCATAAGAGAGTAAAAGCACACTTGACTTAAAAACACACTTTGGAGATAATATAGGCTGAAGTGCAAAATTTGTAGACAGAACAAAGACACTCTAATTATTACTAGAACTTAAATTTCAACCATAAAACATAAGACAATTTAAGAAGGAACTTTGAAGAAGGCAACCTATGACTGCTAGAAAATTTCCTTCTGATCATTCATGACTAATCAAACCACAAACCCTATTGACTCCGGGAGAACGAAACCATGAGATCTTTACTGGGTCATTTCAACATAAAAAATAAAATAAAAATAAAATATAAAAATTCAATTGGCTAAGAAGTCTTAATGAATCTAAAATTTTCAACTCCTTAAAATCGGAAAAAGTTATTAAAACTTGAATGAAACCCTGATGAATAAAGATCAATGAACGTAACTTTAACCCTGCTGCTTAGGTCTACGAAGATTTCTTGGATGATGCAACACATGAATGTTGACAAGAATCTTCCGCTCAGAGTAGTCTGTAGAGTAAGTAGGTCAGGGAACCCGACAACCCCGGGAGGACGGAAAGCCATGGGTATCTTGACCGGTTGTCTTAAATAAAAATTAATAATTAACTCATTAATACTCGAATAAATACATTTTTCTCTTATATTAAACATTCTAACTCTAATTTGAAAGACTTTTAAAATGAACTTTGTCCTTATATTTACTTTACATGTTATGCGGGTGTACTAACTCTATTTGGCGAGGCTGTTATAAATAAATGTATGTACTATAGTAACTAAGGGTTCATCATTTGAGTCTTCTTTTCTATTATAGAGTTAGGAAGTGTTGTGGTCAATTGATTATAAACATCCAAACTATTCAAAAGAAGATGAAACAAGAAGTGAAGGACGAACTTCAACTAAATCATCAACGGTAGTTCGGATGATGTCAGTTGATGAGTTCAACATAAAATAGGAATGGTACCCATATCGTCAGTTTCTCTATATTCATTTCATAAGCATGCTTACTTTATAAGCTAATATTACATTTTTTTCTTCTGCTTGGATTACCGGTAGGCTCACCTAAGGACTAAACCTTTTATCCCAAACGAAATAACTTCAACTTAATTTTTCAAAACAAAACTCATAACTAAAACTAATCCACATAAATCATTGCATTGACAACCATAGAAATAACATGCATTTAAGAGAACCTCGATTGATATTAAATAAAATTAAGTATAAATTCCTTTTCGAACTAGGAATATCAACAATAACTTGATCTGTAGACATATGCATAACATATTGGTCTTATTCCTTGTCTTTGGGCTCTCATTCATTGCACAAAAAGGGGTGATTTTACCTTTGAGGATTACTGCTTTATAGAGTGAGTTCTTCCTAAGCATATCAAATGACCTTTTGAACAAACCTTTTATGCATTAATCATAACCCATCACACAACTTGCCTTGATGCACTCAACATTAATCAAATACAACTAAACACTTGAGTGTGCGAGACATACAACATTTAAATTTTAAATCTCCAAAATATATTTGCATTAGTCTTAGAACATTATGCATACCATACATACGTAGACAACTTGATTTATAATCAAGCGTAAGATCTACTACTCCAAATAAATAACAACTTACCATATCCTGCTTCATTGAGACTGATCATGCATGGTTTTTAATGTGATTTCGTGGCAACCCTTTCTAAACAGGGTCACAAGCCCATTGCATTTTGATCGTTGTGTTTCTTTTATGTTAGGGTTCCAAAGTGTCACTTATCTTGGTGAATTCACCCTAGGACTCCAAGGTTGTCCGTCTAGTTACGATGTAAACCCACACCTTCAGGCTTTTGCATGATTGTATATCGTGTAGTATAAGTTCTAAAATTCTAACAAAACATTAGGCTGAGACATTAAATTTTTCTTCAGAACATCAAATGCCAAACTATAAGATAGTTCGGGACACTACTGAGGCTTCCTCGGTATCTCCGAATGTCTCTTACCTTTTCTCCCTTCAACTTTTGTTATTAATTGTTCAACTTCATACATTTTCTCATTTGGAAATCCAATGTCAAATTGTGGAAACCTCAACTTAAAAAATTCTTGAGGACAAAAACACAACTTTAATCAAGTGTTTTCTTAAGTAACTCTAGTTGCTTAAGATGTAACTAACTAAATGAGCTTGTCCTTATAGGAAGATGAAGACCCCATAACTAAACTAAACCCTATCTAGTCTTCAGATTAGAAGAGGAAACAATCTATCAAGTTTAAACTATAAGATAATGCAGATATCCAATGTTTTCTTAGTTCCAATAATCAAAACCATAATAAAATTGTTTTTCTATCTTTTAAGGTGGTTTACTATTTTCGATGACACGCTTGATTATTTGAACAACCAAAATCTTTGATTCCCCATGACATTTAAAAGCACCGTGTCGAAGAGAAATAATAAAACATAACAAACATGCAATTTTCGACAGCCAAAAGTATATGGTGATGTTTATGATGGTCACAATAGAGTTGGGTTTGATCTGAACCGAAATGACTCCTTAGTGCGAGAAAATGGAACACAAGTCTGAGTAGAGTGACAACCATAGACCAAACCTAAACTGATCTTTAATAGATCATCACTATAAAGAGAAGTAGTTTGATCGTCCATCCCAGCGACCCAAAGCTTGATAGTTGGATCAAAGACACATGTCTCTTGTAGCTAATTAAATTCACCGTGGGACATCCAGGTTCGGTTGCTCAAAGGAACTAATCTAAAGCCTTGGGGTGAGTATCAAGGGTCCATTAAAGTAGAGAAGAAAGACTGAGTAAAAATGAGAAGAGAAAGGAAGGGAAAAAGTAGAGGATGATTGATCTCAAGAACCTTATGCCCTTTATATATATAGAAAAACAGAGGAAGTTGAAACACATCGTAGGGTAAAAATGAAACTTTGTAGTAATTTCCTTAACACACTGACACCAGAATCTCATCGACACAGGACACAAGACAAGAAAATAAGTAATTCAAAAAAAGAGTTTAATTTACAAAAAAGCACTCGGAGGATAGTCCGAGACAAAATACTTTATAAGAGGACATGTCGCCACTTTGAATGAGATATAACGCAGCCAATGCAACCTCTTATACAAAAAATACCTTCAGAGCTTAACTAGTTCACCCGATATAACTCGAATTTGGCCTAGAGTATCATGGATCTCTTCCGAACATTTGACCTTATTCTTCCTTTCACCTTCGGCGTGATTCCGTCCTTTCGACTTCTCGAAAGAAAAACAAATCAGTTCTTTGTTGGGGTTATAACCCAATGATTTTGATATGTTCTCCATCACCACACATGAGAGTTGTCAAACTTAATGAAGGAATGACACTGAGCAGACTAGGAAAGAGAACAAGTCTCATAACACTCTATCTATAAGAATCAAAAGTGAGAAAATCAAAGGAGTTTGATAATTGTACTATTAATTGAAATTAAATGCGATATACTTTTTGCATTAAATTCTCTTTTTCTTATTGCAGCATCACTTTCAAGAAGTATATAAAAAAAAAACTAAAATATGTAAATAAAAAATGTGCAGTGTTGATCTTGAAGAGATCTAATGGTCCAGAAATGAAGAGTACGACGAAAACTAACCTATGAATAAGAGATCGTGAGGCCCACTTGACCAATCCGATCAAACCATACGAAGCAAACCGACGAGACCAAAAATCAACCGAACCACGAGATAAGCCAAAGATGACTAGAGAATACAAACATGGGTCACTCAACGAGAAACAAGATAAAAGTGTATCCAAGCCAACCACCACATGAAAGCCGATCTGATGTGATAACCCACTTTCCAATGAAACTGACCCAAGGAAATATCCAATTTCACAATATCTCCAACCATCCTAGGGAGTTCCGGAGGCTCCTCACTGGTTATTAAGGATCGACAAACATACTATATCAGCAGAGCAACCCACGCAGACAAAGTTTAGTCGACCGAGCTGATCCCACCGACACAAATCCGAATGAACTTAGTTGACCAAACCAGAAAGCTGAACTACGATGATGCCCCGCATACGTAAAATGTCATAACTACCTCGTAACGATCACCTTTAAAGTAACGACAAAATGCAATATTGTCATTGTACATCATCCTCTATAATTACGGAAATTATTTTATGCATCACACAACAATATCTTCTAATTATTTGGCTATTATTGAGGTGGATAGATTTTATCAATTGATAATTGTGTGAAACACTTCAAAATAAATAAATAAATAAATAAATAGAATATTACTAAAACAACACATATGCAATGAATTTAAATATTTTAATGTATTTTAAAAATTCTTGTGCAAATTGTTCTCATCAAATTTTATATATTTATATATCTAATATCTAAATTTTGCTTTTATATTTATACCATCTTTCTTTTTGTATTGATAAATCAAAATTTTATTATAATCTTTAAAATATTGCTATTTTAATTTTTTGAATGGTGAGAGGCTTTCTCTTGACAGGTAAGGTGGTATATTTGTAAAAATTAAAATTTTAGTGTTAGAAAAATAAATATAAAGAATTGACTGGTATCTATGTAAATCTTCTTAAAAGCAACTTTGGATTCGGGCACATTTTAATTATCCCTTGATTAAACAGTCATAAGAAGCTCGCGGGATTTGGCCGGAAAGGCCAATGTAAGCCGTTGCCGCCGCAATTTCTACTTCTTGGGCTAAAGACAGCATCAAAGCCTATTTTGAAGTTCCTAGTAAGCGATCTCCTGGAGATAATGAGTTCACTTAGCCTCAGTAGTGCCCTCATCGCACGAGGAAGTCCGAGGCTGCGCAATTCCTTGTTTGATAAGAGCAGGAGCTGCCATCCGAGACCCAAAACTTCCATTGTCAGAGCTTATGCTGTTACAAGTCTTGTTAAAACTCCGGCCACCGAACAGCCAGGCCTTTCATTTCCAATCTTGGTAAGTGCTTAATCTTCTGTGACTTGGGCTGTGGTTTTAACTCCAGAAAAATGCTATTTTGATCTTATGTGGATGTCTTTGTGGGTCTCTTTCTGCTAGAATTTTTAGTCTTTTCTGTGTTAGGGTTTATGAGGTTTTATGCTGTTAGGGTTTCTCTATCTTTGAATGATTGGATTGGAACGGGGTTTGTAGTATTTGAGCATGGATTGTGCTAAGCACTAGGTAGTGGTTGAGGATTTAAGAAACCATTTTGCTTGCATTCTTGAAGGTCTGCTGCTGGGAAAACATTTACGTACTGCGTGCGTACTTAAGAATGTTACATGTTGGTTATTCAGAGGGTATTAGCGGAGTATTTTCGTGTTCTATATCATATAACCTATATGTAACATATCTATAACTTCTCTGTAACCTCCCTGTATTTGTAGGTTACAGGTAGGTTACAACAATGTTATAGGTACGTGGCCGCCTCTTATTGGATGACGCACGCAAATTTTTCATGCTGCTGGGCTCAACTTTATTTCACTTTTTGGAAATTTAGATAAGTACCACCAATTTTTTCTATTTACATATCTATCACCAAAACTTTATATTTACATTTATAACACCGTGTCATAATCATACGTATTAAAATGTGTATTTCACTTTTAAAAAAATAGTAATAGTAGTATTTTTAATGTGATAAAAATTTAAGCGTTATGCATGTATAAATGAAAATTTAGATGTTAATAATGTTAATGGTGAGGGGTTGGGTGTTGGTTATCTCTAATTGAGTACATGCTTCTGATAATTGGTAGAAAAGATTAGGGAGACTCGTCTAGATGATTTGGTCACATTAAATATTGATCATTTGATGATCTGGTTAGGAGAGTAGATGTTTTAGATTCGATATGTTAAAAAGGACAAAGATAAATAAAAAATAATCTTAATTAATTAGAATTAAATGAAAACATATCACTCCATGGGACACAATGGAGAGAAAGGATTCATGCCCGCTTAGTGGGATAAAGGCCTGTTATTGTTGTTCTCGTTGGCATGCTTTTGAGAAGTATGACTAACATCTTGCTTGTACACTTTACACCAATTATGGCAATCCAATTCCTTTTCTTTTCTTAATATTTCTATGTACCATCTCAGAATTGTTCTTGCAATCCCTCTACTTTAGTTATTTTGAAAAATGTAATCTTTGATGGATAAGAGTGAATGAGAAGGAAAAATGTACAACGTTCAGAAGGAGAAAAAAAGGAGATACTTGATCAACAACAACAACAACAACAACAACAACAACAACAACAACAACAACAACAAAGCCTTGTTGACCTCGATTTCGGCGCGGTCTAGTTTTCTTCCTAGGATTTAGGATATAGCCTTAGGATTCTTCTTAGAACTTTAGTATGACACCCACTTTGTGTTAGAAGCCCGAACCACTTCTTTACTTCTTTTGGAGTTCTGTGTGTGTAGTTCTTGACCTATAGTACCTAGGAGGTCGGAACTAACACAAGGGAACTTTCCCATAGGACCTTTGAGCTCTAGGATGACCTTATGCATAATCTGCACCTTCGCGCTCAAAAATTTCACGATTCGGACGATCTTCACACAAAACTTTACAGCACACGTCACCTACGCTTTTAAACATTTCATAATTAATCAAACTGAAATCAAAATTTCAAAATGATCGACTACGAACTTAAAATTTCAGAAAAATCAAATTTGACGCGTTCTTGACCCGATCGTCGACGAGGTTGTCCGAACGATCCTGGATGACGAAACGGACTGCACCGACGCATCCGAAATGTTGAAATTACCAAGGAAAGACATGCACTTTGCCGGGGTCCCGAGCACGAATAAATGACACAAAATCTGGCGCATTTAAAGAAAATAAATTAATATAATAAGTTTTTTTCTTATTAAAGCCCTTCCCCCACCCGCCTAAATCCCTAACTCACGCACCCCGCGCCATTTCCTTTTCCCGCGAGTCGTCTGTGCCCTAGCTCCTCTCTCTTGGGTTCTGTCGAGCCTTCTCCTTCCTCGTGCCGCTTCGTCCCGGAGGGAAGCCTTAGCTGTGTCTCTTGGCTAGACATTCCCTCCACGCAAGGGGGGATTGACCTGTCACCTATTCTCGTGACGTGATGTTCGAACCCCTCCTTTCTGAAGCCGCGAGCTTTCTCTTCTCGAGCATTCTCCTTTGTCGCCCCTGCTGCGACTCTCTAGCCTGTTTCTTGCATTCGGTTTACCCCTAAGTGAGTGTTGGTAAGCTCTTCCCCCAACCTTGTGCTATAAAATCCTCATTTGAGGGAGTCTTTTGGGTTGGCCGAAACTCTTGGAGAAAAGGGAGGTGATGCCGGATTTTTGGTTTGCTCGAGCTCCTTGTTTGCTCTACTTTTTGTTAGGTTTGTCGGCCTCCTTGCTGGCTCACTCGATACTTTTGCTTGGTTGTTTGTTTGACCACTAAGGTATAAACGTTTTGCTTCCTGGCTTGACATTCTTGTTTGTTTGAAGGTTTTTTTTGTGGCAAGGTTTAACTAGCTAGCCTATTAGCATCTCTTTTCCCTTCTTGTTACAAGTTCTACAATCTCTTGTTTTATTGAAAATGACATCAAATACGTATGATTTTGGTATTAGATTTTAGTTTGAGGTTTTGAATAGCATGCTATACTTTCTTTTACTAAAACTTATTTGGGCTTAATGTGTTCCACTTGGCGGATTTGAGGGTTTACATCTTTATAAGGTGTGCGCGTGCACGGGTGTGGTATTATCCTGCTTCCTAACTCTAATGCACGGTTTTATGCATGTTAAAATGTGATGCGTTGCTTAGCTTGGGGCAGTAAGTTGGCTTGTTATGATTTTTTTTTTTTTAAAAAAGAAAAAAAAGGAAGGGAAGAAAGGTGGGGGGATGTTTTGGCTAGCCTTGATATGGAGAGGTTTGATAAGGCTTGTTACTTTGCCCTCATTCAATTAATTTCTTAGCTTTGATGTTTACTCTTTTAAAACTTCTTATTCACAAATGGTATCATGGCATGTGAAAGTAAAGGCAACATGGTAGTTTGGAGGGGCTAAATCTCACATTCATGTTTTATAAATATTGATGCTTTTCTTTTACCTATGTTGTAGTTTCTTTGGAATGTTGGAGTGCCTATTTAGAAGATTCTTTACTTGCTAGCTGTTTGGTAAAATTTTAGTACTATTTGCTAGTTTCAAACGTGGCTATTTGGGCTAAATCTTGTTGGTTTGGTGAGGGCCTTGAGAGGCTCCTTTGTAGGCTTGAAGTCTGGGGTCCTTGGCTCTCTACTTGGGCCACGGTTTTGCAAGGCCTGGGGGAGGATTGGGAAAACTTAACATGATTTGGGGCTCCTTTGTACCTTGTTGAACTCGTTGCTATGTCTTACGACAATCTCGGTTTTGTCTTTGATGTGGCTCTGTTTTGGCATTTGACTGGGCTCGGTTTTTTTTTTTTGGCTTTACTGGGCTCTTTCCCTAGCTTGTTGTGTGGCTCGATTTTGCCTTTGGGCTGGCCCTGTGTTGAGCAGGTTGTAATCTCGGTTTTGGCTTTGTGGGCCTCGATCATGAGCGTGTTAGTGGTTTGGGTTTTGAGTTTATATGTCTTGGTCTTGGACAGGGGATAGCCTTGGATGTTGGGCAGCTTTGAGCTGTTGGAGTTGGAGGTTCTTAGTCATACTTTTTGGAATTTTCCGATATTGTCTGATGTATTACAATTTGGAGTATCCTGTTGAATCGTGTGTAGTCACTCAAATTGTGTTTTTGGTTTATCTTGGGGAGTTTTGGTTTGTCATCTCAAGAAGAGGAAAATGTTCCTTCCAGGAGATTCACCATGTCTTTCTGGGAGGGTGTGGAGTCCTTGGGTCCTAGGTTTTGTGAGGATTATCGGGGCATTGTTGTCGGTAGGTTTTAGCTGAGTCTGTCGGGTTTGAGTCGTCAGGGGGTTCAAGATCGTTCGTTTTACGCGGCTTTGAGGATCGATCCCCTTCTTTTCTCCGTACTTTTAGGTGGGTCGTCTCCTCCTCTCTCTCTCCCTTTTTTTTTCTTTTCTTTTCTTGCTTCTTGGTTGGATTAATGCACTTATGTACAAAGCATAAGTGCGCACGTATAATCCTTTGCTATATGTGAACCATCAAGCAAGACTGTAAGTAGGATGATTTGCGGTTTAGGGCGTTGATGACAGAACCACCTAGGTATGTCTGAGAAGTTCTAGCACAATCCTGACTCAGTGACCTTAAGAGGATGAGGGATTAACAATACCGCACCTCTAACATTTAATAAAGGGTTACCCTTTTCTTTTACAGGTAGTCGGAAGTTCCAGCCTGACGATTTGACTGACTCATCCACCTTATTTTTAGTGTAGGAAAATTTCTTTAAACATAAGTATACACAGAAATATTTCAAATGTTAAACAAAGTCGAAAATGTTTTTCCTTAAGTTAAGCAAAATAAAAATATTTTCTTTTAAGTGAACGATAAATCAAAATTTCTTTTGAAAAAATGAAAACTTTTCTAAATATGTTCTGAAAATTCACGGGTTAGTCTTATGAATCAGGTCAGGGATTAACTTTCGCTATGATTTTTGGGCCGGTAACCTTTTACCTAGGGTTGGATCACGCATGCATGGTGATTCATTGGGGTCCAAAGGTCTTGATTCTGAGTCCTTTCCACAATCATGCTTACGGTCCTTTTCGGGCTTTCTGTATGTTTCATACCATTTTATTTGAGTTTTCATGGGGCATCTGCGACTTTCTTTAGGCTTTCCATGTTTTTCTTACGATTTTTCTCGACTTTCCTCAAGTTTTCTTTTTGCATTGTCATTTATTCTTCTGTATATAAATACATGTTCGCTAAACCCATCACAATACTTGCTCGCTTGTACTTATGGTTTTGATACCATTTGCAGGAAATAGCAGACCCGTCAGATATACAGATTCTTTTTATGTTTACAGCAGTTTACTTTATTGCACATACTACTGCTTTCCTTTACTATATATTTTACTGCATTTACTTTACTACTGTTTTTCTTTATTGCACATACTACTGCTTTCTTTTACTATACAATTTACTACGTTTCCTCTGCACTGCTTCTCTTTATTGCATTTTCTTTTATTTACGTGCATCATACCTTTTAGAATAAGAGGTCAGTAGCCTGGTTTTATAGGAGGTGCCCAAAAACAAATCACCATGTCCACCCTAAACTTTTAACTTAAAACTCAATACTGCTACAACATGAAGCATGGAGCAAAACTTCGAGGGCAACATGACAAAGATGCAACGGACGGAGAAGGATGATCTACAACAGCAAATAAGTCTACACCAGTTAAACCTTTCTGTAGTTTAAATTACAAATCATAGAACTTCGAGGTAGTCCGCCTAGTGCGACATAAATTCTCACTTTTTCTTTTAGGCATTTGCACAACCATGTTGTGCAATCTAAGCCCGAACTCGCCTTAGGATTCTAAGGTCGTCGTTCGATACGACGTAAATTCTCCTATCTTCTAGGTTATTTGCATAATCAGATATTATGCAAATGTAATTCCTATAGTTAATAATTAACAGGATAGAAATTTAAATAAATTTGCTTCCAAAATTTAAAGCCCAACAATAGGATAGTCTGGGAAGTTATTGAGGTTCGTCTCTATTTTGTGACTCCCTACTTTTCTTTCCTTTTGATTCCAGAAATAAGTGTTCCTATTTGGTCTCTTTCCTACTTGACTTTCCTACACATTACTTTGAAAACCCTAACATTTGAATTCATGAAGAAAAGATACCTCTGATCATCATCGAGAGTTCTCTTAGGTGAATTCGATCATTTGAGAGGTAATTGACTATAGGGGTTTGATGCTATAAAGTGTTTTAAGAACCCAAGCAATATAACCCTAACTAATTTTTAATATTAGACATGAGAATTTGTCGGTCGAAATAAAATGTTCGCAGATCATAACAGATGTCATAAATTCTGTAGTTTATTTGATCGAGCCATATCATCAAATAATGTGTTATTCTTCGGGATAGGTGCATTGCTTGCGATATTGTGCTCGTTTATTTAAACTACTAAATGAATGAAATTCATCCATTCTCATTTTTTAAAATTTAAAATATTATTTTCAAAATTCAATATTAAAATTAAACCAATAGCCTATTTTATATTTTCTATACTTTTCAAAAGTTAAAGTCTTCATTTTTAACAGCCGACAAGCCTTAATCCCACTAAGTGGGGTCGGCTGCATGAATCCTTTTTCTCCGTAGCATCTTATTTAGTGTCATATTTTCGTTTAATTCTAATAAATTAAGATCATTTTTTTATACAATAAGCCCAAATCTTCCTAGGTCTACCTCTGTTTTTCTTAACATAAGTCGAATATAAAACATCTACTCTCCTAATCGGACATCAGATAGTTGACGTTTAATGCGACAAAACTATCTAAGATGACTCTGTAATTTTGTCCGTCACAGGAGCTACACCAACCCTATCACAGATATAAATCATGTCGCATTTTGTCTCGAAGTGTAAAGCCACTCATCCACCTAATCATTCTCATCTCAGCAACACTTAACTTAGTATTATGCTTCTCTTTTAAAGGCCAACATTCAACACCATAGAGAATTGCAGGTCTCACCACCATCTTATAAAATTTTCCTTTTAGTCTAAGCGGTACTTTTCTAACACACAATTGGCCAGAAGCATTCCTCCACGTCAACCAATCAACTTGAATTCTACTATTAACTTCCCCATCTATATCACCATTGCTTTGAACAATAGACCCGAGATATCTAAATCGTTCACACCTTTTAATAATTTGATCACCCAAAGTTACACTTCTGTCACTAGATCTACTATTACTAAAATTACATTCCATGTATTTAGTTTTAGTTTTACTCAAATGAAGGCCTTTAGACTCCAATATAGACCTCCATAATTCAAGTTTTTCTTGGACTTTTTCTCTCGTGTTATCCACAAGAAGGATATCATCAATGAAAAGCATACACCAAGGTATATCCTCTTGTAGATGTCCAATAAGACCAACAAAAAGATATGGGCTTAAAGCCGATCCCTGATGTAATCCAACAAAAATAGGAAAATATTTGGTCAATCCTCCTTCAGTTCGAGCACAAGTAACAGCTCTGGTATACATATCATTAATGACTTGAATATAAGTCATATCAACACCTTTCTTCTCAAGAACTCTCCAAAGGATATCTCTTGGAACCTTCTCGTCAGCTTTTTCTAAATCAATAAAAATCAAATGTAGATCCTCCTTATTACCTGTGTACTTCTCCATCAAACCTCTCAATAAATGTATAGCTTCCATAGTAGACTTGCCCGACATAAAAAATACTATATCATGCTCTATTGCAAACTTGGTACAAAGGGCCCATTTTTATAGGCAAGTTTGCAACTTTTCATCCTTTCACCTTCTCATTAATTCAGTAACTCTTGCCTTCCTTTATCTAATATATGCATAAAACTAAGGGCTATTTGTTAAATATGTGCATCAAGACTCTTTCAAACAATGTACTTAGAAGACTAAAAGACAATTATTGAAAAATACTAAAAGTCATTCGTTATTTTGAGCATTTGTTTTCTAATTTAACAGTCCCCTAAATTTTATAACCAAAACCTGTTCCATTAACCTTTCCAATATGTTTTCAATTTGATGATTTGTTCTAATATAAGAGTTTTAGTGAAAATGTCAACAAATTAATTTACAGACCTGTTGTAATCCAATTGGATTTCATTCAATTTTATTTAATCTCTTATAAAATGGAAGCGAATGTTGATATGTTTGCTCCTTTCATGTTGCATCAAATTCTTTGTCAAAGCCATTATTGATAGTTTATCCCAATAAACTTTTGTTGCTTGACTTTGTGGGCACCAAATTTTCTTTAATGACTTACTTAGACATTTTGCATGATGCAGACTAAATGATGCAAGAACATATTTTTTTTCATACATGCAGCAAGGACATTTGTTTTTTTTTTAAAGATAAATGCTGTATTACCCATGTAGAATATAAAAGTTTTCCTTTGATCATCAAGAACTCCACCCCAGCCACCATCCAAATAGCTAACTACATGAAGCCCATTTGAAATAGAATATGATAAGCCATGACATACTATACCTTTGATATAATGTAGAATTCTCTTGGCTTCTTTTTAGATACGCAAAAATTGATTCATTTATATTGACATTCAAGTTGAATTCCATATAAAGTGTTTGGCCTTGAGCATGTTAAATAACATAAGCTCCCAACTAAGATAATCAGTATCCAAACAAACAAGATACCTCTGTTATTCTGTATCTTCATATAAAGAGTACTTTCATAGAGATTGCTTGATTGAGCCATCAATTTTTGCATTCTAAGTTGTAGATGCTTGTTTTTTTTTAATAGTACTTTATTCAACCTATGTTCTTTTGATTCATGGCTCAATTTTATATTATTTAAGTGTGACTCAACATGTCATTTAAAAAAAAATAACCATTAAGAAGTAGATGTTAAATCAATTTGGAACATAATTGTTTTTTAACAATTGAATGTACAAATAGTTTCCTTTCAAATTACAGCGAAAATACCTTGTCATATCTGCTTTGCCATTTTTCTTGCATCTTTTTATCACAATCTCACTTTATATGTTTTTAGCTCACCTTGTATATTCTTCTTTGTTCTATACACCCATTTTATGACTTATGCCTTTCGTACTTAAGGAACCAATATTAGTTATTGTACAGGATTTTTATAAAGGTCCTTGATCTTCTCATTTTTCGCACATTTTTTTTCCTTTATTCTAGTTTGATAACTTCAATTCTAAAGAGTAACCATTTATAACAAAAAAAAAAGACGTAATTCATTTATTTTCCCATAAATCTTGCTTAAAATTTTTGTCTCATGTGGTGTTGGGTTATCATAGAAAGATGGCGTGGAAAGTTTTAGTAGAGATATTTGTTAAAGCCCTGAATCTCCATATGTATATGTCCTTGGTCTTGAAAAATTTTAGCTTTCTTGTGCTAATCCAATCTCCCTTCATTTAGCAACACATTTTTATGTATATCAATTTTAGAATTATTGGGATCAAATAATATGTTGAATTTTATTTGCATATGATGAAAGCTGTCTGTGACCTATTTTCATCTAGCTTAAATCTCATATTTTGAAACATGGGCATAAGTGATGCTGTCAAAGCCTTTGAGTTAGAGATATTTGGCTATGTTTCTATCGTGCTTTTTTTGGTGTCATGTTCATCACACTTGATTTAGAGCAACGATTGAGATGTATGTGCGATAAGTACCTCTTTAGTTCATAACTCCTTTGGCATGCTATTCTTTTGTGCTTCACAACTCGTTAAGAAGAATGTGATTTTTCATTGTCATGATACTATTTTGTTTGGGAGAAATGAGGTTGTTTATTGATTGCTGATGCTATGCTTGCTATAGTAATCTTACAATGTTTTTCGCGTGAACTCCTTATTCTGATATGATCAGCTGAATTTAATTGAGCAGCCATTTTCTTATTCTACAAATCATTAATACTTCTTGAGCATATTAAAGGCTTATTATTTATCTTATAAAAAATGCGTTTTATGTATAAAATCAGTAAAAGTATGAGAATAATGATTTTACCAATGATGCTGGGGAAATTGGTTTGCAAACGTTCCTGTAAAGTAATTTGAGTGGAATCTTTGCTTTAAACCTTACTTTATGAGGAAAACTTTTTTTTTGGGTTATTATCTTTAGGATACACCCTTCGTAAAGTTGAGTTGGACGATTTATTTTTGGTAAGCCATACACTAATTTCCTACTTGACATGATATTGACATATTAGAAGTTAAGATGCTTAAGCTTCAAAAGTCATAAACTTGTATCATTTCTTACATAATCTCTTAAAAACTTCTCACACCAATGCTTATGTTGGGAGTAAACCTTCTATTCTTTCTTGGCTATGCTTGAGTAATTAACTCCTTTGTGTTATTACTGATAGAGGGCTATTTCCTTTTAAGTGCATGTCATAGCCTTCTTCAAATAATTTCCCCAAGCTTAAGTTATTGACCTATCTTGTTTGGAACATAATTAATATTTAAAATTAATTGTTGACTTCCTTTTTCAAGAAGTATAATATATTTACCTTTTACATTAGATGAACCTTCGTGGAATCATCAGTATAGTGTTAGCTCTCCATCTCTTCTAACTCTACAAACATGGTTAGGTTGCCATACATATGATTTTTGTTCAGATATCCAAATACTAATAATTTTGTTTTTCATCTTCTTCTCCTTTGTAATTCTAGTTATATAAACAGATATCCTTTATTCACAACAATGTTGGCTCTTTCTATTAATTTTTTTATCGTTGTTATTATATCATTGAGAAGCATAATGTTAGAATTTATTAAAAGCATAACAATGGATTTGATATTTGTTATAAATATAGTTCTTTGGCTGCCTTCTTAAATGCCCATCATTTGAGCTTCAGTTTCCTTCACCACCACTTTCATTTTCGCCATAGCTACGACCACATTCTTGGCACTTGCATATCCGTGAACATTTTTCTAATCATGATCACATCCAAAATCATGGCCACGACCGTGATCACTTGAATTTTTATCAACTTTGAAATCTTATTTGTCATTTTTTATTTATTTATTTTTTTTAAGAAAATGCAGCGCTAAAGATCAAATTCCTTTCCTTGAACTCATTATATTGAGGATGGAACATTTAACACTCATTTAGTCTGACATTTTTCAACACTTGCTTGGTTTTTATGGGTTTCTTAATGCCATTTTTTCTTATTGTTCTTTCATTATTAATTTACTATCAAGGGACCTATATACGTCGATATGTTCAAATTTATAATTCATCTAGTATAGAATTTTGTCTTTTAGTCGGGCATCCTATGTAGTTAATTAAACCATAGTCAAAATTCTAATGAGGCAATCTTTAATGGGTTTTGACTTTTTCGGTGCTCTGAATTTGTCTTAAAGTTTTTGGGGGTGAATCTTTTTTACCTTCTTTACATTTATATAGGCACTATAAAGGATACTAAATTCTTTTTTGGAGTTAGTTGCGCCAATAATGGTTTTAAATTTGTCTTCATCATACCATGGTGGATGAGAAAGAGCATCTTATTGTCTTTCTAGAGTCTTGTAATTGCTCTCTTTGGCTTGCTCTTAGAATGGCTTCATCTTAAGGATTTTCATAGCTTTTCTCCACTACCTCCCAAGAATTTCAGGTACAATATACATAGTTGGATACTCCATTTCTGTTAGTTCTCATTAATGAGACTAGGCATTTTTTGTAGCACGTAACTCTTTTTATCTCCTATGAACACAACTCTATGACGACTTCAATAGAGTTTGGTGGATGAGAAGTAAAACGTGTAATGCTCCCAAGGTTGAAGAGAGTAATCACACCAAGCAAGAAAAAATTCTATTTCTTTATTACTTCAAACATTCTTGCCAAACTTAGTGCATAGGGCTCCTTTCTCAAGGTAAGTTTGCAACTTTTTATATTTTAATTCATGCTCTACATTTCACTTTTCCATCATCTAATGCATGCATAATACTAATGATTGAGATTATTGTAGTAAGTCTCTTTGGAACCATGTACTTATGCTAAACTACTCTTCATGAAACATACTAAATGCTGGCTCACTATGTTGTTTTTTTGTTACGAAGCAAATGTTTTTTCTTGAAAATTGCTTGCTCGTCCCTTTAATGTCATCTAAATTCTTTTAGCCAAACCCTCATGCTCAATCTCTTATTTTTCTCTCAACCTATGATCACCGACTTCTACCATTTTATTTTTCTATTTCTAGCATATTGTGTCATGCCATTCCATGTATTTGAAACTGAACATAATTTCTCTTTTTTCTTAGTTTTGGATTCAGTTGAAGAATAACAGAAAGTACTTTGGTTGTATAGTTTCTACTCGACATAGTATTTAAATTTCCATTACGCTTTTCATTGGAAATGTTTATAGCAAGTTCTAAGGAAAACCAGTAATGTGCTTGATAATATTAGCATCTTATATAGATGCTGAATTCATGCAGAAAAAGTATCTTTTGATTTCATAATTTTTTTGTCAATCAGTATCTTCATATTTCTCTTAATCTTGCCATTTAAATTTACCAGATAAATGGGTGTGCTGGAAGAATGGGCACGGCGGTTGCTAATGCAGCAGTTTGTGCTGGCCTCCAGTTAGTTCCTGTAACATTCAGCAATTTGGAGAAACCGAATAGAACTTTACAAATTGGTAATGTAGAGATTATGATCCACGGTCCATCTGAAAGAGAGAGTGTCCTATCTGCCGTATATAATGAATATCCCAATGTTATTGTGGTTGACTATACAGTTCCTGATGCAGTGAATGGTAAACAAAACTTTTGCTTTATTATATTCGCTATATCCTCTCTTTTATTGCCCGCTTATTTTTTGCTGTTGGAGCTATACACACTATTTGCCACATTTAAGGTTCCAATATTGTTCTGATATCCATTAAGTTATTTGCCTATATATATATAAACATTATTCTGATCTCCACTAAGTTGTTTGCCTATATATATTATATATATATATATAAGTTGGAGACAATTTGAAGTAGAGTAAGAGACCATCTGATATATTGCATCTTGTTAAGAACCATATTAATTTTTACCCTTTTATCTATCTAAAAGGTATTGGTTGTGCTTGTTGGATTATGACGTACTGCTTGAATATTTTTATGGCGAGTTTAATTTTACCTTAATGTATTTTGATTCTTTTTGATGTATTCGAGTCATTTTAGGTCATGATTCAGGCTAGATGTTATTGAGTTTTGGTTGGTATATTGTGTCTCGAGTTTAATGTTACTTTCATATAAACATTTAGCTGGCCTGCAGTATTTTGGTATCAAAGCAAATTAATCAGTGCTTTACTTTCTATTTAGTGTATTATCTCTCATTTTTCATTTTCCTTTTGGGTAATGGATCCCTTATTAGGGCTGAACTTTAGATCACTAGTGCCATGCAATTTTAATTTGTTATCAATAATAACTATATCATACCAATCTCATGCACCATGACTTGCATTGTCGGATCCAAGTATTAAAAAAAAAAAAAGATAAAAAAAATAAAACGAATCCCTTACATCATAGGCAACATGACCTAGAACCTTATATTGGACACTATGAGAAAGGTATATGAGCCAATCATCTTGATTCAAATCCTCCACAGCTAGGGCTGTAAACAAGCCAAGCTTGAGCGAGCTCAGGCTTGGCTCGTGTTCGGCTCGTTCGAAATTGGCTCGGCTCGAAATCGGCTCGTGTTCGAAATGGCTCGTGAAACAGTGTGTTCGTGTTCGGCTCGAATAATATTTTACTGTTCGTGTTCGGCTCGTGTTCGGCTCGAAATTGTACTCGTTAGAATAAAAAATTATTATAATAATTTTTAATAATTTTTTTAAAAAATATATATTAATAATTCTATTTAAAAATTTTTCGAAAAGAAATTTCATACAAAAATTCAAGACATTTATTAACTAAAAAAATTGATAATAACAATTAACGAATTGAATACAAAATTTTACACAATAAGAATATCAATATTATTTATAAAAAATTTACAAAATAAGAATCAATTTATTACAAATTTTATCATTTACAAACTCCGTAAGAGTACAAAATTACAAATAAAATCTCAAATTTCATAATTACAAAATTTTATACAAAATTTTACACAATAAGAGCCGCACTAATATCTTTTTAGGAGCTTTTTTCGAGAGCCGCACCCGCACTAATAATTTGAGAACAAGAGCTTTTTTCCGAATCAGAATCGTAACTCCTGTAAGTGTGGAATATACCACTTAAGTGAGATTTCGAGTAAACCGTAAAAAAAAACATTTACATACATACCACCCAATTCCTACGTAATATAAGCATACGAATAGTAGCTGCACTTATCTTTTTAGGAGCTTTTTTCGGTGAGTTTTTTTTTGTGAGTCGCACTAATAATTTGATACTGGCGAGCTTTTTCCGAATCGTTTCTCCTGTAAGCGGAATATACCACTTAAGCTGAGAATCGAGTAAACCGTAAAAAAAAAACATTTACATACATACCACCCAATTCCTATGTAATATAAGCATATGAAAATTCGTGAGCCGCACTTATCTTTTTAGGAGCTTTTTTCAAGAGCCGCACTAATAATTTGAGGCCGATGAATAATTTGAGAATGAGTGAGCTTATTTCGAATCAGAATCTATCTGTAAGGGAATATACCACTTAAGCGAGAATCGAGTAAACCGTAAAAAAACATTTACATACATACCACCCAATTCCTATGTAATATAAGCATATGAATATTCCGAAATTAAATAACATTTACAAACATACCACCCTATTCTTATGCATCGACAAAAACAAATGAAGTAGATATTCCAAGAAAACATTCAGCCAAGTAACAAATGCCTTTCCAAAGCTTCAACATAATAGAGCTCAGCTTTTCCATAAGCTTATAACCATATGAGCGGTAACATGTAGCTTAACTTTCCAAAGCTCGAATACATTCCAAGAAAAACATTCACCAAACAAAAGACATTAGAGAAAATAGAAGCTCACCGAAAACTAACAACCATTACCACTAGAGTACAGAGACAAACCTACTCGTAGAAAAATAGAGTACAAATGCAACACTACGCAGTAGAAGCAGCTTTCCAAAATAAGTACGTAAAAAATGAGAAAAGAAAACAACATTACCAACCAAAGATCACCGCACCATCGAGAGAAAATACAATTTCATCATCCCGTCGCGATCATAAATAATGATTAAGCTCCTTATTAGTAAATATAAGAAAAATTTACATACATACCAAGATACCACTCAATTTTCGAGTATTGAAAAATGCTCAATATGAGCTTCAGGATTCACTAACTTTTAAGCCAACTAATCAATTTCCATCATTCCACTTAATTCACATATTCTCATAAAAGTTATTTGTGTTTCAACACAAAAGATGAAGCAATAACTAATTAATCAATCTGGGAAGAAAAAATATAATCGGATCGAACCACCCATAAATCCACTTGCTTTTAACTATGCCATACAAGACATACCACCCGCACTATGGACCACAAAAGGCGATATTCCCGGATCTACACTAGTACAAACCTATTCAAAATTTTGTATGTAAGAAACCATACCGATATTTTTTACTGAACCCAATTCAGCAGTAATTGGTTAATCGACTCAAACTTTAGTGGTGAATGTAGACCCAAAAGATATCTCAGTTCAACCTCAAGTCAACTTGGCTACAACAACAACATAAGAGACAGGAACTAGAAGAGAAGTTGAATTTTAGACATCTTTACATATTGTTATCTCAAAATGGTTGCAAACACATGTTGCTTTCCAAAATTAAGATTAACAATACTCACTTCAATTAAATTTATATACTCTTATCTTAAAATGGTCGCAAACTCGTGTTGCCTTCCAAAATTAAGATTAAGAATAATCACCATAAGCAAATTTATATACTCTTATCTTAAAATGGCTGCAAACTCATGTTAGCTTTCCAAAATTAAGATTAAGAATAATATTATTTAGTTTTCAAGAATAAAGAATCATAAAATTCAAGAATCGTAAAGTTCAAATAATAATACAAAGAATACGTAAAAATTCTATAACAATTATACTATCAAATTGCTTTCTTAATATGCTACCTACGTACCACGATAGCTAAATGGATAGACAATTCATTATAAATGTTCTTCATGTGTCAAAGGAAACCCATCCTTCAGATGACTATATTACCATCCTTCAGTGACTATATTACTATCCTTTAGTAAGCAAAGTTCCCAACGTAACATTATTGCCAATATAAACAAATTTATGCATATAGTCTCCTGGATTATTGTAGAAACTCTCGTCATTAAACACCAAATATCAAAGGAAAACTAAGTTCAACAATAATACAACAATTAAGCTTCAAAGAACAAATAATAATATAATCCCCCAATAAAACATCTCCAAAGTTCAATTGAAGAAGTGCCAACATTTAGTTGTCGAATGAACATGTTCGAACCTTCTATCAATTTAATTTGTAAAGCCACTCAAGTTGTTCCTCCTCAATTAACTCTCGTCGACACAAAAGATAATTTAAAGTTCAAAGAATAAGAATATAACATGTAAGCGTACACACACACTAAAACCAATTATTCATAGAAATTACCAAAGGAGTTTTAAAACCACTCTGCAAGATCTAATCCAACCTGAAGAAAGCATATTAATGCATTCACCGTATCTAGCCGAGAGTGAACTTCAAAAATCGTTTAAGTACTCTTCGACCAGTACTAAATGCCGATTCCAAGAATCGTTGTTATTAGAATCGATAATATCTCTAGCCATTTTCGACAAACATGCGATATTCGAGAGTGTTCAACTTCCACCACTCAAGAATATCAAAATTTTCATCATTTGCCAAATAAAGTCCCTCCTCGAGATACACTCAAGATCGGATTTCGATGGTCGAATAGAACCAGTTGCAACAACAAAATCAAGAAATGCAAGCATGCAATTAAAACGTCCGTAATTAATAGAATCACTAAGCAACTTTGAAACATCGTCATTCGTAGAATTTGAATCTAAGAATATCAGCTTGC
Source organism: Papilionanthe hookeriana x Papilionanthe teres (assembly GCA_022702705.1). Classification (NCBI taxonomy): domain Eukaryota; kingdom Viridiplantae; phylum Streptophyta; class Magnoliopsida; order Asparagales; family Orchidaceae; genus Papilionanthe; species Papilionanthe hookeriana x Papilionanthe teres. The sequence goes on from CM040438.1 coordinate 46,554,306, forward strand.
ATAAGAATTGTAAATATCCCACAAAACATTTTCAATTTGTTGGATTTTAGAGTCTGACTCTACTCGATGTGTACAAACCGGCAAAACTAAATCTGAATGAACTTCATTTTCAATCGTGGTCTAAAACAACCGCTACAGTACATTAAGCAGATCACACTCACCCCAATATTTATCAAATTTTCCTCGCATCGCAAAAGCCATGTTTCTTTTAAACTCATCGTAGGACGTCGACTCATCAAGCAACAATTTCTTTATATGCATAACGACGCGTAGAAAAATATTCGAAGTGGGTAGGAACTACCATAAATCATGTTAGTCACATCATTAAAAACAACAAGAAATCGTCCGATTCTTTCATATTTATCCCACTCTATCTCTCGAAGCGCAACCAACTAAAGCTTATTATCTCGATCCGCAAAGTGAGTGAACACGTTACGAAAAATAATAAAGCAGATTCAAGCATTAAGAATGTCGAGTTCCATCTTGTTGGAACATCAATGCACAAACCCTTCATTGTTGATATCCCTAATTATCCCGGCTATATCAACAAACTTACGTAACCTCGCCGCGACTTCTTAATATACTCGATAGCTCTCTAACGTTATAAATGATATCTCGAATCTCTTTCTAGCCTAACTCGCACCATAAGATTTAAAATACGCGCACAACAACGAACACGAAAGAAATGCCCCTTAAAATGCAGCTTCCTCTGCCATAAAATTAGAATAGAAAGCAATGCAACTCGCAACATCATTATTACTAAGATTGCTCTAAAGTGATAGTAGATACTTTATCTCGTATCTTCCAATCTAACAAGAATGAGAAATCGCATCACAAATAAAAGTACTCGTATGTGGTGGATCCAATTCAACGAAATTAATGATTCGTTTTTGCATCTTCCAAGAATGATCAATGTAAGTGAGTCGTTAGACACATATATCCAATAGCTGATCGAAGTTCAACAATCGATGTCAAAGAAAATCACGTGAATATCCGTAAATTATTTTTTCAAATTTGTCTTTCTCAATGTCATAAATCTTCATACAATCGCTTGATTGTATTCCTCGAAACTTTCACATAATTCTGGATTCAATGATTTCAAAAGAAAGTTAAACCAGGTATGCTCAACAATATTAAATTGATACTCATGCACGATAATCATTTTAACAATTATCTCTCACTTTATATCGATAGTAGCTTTTGGATCATGAAATATGTGGATATCAACATCTACATCAACATCGATTAGCATAAAATTTAACAATTTTTGCCTTTTTTCAAGAATATCACCTGGTTTCCTCGTTTTTGCTTTTATTCGTCCACACTCCCTAACATGACGTAGAAGTTGAGAAGTAGCTTCGCTTTTAGCATTTTTGAAATTTAGATCGACAACATATGTATCGTAATAAAGAAGTTCGGACCCTCTTAATCCAGAATGTTGTCTCTATAAAATACTTCCACACCGTCGACTTTCTCTTCCTACCATTTTTCATATCAACATCTTCACTTTTATTATCAAGGACAAGATCGCGACGCACTATTTCCTGCCCAAGCGCTTTCTAAAGTAAGAACGACATTTTCGTTGCTATTATGAGCTTCGGAACGTCTAGCAACTTATCATCGGATGATCGAGATCGTGGAGGATTTAATTCGTACATATTTGTACGCTACATGAAATCAAAAACACATATTCAAGCATTACTTTAAAAATCAACTAAAGGAAACTCGAGATATGAAGATGACTTCGTATGAACCGCAACACATACTCGTATCGAATCCCTTTATTAAAAATAAATAGATGTTAAAAGATATTATACGTAACGCTTATAAGATAATAAATATGCCCTTTCATAAAAAAACTTGATGTGTGAGATTTGATCGAAAGGAAACCATGATAATAAATAAAGAGGCTTCATAACGAAAGCGGCATACTCTCTTTATGAGATAAGATAATAAATCCGCCATTTCATTAACAGCTTTGCCCCAATCCTATTTCAAAAATCTCATATGCCCTTTCATATCCGAATTGCTCGGACAAAGCATTTTAGGCAAGAAAAACTCTTTAGGGAGTGAGAGAGTAAGAGAAATATAACTGATGAAACAAGTCTAACAAAGCATTTTAGAGCAAGAAAAACTTCTATCATCAGCACAACGTTATTTAGTATGCATCGACTTCAACGTCAACTACCATAATTGCAATACTCATGAATGGATCAATCCTACTTCCATAAACTAAAGGAATAATATGAAAATCATACACAACCTCGATGCTATACTACAAGGTCATCATTAAATTCAACCTTGATGTTATACTACATTAACACATATAAGCATCCTTTTCTCTTCACCAAAACACATATAAGTAGATTCTAAAATTAAAGAAATAAATCCTAAAATTCTTTATTATGAATCAAATCTAGCATGCCCTTTACAGAAGTAGTCATGCAAGTTGTAAACTATCAGATGTAAATCTTCTAAGAAAAGAGAATTTACATACATACAACCCAATTCCCATCTCACAGCCTTTTACTTTTCTTATATGCAAATATAGTAAATATTAAGAAATATAATATCCACACTAGCTAGCTATTCACATTTCGATAGCGCTCTCATTACGCACCTCATGAGATTTAGCATGCAATTAAACAAGAAAGAAGATAAAGGCTCCCATTTAGTTTCAATTGGACTACTTGTATATGATATGATAGTCATGCCATGCTTTGCAATCGTGATGCTTCAAATCACTGCTTCGGCTAAAACTTGTACCATTTTGTTCGAAAACAAAGTTAAGCCAACTTAAAGCCAAAAAAATTATGACCTCATTCAGAAAAACACACTGGTATTCTTCACGTAACCATCCATAAAAATGAAAAACCACATCAGTATTATTAAGCTTTTATAAAGTCGTCCATAAAAAAAAAGAAAAAGTTACGATCTAAAGGTCATGTAAACACAAGACATACGACTAAACCTCGTATGAATCGTCGCACAAACGCACAATAACCGAAATAAATTTCATAACACCGTCTTATAATGCATCTCATAACTCATTCATAAAAAAATACATATATAAAAGCAATATGTGAGATCTCACCGCTAAAACCCTACAAAGTTAGGTTTCATTCGTAAAACCCAAATAAATCTAAAAGAAATTTAAGAAAATTTAAGATAAGAGGCGAACCTGAGGATAGATAAGAAATATTAAAGAAAATATACTCGAAGAGGAGTCCTATGTAGCCAAACAAGCAACCGATGAGCCAAGCAAGAATATCGAGCAACCACAGAAGAGTACCGAGCAACCAAGCGGTCCAAGCCAAGAATACCGAGGAGAATAGAAGTAGATATTAGCAGAAGAACACGGATGGCAAACCCTAAGCCGTCGCAACCAAGAAGAGTAGAAGACGAAGAGGAAGAGGAAAGGGAAAGGCAGCCGAAACCGAAACCGAGGGCGAGAAGCTTCGAGACTCGAGAGGCGGCCGAATGGGTATCGGTCGGGGAGGCGGCCGAATAGATATTAGGGTTTAATATTAGATATATTATATTATATAAGTTATATTATATTATTATTTAGGAATATATAATATTTAATAAGTAATATTAATATATTTTTAGAACAAATCTACTATATATTATATTATGATTCAATTTATAAAATATACTAATTTATTTATAAAAAAATATAATTAATTATAACTTATAATATTTAATTTTATGAATATTTATTATTTATTAATTTATTTATTTATTATTTTCGAGCCAATTCGAAGTCGAATACGAGCGAACAAACAATTGTTCGTTTTCGGCTCGTTTACATTTCGAGCTTAAAAATTTGTTCGTGTTCGGCTCGTTAGGCTTAACGAACGAGCCGAACACGAGCTGCTTAACGAGCCGAACACGAGTTGCTCGCGAACAACGAGCCAAATTGACAGCCCTATCCACAGACCACCACCATGGCCATAGGAAAACTGACCTTTTGCTTTCTTTTTTCTTATCGATAGCTATTCCATAGATGAATGAATTTCACCCCTTAAAGCTAACATGTCTTTTGGTAGGTGATGGCTTCAACCATTAATCATTTCACCTGGCGCAAGTTTTACATCTTTTTATGGAGCCTCCCCATCCTTCTGTCTTGGGGTGTAATTATTTTAATCTTAATTATGACAGCTATAAAAGGGTTGAAGCTAATTCCCCTGCTTTTAATGAATATTTAGGGCCCCAGGTCCTTTCAGATTGCATCACTGATATGGATCTGTATCTTGATTATCTGACTACATTAGAAGATTGTCAGGTGAAGTATATGAATGAAGCTTGCTAATACTTACTTATTGAACTTAAAATGACAGCTCCGAAGGTTGGGACAAGCACCATTTGGTTATTGGAATGAACAAAAGGAGTAACTCAAGGGAGTATCTTTTAACATTTAATGATCAACTTCTGGAGTAATTGACTACATTGGCAGGTAGGTTTTGATGTTAGTTGATGATTATATGATTTTTTTTGATGAATTAATGATAGATGTGACATCATAGAAGATCTTAGGATCACCATTGCTATCTTTTGTTTCCAGTTGTAGATAGACATTTATCAATAAAGTTGACTCAAAATACCATCACTCTCGAGGATTCATTCCAAATAGACATTCAACTGGAGCAATATTTTCCCCCTCCTAAGAATTTTGAAGTTGTAGTTTTAAAAACCAACCCAAATACTAATACATTATCAAGGAAACATCTGATACTAAAGGAAAAATTGCTGTCAAATAGAATAACTGGCAATTGAATCAATAATCTTTTATAATTAGTTGGAATTCTATTGTCTCTTTGGTTCACAAGAGGTGCACATTGTTTCCACTGTTGTTTTTATGTTCTCCAGCGATGCAGAAATAATCCATCAATGCTTAGGTGTGATTCTGTCTGAGTACATATATTTATTGCTGCAGAAAATGCTGAACTTTATTGTAAACTAGGCGTGCCATTTGTGATGGGCACAACAGGAGGAGACAGGGAATTGTTGTATAAGACTGTAAAAGATGCAAGTGTTTATGCAGTAATTTCTCCACAGATGGGGAAACAGGTCAGTTTAAATTTCTCAAAATCAACAGAATAATCTTCTGTTTTCCAGGTTTCTTTCTGTGCCCATGAGATGTTCACAGCATTTTCTTCTTTTGAGTAGGTTGTTGCATTTCTCGCAGCTATGGAAATTATGGCCGAGCAGTTTCCTGGAGCATTTTCAGGATATTCATTGCAGGTAATACTAATTTACTATATAGTTTTAAATTTCTCTTTCTCATTCATAGGAGAAACTGGATTTTATGCCATTTTTTCATCATTCTTTTACTTAAGCTTTGCTAGATTGCATTTCTTTAAGATCAAAGCCTTGAAAATTGTTTGTTGGCATGGCCGTTTCTTTTGGAGCCACCTGTCATGTCCTATATCTTAAAACTCTCTCAACATGGCTACCATAATTTGTATTATTTTTGCTCCACATCATTGAAGTGATTATATTTGAGGAATCACATATACTTTTGGAAGGGTTTTTATTTTTTTAAAAAGTTTTCTCATCTATATGTGTTTCTTTCAAATACATGGGTACTGAAATTCTTGAGGATACCTTATTGAACGTGTAATGTAAAGTTGTGTACGATCTGCTGCTTGCTATTTCTTGAGATCACCTAAGCGTATCCTCTGTCACTGTCTGTAACAGCATCGGAACCAGTTTTGTGGTTACTTTGGCATGAATATCTACCTGTTCTCATCTAAGGAACTTTTATGCCGCTAATTTGTCATGATTTCAGCATTTTGAATTCGAGATTGACTGTCACTTTTTAACTATATATATTTTATGCTGAATTTTCTAGATCTGCATTTCATCTTGAGGAACTAACAGATGTTTTTCATCAACAAGAAACCAAATGAGGCTTTGGTTTAACTGCAAGTTATACTTGTTAGTAATTTTTTTCCTTAATGTAATATGCAAATCCAGCCATTTATCTTTTCTAATTATTTGTAATTACTTTTAAACCTAAAGGTTTCTAATTATTTACCATTTGTCCATTAGAAAAACATAAATATGGCATTTTAACTGCAGGAGATGGAGTTTTGGGATGGTGTTTATTGTCACTCTTTCATAAACAAATTTTCATTTTATTCTTGCCTTTGAACTTTAGAAGGGTACTTTTACTTGAATTTATAAGATCAGTTAAAAGTAGTCCTTGTTTTTATTTAGTGCTCTGCTTTTTTTTTTTTTCCTTATTTACTCTTTTTTACTGAAATTTTATTGTCTCTTTGCTACATCTAATACCTTACATTAGTTCGAGTATTTTTGACTTGAAAGAAAGATTTTGTACGTTGCTCTGTCACCACACAATGCTCTACATGGTGAACAATGTTATTTTTTGTTTTTTTGCGCTGAGATTTTTGAATTGGCAGCACAATGTTACTATATTTTGGTTAGTGAATTTTGCCTTTGGCTGCTTAAGTTTGAAGCTCATTTATTCATGTCTGATTTATGTTTGATAGGTGAGATTGAGTTTACTAATCTATTCTCAATAATTATATTTGCCCAGAAGTACATTAGAAAAGATACGGATAGTTGTGAACTTACAACTTCAAGCTCCAATAAAATTGATTATTAATTAAACTCTTTAAATTTATTACATTTCATTAGTTCAGAAGTTAATTAGTGCACTCTTGAAATTTTAGATGTGACTGTTTAAGAAATATGAATATTTTGTTGATATAATCATAAAATGTTGATCCTTTTTTAATAGTTCACAGTTAGAGCTAGGTTTATTCTATTGAGATCTCTAATCACATTTGTATTTTTATGCGCCATAGATTTTCCAACGATTAATAAATTTATGATCTGTTAATAAATTGAACACTATTATGTTTTAAGACCGAATCAACATATTAAGAGGACTAATTTTCAAATATCATTAAGAAGAAATATATTTTATCTTTTAAATCAATATTTCCAGAAAATTAAACTTAAATCATTATGTTTCCATAATAAAAGAGTAAGTTAACACTTGAATCTTTATTGAATAAATCTAATAATATTATTTAATAAATAGTAGTCTATCGAACACTCATAATTAAGATATTCGATATATGATTGTCATATTATTATAATTTGGATATTCTATATTAAAATGGATTTATCAGATATTCAAATTAATTTAGTTTCACGACTTTATAATTAGTCTTACATAAAATACTTTCATCTCCATGTCTCACACATTAACAATTCACATAAGATTGTCGAACTCAGAACTGAGATGAACCTATTTGTAATTATTAAATTAAAGATCCTAACTTTGATTGATAAATCAGAAATATTTTTATATTAATTTTTTAAATATTATCAGCTTGTATATAACAACACTCATTATAGTGTTTAGGATCATATTAAAAAGTTTAATGATATTTTTTGTTGTAGATATGAATATAAACATTAAAATAAAATGCTATTTTAATTGATTAATCAATAATATATTTTTTCCAGGGCAGTCCCCTACATGATCTCCACTTTTATATTTTTTAGAGGACTCCTATCACTCTTGTAGGGACTATCAATTATTCTACACTATACTCAACTAGTATCAATTCTTAGCAAACAAAATATAAGTGGAGGCTACTACCACTAAATTATCTTGATCATCTATTGCCGATGTCCTTGTTGAAATTGATGTTTATTCTCTTTGGCTAGAGAGATATGAATTAATACTTATTCATGTAGTTCTTTGCGAAAGTAAAATAGAGGAAAGTGAAGGTTAGAATTTTAATTTTATGTTAGAGCCAATTACTTTAATTTTAAAGTTCATTAAGACTAATGCTAGATTTATTGAAATAAATACTAGGAATTTACAATTGAGGATTAGAAAATACTAAAGAATTGTTGGCTATGCTTGAAGAAGTGAGGTAAGTTCTATTTATGATCTTTTACTTCAAAAATATGTAAATATCTAAAGTAAAGGGCTTTTAGAAAGAGTTTAGGATTTTGAGTAGAGAATTATTGTATATTTTAAAAAAAGATTAAGAGGAATAATGAAGTTGATAAAATGTTATGTTTTACCTTTATAGATATGCTTAATAGAGAAGGACATCAATGATTTAGTGGTACAAGAATTATTTCTAAAATTACAATAATATTTTTAATTTTTTAATTTTATTCCGGATTACAATTATTTTCTCTACCAATGAGAGTTAAATTACAACTGTTTCTTTTTATTATTAGATATAAGATACACATGTTAATATTTTGTTGAATAGTTGTATAATAATTTTTCTAATATGATATTAGATTATTATCTGACGATTAAACTCTAATAGAGACACATTATTTTATTGGTAGACCAATACAAACTGACTCATAAGAAAATAATGTCTGCTTTGAAGAATGAAATGAAAATATTTTATACATGAATGTTTATATGCTAAGAAGAGTTCACACCATTCTGGTAATGACTGGGGATATCAATGTAACTGTGCACATAAATATTTTTTTCTACAATATTAGAAAATCGTGTAATTTAGATCATGATTCGTTGTGCCAACGGAAAAATATCCATCATGAGTGAGTATATATCTCTCCACCTCAGGCAATAGTAGACTTGTTCTATGCCTTGTTGTGTCGAAGTAGTATTTTATCAGTCAATAGTGTGTTAGGTTCTTTTTCAGACAAATGCTTCTGAGACAGATATATAAGTTGAGAATAAAAATTATCTTAAGAATTAAAATATTACATATTGAAAAGTAAAATAATACATATAGAAATTTTAGATTTTTTTCATGTGCAAATGTCATGAATACGTGATTTAGGTTATTATATGATTTTCTTATAACACAATAGGAAATACCAACATATATATTGACTTCTTTTTTTTTTAATTATTGTAGAATTGTAATTATTCAACTTAGCTATTTTAAAAAACTCATTATGTTATTTTAATATTTATTTTTTCAAATTTAAGCTTTTAAATAGAAGATGAGTAATAAAGAAGAAAATATGTACAAAAGACATTGTCTGTAAGCAGAAAGATAAGCTTATTAAATTAAGTTACTTTCTTTAGTGATTCTTTCAATTTATTTGCATTGTAACTGGTAATGATATCAAATGAGCATAAAAAAATTTAATTTCACCGTCTGGCTGTCTGTTCCCGCTTTGAAATCTCCATGCTCCCAGGCTGTGCTGTGATATGAGTCATGTGTGCTAAATACTAATTATCAAATTGATTCTACCATCTTGTCAGAGCATGCTCCCTCAACTTTACCTCATCTCCCCTCGAAATGATCTCATACACTAGAAACTATTCTGAACTCCACTTTTGACCATATGGTCTATGTTATTGGTTTGTTGGATATGATTTTGGCTTTGATAAAAAAAACGTAGAAATTAGTAAGGCAAAATTTAACCACCAACACCTCCTAATATGTAATTTATGTCCATGTACTTTAGGGTGTAACTAGATGTGTCAACTCGGGTTAACATGTCAATTTGAGTCTAGCTTGAAGTTAACTCGACCCTAATCAGCTTAACACAATTTTGACTTGTTTATTATAAAGTCAAAGTATTTGACCTAAATGTAACTCAATTTTAAGCCACCCCGTATACTCCTTTTGTTGTATGGATCATGCAATTTTGGATCAAAGTGACCAGTTAACTCAAACACGACTTCTTACCCTAATAATATATACTCATTTTAATAACGTGTTTCTAGTTTCTTAAAACTGCTGCCCCAAGTAGTAAACATGTTAATTTCAATTTGATTTTGGAATATTCAAGTCAACTCCTAACCCAACTTGATAATAATCAGGTTTACAACTTTTTCCCATTTCCAACCCTAATGATAATCAGGTCAACTCATACCTGATTTTTTTTTGTTGGATGTTTTATATGCACCCCTAGATGTAGCTCTCTTAAACGAAGAGCCAATGGAGACATTCTTTGAGCTCCTTAAGCTCTTTTTCTATGGAAGTATGAAATCTAACTGCTTGAATGTAAACGTTATTTTCGTCAGACTATGCATTTTTCTTCATGCATGCTGGAGTTGCTCTGTCATAATGTCTTAATGAATTTCTTGCGGGGTGCCGATAGATGTTATTCTACTTCATACAATTGTCAATTTTCTGGACCAGTTGCATATATAACTAAAATAACAAAACTGCTTGATTTGACACATTCAGGTGATGGAATCTCATCAAGCAGGCAAACTAGACACATCTGGTACAGCTAAAGCTGTTATTTCTTGCTTTCAGAAGCTGGGTGTCTCATTTGACATCAATAAGGTCTGCTGTTCTTTAATGAATTTCTTAGAGCATTAGACTTCATTGCCATTTTTTTTCAAAACAAGTTGATTTCTTTCTTTCTTTTTATATACGAAAAATAGAAGGGGCATTTACATACATATCACCCAGTTCTTATATATTTACATATTCAATATTTCATATCACATCAAAAAGATAGTTATTTTAGTTTTAGAAAGTGAAATTTACTTTTTATGTATAGATAAGAAGGCGTTCATGTACATACATAAGAACAGAGTGGTATGCATGTAAACCATAAAATTGATTCCAAATAACTTCTTAAGAAGGTAACAAAAATGATGTCCTATTCCATGACATATCTCTATAGGTTTTATATGATGTTCCCTCCCAGAATTGAATATTAACTTACATTCATAAATATGCCTATTGAATTTCATTTCTCCTAAATAATAGATTGTATATACTCTTATTGATAGATAAAAATGATCAGAGACCCTCAGAAACAACTAGAGATGGTGGGCGTTCCTGAAGAGCATCTTGAAGGCCATGCATTCCATATGTACCTTCTCACTTCGCCCGATGAGACGTAATGAAACATCTTTAACCTCAGTTTTACTGAAATTTCAGATTTTATCTGGTTCTACATAGATATTCTTTTCTCGCCTTTATCAGAGTATCATTCGAGTTCCAGCACAACGTCTGTGGTCGCTCGATATATGCTGAGGGCACAATTGATGCTGCCATTTTTCTCTACAAGAAAGTAAATTTTTCTTTCCTTTTTTCCTCATTGTTACTTGCTTGAAGTAAAAAAAACCATGTTTTGATAGAAGATAAATGCTGCTATTGATTTCAAATCATCTCAAAACTTTCTGAAAGTTGATTCTTTTATTTTTGGGGCATTTACATGCATTCCATCCAATTCTTAATTTTTTACATATTTACCCCCTAAACGTTACTTTTTTACATTTACACCATACAAATCTTTCATATCACATAAAAATATCACTATTTTAACTTTTAAATGGTAAAATACACATTTTTCATGCATAAGTAAAGTGACATAATTAATAAATATCTAGCATTGATAGTATTTTTGATGTGATGTTAAACATTTGATTGTTACATAACTATTAAAATTGACGTTTTAGACGTGTAAAATACAAGAGAATGTGTGGTATGTATGTAAATCTCTTGATGTTTATAACATTTTCAATCTTCTAATGACCACATAACCAAATAAGTCCTCATCAAATTTGTTAAACTTTGGATTTTGCTTGCATGCAGATCCAATCCAAAGCTGACAAAAGAATATTTGACATGATAGATGTCTTGCGAGAGGGAAACATGCGGTGATTTCTCTCCTCGGGGTGGCTCAATTTTTATATTTGTTTAGATGTGCAGGTTTTGCGGTAAGAGCAATTTATAAATGGTAATGTAATGGGACTTATTTATTCTTTTTTTATCTTTTTATTTTTTTAAAATTTTGAGTAATTAGGAACAGAAAGATGATTCAGCTTTTTGACTTTATCCCAAGTGATTTTGGACTATTATTGATTTTTATGAATTCATGTGTAGTTTGGAGGTAAAACATTTGGCATGGCAGAGAGTGTTACATATATTACTATGAATAAGCACTTGATGATGCAGATTCTCTATACATTTTCTTAAATGTAACTTCTCAATGATATTAATTGCAAATTTGCTCCCAAGATTTTGAATGCTCTTAAGATTTATTTGGATTTGTGTTATAAAAGAACCTCAATTATTGTCAGTTCTTATAATGATGACATCAATATTCATTCTTGTAAAATCATTGTGCTATAAGGGTAGGATAGAATGTTTGAGCTTCTAAATGTCGGTCACCCGATCTCTTCAAGATGTGTAAAAGCGTTTCGATCAAATATAAAGATAAAGCACATATCTTCAAGCATCAATCATGATATGATTTTCTACTCAAATTATGCGTAATATAATCTCATAGCTACCATATAATTTGCTCTTGATTAACAACACAAATCTAAAGGCTTGAAGGTCTTCTCAACCATGCAATTGACAACTATGGTGATGTTTTTTTGTTTAATTCTTTATATTGTCTTAGACAATAAATGAATTTAAAACCTTCTTCTAAAAATTTTGAGATTGGCTAAAAGAAAATGCATATTATTGCATAGATCATGTTATAACTTAATTGATCAGTATTGTTGCAAGGATCATGCTATAATTGGATGGATATATATATGTAATTTTTGCAAATTACTGTCGACCTCACTTTTGTGAGGGCTCTCCTACCTACCTGAACATGACCCGAGAGCAAGGTCATGTTCTATTGGGCACCATCAGGACAAGCCCAAGTTCTCAACCTTTGATTGAGTTGTTTAAGATTTTGGCTTGGTGAGAGACCCAAGCCACCTCTGCTGGATAAGACATGCCCTGGGTCACCTATGAAATCCAAAATCCTAGAAATCTTTCCATAGACCCGGGGGGTCACAATGATACTAAAATTTTCAATGGGAAGGGGTTCTACCCAAATTGATCCCTAGTCTCATCTAAGGGCGCCCCAACCTCAATTAGCCCTAAAAAATAACTTAAAATTCCAAGACACCCCTTTGACCCTAAAGCTTGATGGCACCATGGGCGGTTAAATCAAATTGGGCCTAATCTAATTTTGGTCAATTCTTGACCAATTAACCCCATTGCAATATAATTAAGCCTTACTCAAAGTGGTCAAGACATCAAACCACCTGGGGACAAAATTTGCACCATGGGATCAACCCCACATAATTTACATAAGTATTTAGTTAAGTGAATTATAAAAGCCTATTAGGCTTAGGCTATTGGGCTAAACTTAAACACCCTTAGATTAGCCCCAAATCCCATAGCCCATCCTCCATGGCCCATCCCCCATGGCCCAACTCCTTGGCCCATTCCATATGAGCCAACCATAAACCATCATGACCAACCATAACACATCGTCACCTACCATGACCCATCATGACACTGCAACTTAAATTAAAATTTATTAAAATTAAATTAAGCATGGGCCAAGCACTAAATGATAAAACCTTGCATTCTTCACCATGGGGGAGAACACTTGGCACCAAAGTCAAGCCCCCCATGTTCAAACTTCAGGGAGCTAAACCAGGCCAAATATAATTGTAAAATGTCTAAGCTAAAGATACTATATTAATTCTTGAAGGGCTATGAATGTTTTAGTTTTCCCTAAAATCTAATTTTTCTATCACTCAGTTGATTATAAAAATTAATGGCTAAATTGAGGAATATGTTATTTGATGGACTCCGTTCAAGCATTTATGCGCCAATCCTTAAAATTTGTATGTATATTACTTTGAAACTTCTTTATATTTTCTATGAAGTGTAAAATTTGTCTACTTCTAATTGTTACTTCCAATTTCGGGGTCTCAGCTATATTAGGTAAGTCTGCTAACTTCTTATTACCATATTGATAAGGCCTGATCAACATTCTTGATTCATTTTCTTTTAATATTGTTGCACTTGGTTAAAAATAATTTCTTCATGTGATAGAATATTAGACTCCACATAGGCATTAGGTTAAAAGAAGTTAATATCAGACACATAATTTTAAAAAATAAATATATTTTAAGACCCAGACTAATTAGCTTCTAATGCTAAAAATCGAAATTATTTATACTCCTATATATGTTTTTAAGTAAATTTATGTTATCCATAAAAATGGATTAATTCATATAATGATATAAATATAAATCTGTTTTACAGCAAATGGATTTTATTAATTAAAGTAAAATAGATAAGTGGTTGATTTCTCAATGACAATAAAAAAGTTTCCAACATACCTCTAAAAAAAAAGGATTTAACAAAAAATAATTAAAAGAGAGAGGTTGGCGCTTTGACTTAAGGAAAAAATGAACAATGAAAGAAAAGGAATAAAATGACTTGTAGAAAAAAAAAAGTTAGCACACATGAATAATTATGTATATATATTTTCTTTTATATAGTTTAGGGATTCTCCTAATATTTTTTTCGCTTTTCGCTTATACCTAATCTAAGCTCTAAACAATTCATCTCATGATATAATTGTATTAAATATAAAATTAGCAAAAGGTTGTGCATGTGATGCAAAACCCACAAGAGATTGCAATCTATTAGTTGGTTGAGGCAAAGAAGGATAAATAATTACCAAATAATAAAAGTAATAGAAGATGAATGCACATAAGTAGGAGTACTAATGCATGTTCTTAAAATATAAATGATTCTAAATGGGTTGAGAGGATTGGCTTTTTATTAGCTTGAGGAATTAGTATGTTGAATCTCAAGCGATATATTAATAAACAATGATTTTAAGGTGACTTGATCATGAATGGAGATTATCAGATAGCTAGATAAAAAAGAATAGCTAACTAGGTGATAGATGAAGAGCAAACTAATGCTATAATATTTATAAGAATCATTTAGGTAAGATAATTAGAAATTATTTGTGATGGGATGCCAATAAAAGAGAGATAGCATCACTCTCCTTTTTAACCCTCCTACGACTATGAAAATAAAGCACAAAAATGGTTGAGGTGAGAGAAAAACCTGAGAGTCAGTTCCATTATTAATATATGTTAGCATCTACTCAAACAAAAGCCAAATCATATAACTTTGAAAAAATCTTCTGTAACATCTACTTCAAGTAGCACCCTTACAATAAAAAGCCTAGAAATCTTAACCATTAAATAAAATGGGTTTTCCATATCTAATGCTAGAGTAAAGAGAAACTTATGATTGAATGATGGATTTTAAGACTTGGAAATGAAATCCTGATAGTAGCAATATGACTTTCATTGACCAGATATAAGTCTAAAGTCCATTAGCTTATTCTTATAAATAAACCCTTTATTTTTAAGATGTGATTAGTATACATAGTTTTGTAGTCTTTAACTCTATTAAACATCTGTAAGACTTTTTAGTACCAAAAAATGACTAAGAAATCTTACAATCATATAACCAAGCCATCATCCTTTTTAATATCATGAAGGAAAGGCTCCCCAACACCCCCAACCAAGACTAATATGAAGCACCTGAACATTTATGAGAAGCTTATAATAGTTATTATGAGATTTCTTAAAAAAAATTGGTAGACAAGGGTTTTTAAGTAACTAAAGAAAAGAAAATCTATAATATTGACATTATTTCATTGTACATGGACAAAAACATGAGTATCAGTAGACCAAAATTATATATATATATATATATATATATATATATATATATATATATATATATATATATATATATATATATATTTACACCTATAGGTTTAGGCTTTAAAAGTATGAAGGAATTTCAGGAAAATCAATTATATGAATATGTTGTTGTGAACTTTACTTTGTCATTTTCTTATTAACCAAAACCACTTGTAGAGAATATCAATATGGAGAAATTCTAAAAATAAAATTTTTTGTAAAAAAATAATATTAAGAAAATAATTAATTAAAAAAATATTGTGGCATTGGCAAATTCATTGTCTATTGTAGAACATATGGCTAGGTTGTTATTCTAAGAAGCAACTTCTTCACATGGTGTAATGTGGGGCGGCGAGTTCATCATTTTTCTAGTTTTTTTTTTAATTTAACCATTTTTAATAGAGTATTAAAAAAATTCTTCAATTAGTCTCTTTTTTTTTAGTTCTCATTTTTGAAAAAAAGATAAATTTGATCAAATATATGATTATTATATTTTTGTAATTATTAGATTTTTTTGTTAATTGGATTTTTTTGTCTAAAGTTAATGGATATTATTATTTATTTTTATTTAAATTAAAAAAGAAAAATTATTATTTAAATAATATTAAATTAATAATAAATTATTATTTTATTATTTTGATTAGATTAATTTAAATTTATCTTATCTATTTACAACTGATATTAAAGTATAAATATATTAACATATCTTAATCATAAAAGTCCTTAAACTCTAAAATAAACTGCTAAACAATTTCTTTGGATTTAATTAAATTTATTATTTTTTATAAAACATATTCAAAGTATAATTTTATGAATTTTGTAAAACCAAATTTAGAGGATTTGTAAAAGAGGTACACAATTCTATTTCATAATACTAGTATGGATAGTATAAAATTTACAATTAAATAAATAAAAAAATACTATTGCTTTAATATTTATCAATATTTGTACGTTTTTCAGAGAAAAGTTAATCAGAATTGGCTTTATTGTAGATTCAAAGTAAAGATAGCCAGTCATGCTTAGATAGAATCGAGAACACCTATAGCCAGGTTTGGCTTTGCTTCATGCTGAAATGTTTTACTTCAAGTCTTAATAGCAAGCATATTGTTCCTCAAACTTAAGGGGTAACATTTTGACAATTTTCATAAATACTTGACAATTTATCATAAAATTTTTATTGTATGTATGCATAGTTATTGGGAAATTTATTCCAAAACTAATTAAGAGATACCACCAAATTATTTCATTAAGCATTAGCACTAGTTGAGAGTCATGTGCATTTGTGCATGTGTTTACATAATATTTTTCTTTAATGGTTTTCAAAATTTGAACTTTATTCCTATATTTGGATAGCATTTTTTCACCTATGAATTCAAAAATTTGAAAAGTTCATTATTTACTCTTTAAGATCTGCTTCCAACAATTGTCTACATTTGGATATGCCAATTAAGAACCTATCATGACCTTTAATTGCTAGAATTCTCATGAAAATTTATATTTATTAAGGCTTTTAGATAAAAATTTGAATTAGTGATACAAAGAAAGATTTTTGGCACAAGGTGTTCATTTTAAATTCATTATCATTTACTTCATTGTATTAACCAAATTTATAAAAAAATTATATCAAGGGAGTTAAACTTTTACAAATTATCAATATTATTTGGGTAGACTCTACACTACTAGAAAAAAATAATAATCACAAAGTCTAAATCACTAAAAAGGCTTCATTATATCCTTTTCCTTTAAATTTTAATTTTTTCTAACATTATAATTGTAGTTCTTAATACTCAAGATGAATCAAGTTCTCTCAATAGTCCTTAATAAGGACCTTAATTAAAAATTTAGATTGGATCATAAACAAAATTTACTCCTCCATTAGTGAGTACTAGCATTGAATCACTTAACATTATTAATGAAACTTCTCTTGCAAATCATTCTATTTCCTACTCAACAGTAAAAAAAAATTCTATCATTACTTATGATTAGTCTATGGAGACTAGCTTTACTTTAGAAGTTCATTTACATCTCTCTCATTCTTAGCAAACCCATATCACCTTTATTATTTCTCTTGCTACCATGATTGGTAGAGCTAAGGAAAGACTTATATCAATTCATGCCTTAGAAACTTTTAATGAACTTCAACATCAACAATCTCAAGATGATCTTGACCAGCTAAACTTATCTACATTGTTGATTATGTTAGATGAAGATATTCCAATTGAAGAGACTAATGTTTATTCTAAAAATATTAATAGATGACGTGTAAGGGAAAAAAAACAACATTTTAAATATTTACAGCTTAAGAAATATTTCTTAAAATCATTTCTAGTTTATAATGGGTCATTTTAGAAATGAATTTTGGCTAGATATATTTTATCCATTATCTTCCTTCTGATTTGATATTTTGGCATCTTTTTGTACTTATCAATTTTATGACTAATAATTATTTTATTTTTACATTAAAAAACCTTTACAAGATTAAAAATGAACTAAACTTTGGCCTAATTGCTCATATCCACATTCCATTTATGTGCATGATTGTCAGTTATTTCACTACTTTTCATCTCTATAATCTCTTCTTAGAGAAAATTAAACTTGCATTTCATTTGGATATTTTATTAATAAATTTTCTCCCACAACTTCTCTTCCTAAAAATTAATAACCAACCTTGGGACAACCTTATTTTAAATTCAAGGCATATATTTTCATCCCATAAAAAAAGTTAAGACTTTAAATTATTAAAATATAAATTCAATAAATACAAATTATTTTTTGAATAATTAATTTTGTATATATTAAAAAAATTTAATTTTAAATATTATTAAATAAATGGAATCTCATGTTCTAAAATAATCAATACATATATTAGATACATGAAACATTAAGAAAGCTTGATTTTTTATAACAATTGTTTGGTTTTCGTAAATTAATCTTCCATTGTGTCAATTATAATAAAGAACAACACATCCCCTATCTCTCCATGCTTGTTGAAATCTAGATGAAAGTCAAAATCTTACCGCCAAAATTTTTATATCGCTTTCTCCCAAATAATAAATATTACGTGGCTAAGCACTTAATATAATACCTTGAATAGTTATTTATAACTCTATTTATATCATTAAGATCATGGGTTTGAGCGCCTACTCCAGTGATTAAGATCATGCGAGCGCCTACTCCATTGAATTGTTATTTTTTGGGATAGAGAACTTCATTATTGTTTATTATCCCTTGTACTAAATAATTTGTTCTTTTATATTAATTTGTATCTTTGTATAAAGGGTATTATGTCTTTCTTTAATATAAATATATTTATGATAGTTTACTATCATTTTATAAAAGTAAGCCAACTCTATTTTTGAAAAAAAAGGTCATCAAAGAACAGAAAATATGATATATCTATGAAGTTTTCTATCAACTTGATCCTTTTTTTTTCTGTGGCAATGTCAACTCATAATAAGATTTTGAAAAGCTAATTCAATAGAGATAGATATGCTAGCTTACTAGGAGAAACTTATCATTACTTGTGAACTCAATTACAAAGGTTTTAACTTGTACCGAATTATACTTTTTGTAATTAAGTTTGCTCAATACTAAATAATAATAATAGCAATAAGAATAATAATAATAATAGAAATACAATTAATATATCATATATATCATAGTATAGGTCGCAATAAAATATGTAAAAATAATCTCAAACTTAAAAAAAAGAAGTCCTATATTCTCTAAAGTTATTTAATAAGTATTATTAATAAGTGTATACAATAAAATATTATCAACTATAATTCTTTCAATTCCTTTTGGAATGTTATTAAAATTAATTAATTTTGTTTATGATATACCATATATGCTATGAGAAATTAAATAGTGATAATAGATGACTTTCTTAAATGCCGTTTCTCTCATGTATATATATACATCAACAAAGGCCTATTTGAAATTCATTAGAAAATATTCCAATATTTGATATGGCATTATCTTTTCGTACTTAATATATCTCAATTTTTTAGAAGAACACAATTATCATGAAAATATGGAAGTAATTACAACAATTTAAATGACTAATAATACAAATAGCCAAATTTACTTTGTTTAATTACAATAGTTATAAACATTAGTATAAGATACTAATAAATAAAATCACTACAAATAAAAATGTTACTACAATAATATGAAGCCATCTACCTTTCCATTATCAAATCCCAGGCTGACTTATTGCTAGATTATTCTCATTTATATGCACTTATCAGTCTCTCTTTCTCATGTGAGGGTTTTTTTTTTTTTTTCAGCATGCTTCTTTATTTTCTTGATTAAATTAAATTACTTTTTGTTGCCCTTTTTATTAAGTAAAGTTTGTTTCCATTTATTTTAGAATGGTTGTTTGGTTGCATCATTACTCAAGGAAGGAAACTTTACGAGTAAAATGTCAATAATGAAAAAAAAAGGAGCAAACTAATATAGGGTGAATGTCAATCTAATAAATGAACTATATTAATTGAAAGTAAATAATAAATTAAGAAATTTATATTTCCTAGACATAATATAAATCATCACTTATTCTATTTATGCACGCTTATTTTGGCTATTAATCTCAAAAATAACAATATAAGGAATTAGTTTAATAAACCATCACTAGACCAACATAATATAGATAAGAGCTAGAGAAGTAGACACTTTACACTTGTCAAAAAATATAGAGAAGCTTGAAAGAATTAATTGTAAATACACGTTTTAAGGATTGGGGTCTAAATATGTGAATGGAATCCGACAAACAATGCATTCCTAACCGCCGCAATTTAGCCATTAATTATTATAACCAATTAGTGGATTACATTTGAACTGATAAGGAAACATTCAAAGCCCTTTAATAAATCATATAGCACCTTTGGATTAAATGCATTAAATTTAGATACATTTAGCATTTTGGCCAGCGAATGCTTCTTTTTTCCTTCATAATTCTTCATGAGTTAGAAGCTAAGATTGAATTCATGGTAGATCAACCAATTAAATTTAGGCAGGAGTAATTTTGGTTATCATGATTTTGTTACCGTATTAGTGGAGGTAGTACGGTACAGAATGTAATCTGTTTCATAGAATGCAGAAGTAAACTTTAGAAGAAATTTTGGGGAATCTTAAAAATTTTGAATATAAAAGAAGACAGTGTAAAGAAATTCATATAATAATGTTTAGGGATAGTTTATGGGAAGGGCTTATAATGGTAAATAGTATAAAAGTCATTCCATGTTATAGTAGCAGATGCATTTAATTTGTTTTAGTGGCGAAACGATCATATTGGGAAGTGGAAGTAGCCTAGCTATAAGATGGGGGAAAGGACTTATATTGGGACATAGGGATCCCTAAAGGCTGTAAATTTTGGCTTGTTTGAAATTAATTCTGTTTGGAACTGTCTCGTCGTCGAAATTGCTAGTGAAGTGTGCGTGTTTGTATTCAGCTCGAATTATTTTTTATTTGTGTTTGGCTTGAAATTAGCTCATTTAAATTAATTAGAAAAATAGATGCAGGATATTGGATTCGAACCTATATCATTTCTATGCAATAAGAAGAATAAGACCACGCAAGCTATGGTGATTTAAACTTTGATATAAATATATATAACATTTTTTTTTTTTAAGGGAAAGAGCCCCATAGGCTCCCTACGTGTTAATAATCCAAAAAAGTGTTACAAAACGGAGGAGGTGAGGGAGCCAGGTCCTCACTACAAAACCCAAAAAAATACAGTAACTCACACCTAGAGGTCCCGTTACCCTACACCCTCCTCCCACCGTACAACCCACACAAAGTAAAAACTCCAAAAAGGAAAAGAGCCACCAAAAACAGTAAAAAATTGTATAGAAAACTTGACAACAAAGTGTCCAAAATAAATGCCCAAAACAGAAAAATGACCTACTAGTGATTCCATTATAAGGATAGCATCCGCAAGATCTAGCATCAGAAACAAAGGAGAGACGAACAAACCCGCAGAAAACTGGATCACTGGAGACGATTCCTGGCTAATATCCACGCATAACAAAATGAGACTTGAGTTGGAGATGTTCCTGCACAAGTTGAGAGAAGGAGATGTTCCTGCACAAGTAGAACGACTGCCGCAGGCAGAAAACAATACAGGCACCAAAAAGGAAACAGAGCAAAACAGGCAGCAAAAGAAACAGAGGACAAGGATTAGCAAAAAATGATAATAAAGGCTATTTATATCTGATGTAAGGCAAATTTAAATTGTCCCCGTGAACCAGGAGAGCAAATTGCTGAGGTGGAGTTTTGCCCACAAAAGGAGAGTGACCAGCATTTTTTGCTAACCAATCAGCTAACCTATTTCCCTCTCTATGAATAAACGTGATGCTAAAATGCAAAATAGAATTGTCTATAATATACCAAATTCTTTTAAAAAGAATAATCAAGTTCCAGGGTGTATCAACCAGCTTCAAAAATATATCAATAAGTCTTTTGGAATCAGTCTCCATCTGTAAAGAGACAAAATTAAGATTGATGGCAGTTTATAGAGAAAGTAAAAGTGCCCAGGCCTCAGCCGAGAGAGGACAATCAGCAACCACAAGGGAATGAAAATACGCTAACAGATTCCCCAAATGGTCCCTAAACAGACCGCCTGCAGCTGAGTGAGAAATAGACCAGCTGCCATCAATATTTGCTTTGATTGTCCCCCTCACAGGTGGTACCCAGTTAACCACAATGGGCCTATTGGAGTGTTTAGCATCTCTATGAAAAAGCCTGAGAGACCTGTTATAGTAGGCCAAAATTTTAGAGAAAGTAGCATCGTGGAGGGATGACATTCAAGCAGTGCTTATAAGAGTTCCTAAGACACCGTATGAACCACATAACAACATGGGAAACGAATAAAACCTTTTTCCACTCGGTTTGAAACATTCCAAACCTTCACATAGTCATAAATAGTGCAGAATTATTCCAAACCAAACCAAAATCACCGGCCAACCTCGTTCCGGATGTGCTTAGAATAAATACACTTGAAAAAGAGGTGAGAAGAGGATTTCTCGGCATTCTTGCAGAACACACACATAGAAGCCAGTCTTAAACCTTTTAATTTTAAAATGTTATCTAAAGGTAAAATATAGGAGAAGAACCTCCACAGGAAGAAGGATATAGAAGGAGAAAATATAGGTTTCCATATCCCCTTCCCCCAATCCAACTTACTAAAGGAATGAAAATTTTGATATAGGTGCTCGCTAACAGACTGATGAGGCTGCTTCTTCCAAACAGGTTTATCAACGTTGGTCCTATCTATAGGAATTTGGTTGATAAACATAACAGTGTCCTGCCCCACCAACTCCCTAATCTTCCTCAGATCCCACTGCCCAAAAGACCAGCAGCAATGATCAGCGATATGTCCTGCTAGCAGAGGGATGAGGTGGCTCATCGAGGTTAGGCATACCCCGCTTATCATGCCGAAGGAAATCTTCCCATCCCCAATGTCCCAAAAATAGCCTTAGAGGCCTCCCCGCCTAATACTCGTGATAGCTTTCCGTATTTTGGAGTCCCCACTTTTCCAAGTAACCATAGTAGGGTGAACATTTTTACAATACTTAGCAAGCATGTAATTAGCCCAGATGGACTCCCTTAATCTAAACTTGTACCACAGCTTACACATATTGATCTCAACAATGTGAGAAAGAGCTTTAAAACCAAGCCCCCGTAGTACTTAGGCTTACACAATTTTTTCCAAGTGAGCCAGCTGCTTTTAGAACCACCCCCTCCCGCAGAAAAGAATTGAAAATTTTCTCCAACCTCTCAATAGAACTTTTCTTAGCATTAAAAACTTGGAGTGCATAAAGAGGAATGCTATGAAGCACACTATTCAACAAAGTTAAACGCCCCCCATTGGAGAGAAAAGTATTCTTCCAATTCCTAATCTTACCCTTGACTTTATCCAAAACATCATCCATCTGAATTTGCTTACAACCGCCTTTAATAAGATTAACTCCTAAATATTTAATAGGCAGTCTAGCAATTTTATACCCAGTAAAGTTGGTAGCCCATAAAAGATGTGACTGAGGTAAGTAATTGCTAAAATACATA
Source organism: Papilionanthe hookeriana x Papilionanthe teres (assembly GCA_022702705.1). Taxonomy (NCBI): domain Eukaryota; kingdom Viridiplantae; phylum Streptophyta; class Magnoliopsida; order Asparagales; family Orchidaceae; genus Papilionanthe; species Papilionanthe hookeriana x Papilionanthe teres. Next base: position 46,577,866 of record CM040438.1, read on the forward strand.
TGACACTTGTCCTTGTTAAAGGACAAACCAGAAACCCCCTCAAAATCATTCAATATTTTCATAATATTTCTAATATTAGCTTTAGAGGCATTGGAAAATAGCATGATGTCATCGACATAAGCCAAATGAGTAACTTGAAAATGAGCTTTGTTAAGGTAATAAGCGTAATCATGCACATGTTGAGTATTCAGCAATCTGGAGAGATAATCAAAAGCAATAATAAAAATTATAGGAGAAAGAGGATCTCCCTGTTTGATACCTCTTTTAGCAGAGAAGAAGCCATAAGTACTGCCATTAACCAAAACACTGTAGTGGTTGTTGGAGAGCCATCTTCTAATAAGCTGACAAAAATTGGCATTGAAACCCCTAGCCAACAAGACATTAATAATAAACTCCCAGTTAAGAGTGTCAAAGGCCTTCTTTATGTCAAGCTTAATTATAAGATTGCCTCCCCGACACTTCCTATCCAGATCTTCAAGCAGCTCTTGGGCCAGGAGAATATTGTCAGTAATCTCCCTACCCCTAACAAAAGCAGATTGGTGGGGAGAAATCAAACGATTGAGAAAAGGCTGAATTCTAGCCACCAAGAGCTTGCTAATAACTTTAGAAATAACAGAGGTTAAAGCGATAGGTCTAAAATGACTCCAGTCATATTTGTCATTCCCTTTAGGGATGAGCACAATAAGAGCAGCAGAAAAATACTTACAAAGATCCTCACCAATAAAAAAATCTGAATCATCTCCGATGGTTTCCTTCTTCACAATATTCCAACGAATTAATATAGAAAGAGGAAGTAAAACCATCAGGGCCCGGGGCCTTGTTAGAATGTAATGTTTTGAAGACATTATAAATCTCCTCTTCAGAAGGGATATCAGTAAGGCAAAGGGAGGAGATATAATGTCTATCATCATTAAAAAGATTCCTATCAATACAAGAAACTTGCGCATTGATCGGTAATAAAGTAGAGAAATAGTTAACAAAGATCGTTACCAATTTCCTCAAAGATCGTAATAACATTACCATCACCGCCCTCGATTCGACTAATGTTATTTCGAGTAATCCCGTTTTTAATATAAGCATGAAAATAATCGTTGTTTCGTCCCCTTTAAGAAAATGAGTATCATGAGCCTTTTGCACGAGTAGATCTTCCTCCAAAGCTATATCACCCAAAAGGTTACTATGGGCTCGAGCTGGTCCTCGAACTCGCTCGCGGACATGATATCAATAGATTCTAAAATGTTGACAGTGTTCAAAGAATTAGCAACCCTATTGTGAATGTTGCCAAAAACATCATGATTCCATTTCTTCAAACCAGCAGCCACCTTCTTATGCAGCTGCCAAAGAACAAACCAAGAAGTTCCACAACTCAAAGGCTGCCACAAGGACTTAATCAGATCAATAAAATTTGGATGAGAAGCACACATATTTAAGAATTTAAAAGGCTTTCTGGCCAGTCTAGGGTGAAGAGCAATGGTCAATAAAAGTGGGTTATGATCAGAGGAAGCATGACTCAAGTGTTGAACACGAGCTAAGTGGTAACAATTAAGAAAAGTAGGATTGCCTAAGAATCTATCCAGGCGTTGAAAAAGTAAACCCCTTCTCCAAGTGAAAGGGGGACCAGTATAACCCATGTCATAAAGACCAGCCTGAGACATACAATCACAAAAATTATGCATAGCAGTAGTGTCAATAATAGCACTCCCTTTCCTTTCAGAAGGGGACATGATCATGTTAAAATCCCCCCCACACACCAATTCTCATTAATAGTAGTAACTATAACAGTAAGCTTATTCCACAACAAGTATTTATCAGCAAGAACATAACTAGCATAAAAAAAAGTCAGCCACCCCTTAAAAGGGTCAAAGTTATAATGAGCCAGTACAAACTGATTATCATCTTCAATAATATGCATACTAACTTTTTCCAGAAAACCCAAATTTTGTTATTGCAATTACAGTAATGTAAATGATTAGGAAAACAGGAAAAAATTTTATCCTTATGAATGTTAACCAAAGGTTCCAAAATAGCAAAAATGTCCAAATGATGAGACCTACACAGGTTCTTCAAACGCTTAAGGGAGGGAGGATCAGCCACTCCCCTAATATTCCAAACCATAATGTTAAACATGATGTTTTCCACTTCTTCTAGTTGTCCTAGAAGAAAGGGGTAAAGCTTCAGATTCAGAAAAGCTAGAAATAACAGGATCTATGTTTAGTTTTTTTCCTAAATTCTGTTTCAAATAATATATATAATTTCATTATTTTGAGCTAAAACGAGCAAAACACAATCGAACTATGGGCTGTTCATGTTCGGCTCGTTTATAATTAGACGTAAAAAATTATTTTTGTATTCGGTTAGCTGAATGATTGAGTTGAGCATGAGCTACTTAACGAGTCGAATATATATTGTCGCAAACAACGAGCTTTTCTGATAGCCCTAGTGACCAAATGTTGCTAGGATGGGAATTTTTAGTTTCCATTATGTTGAGTAATTCTATTGATTTTTACTATATTAAATTTATAGGCAATAAATAGTAAAGGCATCCATTTTTTTTTGAATGTGAATAATAAGTTGTCATTGTACTGAGGGTGTGTTGATCATCTATTTTCAAGGATAATACAAGAAATTTACAAGATATAATAATTAATTATATTCTAAGAATTTATTGTGAAATATGAAAGAATAAAATTTATTGATTGAAACAATTTGCAGAATATATAATTGCATATTGATAGATTGAACATCAAATTTTTATAGCCCCTTTTATTTGTGCACTTTGTATTCTTAATAGAAACCAATATTTTAGATAATTAACAATTTAAAACTTTATTCAACTATCATTTAAGGTTTATATGTATCCCAGATTTTCATTTATATGAGACAAGATTAATTATGAAAGTATAACATAGAAATTGGTTGGAGAAAGCTACCTTGACCTCTTTTTCGTGCAAGGAGCCAACTTTCACTTATGTGACAATATCAGGAAATCTTTTGCTAATAAGTAACACATTCAAGATTTCTCTATGTAAAAATCTTTAAACCATATGGGTTTATGCTTTGGACGTGGGGCATTCGCCAGCCGTGACTGCTCTCCCCGTCCGGAATCGGTACTTAGGATGAACAACATGACACTGTCTGTCCTCCTAACAGTGGTGGGTGAAACTTCGCTATCTCTTCTTTTGTTTCACACCCCACTGTTAGGAGCACAGAGAGTGTCATGTTATCCGGCCTATGTACAGATTCCGGACTGGGACATCAGTCATGGTTGGCGAATGCCCGACATGCAAAGCATATACCCATATGTTTCGTGGGTGTTTGATTCTGATAGCTAGCTTTATTGGTGCTGTTCTGGAGATTGTTTTGGGCTTTACTTTCTTGGCTTTGATGTAACCTATTATTTTATACAACTTTAACTATGAAATGAAATGTTTCTTCAATCCTCTCTTATGCTTTTTTATAGATATTGAATTGCAAGATGTACAACTTCCTGTGGTTATTTTTGCCTTCACAAACTATGATAACTTGCCACTATAATTGTGAAGTCTGAGTAGCCTAGTATAATATTTTTCCCTGTGAAAGGATCTTAGTTGACTTGTATTCCTAAAAATTTGCAGAAAAATTGGTACTCCATATAGAAGAAAGTATGGCGAGACCATCTCTTGAGCCCTAGTAATGTAGCTAATTCCATTAATATTTACATTTATTACACCTTATTTAATATTATTCTTTAATGGTTACTTAATTACATTAAGCACTACTTTTCCTTAGCTAATCATGTTTTCTTTCATTTTATGGCTTGTACTAGAGTGTGAGGATATATATTATCCACTCAATTGTTTTAGGAAGATGGATCAGCGATAAAGGTGAAGGAGAAGTCGAAATAGCAAGCTTTAATTTTAAGCTTCAAATATAATGTTTTATGTATTTACTATATGTGCTGATTATTTTTTACATGAGATTTCATTTATGTAAGATTTCTTACTCATTTTTTTGTATTAAAAAAACTTAAAAATTTGAATAGAGTTAAAGTCTACAATACTACATATACTAATCACTTCTTAAAAATAGAGGGTTTATTTATGAGAATAAGCTAATGGGCTTTATACTTATAGCTTGTCAATGAATGTCATATTGCTACCATCAGGATTTCATTTCCATGCCTCAAGGTCCATCTTTTAATCATAAGTTTCTCTTCACTCTAGCTTTATACATGGAAAACCCATTTTATTTAATGGTTAAGCTTTCTAGGCTTTTTATTGCAAGGGTGCTACTTGAAGTTGATGTAATAAAACATTTTTCCATATTTATATGGTTTGCCTTATGTTTGAGTAGATGCTGACATATATTAATCATGGATTTAACTCTCAGGTTTTTTTCTCACTTCAAGCTTTTTTGTGCCATATTTTCATATTAGTAGGAGAGCTAAAAAGGAGATTGTTGTTATCTCTGCTTTTATTGGCATACCATCACAAATAATTTCTAATTATCTTATCTTGGTGATTACTATAAATATTATAGCTTCAGTTTACTCTGCGTCTATCACCTAGTTAGCTGTTCTTTTTATCTAGTTACTTAATAATGAACCAAAAAATCAAAATTGATTTAAGCTCCATTCTTGATCAAGTGACCTTAAGATCATTGTTTATTTAATATACTACTTGAAATTCAACATGCTACTTCCTTAAGCCAATAAAAAGTAAATCCCCTCAACCCACTTAGAATCATTTTATTTTAAGAACATGTATGAACTAGTATTCCTACTTAAGTGCATTCATCTTATAGTACTCTTACTATTGAGTAATTTTACATTCAAGGTTGTTATTTCTCCTTCTTTGCCTCAACCACTAATAGATTACAATGTCTTGTGGGTGTTGCATCAAATGCACAAACCTATTGCTAACTTTATATTAAATAAAATTATATCATAAGATGATTTTTTTACAGACTCCTTAGAATATCTCCTTGATTTATTGAGGTAAAAGAAAGAAGGAAAAAAAAATATTAGGAGAGTCGCTAAACTATATAAAAGAAACTATATTTACATAGTTCTTCATGTGGGCTAAAATTTTTTTCCTGTAAGTCATTTTATTCATTTTCTTTCATTGTTCATTTGTTCCTTAAGACAAACAACCATCTCTTGTTTAATTATTTTTGGTTTAATCCTCTTATTTGGAGTTATGTTGGAAACATATTTATTGTCATTAAGAAAATCCATCCACTTATGTATTTTATTTTAATTAATGAAATCCAATTTGCTTTAAAACATATTTATATTTATATCATTATATGAATTAATCCATTTTAAGGGACAAAATTTTATTTGTCTAAAACATATATATGAATATAAATAACTCTGATTTTTAGCATTTAGAAGCTAATTAGTCTGGTGCTTAAATATATTTATTTTCCTAAATTATGGGTATGATATTAACCTCTTTTACAATGATGCCTATGTGGAGTCTAATTTTCTATCATATGACAACATTATTTTTAACCAAGTGCCGCAACACTAAATGAATATGAATTAAGAATGTTGATCGGGCTTCATCATTTTTGTAATAAAAATTTACCAGACTTACCAAATATAGATGAGACCCTGCATCAAGTACCAATTAGAAGCAGACAAATTTACACTTAATAGAAAATATAAAGAAGTTTTAAAGTAATATAAATTCAAATTTTAAGGATTGGGTTATAAATGCTTGAATAGAGTCCATCAAATAACGCAGTCCTCAATTTAGCCATTATTTATTATAATCAACTGAGTGACAGACAAATTAGATTTTAGGGAAAATAAAACATTCAATGCCATTCAAGAATTAATATAGTACCTTCGGCTTTGATGTTTTAAAGTTAAATACATGCACTCATCACTGTTCCTTCTTCATCATGCATCATGAGTTTGAAGCTGAGATTGAATTATTGATAGACCAACTAATCAAATCTAGGCAACAATGACTTAGGCTATGATTATATTACCAACATGATACTCTTAGTAGTGGAGGTAATAAGGTAAATGAAGTAATTTGTTTATTTAATAGATTCTAGAAGAAAACTTAGAAGAAACATGCAAAAAGTTTGAAATTTTTTAGTTAGAAGACTTTGCAGGGACATCCACATAAATGTTTAGGGATACCTTTTAAGCTGAGCTTTCTTTTCCTTATAGAAAGTACTATAAAAGATGTTTGATCGACTATAAGAAACTATATATGATTCAAACTATTGAAAGAAAATGACATATTATTCTAATTAACATAACGAGAATCATGGGTAACTAATACTTCTAGAAGCTATTACATAACAAATGTTTCTTCAATATTATGAAATATTACAAGATGTAATAGGCAAATGGTATAATAGATATTCCATGTTATGAGTAGTAGATGTTTCATAAATATTTATTTTATTTTAGGAGGAAGCACTTATATTGAATTGTGGAAGTAGCTTATAAGATGGGGGAAAGGACTTATATTGGGACATAATGATCACTCAACGTTGCTTTAGAAGTTACATTAATTTTTTTTTTAAATATTATGAAAAATAATTTCAACTGTGCATAAATTTATTCAAAATTTTAATCTCAAATAAATGGTCAATTATTAGTCCTCTACATATCATAATGGAATTTATTATATTGCTAGATGAATAAAAGTTTAATTTTTTTTAAATTTTCTTATAATAATAATATTTACAAATAGCAAAAAGAAATAACTTTTGAGATATCATATAATTTTAGTCCTAAAAAACCGTTTGATAAAATTGATGTTCATACACATACATTTTTAAATTCATTAAATGTTTTATTGCATTTATTATAATATAATAAATTAGAATAAACGAAACACTAACTATGTTGAATTTATGAAAAAAACTAGATTTATAAATTATTAAATAGAAGTCCATTTAAGCATATAAGAACTACCTATAATGTTAATGATATTTTTAACATTCTAAAGAGAATTATTACATAGGTGTTTTTAGAATAATAATGAAATAGAAAAGTTAACATATCTTTAAACCCAAATAGAACAAAATGAAATTATTATATAGGTGATATTATAACCTTTTCATATATATTTAAACCCAAATATTATTAAAAAGGATCAAAATGAAATATAGTAAAAAATAAAATGAAGGAAATACCGTACTGTTCTCTTACCGAGCAACAAGTCATTATCCATGAAGGTATTACCGTACTGTTCTCTTAGCGAACAAACTTCATCTAAGGAGCTATCAGCCAATTGAGCTAAACAAATCTCGAGGTCGAGTAGAGCCTTAACCAGAGCTTCTCTCATTTCCTTTGATAGAATCAGAGCGTCGTAGATGCTTAGCTTGGCGGTAACTTCCGAAGATGGGCTAACATATTGCATTCCACTTTGTTGCTTATTTCTTTAACCTCTTCCCAAACAGGTACTTCATTTGCTGGCGGAATCAACTCTTCTTGAATAACCATCAGTTTTCCTTTATCTTTCGGACCCATTCTCAGGGGTAGAACTTTTCCACTTTTTAGATTGACTTATATTATCTCTTCTAAGTTTTGTGCTGAATCTGGAAGTGTTTCCTCCTGAGGCGAAACAACTGGCTCCTCTGAAGTCACTTCGGAATCCAAGGGTTCAAGTTCAACTGTGATAGGTGGTCTTCGGAATTCGCAAAGGAGTATATCGCTTCCCCGTAACCGTCCCCTTCGGTACTTTCCTCCTTATCACGATCGTTTAGGCTTTGTACGATTTAAGAATCATTATTAGAATCAAAATCAAGATCTGGATTAGGTGGATTGTCATTAGTTACGTTATTGCTAAAAAAAGTCAAAACGTAGCCAACACCATAACTCTTCTCATTATAGTACCCCACGGGGGCAGAAAAATAATCATACAAAGTTAGAGATTTGAGGAATTTCTCCCCTGAATCTGAAACAACCACCCTAAGAAACGCAGCCCCGAGCCTACTCTTCGGATCTTCAGTCGTCTTCTCTTCTACGGTTTTCTCTTCTTCCTTCTGGGGTGATTCCTTCATTGCAATCGATAGTGCTAGCTTAGCAGGTCTCGAACTCTAAATTGAGGCACGCACCAAAGCGGTTTGTATGTGTCTAAATATTTTCTTTGAAGATTTTGTCCTTGCGGTACTCCATCCATCATTAGTCATGTACGGCTCTATCGGAACAATGTGATAAGCTGAAATGACATTGATAGAACCTCCTTGGGGCTTTCTCACGCACTCTTTCGGGATCATTATGTTCCCCTTTTTGAGGTTACTCTTGAGCCAATTCTTTAAAGTGAAGAAATCTTCTATCTTGTGTCCGAGCATCCTACGGTAAGGGCAATACAATAGATGATCTTTCTTATCTACTTCTTCTAGTTTTTTGGGCTCTGGCAACTGGAATCCAACCTTCTTGATTAAGCTAGGGAACATCTTTCCTACTGCTTCATATTTGAAAGGGATACACTTTTTTTAGGAGCTCTGTCAGGGTACGTTTTACCTCTGTCTGATGATACCTCTGCTGAGACGACTTATGATTATACTGCTGAGATGGTTAGTAATTCTGCTGAGGCGGTTGGTAAATCTGCTGTGATCGTTCCATCCATATCTGCATCGATTGCTTTCCCTTATCTATTGATGTGACAGTTCCAGATTTCTTTTCAAAAACTTTCCCTGGATTTAGCTTATTGGACTTTTCTAAGAAATTGAGCTGCTTTGCCTCTTCTTGTAAACTAGCAGCTTTTCTAATCAACTCTTGGAAGGTCTTTATTGTAAATACCTTAACTAGAAGTGCTATCGGGCTGTGAATACTCTTTAGCAGAATTCCAATTGCATGCTACTCTTGGAATTATGGCTCACACTTCATACTTAAATTTCTCCATCACATAATATAGTCCACCAAAGTTTAGTCCAGTGTCTTTTTCTCTACCACAAGATCACTCACAATGACGTAGTGCTGAGCTCCAGTGAACCGTTTTACGAATAGGGTTTCTACTTTGCGAATCTCTTAATTGAAACGTTAGGCAACTATGTGTACTAGTCGAAGGCAACTCCTGAAAGGCTGCTAACAAACTGGCAAAAAAGCAAAGCACCACTACCCCCAGCATTGCAGCAACTTGTGAGGAAGTGTGCAGCATGCTGTCAGGGGTTTTCTGTTCCGTCAAAAGTCTTAAACAGAGGCGGTACAAAGCCTTTGGGGTATTGCACGATATCAAATTCTAGGTAATGTCTACCTTTCAGACCTGCTCTTGGATTGGGCTAAGGCAACTTTTACCTATTGTTCTACCATACTCTTAATGTCCTTTTCTGGTATTAAACTTTGAGTAGAATCTTTCCTCAGTTGTTCCTCCCTATTGATGAAGGTGGGTTTCTTTTCTCCATCCAAAATCAAAATGACCTATGCGGGCATTTCTTTTGGAGTCTGAGGTTGGCTTTGGAGTGCGGCAATGGCAGCCATCATTTCTTCCATCTTCCTTTCCAATCGGTCGATCATTTCATCCCTCTGTTGAATGAGCTTTCACATTGTCTCTGGGTCATCTCCCTCTTCGGACTTTGAAGCCTCTCATAGAGATGATGACACCCGTATTTCAACCATATGTACCTCGACATACTCTTCTTCCATATAGCTAAATCTTCTTCTTCAACCTTACCAGACTCATTCTTCTTCTCTTGAGATAACTTCTTGAGATCTGTCCTCAGCTTTTCCAAAGTTTCTTCAATCAAACTTTCCTTAACAGTCTTGAGATCTACCAACAGTGACTATTGAACCTTTTCTTCTGAGACGACCACCCTCTCCTTAACCTTTTTAGTAGTCACCAGCCCAACAGTTTTGGGTCGCCACACCATCTCTTTTGATGTCAGCAGCTTAGGGCCAGAAGACCTGTCGGCAGTACCAATACATTGATGAGTGGTGTGAGCCCTAACGTGCGGACTAGATACTACGGTGGACAGTTCATTATCCCTGCTTGTTCCCTTTCTCGGGGAACGAGACTTCTTCTACGAAACTATCCTTGGTTCAAGGCAGGCTTGGGTAGGTACTCGTCCCATCCTTCTGAGAATCTCATCGACTAAACAGTTTTCCTTCAAAGCTAGCTTCCCGATTATAGTTTGTAATCAAGACATTGATGTAGCTTTGGTTCTCTTCTCCCTCTGACCTTCATAGTGGAAAGGTCGAGGTGGCATATCGACAATCTTTCTGGTATCTTTCTCACCCTGAGCATCAGACAAAGGGTAGAACCTACTTCCTCCCAACAGTGGTGAGGTCTCGAGTAATCCAAACTCATCCTTCACATCCTCTGCAGGAGTAACATCTTCGACAATTTTCATTTTCTTTATCTTAGCAACCTTCCTGTTCTTGTTTCTTCTTTGTGTTCTAGTTAGGGGTATAAATCTTGAACTGGAACCTATCTCGAATACTGACGGGGTTGTATCAAAAGTTAAACCCTCCATGGTAGCATGCTCATCACTTAACTAGATTTTCTTCCTCTTTAGTTTGGCGGGAATAGGGGTAGGAGCATTGAAGACAAGACCGACAGAAGTAGCGACGACAGTCCTGGGAGTGGCAGCTAATCTCTTACGGGCAACAGTATTTTCCCCAGTTGGGACCCTCTTCAGGGGAGTAAATTCCTATGCTGATTTCAGGTTAAACTCAACTACAGGTTCCATAGATTCTGATACCTTGGACTTCAGTACAAATATGGTGACATCTCCGAACTTGATGTCCGTGTTGTAAAATCCTTGGCCAAAACGAATGACTGCTTCATTGTGCAGTTTGTTCTTATTAATTGCTAAGTCCACTCCAGCGGTGAAGGAAAAGATCAACCTTGGCGCTGACATTTTCTGTAGGGAGGATTCAGAGCGTTACTGTCATCCTACAGTTCCTTTCGTTACAACAATCTTAGGAAGAAGTATAAAATTGTTTGAACCAAAATGTTATTTATTCATGTTTTTTTAAGGTTTTAAGATTTTATCGAATTTTATTTCATTTTGGGTTTATTAGGAACAAGATTCAGCAGTGGAATAAGCACAGCTCATTACGAACAATTAATCTAACAAAGAAAACAAAGAGAAGGAGAAATGAAAAACCCGGTCCGGAATTGAAAGGGAAGGGCGAATCTCACCTCAAACTCACTTCGATGAACCGCTCCTATTCTAACACACCTATTGGGGGTTTACCTCACCTCTTTGGGGAGGTGGGAAGATTCCAGAACCTCCTTATTTAAGGGTGTTTAAATAGTGGCTCCAAAATAAAAAAAAAGACTTGACTATACTTGTTCAAGACAGAAATGAGCGAGGTATGCCAACAGAAAGAATGGTAGTTCGGTTCACTAGGGACATGAACTCGCTACCGATATATGAAAGCAAAACCATTTGATCATTTAAGGAGAGAGGAACAACTCCCTAGCGGAGTCGCTAGAAATGGTTAGCCAATAAAGTTTATCTCATATTTGTTTTGAAAATAATTTACATTTAATTTAATAAAATAATTTAGATTTAATTTAATAAATATAGCTTTGGAAAATGGTATTTGAAAATATAATTTTTAGTTTTAAAGTACGAAATTCTAACCGGTTTCATATCTTTAATAGTTTAAATAAGCGAGCGCTGCACCGTAAGCCATGCATATGTCCCGAGGGGTAGACACATTGCTTAGTAATGAGGCTCAATTAAATAAATTATGAAATTTATGACATCTGTTTGACCAGCGAACCAATTTTATAAGCCGACAAGTTCCCTATCTAATATAAGAAAATTAGGCAGAGTTTATATTATATGCGTTTTAAAGTTTCCTACTGAGGCAAGCCCCTATTAGTTAATTACATTTTAAATGATGGGAGTCACTTAAGAAAACTCTCGATTCAGATAAGTGGTTCTGCTTTCATGAATTGCAAAGTTCAAGTTTTTAAGGATAACCATGAGAAATTCAAAAGAGAATGATTCAAAGTAGGAGCAGTTTATTTTAGGGAATCCAAAGAAATGAAGAAGTAGAGACATCATAAGATTTCAAGAGAACCTCGAATGACCTCTCAACTATCCTATTTGTTTGGCTTTGCATTTTTGAAATGAAGTTATTTAAATGTTTAATCATGTCGATTTTATTGTTTAGGGCTTACATTTACACGATACCTGATCGTGCAAATAGCCTAGGAAGATAGGAGGATTTACACCGTACCGAACGACAACCTCGGAATCCTAAGACGAGTTAGGGCTTAAATTACATAACATGATTATACAAATGCCTAAAGATAAGGTGAAGATTTATGTTGCATTAGGCAAACTACCTCGAAGTCATATGACTTTGTTGTTTATTTCTAAGAAAAGTTAAGTTGATGAAGATTAGTTTTGCTGTTGAAGATGGTCGTGCTACCCATTGTGCTTGCTCCAAGCTCCTTGTTGTTAGTTTAAGAAGTGACAATCAAAAGATGAGAGAAGTGTCATGCATAGAAATGTTTAAATTGAGGTGTCTTAAAATCTTATTGGGGAAATGTTAAAGTTGATTAAGCGATACTGATTAGGATCTCATTGTTCCTTCGTTCTGACACCACTATTTTCTTCGGATTCACCTAGTCTAAAAGAATTTACTAAACTCAATTGAATGAGTTCCATACTTTCATTTAGACTATGGGAAATCTCGTTAGCAACACGTAGGTTACCTCCTCCGAGGGATTCCCGATCATCCGAGAGACGTCTTAATTTTAGTTGAAGTTGCACGTCTATTTTGTTTGTGATTAAAGTTTGAGTTGTTTAAACATGTTGGGTTATATCATTTTGGCAATTTATCACAAGTATAAGATGCAAAAGAAATAAATACATTTAAGCAAAGCAACGTAAATTGCAAAAAATAAATGTGTACCTGGTGAGTCTTCTCGTCTCCCCCACCTGAAAGTTTAGTTTTACAATGTATGTATATATATATATATATATATATATATATATATATATATATATATATATATATATATATATAATATTGCAAGAATTTAAAGCATGCCAAAAACCAGGAAAAGTTGGTGTAAAGTGTGTCTATCCAATCCTAAGTTGTGATTTAGCGGGTTCTTAAGGTGTGTTAAGGATGATTTTCTTCATCAAAGAACAATAAAATCCAATTGTTCATCTATAATGCCCTACCAGATCGGGAAAGTGCTTAGGACTTATCGTGAACACCTTTCTGATGCTTCTAGGATCATTTTGAGTCCAAATGAACTTCCTCGAGCCAATCAATCAATCATCCCAATTTAATTAGGGTTTAAGAGTGATTTTGTTCTTGCTCAGTGAACTGAGATATTTTAATAACCCCTCGAGTGAGGTGGCATTCACTTGATATTTCATTTAAGAATTATGTGAGTGAGAGCCTTTAGAGACAAATTAAATCGTTAGAAAATTTAGCTAATTTAATTAAGGTTGAATTAATAAGGTTTTAAGATGTTTCAAATTAGTTATAATATTTTAAAATATTTCAAATTAATTATATTATTTTGATTTGATTATATTGTTTTAAATTCAATTATATTATATTAATTATTTTATCTTGAAGTTACCTTAACTTAATCATATTATTTTAAAATTTAGTTATATTGTTTTAGAACTCGTTTTAAATTAATTATATTATTTTAATTTATTTTTTAAAATTAATAATATTATTTTAAATTATTTTTTAAATTAATTATATTATTTTAAGTTATTTTAAATTAATTATAATATTTTAAAATGTTTCAGATTAATTATAATATCCTGGCTTAATCTCATTAATAAGCATTTAAGCCCTTATGGGTAGACTTGTAATTCATTAGATTAAATGACATTTGATTTTTTTCCAGGGTTGCATCATTACTAGATCATTGATTAGGGGTATAAATTGGTGAGTTAAGATCTTTCAAGATCCACCCCCTTCACCTTAGCATCTTCTATTTTAATTAACTTCTAAATTTTTAATAAGTAAGGAAATTATAATATTTCTCTTAATGTTGAAAAGTGATGAGTTAGTTTCTACCCCTTTTAATCACTCATATTTCAATCATCTAAGGATATCATTTAAGATTTTTCATTGCCCATTACCCATAGTGAGGCCTAAATATTAATTAAGGCCAAATTCCATAATTATCATTTTGCCCCTTGAGGCTTGTTCATTTCATAATTCATTAAATTAATGTCAAATGACTTTAGAATTCTTATGATACCCCACTCATGCATCAATTAATATATCAGAGGAGAAAATGTGATTTTTCTAAATTTAATTTAATTTATATATTTATTTTGATGCAAAATAGGATTTTTTCAATGAAAATTCAATAACTTGGCAAAGACAAAGCCTCTGACTTGAAATTTTTATTGGAGGTAGAGCTAGATCGATGGACGATTGGGACCAATTTTAATGATTTTTAGAGTTTTAATTTAATTATGAAAATTATTTTAATTTCTGGAGTTTTAATTAATTATAAAATATTTTAAAAGTGAAAAATTAAGTCTTATATTTTATTAAATCTCTGTGAGGTTAGGGAACCCAAAAGATAAAATTTCATATTTTTCTGATTTTTCGTTGAATTATTGGAATTATTTTTGTGAAAAATTAAGGAAATTCATTTTTAAGCTTTACAAAATTATTTTAAGCCTTCAAAAATTAATATCCACTTAGGGACTTAGAAAAATTATCCCAATTACTCCTAAGGGATTAGGAGACAATTTGGAACACTTTCATGAAATTTTATCAATTTTCTGTTTTTTTTTTTTGTTTTTTAATTATTTAATTATTTAAACATTGCTTAAAAATGCAAATTTTACCAATATTCCAATTTTATTTTTATTATGCTCCTCTGATCACAAAGAACTCCCAAAATCAATTTGGTGATTTTTTGAGTTATATTTTAATTATTACAATTATTTTAATGCCAAAATGAGAATTATACTTAATTAATCCATTTGAGGGGTCAAATTAATCCCAATTGGTTTAAAATTTATATGGAGGGTTCTCTTAATCCTAAAGCACAGTGGAGAATTATTTTCAAGCCATTTTGATTTGTATTTAGTGCAAGTTAATTTAATTTCATTTTTAGGGTTTAGTGGCAATTAGGATTGGTCTTAGTGATTTAAACCAAGTTATTATTTTTCTCAGGGTCCTCTGGTCATAGTGAACCTACCAAAATAAATTTTATATTTTTTTTATTATCATTCTAATTATTATAATTTTTATATCAAAACAGTGGCATTTAACTTGGAAATTAGGGTTCTCCACCTAGAGATGCCCCCTGACTTTGGAAAAATCAAGGAATACTCCAAATGGTAGAGGAAACCAAACCCCCATAGTCTTTCAAAACCTCCATAGGGTTTGGGTCAAATTTAAATCCCCATAGGGTTTGGGTCAATTTGGGTTTAGGTTGGGTCTAGGCTCACCAAAATGGTTTGGGTGACTCCCCAAGGCTGGGTTGGTCTGAAAGAGGAGCTCTTGATTCAGCTTGATTAGTGGGAAGGATTCACCATCCAAGTACAATTTATGCTTAAGCATGGTTTAGGGGAAACATGAGAAGGTTTAATCACTTTAAGGGAATCAAGAAAGAGGCTCCACCTTTTTCCCAAGATGGTATGGTGACATGGACATGACTCACATGGCTTACATGTGGCTTAAGAATGGCTTCAAGGCTAGCTTATGGCTTGAGAGAGGCTTGGTCAACTTGCATGAATAGGGATTTTAGAAGTTTTTGGATATTATGGTGAAAATTGTCATGAGGCTTGATTTTGAATAATTTGATGATAAAATTGAAACTTAGGGAGTGGTTTGAATTAAAGGGAAGATGAGGGAAAATTTTCATGTGGGCTTTTAATTCAATTTTGGGCTTTTGGAATGAAATGGAACATGAGGTTGAATTTTGAGCTTTTAAATTGGGGGAGAATTAGGCTTGAGCTTGAATTGAGCTTGGGTCAAATTTTGTATCAATTAAATGTTCGTTTTGGTGTAGGAAAGTGTTATGAAGAGTTTTGAAAAGGTTTGAAATGATTTTGAATTGAACTGAATGGTCAATTTAGTGAAATTTAGGCAAATGATCAATTTTGGGTAAATTGGGTTAAGTTGGGTTAATGTTGGGCTAAGGTTGGGTCAAGGACCAATTGATGGTTGCTAAAGGTTTATGGGGATGTGATAAATAGTTTTCAACATAAATTGGGTTCCGATTTTGACATTCAATTTGGTGGATTTTGGACATGTGACACATTTGAGTCAAAATTGGGGATTTTGGGTTTAGTTGGATTTGGGTGAAGTTTGAGCCCAAATTGGAGGCAATTGACTGTTGCATTTGGTTTATGGAAATTTTATTAAGAGTTTGAAATTCAAATTGAGGAGAATTTGATCGACATTGGGTTCAAATTGGGTGAGTTGGGCTACTTAGTCAATTTTTGGACATTTAAGTTTTGGGTGAAGTTGGGTCTAAATGGTGGCCAAATTGAGTTTAATTTTGATTGAGATTGAGACTGAGGATATCAAATTTTGATTTAGGATTGAAATTTGGCAAGATTGAGGTCAATTAGGCCAAGGTTGTGCTTGGATTTGGGGAAATTGGGCCTTAAGGTCAAATTGGGGCTTTTGATAAAATTGGATAAAATTGGTCAAATTGGGTCAATGTGGTGATTCCAAAATGAAAATAGAAATATTTTGAGGGTTTTGGGAATTTTTGGGATTTTTTTTGATTTTTTTGGATTTTTTGGCTATGTAGGGACATTTTGGTAATTTTGGTCAAATTTGGTTAAAGTGATCAAAAGGCTAATTTAAAGGCTTGAGGTGGTTCAGGAAGAAATTTGGAGTAAGATAATAGTGCCCGGGGTCATTTTTGATTAATGTGGAAAGTTTTATGAATCTCATAGCATTTTTTAACTATCTGTTATTTCGATACCGAGGTGTCAAAAAACTGTCTGGAGATATGCCAAGTCTACAATCAAAATTCTCAGTGTGACACAGGGAATGTTTTAGTGTAATTTTCAGGATTTATTGGTGACTCTGGAAAATTTTGGAAAATTTGGGCTAAGGTGGGTAAGTAAGCCATGAAGTCATTTTAAACTCATAGGAGCCATATGAGGACTCATTTTGGATACTCAACATATTGTTCCTAATTCTCTTAGCCAGGGGCTAGGGGTTTGGGTCCATCCATGTGAGTTTTCCAAAGAGTCAGGAGGTCAAATCAAGATAGATGCAAGTGAGTTCAGGGTTTGGGGTGTGTGAGAAGGTGTAGTGTGCGCAAGCTAACCTAACCTAGAACAGATCACCCAGGGTTAGTCCTAAAGCATAACCATCCTATGGGGGCTCATCCTTGACCTCCCAAACATCGGTCTTAACCTTCCAAGTAGCTTTGAGGTTCATGACCATCTATGTGGAATTCTAAGGAGAGCGAGAAAGTAGCTTGAGTTTCTAAGTGGTGGGTTCCATCTCTAGTCTTCTAGGATAGTCAAAAATAAAGTTCTATGGCTAGATCCTAAGCACTAAGAGAGAAGAAAGACCTCACCAAAATTGAAGTCAACAAGTGTAATGTGCAAGTGTGTGCGTGGACCTCACCCAAACCACCCATGGTAAGTCCTAAGGCTTGGCCATCTTATGGGGAACTCCTCTTAAGCTTCATAATGCTTGGTCTCATCCTCCTGAACATCTAGAGGTTAGAATTTAAGCATTTGAAAACCTCAAGTAGAGCAAAGAAGTGTTTGGAATTTCTATGAGGTAAGGTTCCCATTGCTAGTCCTCTAAGATAGTCACCAGAGAAATCCTTTGGCTAGACCCTAGGCTATTCTAAAGAAGGACTAAACATCAAACAAAAGTGAAGTTAACCGAAGAATCTACGGATTTGATCAGACTATTATATGAGTTTAAGGACTGTTTTAAAGGAGATGACGAAATGTCAAGATTGTCTCCAGAGGTCGCTGTGCATCGCCTCGGAGTGGATTAGAATATGACCCCAGTAAAGTAGGCTCCCAAAAGAATGGGCCTCGAAATAGAATAGCAAGTCACATCTGAGGTGAAGAAATTGATAGACGTTAACTTTGTGTGAGATGAACAGTACCCCAAATGGTTAGCCAATATTATGCCAGTTAAGAAGAAGAATGGAAAAATACAAGTATGTGTCTACTTTAGAGACTTAAACAAGGTGTGTCCAAATGATGAGTTTCCACTGCCGATACCAGAGCTGATAGTGGACATCGCGTCGTCACATGAGATCTTCTCATTTAGGGATGGATTGTCAGGCTACAGTCAAATCAAGATGGCTCAAGAAGATTCAGCACTCACAACATTAAGAACTCCAATTGGAATCTACTGCTACACCGTAATGCCATTTGGATTTAAAGAATGCGAGAGCTACTTACCGGCGAGCAATGACAAGGATCTTCGATGACCTTATCCATAACCAAGTGGAATGCTATGTAGAAGATTTGGTCATCAAGAGCAAAGTGAAGGAAAACTATTTTTACGATTTGAGGATCATGTTTGAAAGATTACAACAATATAATCTCAAGATGAATCCCTTAAAGTGCACCTTTGGCATTACCTCTGGGAAATTTCTAGGATTCGTTGTCCATCATTGGGGAATTAAAATCAACATAGAGAAGATTAAAGCTGTCTTAGAAATGTCGCTTCCTAAAACCTTGAAACAACTACATTCTTTTCAAGGTAAATTTGCATATCTATTACACTTTATATATAATATGTCGGGAAAGTATCAACCCTTTTCGACATTAATTAAAAATAATATCAAATTCATTTGGGAAGAGAAATGCCAGCAGACTTTCGAAGTTATTAAGAGATATCCTATGACACCTCCTGTTTTAGCAGCCCCTATTCTGGGTCGACCGTTGGTACTTTATACTGCGACCTTAGACGACTCCCTCGGAGCCTTACTAGCCCAAGTAAATGATAATGGTAAGGAAAATGCACTCTACTACTTGAGTCAGCATCTAATACCAGTGGAGGTAAAGTATCATACTATTGAGAAGCATTGCTTAGCCTTGGTTTTCAACGCTCAAAAACTTCGGCATTACATGCTTTCTCATAAGGTCAACCTGATTTTGAAGGTTAATCAGTTACAATATTTGATGACCCGACGAACACCTTCCAGACGTTTAGCACGGTGGTTGATGATTTTATTGCAGTTAGATATAACCTTTGTTCCCCTTTGCGCTATCAAAGGGCGGATTTTTGCAGACGTTCTTGCAGCTCACCTACTACCAGTTGAGTCCCCTCTCAATGATGACTTGCCAGATGAATAAATAATGCAAGTGGAAGATCTCAATGCTCGGCGTTGGAAGATGTAATTTGTTGGAGCATCATCAGTTAAGAAAATTAAAGGTTCACAAACAGTCATACCCGGTAAAGTAGGAATTGATTTGATTTTTGTTACATTATCAGATGATTCTGAGATTCTCCTACTACATGACAGAGCCTTGCACCAAATAATGAAGCAAAGTACTAGACCTTGATAACTGGATTTGAATTTGCAATATTAATGGAAATAACGAACATCACCATTTATGGCGACTCACGCACTCATCATTTAGCAAATAGCCGGACAGTAGAAGATTCTAAAGCCAAAACTCACAGAGTATCACAAGTATATGATGAAACTACTGGAACAAATTCTCAATGTGATGCACTATAGGATTCCTCAAGCAAAAAATGCCCATGCTGTCGGCATATTTTTTATTATTTTTTGGGTTCGGACCCAGTCATAAGTAATTACTTCGCCCGTGCTTCTAGGGATGAAGAATTCATTCCTTCGAAACATCAGGTAGCGTAATACTTCTTCAAGTATCGTCCGTTGATCTGAAGCATATGTCGTTCTCCTTGGCAATTCACTAGCCGGTAGGAGCCTCCCGAGTATACTACTTCAACCACAAACGGTCCTTCCCAAGTGGGTTCAAATTTTCCTCCTATCTTGCGTGTGCAAGGATAGGTCTCGAGAACGAGAACTAAGTCACCAACTTTCAAGGTTCTCGGCGGACCCGACTCCGTCATGGGCTTGAACCATCTTAGCTTCGGTATAGTTCTAAATTCGTCGCGCCGCAAGTCTTTTCTCTTCCGAGCTTTCCAATTCTTCTAGTCGTAATTTGGCATTCTCTTCTCGTCGTGATTTTGTTTGCAACCGCAATTCCGAGTGAAGGAAGCCGGACCTCTAAGGGTAACACTCGCTCGGACCCATACACTCGCAGCGTAAAGTGTAGCTTGAGTAGGAGTTCTGAAGGTTGTCCGGTAGGCCCATAAGGCTTCCAATAATTTCTCGTGCCAATTTCTCTTATTATCGTCCAAAGTTTTCTTTAAGATTTGAACGAGAGTTTTATTAAAAGCCTCAGCCAGGCCGTTTGCTCTTGGGTAGTAAATTGTTGAATACCGCCGCCGATTCCGTGTCTCCCGACAAAATTGTTGATTTGCGTGCTTCGAATGCCGACCCATTATCTAAGATAATCCCGCACGGCACTCCGAAATGGTAGACAACTTGTTCTCGAAAACCGTAAGCACGTGGTGTGCTTTCACTTCTCCGAGTGGAACCGCCTCGCCCACTTGGAAAAGTAATCTGTAGCCTCAAGAATGAAGCGATGTCCTCTTGAAGATGGTGGTTCTATTGGACCCACTATATATGTGCCCCAACATTCAAATGGCCACGACGCAATTGTCAGATGTAGCACATTTGGAGGTTGGTGTAGAACCACTCCGTGCACTTGGCATTGGTGACACCTCTCGGCAATTTTCATGCAATCGGTCATCATCGAGGGCTAGTAGTACCCTAATCTTTTAAATTTCATTTTCATCTTCGGACCCGACCGGTGAGCGTCACGTAGTCCCGAATGCACCTCTTTAACAATTTCACGGGCCTCGTACCCGCTTAGGCACCTTAGCCACATTTGATCGAAAGACCTTCCGTATAACGTGTTGTTTATTAATGCGTAGGACGCAGTTCTTTTCTTGATCCGATGGGCTAGCGACCTATCGTCCGGTAGTTTTCCCGTTTGCGTGTAGTCTATTAATGGTTGTCGCCAATCTTCTCGTGTTTTCTCGTCACTATTAGTAATCGATTCTTCTTCTTTTCTCGATTTGTGTATTGTGTTTATGTCGAGCTGTGATAGGACCTGACGTCCGTGAACTGACACTTCTACTGACTCATCTTGCAAACAGGCAAATTCTTTTGCAAGGCGAGCTAACGCATATGCTAAAGCATTTTCCTTTCTGGGAATTTTGTAGATTGTCACATTCGGAATCTGTTCTAACAACTCGTATGGCATACCGGAAGTATTGCTCGAGTCTTGGTTTTAAAATTCCGTATTGTTCGGCGATCTATCGAATGATTAACTCGCGAATCCCCGTAGATGTTGATGTCCGTTATCACTATTCGAATAGTTAATTCCGATCCCGTTATGAGGGCTTCGTATTCTCGCTTCGTTGTTCGTACACCGGCTCCGTCAAGTGGTAGGAGTATCTTAACATCCCCCGCTCCGTGTTATAAAGATTAGTCCGATCCTTGCCTTACCGGCACTATCACTTGCGATTCTTCGTTCTTTGTGTGTCGAAGATGCTCCGTCGAAATATAATTCCCAACGTCGATCATCGTGGTCTTCTAGGCTTATTATTTGTTAATCCGGCAAATCTTCATTGAGAGGAGATTCTCGCCAAAGAAAGGTGTGCCGCGAGGAAGTCTCGCTAGGACTTGTCCCTTTACGGCACAAAGAGGCACAAAAGTTATATCGAATTGCAATAATATCATCGACCATCCGGAAAGTCTCGCCGGAAAGTGTTGGACGAGTCATCAAGTATTGCAATGGATTAAATTTCGAGATCAGAGTTGACCTTATGAGAAAGCATGTAGTGCCCGAGCTTTTGAGCGGCAAAGATCGAGGACAAACAAGGCTTTTCAATTGCGGGATACCTTATTTCCGTTGGAAGTAAACGATGGCTTAGGTAGTAAAGATCATTTTCTTTACCCTCATCATCGACTCAGCTAACGAGGCTCCAAGAGAGTCGTCTAAAGCCGCGGTATAAAGCATCGCCGGTCTACCCGAGATCGGGGTCGCTAAGACAGGAGGTGTCATTAAATATTGTTTAATGTCATCGAAGGCCCTCTGCATTTCTCTTCCCAAATAAATTTGGCGTCCTTTTTAACTAATGCCGAGAAAGGCTGACACCTACCTGACAAGTTTGAGATAAAGAGTCAAAAATATGCCAGCTTCCCTTGAAAAGATCGTAGTTGTTTTAAGGTTTTGGGAGGCGGCATTTCTAAGATAGCTTTAATCTTTTCCGGTCGATTTCAATTCCACGATGTCGGACAACGAATCCTAAGAATTTCCCGGAGGTGACGTCGAAGGCGCATTTTAAGGGATTCATCTTAAGGTTAAATTGTCTTAATCGTTCGAAAATAATTCTCAAATCATATAGGTAGTTGTCCTTTACTTTGCTTTTGATGACTACATCGTCCACGTAGCACTCGACTTGATTGTGGATGAGATCATCAAAAATTCTTGTCATTGCTCTCTGGTAGGTTGCTCCTGCGTTCTTCGATCCGAATGGCATCACTCGTGTAGCAATATACTCCGATCGGCATTCGAATCGCCGTAAGCTTTTCATCTTTTGGAGCCATTCTTATCTGGTTGTATCCTGAAGATCCATCCATGAATGAGAATATTTCATGTGTTGAAGCAATGTCGATCATTAATTCTGGGATCGGTAGAGGGAATTCATCTTTTGGACATGCCTTGTTCAAATCTCTGAAATCCACAGAAATTCTGATCTGACCATTCTTCTTCCTAACTGGTATCACATTGGCTAGCCAAGTCGGGTATTGTTCTTCACGGACAAATTTGGCGTCTATTAGCTTTTTAACTTCAGCTATGACTTGTTGTTCGATTTCTAGATGCATCCTTCTGGGACCTTGTCCGATCGGGACGTAGTAGGATCCACTCCTAGCTTATGGATCGCGACCTCTCGAGCTAAACCCGGCATCTCATCGTAGCTCCAAGCAAAACTAGTCTTTAAATTCCATTAATAACTTGATTATTTCTTCGGAGTCTTCTTTATCGAGTAAGGAGCTAACAAAGGTAGGTCTAGGCTCTTCGTCGGTACCTAAGTTAACTTCCGTTAACTCATCTATCGTAGATTTGATCTCTTCTTCGAACTCGGTGGAGCGTTTCCAATTTGTAAATCTTCAAGCTCTTCCGTAGTTTCCATGCAGCTTTCATTAGACTCGCAAGTGACAACCAAGCAAAATTCGGCATCGTCAACCGATCCTACCGTGCCGAATCCGAGACCATGTTTTGAATCGGGTGGACGACCGGAGTTATTCCATAATTTTTCAAAATGTTGTGATTGACCTTTTGTCCATTGTCGAGGTAAGAAACCACGCCGAATTAAATTTTGAACACATGGAGAGTACCATTCAAAAGGTAATTCCATTAATTTCGATGAAATGACATCTTCAAATTGTACATTATTTTCGCTCCGGAGGAAGGAGCACCACGGTAGAATTTGATTGGCTTTGCATCGCCGCTACGTACCTATTCGACCACCATACCCTCGATCTTATTAGAATGGATCGGGGTCGTGGTCATAGTATGTACATAGTGGTTAATCTTCTCGTACATCGATTTATATTCTTCATTCTTTTCATCTTCGAGAGAGATCCCGAATTGCGGCTTCTTCCGACTTATTGTCGTCGCTTCTTGCTTCGATCTCTTGTTCTTCTTCGTAACTATCTTCCCAATCAACATCGATGGATGGTTTCTCTCGTCCAACCTGTCCTAACGTCTCTCGCCACGACCTCGTCCCCGGCCTCGACCTTGGATGCGAGTTGTGGAGAAACCTTCACCATCTCGCCGTAAGGGAGTGGTGAGTGATCGTTGGACTAGAACTTCGTGTTCTTCGTTGTCCCGAACTTCCTTTGCTTCATTCGTTATGGTATCTCCGGAGATGATTGTTTTCTTCGGAGGTGCATAATAAGCCGCATCTTCATGGATTCCAATTTCATGTACGGAGAATGGTTGTAAGTCACCTTTGATGCACTCGTTCCCCTCCATCGTAGTATTTGATGCACCGTCGTAGAGATGATGGTACCATCCGGCTTTCATGTATCCATGGTCGGCCCAGTAGAGCGTTGAACGACGTTTCTGAATCAATTATGTGAAATTTTGCGGTTGTCTTTGTCAAGTCACTGGTCTTCATTAGCAGCGTTATTGATCTGAGGGCTCTTTCTCCTTTCTGGTTGAATCCTCTTAATAACATTTTGTCGGCTTCGAGCTTGCGAGCATCAATTTCTAAATATGCTAGTGTTCGAAGACTCATTATATTAATTTATGCTCCCGGATCCACCAATACTCGGAGAGTGTAAACTTCCCAATTGTAATCGAAATGTACAACGGTCGGTTGTGATCTGCCGTCCCAAGTAGTAGGTCATTGTCCGTGAAGGTAACACCTCGTCGTTCCTTTAACGAGCAAACCTCATCTAAGGAATCTCTCGGTCATTCGAGCTAAGCAAATTTCCGGATCAAGCAAGGCCTTGATCGAGCTTCTCTCATCTCCTTTGATAAGATGAGAGCGTCGTAGATGCTCGGTTCGCCGGTAGTTTCCTAAGATGGGCTAGCACGTTGTAGTCCACTTTATTTTCATGTGTCTCGGCTTCTTCCCGAATGGGTATTTCTTCTGCCGGGGTTGGTTCTTCCTGAACAACCACTTACTTTCCTTTGTCCTTTGGACCCATTCTCGGAGGTAGAACTCTTCCACTTCTTATGTTAACCTCTGTAATCTCTTCTGACTCTAGTATTGAGTTTGCTGGTGTTTCCTCCTGAATCGGAATGACAGGTTCTTCTGGATTAGCTTCAGAGTCTGAAGGCTCTAACTCTATTATGACTGGAGCTCCTCGAAACTCGTAGATAGATTCGTTGCTTGTTGAACTCTCTTAGCCTCCTTGATGGATGTCTTCTTCGTCATTGTGATCGTCGAGATTGTGTATGATTTGAGAATTGTCATTTATATCGAAATCGATGTCCAGATTGTCACTAGTTACGTAATCGTTAGAAACAGTCAAAATGTAGCCAACGCCATAACCCTTATCATTATAAGATCCCACCGGAGTGAGCAGCATAATCATACGAGTCGAGGTTCGAGGGATTTCTCCCCCGAATCGGAAACAACTATCCTAGGATAAGCAGCCCCTAGTCTAGCCTTAGGAGCCTCGGCTTTCTCTTCTTCGTCGATTTTCTTCTTCTCTTCAATTGTCTCTTGTTGAGGTGGTTCTTCTATCGCAAGTGATAGTTGCCGAGTTAACGAGTTTCGAACTCGAATCGAGGCTCGCACCGAAGCGGTTTAGATGTGATCCAAAATCTTCTTCGAAGACTTTGTCCAAGCGGTAGTCCATCCATCATTAGTCGCATAGGGATCTATCGGAACAATGAGATCCGTTGAGATAACATTGACGGAACCTCCTTTCTGGGGTTCCTTCATGTATTCCTTCGGGATCGTTATGTTCCCTTTTCGAAGATCGTCGTCGAGCTAACTTTTCGAAGGTAATACAATCTTCTATCTTGTGTCCAAGCATCCGGTGGTAAGGGCAAAAGTTGGGATCACCTTTCTTGTCGACTTCTTCCGGTCTCTTAGGCTCGGCAGCTGGAAATCCGGAGTCTTCATCGATCGCGGAACATTTTCGGACTCGCCTCATTCTCGAACGGATACTCCTCGCTCGTAAGCTCCCTTAACGTACGTTGCGGACGAGGCGGTTGTTCATATTGTCGAGATAACCGATAGCCGGGTCTCGGGTTGTTGGTAATTCGTCTGAGGTTGTCGCGGCCGGTCTGACGATATTTGTATCAGTTGCTTGCCTTTATCGACTGCTGCAACGATCCCAGACTTCTTTCCAAAAATTTTCACGGGCTTTTGTTTGTCTGTTTTATTGGTGAAACTTAATTGCTTCGCCTCCTCTTGCAAGCTTTCGGCCTTGCTTAACAACTTCTCGAAAGTCTTAATAGTAAATCCCTTGAGGAGAAGTGCTATCGGGCCATGAATGCTCTTAAGTAAAATGCCGATCGCATGCTCGTTCTTGTAGTTGTGGCTCACACTTCATACTTAGATTTCTCCATCGAAGTATGTAATCCACCAAGGTTTCGTTCGACTTCTCGCTTCTCTACCACTAAATCACCTATAGTGATGTGGTGCTGAGCTCCGGCAAATCGCTTGATGAAGAGGTTCTCTAATTCAGAAAATGTCTTCACCGAACCGTTTGGTAATTCTGCATACCAATCAAAGGCGATCCCTGACAGGCTGCTGACAAATTGTCTGAAGAGTAAGGCATCACTTTCGCCTGCATTGCAACAACTGACACGAAAATGTGCAACATGCTGCCGAGGGTTTCCGGTTCCATCAAAGGTCTTGAACGGAGGTGGTACAAAGCCTTTCGGATATCGGACGCCGTCGACCTCTTCAGGGTAAGGTCTACCCGTCCGAATGGATGTCCCGCTCTTTGATTGTGCCAAGGCTTCTCGCACTCTATCGTTCCACCATGCTCTTAATATCCTTTTCCGGAATCATGCTTTGTGTTGCATCCTTTTTTAATCGATCATCCCCGTTGACGGACGTAATCTCCTTTCCTCCGTCTACAATGTGAATAACTTCTAGGGGTGTTTCTCTTTGGGGTCGAACTCGACTCGGAGAGTGGCTAGGGCTACGCCCATCTCTTCCATCCTTTTTGCCATTTGGGCGATCGTATCATCTTTCTCTTGAAGCCGCCTCCTCATTACTTCGGTTCCTCTCTTCTGCGGCCGCAGGGCACCTTGTGAAGCTGACGAAGCTCGTGTTTTGACCATGTTAATTTCTTCATACTCATCATCCATGAACTCTGACGAATCAATCTCATCTCCGAATTTATCTTCTCTTTCCCTTGCTAATCGCCGAATATCGGTTCTTAGCTTTTCCATAAGATCTTCTAGTGGTCTTTTTGTACATCCTCGCAGCTTGTCATGCGATAGTTGTCGGTTTCCTTCTCATGAGTCCCCTTTATCGCGGTAGCACTTCTTCGGACTCAAGTCTCCCGACGAGACTTTCTTTCTCGGGTTGTTGTTTTAATCTTAATTATCCCAGTAGTGGGACGTCATACCATCCTTCTAGCAGCGAGGTGTCCGGGACCGGATGGTCCGTCGAGCAAATGCCGGAAGGTGGTATCCTCCCCAATTTGTAGTCCCGAAACAACGACAGCCGACTAGCTTTCATTCTCTTATTCGGCTTTTCTGCAGCCGATGCAGGGTTCTACTCGCGGCCCAAGAAGGGACTCGGCCGGCACCCGCCCTATCCTTCTTAAAATTTCGATACGGGGCACCTTTCCTTCTTTGCTAACTTCTCTATCAAAGTTTAGCAATGAGCAAATGGCGTAGTTCTGGCCCTTTTCTTACGACTATCGTTGTAATATACGGGCTGAGGCAATGCGGCAAGAATCTTGCGAACATTTTCTTCATCCTCTACGGCGGAGAGGGGATGGAATCTACTTCCTCCCAAAAGTGGTATGTATTCAGCAACGGTGTATACTCGGGCAGCTTCGGGATTTCCTCCAGAAAGCAACTTCGAGCAGCTCCGGCTTCTCTAGCGATCCTTCTACTTGCTCCTTCTTCGAGTCCGTGTCGCCGATGGAATTCTAGAGCCGGACCCGATTTCAAAAATAGAAGGTCTCACAGAAGGTCCGTACCCTCCACGGTAATAGGTTCACCATAGTTCCGAATTTCCTTCCCCTTTAGTTCGGCAGAGCCGGGTAGGTGCAGAGACAACTAGACCAGTGGGGGTAGCAACAATGATTCTTCGTGGATAACGAAGACTCCTCTCGACTGGAATCTTTTGCAGAGGAGGGAATTCGTGAGTTGACTTGAGGTTGAACTCAATCAAAGCTTCTCAGTTTCTGGTACTTTGCTTGTGAGTGAAAATAGAGTGACGTTGGGGATTTTGATGTCGGTGTTCCCGAATCCTTGTCGGAATCGAATAATTCCATTATTAGGCAGCTCGTCTTTGAACACGATCAGGTCGAGTCCATTGATGAAGGAGAAGATCAGTTTTGGGGCTTCCATTTCTGCAGAGCAGATTCCAAGTGTTAGTCCCCGAATCGTGCTTCTTCTTATCGTACAACTTATGACGAAAAAGAAAGAGTCCGAACACATTTCTATTTATCTTAGTGTATTTATGGTATTAAAGGAAGATTATTTTTTCGAAAAGATTTGTTCGTTAAGACAGAAAATTATTAAAAGAAGGAGAGTTGTTGGAAGGGTAAAAGGAATTGATTAGGAACTGGAAAAGGAAGAGAAAGTCTTGTAGAAACTTCTCGACCCGCAAGACCGCTCCTAAACTAATACCTATCTGGGTCCACCCCACCTCGAAATGAGGTAAAAGGATCTCGAACCTCTCTCGTTTAGGGGTGTCTAAACAAGTGGCTCCTAAATCCGAGAGAATGTTGGCTATACTTGTTCAAGGTAGAAATGAACATAGTATTCCAACGGAAAGAAGGGTAGTTTGATCCACTAGGAACATGGATACACTAACGATTTTTGAAAGCAGAATTGTCTGATTAAAATGGAGAGAGGAACTGATCCCCAGCGGAGTCGCCAGAAATTTTATGGCTTGGTTATTTAATTCTAAGAAAGTTTTGCTGAAGTAGATCCGAGTTTTACTGACGAATATAGTCGTGCTGCCCACCGTGCTCCAAGCTCCTTGTTGTTGCAGAGGTTTAGTTTTAGAAGTCATAAATCAGGAGATGAGAGAAGTGTTCTGGTTTAGAGAAAATCTTAAAATCCAGGTGTTTTTTTTTAATATTTTAATTAAACAAATCTTAAAGTTGATTATAACAACACCGGTTAAGATCCCACTGGCTCCATCCTTCCGCATCGTTATTTTTATCGGATTCACTTAGTCCAGTATGAATTTGCTAAACTCAATCGAATGAGTTCCACACTTTCATTTAGACCGTGGAAATCCCGTTAGCAACACGTAGGTTACATCATCCGAGGTATTCCCGATCATCCAACAAGTCGTTTTAATTTAGTTGTAATTGCAGTTTTGTGTTCCGTTTGTGATTAAATTTCGAGTTGTTTTATATTTTGAAATGTTGTGGCGGTAAATTTTATCTTGCAATGACTTTTAATTTAGTTTTGGTTTCAGCTTTAGTGGACTATCCCGAAGGTGTGGGTTTTCATGCAACAGTTGTTTATCATGCAAGAAAAGTAAAGTGCATTCGCAATAAAGTAAATTGCAAGAGAGTAAATCGCAATAACATAAAAGCGTACCCTGAGGGTCTTCCCGTCATCCTGAGCCGCACTTAAACACAATTTAGAATATTTAAGCAAGTTTCTAGGTAAAGCTAAGGGAAGGGTTATGGTTTTCTACCAAATTCCTAATCCTATAGCTGATCATTTCCTATGACGTCTAGTGTTCTTGTGTTTTGGTTTGAGGACGATTTTCTTCATCAAAGAACAATTAAATTTAATTGTTCTTATAAACATCCTATCATATTAAGGAAGTGCTTAAGACGAGTCTTAAACATCTTTTCAATACTGCTAGGATTGTTTTAAGCCCAAATGGATTTAATCAATCAGGTGAAGTAATCGTCCGAGGTTTAGTTAAGTTTTGTTGTTATCTTACTCGATTGAACTAGGACATTTGAATATCCTATAAGTGAAGTAACATTTTATTTAACGTTCGTTTAGGAGTTATGACAACGAAAGCTTTTGAGGGCAAATTGATGTTCACATGGTTTGTGATTTAATTTAATTTCGATTAACGGTTTAAATTTGGAATAGTGTTCAAGTTGCTTCATATTTATTTTTGAATTTCTTTATGTCTTAGGTGATGTTATTTTTAATTCAATTTAATTTAACTTTAATTTAATTTAATTTAGTTTAGTTTTAATTTTAATTTAATTTAATTTGATTTAATTTTAACTTCGATTCTATTATCTAATTTTAATTTAATTCAATTTAGTTTGATTTGATGTGAATTAACTTAATTTAATTTAACTTCGATTTAATTTAATTTGATTTAATTTAATTTAATTTAATTTAATTTAATTTAATTTGATATGTTTTAATTTAATTTTATTTAATTAATTTAATTTAATTTTAATTTAATTTAATTCAATTTAATTTAATTTAATTTGTTTAATTTAATTCAATTTAATTTAATTTAATTTAATTTAATTTTATTTTATTTAATTTGTTTAATTTAATTTAATTTAAATTTTAATTTAATTTTATTTTAAATTTTAATTTAATTGAAATTTTAAAAGAGTTTAATAATTTAACTTTAATTTAATTTAATGATTAAGTCTTTTAACATTTTAAATCTTAAATTTGAATTATCATTTTAATTAGGAATTAAATATTATTGAGATGATTAATTTAGGGATTCTTAAATTAAAGAACAAATCTCTTCATATTAATATCCCTATTTTAATATTTCCAATTTTATTATTCTTCCAAATTTAATCAATTATTTAATTAAAGTTTGTTTTAATTATTTTCAAATTGTTTGGTAGGTTTCTACTCTCTAATTATTTAAATTTCAATCATCCAAATCAGATTAAGATCAAATATTTTACTTTTTAATTTTATTAAACCTAAAGTTTTAATTAAGGGTTAAAATTTTAATTACCATTTTGCCCTTCAAGCTTAATAATTTCATAACTCACTAAATTGAGCTTAAATGAACTTGAATTTTTTATGTAACTTCACTCATATGACAATAAAGACATGAGAGGAGAAAAGGTGATTTTTCTGTATTTAATTTATTTATGTAATTATTTTTGGTGGAAAATAGGGATTTCCAAGGAAAATTTAATAATATGACCAAGCAAAAGTTTCTGTCCTTAAGAAAATTATGGAACATTCCTAATGACGAGAAGATCACTTGGACCAATTTTTGTGATTTTTTGAATTATATTATATTTACTATAATTATTTTGAGTTTTGGAGTATTAATTAATTTAAAAATAAAATAAAGGTTGAAAAATAAATTTTATATTTTTCAAAAATCTCTTTGATATCAAGGAAATCAGAGAATCAATTTTTACAATTTTCTGATTTTTCTTTGATTTATTAGAATTATTTTAGTGGAAATGCTAAAAAATACATTTTTTTTAAATTTTAAAATTACCCTAGGGCTTTAAAATTTAATATCTCATTATATAGACTTAAGAAAAATATTGGGTTTATTCCTAAGTAATTAAAATTCAAAATGTGACATTTTGGTGAATTTTATTATTTTTGTGATTTTTATTATTTTTTAATTATTAAAAATATTAAAATAATGAAAAAAATCAACTTTTTTAGAAAATTGAAATTTTAATTTTCTTAAATCCCTCTAATATCAGAGAGGCTCAAAAACCAATTTGGTGAATTTTTTAAAAGTATTTTGAAAGTTATGAATTTTTTAAAGTTTAAATTGGCTAAATGACTTAATTAACCCATTTAGTAGGGCTAACCAAGTCCAATTGACTCCAAAATTTTATGGTGGATTCCTCTGATCCTAAAGATCAGTGAAGAATTGATTTCAAGTCAATTTGATTTATGATTAGCTCTAATTAATTAAGGACCTATTTTGGGTGTTTAAGCCAATTAGGGTTATTCAAAGTGGATTAATTCAAAACCTATTTTTCCTAGGTTCCTCTGGTCATAATAAACATCACCAAATTTTCTTAGAATTTATTTCACAACATGCTAATTATTGGATTTAAAATACTCAAAATAGCAACATGAATTTGAAAAATCAATAACTTCTCATAGGATGGTTCTCGACCTTGGAAAATTCAGGGAATATTCCCAAGTTCAGAGGCTTCAAAAGCCCTATGGTCTCATGTCATGGTGAATTTACTATATGCATGGAGAATTAAAACAATGCAGAGAGTAAATAAATTATTAAAAATAAAATACTTGATGAAATTAAATGATTTCTTTTCCACATTATTCTCCTCTCGTTCACCGAGCAAGAGGGTATTTTTATTTTATTTTTCTGATTTTCCTACACAAAGTTATGTATTTTTGAAGTTTAGGGAATTAAATAAATAGAAAAATAACCTATTTTTCTACTTATCCACGCGACGCTGACTCAACCTCGGCGCCTCCGAAAGGCCACGTGGCGTGTTCTGATTCGGCGCCGCCATCCAACTCAGAGCTCCGGGGGTCCGCTGTATCGTTCCGTCTCGTCATCCGGCGCGATCCTGGTTTTCCGTCCGCGCGTGTATTAAATGAACGGCATCCGTTCATCGTCCCCAAGTCTCCTAACCCGAGAACTGTCCACACTAAATCCCTAATATCTCACTCAATACTTAACAGATTTTTGTGTTCTTGTGCTCTATGGATTCGTCTTGAAGAGACGAATACATCTATACGGTGATCATGCATTGAAATTAAGGCATTTGAAATGGAGAATCTCCGTAAGCTTCGGGATAAAGAGTTAGCTCTTACCTTTGCTCGCAGAAGTGTGGCTTCAATCCGAGGGTTATGTCACGTTCGATCGGGTCCAAGCAAGCTCCGGATGAAGTCCATTGGCCCAGTGAATTGTCTAGGTATGATTTCGACCACAGCCCGATTACAAAGCTTGGAGTCTGCAACGGATGGGTGGCCCGGAGAGGGGGCTTTCGCTGGTGGACTCCTTCCCTTGTTCGGTGAAGGTGTAGGACCAATCAATTTGGGGATTGGTCCACCGTGAAGAAGTGTCCCGGTTTTTGTGCTGGAAGTTTGAACTCAAAATTGAGCTCAGCTAGAGGGAATTGGGGCTGGAATCCAGTGGGAATCAAGTGCTCTATGTGTAGAGAGTGGTCTGGAATGATTTTGGCAGAGTTTCCTTAAGGTTGGTTCAGCACCTCTCATGGCCGAGAGGGGGTGGTGTTTAAATAGAAGAGGGTGGAGGAGCCTCCTGTGGGGAGTTAGTGGCTTGGGATCACTCTGCTTCGTCAAGAGAAGAACAACTACAATGGCCACCGGGGATGGGGCAGCTCGGCAGATGAGAATTCCAAGTTCGGGCTCACATGCGAGCTCTCGGCCCGGTGGTTTCCGGCGGGCCGTGGTGGCCGGCCGGCCAGTGGTCGGTCACCCTCGGTGCTCGTGGAGGTCGGTCTCGGCAATGGTGAAATCAATCGCAGTTGGCCATGTGTAAAGGTGTTGAATCAAAGTAGAAGGGGGAGGGATCATTTTAGCTTAGTTTGGGTCAACCCATGGTTTTGGGCATGGTGCACCCTCCAAGGGGCTTTGGGTGCCGTGGGGAATCGGATAAGGCTAGCCGAGATGGAGTGGTGAAGTCCCTATCAACTTGGTTTAAGTAAATCTTGGGTTTAGGTGTCATGACAAAAAGGGTTAAAATTGCTTAAGGGAGGGTTAGGAAAGGGGTTCCCCTTTTGCCATTAATGGCTTGATCACATGTCAAACCTTCCATGGCTTCATGTGGCTTGTTCATGGCTTGCATGGGGCTTCATGGCTCCATTTGGCTTCTGGGCAAAGCTTAGTCAATTTCATGGAAGTAGATTTTAGGAATCTTGGCATTTTTGGTGGAAATTTGGATGAAGCTTGATTTGGAATGGTTTAATGATGATTTTGAAACTTAGGGGTGATATCAATTAAAGGTATGATGAAAAGAAATTGCCATGTGGGCTTTAGGGCCAATTTTGGGCTTTTGTATTTGGTGGAAATGGGCTTTTAAAATGGTTTAGAGAAGTGGGCTTTTGGATTTTAAAATGGATTTTAGGATGGGAATTTTGAAAAGTATTGGATCCAATGAGTGTTGAATTTAGTTTAGGAATGTTCCATGAATGATTTGGAATAAACTTGAAGTGTTTGGGCTAGGTTTGGGTTGGATTTCGACCTCTTTGGTGAATGGGCCAATGTAGGTCAAATTGGGCTAACTTGGGCCAATGTTGGGCTAGGGTTGAAATTGATGTAAAATAAATGTTGGGAAATGTTTATGGGAGTGTTTCAAAGAGGTTTTGGCTTTGGTTGGGTTTTGATTTTGGGGTTTGGGCTTATTTGGGTTAGGTTTGGGTTTAGGTCAAAATTGGGCCTTTTAGCTTTGGGGTTGAATTTCGAGTGGGGTTTGGGTCTAAATTTTTGGCAAATCATGTTAGTATTTTGTTTGTGGGAATGTTAAGGAAGGTTTAGAAAAGATTTGGGGTTAATTGGAGTTGAATTGGGTTAATTTGGGTTAGGTTTGGGTCATAGGTCCAAATTGGGCTTTAAGGCCAAAAGTGAAATTGGATCCAAATGTCAATCAAATTGGACTTAGATTTGGTCTAGATTGGTGTTGGGAATGTTGAATTGAAGTTTAGAATTGAATTGGACCAGAATTTCGGTTAATTGGGTAGGTTTGGCTTGACATTGGGTTCACTTAGGGTTAAAATAGGTCAAATTGGGGGTTTTGACAAAAGTGGGGTAAATTGACAAAATTGGCCCATGGTGTATTTTAACAAAATGAAATTGGGAATATTTGAGATTTTCTGGAATTTTCTGGGAATTTTCTGAATTTTTGGATTTTTTGGGTCAAGAGGAATATTTTGGGTATTGGGAGGTATTTTTGGAATTTTGGGTATTGGGAGGTATTTTTGGAATTTTTGGTATTTTTGGGTATGGATGATCAATTTGAGTAATGTGGGAATGTTTGGGATTGATTTTGAGGAATTTTGGGTAATTTAGGTGATTTTGCAAATTTTGGGTAGTTTCAAGGGTTTTGGGTAAGCTGAGCGGGTGTATGGTCCTGGGGGTCAAAAATTGAAAATTTGGAAAATTGAAGATTAGGTGAATGTAAGTGGAATAAAATCATTTTGGTTGAGCCATGAAGCCATATCAAGCCCACATGAGCCATGAGGGGACTCATTTGAGGCATCCACTATGTTGTTCCTAACCCTCTTAGCCAAGGGCTTAGGGGTTAAGGACCATCCATGTGGATCACCTTCATGAGTCAGGAGATCAATTTAGGTATGGGTGTGTTTTCTTTTAGGATGTGTGTGAAAGTGTAGTGTATAGGTGTAGTGTGTGTGTAAGTCAGCCCTTCACCAAACCAGGCCACCCAGAGTAGTCCTAAGGCCAAAGAGTCCTAAAGGAACTCATCCTTTAAACTTCCACATTTGATTTCAACCCTCTAGGTGATTAGGGGTCTACAGTCAAGTTTGTGGAGTTTGCGGGAGTTAAGAAGTGGTTTGAATTTCTAGGTGGTGGGTCTCAATTCTAATCCTCTAAGATAGTCAAAGGAAAAGCCTAAGGCTAGATCCTAAGCACTAAAAAGAAGAAGAGAAGACCTCATCAAAAATGAGGTCAACACATGAGGACACTTTAGCTAAGCTAGCTAAAGAATTGGATTGTCCAGCATAAGACTCTTTTGACATTATGATACAAGGATGTCAGGTTCTATCTCAAGTCAACCTTGAAAGTCTACATAAGCTAGGAAATGTAGGGATATCAGCTCCAGTGGCCGAAAGTACAGAAGACTGACATCAACCATTAATAGAATATTTACAAATAGGTAAACTATTATAAGATAAGTCGGTGTCACATCAGACCCAGATAAGAGCTTTGTCGTATGCTTTGATCAATAATTTTTTGTACAGAAGATCAATTGACCAGATGTTGCTGAGTTATCTGAGCAGAGCAAAAGTGCATAATATTTTCAAAGAAGTACATGCGTGCAGTGCTCACCATTCAAGGCCAAAAATGAAGATGAAGATTATGCGACTTCTGTATTATTGGTTAACAATGATGACTGATTGTATGTAAATTGCTAAGAAATATCATCATTGCCAAGTGCATGGAGTTGTCTTGCACCAACCTATGAATGTACTACACCCCACATTTTCCTCGTGGCCATTCGAGAGTTGAGGTACGGACATAGTGGATCCAATAGACTCTCCATCTTTGAAGGGACACAGATTCATTCTCAAAGCTACGAATTGCTTCTCTAAGTGGGCAGAGACAGTGTTGTTATGAGAGGTTACATCATAACACATTCTTTAATTTTTAAAGAATCAGATAGTCTACCATTTTGGCGTTCAGCGAAGAATCATTTCAGACAATGGGTCTGCTTTCAGGAGTACAAAGATTAACAATTTTGTCAAACGTTATAGAATTGATTGGAGGTATTTTATAATCCACTACCACAAAGCAAAAGACTTGGCAGAAGCCTTCCACAAGACTCTCGTACAAATTTTGAAGAAATTATTAGAAGAGAACAAAAGAGGATGGCACGAAAAATTGTTAGAACGTTTATGGGCATATCGTACAATGGTCAAAAGACCGACACAATCTACACCATATGCTCTCATGTACAGGTCTGAAGCAGTACTTCTGCTAGAGGTTCAGCTACCTTCTCTCAGAATTGTTGTCGCCAACCAAATTACCATAGAAGAAAATGCCAAACTTCGAATTACATAATTAGAAAACTCGAAGGAAAGCGAGTTGCCGGACAGTAGAATTTGGAGCTCTACCAGGCAAAAATGATTCAGGCCCACGATAAACTGGTTTACCCGAGGACGTTCAATGTCGACAACCTCGTTGTTGTTCTTAAGATAAGTGGAAAGTTTAAACCGACCTGGGAGGGACCGTTCGTGGTGGAGAAGGTTTACACCGGAGGATCATACCAGTTAGTCAATTCTCAAGGTGAAAGACCCATGTTGTCGATTAATGGACAATATTTAAATAAGTAGTATGCTACATGATGAGTTTAAAGGATGACATTCATTCCAAGAATAACTATATGACCAGTGTCTGTGACTGGGTCCTAAAAAAGGTAAATTTGTAATAAAATTGGATGAAAACAAGATGAATTTTTGTAATAAAATGTGCACGTCGAAATCTCTTATTTAAATTTCCAATTTCATAAAATATTGTTAAATAAGATAATGGCGTATGTATAATTTAATATTCACCTAAATAATTAATTTGTTATTGCTCTTATTTGTTTTAAATTTTAGTGCACTGATGTTTCTCCTGTCTTCCGCAAGAAAAATGTCAGGTCAAAAGCTGATATTCGCTTTCAAAGATGGCTTGAATCTCGCTCTGAATGAGGAAAAAGTACCAAAGAGTGGAGTTATAAACTTTGACATGGATTTTGCACAATTCAATTTGGATTACGAAGGACAGCTGATCAATTTGGTCAGTCATGGAGAAACTGCAAGCCAGCAATCCATGATCAGAATCAACACAGGGAAGGAGAGTCATCAAGATGGAGAGATACAGGGGAATATTCAAAGGCATACCTCTCCGAGAAAGCAAGCAAATGGGTACCATCAATGATTACCACGCCAGATGAAGATCTAGTCAGTGCTACTTTGGAAAGAAATTCGATGCACCGCTGAGATGCACCTAGTGACGTAATGCCAGCCGCCACAAGCGCAAGGCACTAGACATACTTAAAAAGAGACATGCTAGAAAGTCAGTCGCAGAGCTTACTCTGATTCATAAAAAAGAAGATTATGATCTAGAAATGAAGGAGACTTTCACCAACCCGCCAGCCACATATGATGAACCAAAGTTCATTGTGGAGCCTGCACTGTAACAAAGACCACTAGAGGAATTCTACGCCAGATGTCCAATATGCAGCACAAACTTACCAAGAAAGTCGCCGTTAGTAGGAGCATTCACAGTGTGTCCAGAATGCAATGTTCTTCATTTGGAAGAGTACAAGACTTTTGAAGCATATGCAGCAGCCTCAAAGATGATAAAAAGCAGAGAACATCCCGACGTGGAGCCGTACATACCACAGTTTTTCTAACCCGTCGACCTAAGATCATGCCAGACTATGATATGACAAAAATACGCAGGGTCCAAAAGAAAGAATTGAACACCATAAGAAGGTTTAAGGAAAATATGTCAACAGTTTGGAAGGCCTTGAATTGTACAATGATGTATTCTCGAAGAAAGATGAAGAAAAAATTTTGGATTGTGTATTCAGGCTCAGGGACTTGGGTTGAGCAGGTCGTTTGAGGGAGAGGACATATTCAGAGCCACAGATATTTGTCAGCGTATTTTTAGGTTGAGTGTTGTATTTTTGAAAAGAGGTCGCCTACAGAAATTGTCGGTGAATTTTTAATTTAAATAAATAATTTGAAAAGTAGTATTTTATTTTAAAAATAATCTTAAATTTAAAAATTTTAAGATATGAAATCAAACCGATCTCACATCCCAAATAGTTTATATAAACGAGCACCGCACCACAAACCGTGTATCTATCCCGAAGAATAGGCACACTGCTTGACAATGGGGCTCGATTAAATAAACTAGAAGATTTGTGACATCAGTTTGGTCTGCGAACCAATTTTATAAGCCGACAAGTTCCTCTCGTTGATATAAATGAATTAAGCAGGGTTTATATTACCTGGGTTCTTAAAGTTTCCTATAAGGGCAAGCCCCTATAGTTAATTACATCTCAAATGACGGGAATCATTTAAGAAAACTCTCGATAATGATCAGTGGTTTTGCTCTCAAGAATTTCAAAGTTTAAGATTTTCAAAGGATTGAATTTTGGAATTTCAATAGGGAATGGATCAAATTTGGAATAATTTATTTCAGGAGTCCAAAGGAAGAGAAGTAGGGGATGTCACAAACCCGAAGTGAACTTCGGTGACTTCCCGTACTATCCTAATGTTAGGCTTTGAATTTCGGAAGTGAATTTATTTAAGTTTCAATCCCGCCAATTAATTATAGGAATTACATTTACATAATCACTCGATTATACAAATAACTCGAAAGGTAGGAGGATTTACATCGTATCGGACGACGACCTCGGAATCCTAAAGCGAGTCAGGGCTTATATTGCACAGCAAGGCTGTACAAAGGCCTAAAAGAACAGGTGAGGATTTATGTCGCATTAGGCGGACTACCTCGAATCCTATGGCTTGTTGTTTAAACCAAAGAATAGTTTTGCTGATGTTGACACAGGTTTCTTGTTGACGATGGCCGTGCTGCCCTCGAAGTCGTGCTCCGTGCTCCACGTCGTAACAAAGTTGCAGTTTAAACTTAAATCTTAAGTTAAAGTAAACATGCAAATCGTTTTATTTCATTTTTATTATCATTTTATTGCAACAGTGAGTGTGTGCAACAGTGACAGGTGTAGCAAAAGAAAGCAGGAAAACAAGTAAGCAGGAATATGCTATAGCAAACAACAGGAAGCAAGTATCACAAGCAGGTTATGCTGAGCTAAACAGGAATAACATGCTACAACAAGCAAAACATGCTAAGCAAGTATGTATACTGAAAATAAGCAGACTAGACTAGCAGGAGTATATGCTGAAAAGTAAGGCATGCGTAACAGGTATAAACTGAAAGTAAACAGAGCGTATTAGCAGGAGTATGTACTCGAAAAGTAAAGCGTGTATAACAAGTAAAGCAAGAATTCATTCCAAACGACATCATTTCCGCGAGGGAGAATTTCAGTAACGAGCTTCAAGTTGAACTCCACAACAGAGCTTAACGAACTTGCTTATTTCGTACCTCATCACCGTGATGCCCACATCACCGAACATTGCTACAACATCGTCGAACCCTTGTCCAAACTTAATGACTCGCCGCATCGGGCAACTCGTCTCTATTGATAGCGAATTCTTCTCCCAGTGGCGAAAGAGAAGATCAACTTCGGTGAAGACATTGTCCCCGTCATTCGAAGAATTCCCGAAGTCGCTGACATCCCGTGTCTTGCGGTTTCGAAGAAAGTACCGAAGTTAACACACTCGTCTTACAACCTGGACGCCCTTGTAAATTTTTATATCAAATTTTGTGCATTGTTTATTAGTGTATTTGCTCGTGTTTTTAAAAAGTTTTATTTTGCTTTTGAAATTTTGAAGAAATTTTGTTTTAGTTGAAATTTAAATGGAATGTTGTAAGAGCGAGATTTAGGTTTAACTTGTTTACAAGAAAAAGTCAAACTCAAAGAGGAATGAAGAGTAAGTCCCGAATCGAAATTTAAAGGGGATCGATTTCGCATCGAATTTACTTCGATAGACCAATCATAACCCACCACACCTATCGAGGGTCCACCCCACCTCGAAAAGAGGTAAAAGGATCTCGGAACCTCTCTCGTTTAGGGGTGTCAAAACAAGTGGCTCCTAAATCCGAGAGAAATTAGCTATACTCATTCAAGACGAAAATGAACGGGGTATTCCAACGGAAGAATGGTAGTTTTGGTCCACTAGGGACATGGACTCACTATCGATTTATGAAAGCAAAACCGTCTAATCAAAAATGGAGAGAGGAACTATTCCCGAATGGAGTCGCCGAAGTTGTCGCCGTATTTTTAGGCTGAGTGTTGTATTTTTGAAAGAGGTCGCCTACTGAAATTGTCGGCGAATTTTTAATTTAAATAAATAATTTGAAAAGTAGTATTTGATTTTAAAAATAATCTTAAATTTGAAAATTTTAAGATATGAAATCAAACCGATCTCACATCCCAAATAGTTTATATAAATGAGCACAGCACCACAAACCGTGTATCTATCCCGAAGAATAGGCACACTGCTTGACGATGGGGCTCGATTAAATAAACTAGAAGATTTGTGACATCTCGTTTGGTCTGCGAACCAATTTTATAAGCCGACAAGTTCCCTCGCTTAATATAAATGAATTAAGCAGGGTTTATATTACTTGGGTTCTTAAAGTTCCCTATAAGGGCAAGCCCCTATAGTTAATTACATCTTAAATGACGGGAATAATTTAAGAAAACTTTCGATAATGATCAGTGGTATTTCAAAGTTTAAGATTTTCAAAGGATTGAATTTTGGAATTTCAATAGGGAATGGATCAAATTTGGAACAATTTATTTCAGGAGTCCAAAGGAAGAGAAGTAGAGGATGTCACAAACCCGAAGTGAACTTCGGTGACTTCCCAGACTATCCTAATGTTAGGCTTTGAATTTCGGAAGTAAATTTATTTAAGTTTCAATCCCGCCAATTAATTATAGGAATTACATTTACATAATCACTCGATTATACAAATAACCCGAAAGGTAGGAGGATTTACATCGTATCGGACGACGACCTCGGAATTCTAAAGCGAGTTAGGGCTTATATTGCACGCAAGGCCGTACAAAGGCCTAAAAGAACAAGTGAGGATTTATGTCGCACTAGGCGGACTACCTCGAATCCTATGGCTTGTTGTTTAAACTAAAGAATAGTTTTGTTGATGTCGACACAGGTTTTGCTGTTGACGATGGCCGTGCTGCCCTCGAAGTCTTGTTCCGTGCTCCACGTTGTAGCAAAGTTGCAGTTTAAACTTAAATCTTAAGTTAAAGTGAACATGCAAATCGTTTTATTTTATTTTTATTATCATTTTATTAAAACAGTGAGTGTGTGCAATAGTGACGAGGTGTAGCAAAAGAAAGCAGGAAAACAAGTAAGCAGTGAATATGCTATAAGCAAACAACGAGAAGCAAGTATCACAAGCGAAGTTATGCTCGAGCTAAACGGAATAACATGCTACAACAAGCAAAACACGCTAAGCAAGTATGTATACTAAAAATAAGCGTACTAGACTAGCAGGAGTATATGCCGAAAAGTAAGGCATGCGTAATGGTATAAACTGGAAGTAAACAAAGCTAGACTAACAGTGAGTATGTACCGAAAAGTAAAGCAGGTATAACGAGAAAGAAAGTAAAACCGTGTCACAGGAGTACCGCATGCTCCGCTCATCCGCGGTGCAATCGTTACTCGTTTATTATTTTCATATTTTTCTTATATTTCCGCGTAAGAGTCGTTAGCGCAGGAAAAAAAGCAAGAGTACAAGTAGTGGGCAAACACATGGCTCAACAGGAGTACTACGGTACGTACGAAAGTAGCGAAGTACGAAAGCCCAACGGTAAAACAAAAGAAGGACGACAGGGGAGCGAACAAAATCACGAGAGAAAACCAAAAAATCGAGAAAGAAAGAAAAAGAACGTCCGTAGAGAAATCCGAAAAAGGTCACGAACGAAAACAAAACAAAGTCGTAGAAAACCGCAAAGAACACCGGAAGAAACTCACAGATGACCTGCTAAACTCACGGCAAACCGTAAGAAAGCCATGGGGCATCTGGAAAGAAAGACCCGTAAGCACGGTGGTGTTTCGGACTCAGAGCTGTGCTAATATCCGGACTTGAGTGCTGACTACTAGACCGACTTTCTGCAGAAGGCAGGCCTAGTCCGACTCGAATAGCCAACCGTGGACCTTTATAAATTTTCACACATTTCATTTTTGGTTTGCATGCAAGTAAAAAAAGCCATAGGTAAGTAGGCTGCGTAGTAGTGGAGGTAATTTTTATATTTTTCAAACATATGTATTTTTTTGTTTTAAAGTATTTTAGTCCACAGGTTGACTACCCTAATAGGACTAGGACTACGAACATCCTTAGACTGTCGGCAGTAGAAACCCCAAGGACGGGCGAACGGTTCCGTGGTTCCTGCTCTACTCTCTACGAAGTCTCTGAGTCAGGCGGCCCCATTCTATGATTCTCGTAATTTTTCTTTTTGCAGTCTCATCAATGTCCCCAACGCACTTGACATGCACTTGCTTGATGGCCCCACATATAGCCTAGGGGGCTATATGTGCACACCTACACGTCCCCTGTAGGTGCGGACATTGAACCAAGAAGCAAGGAGAAAATCAAGGGACGAGGGAGCAAGACAAGGAGAGAGGAGAAAACAATTCACCTAACTCAGAATAGTAAAACGAGGTGAATTGGTTCTCAAAAATCAATCAACTCAAGTCAATTGCCCCGGACTCCCGACAATCCTCACTCGTCCTAAAGAAAAGACCTAAAAGTGTCGCCGCGCTCGTGAAGTGACCTAGACCCCTAAGGTGGTGTGTAACCCTTCCCAAACATTCAAGTAATGGCAAAGAAAAGGGAAACATAAAACAGCCGCAGGAAGGGAAAGTAAAGTGGAGTGAAGTAGAAATGAAGTAAAAAAGAACGAAACCATCCAAGAAAAATCGGGCAGCATAACGACGTAAAAAGAATTTTCCACACCTGCAATTTGAATAAAAAGAAATGCTGCAAGCATGTATATGTAACAACCAATGTTTCCATCCATCCCAAGCATGTACATATTGTATATGAAAGAGGAGCAAAGATATTTTTTTTTTTATAAAACATGCATGTTTAAGTTCGGGGGCTAGCTAAGAGAGCCCAAATCCTCAAAACAACTTTCAAACCATGCTAGCAAGAGGATTCTGAAGTACTCCTATACATGCTTAACATATTCCGAGTTGTAGCAATGATAAAAAAAGGTAACTAGCCATCTTTGAACTCTCATCATGCATAGGTTAAGTGACATAAAATAAAATTTAGAAGTTTAGGTGTTAGATATGTAGGTGTATAAGAACTATGTGGTATGCTGTACAAACATAATCCTGCCACATATAGACACAACCATATGAACTGAGTGGCTTATCAAATTATGCATATATCTTTATCCAATTCCGCCGCCTTGCTGCCAAACAAATCGTCAAGGTTTAACCAACCTTACCATCCATACAATTTCAAGAGATCAACATTTACATGCCAACTAACTGAAGTAAGAATTTGTGCATGTAAATAACCCAATTCTTAATTATGAGAAGCAAGTGAAAGTCTCAAATAAGCCACTGATATATGCAGAATGTTATGGTTCATCCATTCAATTTATATAGGCAAATTTATAAAGTTTATTCAATGCATAACTCTCAACAAGAAATATCTAAATCCGAAAACTTAAAAGGTTTCCCAAATACCGTGACTTGTGAGAAAGAAACCAAAATCAGCAAGTATATATATATATATATATATATATATATATATATATATATATATATATATATATATATATATATATATATATATACATATAAATCCCTTAACATACCTCCTGCAATAAAGTTTTGAAATCAACAAGTTACCAAAATTTCCCGCCAAAGGATTTCATGTCTCCAGGGAATTCCTTATTGCTTACTTCATATAACATCCAGATTTTTAATTCCACCATTCATATTATCCTCTTTACGAGACGTCGCGCTCTATCTAAAGAGATAGAAGAGTTGCTTATACCCATACCATCCCATTCTCATACACTTACATATAGGGCACTTAAACTCAAACTTCACATACCTGCCATCTTAATCATGCATGAAGAAGTCCATATGCATATTTTTTTATTTGCAAAATTTGAAAGAATCGGTGGTATAAATGTAAAAAGTGGGACAAAGCTTGTATTCCTTTACTCGGCAACAAGTTGAGCCACTTACAACTTTCAGTTGAACTGCATTTTTCTTTTGTTGCCGTTAAAGGCAGAACTCAATTTA
Source organism: Papilionanthe hookeriana x Papilionanthe teres (assembly GCA_022702705.1). Lineage (NCBI taxonomy): Eukaryota > Viridiplantae > Streptophyta > Magnoliopsida > Asparagales > Orchidaceae > Papilionanthe > Papilionanthe hookeriana x Papilionanthe teres. The sequence goes on from CM040438.1 coordinate 46,622,085, forward strand.
ATTGTAAGTCAGAACCATTGCAATGCGAAGAGAGCATGTCATTAACGCATGGTTTTAAGAAAGCAGAACTAGAGATATTACAGTCCCATTAAAGAACCACTTAAAGCAATTCCATAAGAAGTTCAGGCTAAGATATTATCCAAAGCAGCAATTGAATCAAAAGGAGATTTATAGGCATAATACTATAGTCAAAAGATTAGATTATTAAGCCAGATTCATATCAGTAAGGATGAATACCCCACACTTGTCATATTTTTCAAATCTACCTTTTAAAATGAAGCCAGCAAGACTTATTAAAAGAGCACCTTTTTCCAAATCATCTGAACATTCCTCCTCATTCTTTTTTTTTTTTAGGAAAACTATCATGCCATTAGGAGGGGGAGCACTACTTCCCACTTAAACATGTAAATAAATCAACAGTAAGCACACGGACATTCCTCCATGCTAGCAACGAAAGTGCAACTAAAAGAAATGAAGAGGAAAGAAAAAAAAAAGGTTTACAGGCTGTGCTAGAATGCACAAGAGGGATAGAGGAAACCACAAAGCAGTCCAACAGCACTCCCTAGCTCCAGGAAACTCGGCTAGCTCAAACTCCAAGCCAGCCAACCAAATTTCGGCCAACAAACGAGATCGACCACCAAATGAAGCCACAGGATTTCAAAATCGCAAAGAGACGCACCACTCGAAAATTTGGCAGAACCTCCCCCTCACACCAAAATTTCAGCCCAACCTTAAAGAGCTCCCCAAGTGGGGTTTATATAGGCAAAGTGGAGGAGTAGCCCAACTTTCCACTTACCTGGGCGGTGAGCCGAAACCGCCGGCGACAAGAGAAAGAAACGACAAGGGTCGCAGCAGAGCACATGGCGAGAGTAGCGACAAGGCGTGGAAGCTTTAGGCAGAGGAGCGTACGAAGGAGAGGAGGACAGTGGGGACCGAAGCTTTTGCGAGGAAGAGGAAATGGCTTTCGACGAGGAAGGGAGGCGCTCGGCTCGACGCTCCATTCGGGAATGGGAGAGGGGAGCGACGGCTAGAGGCGTGAGGGAGATGAGGGTTAGGGATTTAGGTGTGTTTTTTGCTTTTCATTTCTCTTTTTTTTTATTTAAAACAACATTTTATTCAAATTTTCGTTGATTCGGACAAATTTCGACCCCGCACGAAACTATATCAAAATTAGTATCCTTCCTAGGTAATTTCGACGTTCCAGACGCAACGGCGTAGTCCGTTTCGTCATCCGGGGCCGTTTGGACAACCTCGTTATCAAAACAGGTAAAAAAAGATCAAATTTGGGGATTTCGCGATTAAATCAGATTTGGTTGAAATATGAGGTTGAACTGGTAGCGATCGAACGTTGCATTCAGTTTAGGGGAGTGTGTTGAAGCTTTTAAAATTTAAATTGAGAAGAAAATGACTAGCGTCGGGTCAATTTGGGTCAATTTGGGTCAAATTGGAGCCTAGGTCGGGCTTAGGTCAAAATTGGGGTTTTTGATGAAATCGGCTTAAATTGACAAAATTGGGCTATGGTGTAGTTGAACAAAATGAAATTGGGAATATTTGGGATTTTTTGGGATTTTCTGGGAATTTTTGGAATTTTTGGAATTTTGGGTTAAAAAGGGTATTTTGGGTATTTGGAGGTTATTTGGAGGGTATTGGGGTATTTTGGTGGGTTTAGGGTTCAGGATGTGTGTGAGAGTGTGGTGTGTGTAGGTCAACCCTCACCGGACCGTACCATCTGTGGTACTCCTAAGGCCAAAGAGTCCCATAGAAACTCGTCCTTTAAACCTCCACATATCGGTCTTAACCTTCCAAGTGGCTCGGGGGTTTACAATCAAACATGTGGGGTTTGAAGGGAATCAAGAAGTGTTTGGAATTTCTAAGTGGTGGGTCCCATTTCTAGTCCTCTAAGATAGTCAAAGGAAAAGCCTAAGGCTAGATCCTAAGTACTAAAGAGAGAAGAGAAGACCTCATAAAAAATGAGGTCAACAAATGGACCCCCAATAGGTGTGGTGTGCTAACCAAGCACACCGTGCGTATTGGCGTTGACCGAAGAGATCAACAAAACCAACACAGATGTCCAAGTGACAAACTTAGGATGAAATAGAAGAATTTCCGCTGGGGAGTACGAGGTATATTTCCAAGACTGGAGATTCCAGAACTCTCGCTGGGGAAAAAAGGAGGTGAATTTCATATCACAAGATTTTAAGAGATTGGATCTTAGATTCGTTTCATTTTTTATTTCAAGTTTTAATTTTGAGTTTGAATTTCGATTTGAGTTTCAATTTTGGTTTTATGTGGAGAAAAGAGTAGGGCTAAGGCCAACCCGAATGCATTTGTATGCTGAGAAGGAAGCAGGACTGAACCTATTCCATATGTGTATGCTGAGATGGATTAAGACTGAGCCTATCCCAAATGCTGAGGAAGAATAGGACAAAACCTATCCGAAATGCAGAGTGCTTTAATTTCAATTTCTTGCTGAGAGGATAAAATATTGAGATTGCTGAGAAAGGAGTAGGACTGTGCCTATCTCGAGTACTGAGAATTGCTGAGAAGGGAGTCGGGCGGAAGCCTATCCCAAATGTGTATGTGAGAAGGATTAGAACTGAGCCTATCCCAAATGCTGAGGAAGAATAGGACAAAGCCTATCCGAAATGCAGAGTGCTTTAATTTCAATTTCGTCGAGAGGATCAAATATCGAGATTCGTCGAGGAAGGAGTAGGATCGCGCCTATCCCGAGTACTGAGAATTGCTGAGAAGGGAGTAGGGTAGAAGCCTATCCCGAGTGTTGAGAATTGTTGAGAAGGGAGTAGGGAGAAAGCCTATCCCGAGTGCTGAGAATTGCTGAGAATATGCTGAGATGGGAGTACGGCAGAAGCCTATCCCGAGTGCTGAGAATTACTGAGAAGGGAGTAGGGCGGAAGCCTATCTCGAGCGCTGAGAATTGCTGAGAATATGCTGAGATGGGAGTACGGAGGAAGTCTATCCCGAATGCTGAGAATATGCTGAGAATTGCTGAGATTGCTGAGGATTGCTGAGGTGCTGAGATTGCTGAGAATTATTGAGTGCTGAGAAGGGAGTAGGGCAGAAGCCTATCCCAAGTGCTGAGAATTGCAGAGAATATGCTGAGAATTGCTGAGAAATGCTGAGAATTGTTGAGAAATGCTGAGAATTGCTGAGAACTGCTGAGAATATGCTGAGAACTGCTGAGAAATGCTGAGAATTGCTGAGAAGGATAGGGCGGAAGCCTATCCCAAGTGCTGAGAATTGCAGAGAATATGTGAATGCAGAGACATTGAAGAATTTTGCTAACTTATGCTGAGACTGAAGAATTTTGTTGAAATTTATTTATGCAGAGATTGAGGGAAATTTTGCCGAGGTCCATGGGGAATTTTTGCCGAGATTCAGCTTTATGCAAGTGGTTGTGAAAAATTTTGTTGATATTTGATTTATGCTATGACTATGAAGAATTTTACCGAGATTCGGCTTATGCTCGAGATTCGAGAAAGATTTTGCCGATATTTGGGAATGCGGAGTTTATGAAAATATTTTGTAAAGTGCGAGAGAATGTTTGTAGAAGTTCATGTAAATGCTCGAATTTTATCGAAATGCTTATGCGAGATTTTTGAAAATTCACAAGGTGCGAGTTCTTTTGTTTTGTTCAAATGTTGAGTTTTATTTTGTTTGATGCAGAGTTTTATTTAGTTTCATTTGTTTTAAGATCTCGGACCCAGCTTTAGACAAGTGCGGCATCGTTGCTTCGTAGGACAAGAATTTATCTCTCGAAACATCACGATGCGCAGCATTTCCGAGGGTATCATCAACCGATTGAAATCAATCGTAGATAATAACTCACTCTTTAAGTTGCTATCGGAATTTATATTCTTTCAAGCACCTATAAAGATGTGTTATCTATGAGGACGTCGCAGCTTAGGAGGCCGCAACTCCGTAGCTTTGTTCGTAGCAAGCTTGTCATTTGATTTTGTCACCGATTTCGTAAAGGTTGTTCACACTCGTCTTCGAGAAATTACTATGACGTTCTTTGAACCGACGTTGAAGTTGTATTTGTCTGGCGCCGAAGGATACGACTTCGGGGTTGAATTTACATTAACCGCTAATATCGTTGTCATTTGTTTAATTCTTTCTTCCCGGCTTAAGCAGATTTCAAAATTTCTATTCATGTGATTAAAATATTCTTCACCGTCCAAAGATATTTCTGAGCCAATTAATGACCGACCAAAAGGCATAGAATCACTTGACTCTTTTCAAAGCATAATATCGGAGGAAATTTCTTAAGGTTGTCTTTCAAGTTTTATTAATCAGGGGAGGATTAAGACACCAATTTTTGATTATGTGCTTGCCTCAAGCTTCTTCTCAGGGAGCATTCTTTTCTTTTTCATTTTTTTTTCTTTTTTTTCATTGAGCTTTTTGCTCTCTTTTTTTTATTGAGGATTACTATATCTGGTGGAGCACATGTTAAAGATTTTGAATATCTTGATTGAGACACCAATTTTTGATTTTGTGCCCACCTCAAGCTTCTCCTCAGGAACTTTTTTTTTGCTCCTTTGTTTTCTGAGAATTACTGTATCTGGCAGTGCATATTTTTGTTAAAGATTTTGAATGTCGAAACTCCCCTAATTAATAATTCCAAAATGTTTCTTAACATGAATCCTAGGATATTATAACTTATTCGAAAGTCCGGACCGAGCCACATGGCGGGAAATTAAAAGGCTCGTGATATCCCGAATCAATTACTCGTATTTCAACCACACTACTTCATTTTGAAATCAATTTAGGACCCAATCCAAATTCCTTAAAGTAAACGACTCGGTTATTAGAGCATTAATTTCATTTTTCCCTGAAACCATAGTCTTAGCAAAATATCCAAATTTAAGCTTTTCCAAATATAGAGCAGTACCTGGACAAAAACAAACTCCTTTTCTTTCATTCATTGCGGTGGGAGGGATGGGACAGACTAACATCGATTCCGCTAATATCCCTTTTACTCTTATTGTAGTATTAAAACGATAAACCCTACATTCTCCCGATGGAGAGGTCTTGAAATCTACCTTCTAGCCTGTACCGAAACTGCCTGGATCTGGTTATTTTCCTTTGTTTCCTTTGAAGCTTTCACCTACACCGTGTGATTCGACATCAGCTGCTTAGGAATCAATCGAAACAACTGGATCGACCGAAATCATATTGATAAAACCACTTTTAGGCTCTCTCAAATATTCTTTCGGGATCGTTATGTTCCCCTTCTTAAAGTTCTTCTTGAGCCATTCTTTGAAACTGATGCAATTTTCTATGGTGTGCCCAAGCAGTCTGTGATATGGGCAATATCTTAGGTGATCCTTTTTATCAACCTCATCTGGCTTCTTTGGCTCAGGCAATCTGAACTCAGGCCTCTTAATCAAGTTCTGAAACATCTTTTCCACTGCCTCATCTTTGAAAGAATATGCTCTGCTTAGTTTCTTGGTCGTAGACGGACCCTATCTTCCATCCATCCGAAGCGACCACTGTTGAGACGACTGCTGATAGTACTGTTGTTGAGGCTGTTCAATCTGAATCTGCATTGGTGCTTGCCTTTACCCACCACTGCCATTGTCTCGTACTCCTCAAATGTCTTGATCGGCTCTAGCTTTTCGAATTTTCGGAAAACCCAACTCGTTGGCTTCCTCTTGCAAACTTCCAACTTTGCAAAGTAGTTTCTCGAACGTTTTGATTGTGAATCCTTTCGAGGAGAAATGCAACTCGGTCCATGGATGCTCTTTAAGAGAATTTCAACCGCATGTTGCTCCCGGAGCCGTGGCTCACACTTCGAGCTTAAATTTCTCCATCGCAAAATGTAGTCTACCAATGTTTCGGTTGGCTTCGTCGCTCCACCACAAGATCACCGATGGTGATATGGTGTCTAGCTCCAGCAAACCGCTTAACAAAGAGGTCTTCCAATTCTATGAATGTTCTCACCGAATCAATTAGCGACTCCGCGTACCGGCCGAATGCAACCCCGAAAGGCTATTCACAAATTGACGACACAACAATGCATCGCTACCCTCCGCGTTGCGAAGCAATCTTGCTCGAAAGTGTGCAACATGTTGTCGGGGGTTTCCGTACCATCAAAAATCTTGAACCGAGATGATACGAAACCTCCGGGATATTGGACAGACATCAAACTCTTCGTGGTATGGTCTACCCTTCGGAATCGATGTTCGTTCTTTAGATCGAGTCGTGGCTTCTCTCACATGTTGTTCCACCATTTGCTTAATGTCCTTTTCGGTATCGGACCTCGAATTGAATCCCTCTTCCGTTGTACATCGACGGTGAACTCCCTTCTTTCATCCGTAACATTAATGGTCTCTAGTTGGTTTGTTTCTGGAGGTGTGATTCGCGGTGATTGTGACTTTCCTTGAATTGTGGCCATAGCAGCCATCACTTCTTCTAGTTGCTTCTTCAAATGGTTGATATGTTCATCTCGTTGTTGAATGGCCCTTTGCCAATCCTCTACGACGTTCTCTTCACCAAAAGGCGGAGTGTCTCTCCCAGATAATGTTGATTGGGTCTCGACGACGTCGATTTCTGCGAATTCACCTTCCATGAAATCTGCTAGTTCGTAATCTTCCTCTTCAATGTTGTTTTTCCGATCTTTAGACAGTTGTGCAATGTTAGCTCGAAGCTTTTCCACGACCTCCTCAATTGACTTTCCTTTGATGACTTTAAGGTCAACTGGAGATTTTCGAGAAATATCACTTATTTCCCCAAGCACTGGTGTCGTCGCGTAGAAGTCAATTGAATCATCTGAAATCATATTTATAGAACCTTTTTCAGATTCTTTTAAATATTCTTCCAGGATTACCACCTTTCCACTTCTAAAATTCTCCTCAAGCCAATCCTTAAAGCTGAAGCAGTTTTCTATAGTATGGCCGAGCAATCGGTGGTATGGGCAGTACATCGGGTGATCTTCCTTGCCAGCCTCCTCTGGCTTTTTTGACTCAGGTAGCCTGATTTCCGAACTTAGAAGTAAGTCATGGAATATCTTCAACACTGACTCTTCCTTGAACGGGTATACCTTGTTTAATCGCTGACTCATTGTTGCTCTATCCGTAAGAGATGGTCTTTTTTCTGTGCCTTTGTCAGTTGTATGGGCTTTGAATTGGACCCAATATTGAATCTGGAAAATGGTAGGTCATAAACGCCAGCTGACTTTCCCTCGTGTAGAATCTCTTTTCCTTTAGTTAGTGGAGCGACTGGTGCAGCGGTGGTGAATCCAGCAGTAAGAGCAGACACAACTCCAGGAGCAATCCTAACATTTTTCGTAGCAGACCTTACAGCAAAAGAAGAATTCATTCCAAACGACATCGTTTCCGCAGGGGAGAATTTCGTAACGAGCTTCAAGTTGAACTCCACAACAAAGCTTAACGAACTTGCTTATTTCGGACCTCATCATCGTGATGACCACATCACCGAACATTGCTACAACATTGTCGAACCCTTGTCCAAACTTAATGACTCGCCGGATCGAGCAACTCGTCTCTATTGATAGCGAATTCTTCTCCGGTGGCGAAAGAGAAGATCAACTTCGGTGAAGACATTGTCCCCGTCATTTGAAGAATTCCCGAAGTCAGTGACATCCCGTGTCTTGCAGTTTCAGTGAAAGTACTGAAGTTAACACACTCGTCTTACAAACTGGACGCCCTTGTAAATTTTTATTTCAAATTTTGTGCATTGTTTATTAGTGTATTTGCTGTGTTTTTAAAAAGTTTTATTTTGCTTTTGAAATTTTGAAGAAATTTTGTTTTAGTTGAAATTTAAATGGAATGTTGTAAGAGCGAGATTTAGGTTTAACTTGTTTACAAAAAAAAAGTCAAACTCAAAGAGGAATGAAGAGTAAGTCCCGAACTGAAATTTAAAGGGGATTGATTTCGCATCGAATTTACTTCGATAGACCAATCATAACCCACCACACCTATCGAGGGTCCACCCCACCTCAGAAAAGAGGTAAAAGGATCTCGGAACCTCTCTGTTTAGGGGTGTCAAAACAGTGGCTCCTAAATCCGAGAGAAATTAGCTATACTCATTCAAGACAGAAATGAACGGGGTATTCCAACGGAAGAATGGTAGTTTTGGTCCACTAGGGACATGGACTCACTATCGATTTATGAAAGCAAAACCGTCTAATCAAAAATGGAGAGAGGAACTATTCCCCAGCGGAGTCGCCAGAAGTTGTCAGCGTATTTTTAGGTTGAGTGTTGTATTTTTGAAAAGAGGTCGCCTACAGAAATTGTCGGCGAATTTTTAATTTAAATAAATAATTTGAAAAGTAGTATTTGATTTTAAAAATAATCTTAAATTTGAAAATTTTAAGATATGAAATCAAACCGATCTCACATCCCAAATAGTTTATATAAATGAGCACAAGCACCACAAACCGTGTATCTATCCCGAAGAATAGGCACACTCGCTCGACGATGGGGCTCGATTAAATAAACTAGAAGATTTGTGACATCCGTTTGGTCCGCGAACCAATTTTATAAGCCGACAAGTTCCCCCGCTTAATATAAATGAATTAAGCGAGGTTTATATTACTTGGGTTCTTAAAGTTCCCTATAAGGCGAGCCCCTATAGTTAATTACATCTTAAATGACGGGAATAATTTAAGAAAACTCTCGATAATGATCAGTGGTATTTCAAAGTTTAAGATTTTCAAAGGATTGAATTTTGGAATTTCAATAGGGAATGGATCAAATTTGGAACAATTTATTTCAGGAGTCCAAAAGAAGAGAAGTAGAGGATGTCACAAACCCGAAGTGAACTTCGGTGACTTCCCAGACTATCCTAATGTTAGGCTTTTAATTTCGGAAGTAAATTTATTTAAGTTTCAATCCTGCCAATTAATTATAGGAATTACATTTACATAATCACCTGATTATACAAATAACTCGAAAGGTAGGAGGATTTACATCGTATCGGACGACGACCTCGGAATCCTAAAGCGAGTTAGGGCTTATATTGCACGACAAGGCCGTACAAAGGCCTAAAAGAACAGTGAGGATTTATGTCGCACTAGGCGGACTACCTCGAATCCTATGGCTTGTTGTTTAAACTAAAGAATAGTTTTGTTGATGTCGACACAGTGTTTCATCGTTGACGATGGCCGTGCTCGCCCTCGAAGTCTTGTTCCGTGCTCCACGTTGTAGCAAAGTTGCAGTTTAAACTTAAATCTTAAGTTAAAGTGAACATGCAAATCGTTTTATTTTATTTTTATTATCATTTTATTAAAACAGTGAGTGTGTGCAATAGTGACAGGTGTAGCAAAAGAAAGCAGGAAAACAAGTAAGCAGGAATATGCTATAGCAAACAACAGGAAGCAAGTATCACAAGCAGGTTATGCTGAGCTAAACAGGAATAACATGCTACAACAAGCAAAACATGCTAAGCAAGTATGTATACTAAAAATAAGCAGACTAGACTAGCAGGAGTATATGCTGAAAAGTAAGGCATGCGTAACAGGTATAAACTGAAAGTAAACAGGCTAGACTAGCAGGAGTATGTACTGAAAAGTAAAGCAGGTATAACAGTAAAGAAAGTAAAAACTGTGTCACAGGAGTACCGTATGCTCTGCTCATCCGCGGTGCACTGTTACTTGTTTATTATTTTCATATTTTTCTTATATTTCCCGTGAAGATTCGTTAGCACAGGAAAAAAAGCAAGAGTACAAGTAGTGGGCAAACACATGGCTCAACAGGAGTACTACGGTACGTACGAAAGTAGCGAAGTACGAAAGCCCAACGGTAAAACAAAAGAAGGATGACAGGGGAGCGAACAAAATCACGAGAGAAAACCAGAAAATCGAGAAAGAAAGAAAAAGAACGTCCGTAGAGAAATCCGAAAAAGGTCAAGAACGAAAACAAAACAAAGTCGTAAAGAAAAGACCTAAAAGTGTCGCCACGCTCGTGAAGTGACCTAGACCCCTAAGGTGGTGTGTAACCCTTCCCAAACATTCAAGTAATGGCAAAGAAAAGGGAAACATAAAACAGCCGTAGGAAGGGAAAGTAAAGTGGAGTGAAGTAGAAATGAAGTAAAAAAGAATGAAACCATCCAAGAAAAATCGGGCAGCATAACGGCGTAAAAAGAATTTTCCACACCTGCAATTTGAATAAAAAGAAATGTCGCAAGCATGTATATGTAACAACCAATGTTTCCATCCATCCCAAGCATGTACATATTGTATATGAAAGAGGAGCAAAGATTTTTTTTTTATAAAGCATGCATGTTTAAGTTCGGGGGCTAGCTAAGAGAGCCCAAATCCTCAAAACAACTTTCAAACCATGCTAGCAAGAGGATTCTGAAGTACTCCTATACATGTTTAACATATTCCGAGTTGTAGCAATGATAAAAAAAAGGTAACTAGCCATCTTTGAACTCTCATCATGCATAGGTTAAGTGACATAAAATAAAATTTAGAAGTTTAGGTGTTAGATATGTAGGTGTATAAGAACTATGTGGTATGCTGTACAAACATAATCCTGCCACATATAGACACAACCATATGAACTGAGTGGTTTATCAAATTATGCATATATCTTTATCCAATTCCGCCGCCTTGCTGCCAAACAAATCGTCAAGGTTTAACCAACCTTACCATCCATACAATTTCAAGAGATCAACATTTACATGCCAACTAACTGAAGTAAGAATTTATGCATGTAAATAACCCAATTCTTAATTATGAGAAGCAAGTGAATGTCTCAAATAAGCCACCGATATACGCAGAATGTTATGGTTCATCCATTCAATTTATATAGGCAAATTTATAAAGTTTATTCAATGCATAACTCTCAACAAGAAATATCTAAATCCGAAAACTTAAAAGGTTTCCCAAATACCGTGACTTGTGAGAAAGAAACCAAAATCAGCAAGTATATATATATATATATATATATATATATATATATATATATATATATATATATATATATATATATATATATATATATATATATGAATCCCTTAACATACCTCCTGCAATAAGTTTCGAATATGAACCCACCAAGTTATGAACTAGGAACTCGATAGTCACAACTTAAACTGATTTTCTTGTTTTCCTTCCCAGTAATTAATTTAAATTTCTTGCAAAATTATATGTAGATATGCTACAAGTTCTATTATTTCAGCGGGAGCACAAGAAGATGACATTTTGTATTTAGATTTTTTTGTAATGCAACTTCCTTTCCTTTTACTTTACTGTATTTTTTTACCTGCACTTGCTTACTTTACCTACAAAACTAAAAAAAACCAAATCAAAATATTATTAAATTTTAAATACTTTTTTCAAAAACAAAAGAAAAAAAGAGATAACTAAATTTAATACACTCTCTTTGGATGATCGGGAATCCCTTGAATGAGACAACTTACAGCTGCTAACGAGATTTCCCTAGTTCAAATGAGCTTAACAACTTGTTTAAACTAAGTGAATCCAAAGAAAATAGTGGTGCTAGAATGAGGGAACTGTGGGATCCTAATCGGTATCGCTTAATCAACTTAAACCTCCCTATAAGACTTTTAAATAACAATCACAACAACAAAACCAGACATTGAAATACACCTAGTAAAACCATCTGAACCTTGGACATTAGAACTGCTACATCAGCAAGGTGCTTGGAGCATGCACCGTGGCCAGCACGACGAAAACATACGGAAGAACATCTTCGAAAGAGCAAACGAATTTACAAAAACAAATCCCTTCCTTAGTATAAACAAAAAGCCATAGGAATTCGAGGTAGTCTGCCTAGTGCGACATAAATCTTCAACTTATCTTTTAGGCTTTTGTACACCGTGCAATATAAGCCCTACCTCGTCTTAGGATTCTGAGGTTGTCGTCTGATACAAATTAAATTATCTTATCATCCAGGCTGTTTGTATGATTGGCGGCATACAAATGTAAACTCTAATTAATAAAACTGGGAGGATGAAACATTAGATAAACTCTCTTTGAAAATGAAGCTAAACAATAGAATAGTTCGGGTAGTTACCGAGGTTCTCCTCAGGATCAGTGATATCCGCTAGCTTTCTTCCTTTGGATCCCATAATAACTGTTCCAATTAGATTCTTTCCCATTTAAATTCCCTATGTCAGAACTTGAAAACCCTAGACTTTGAAATTCCTGATGACAATAACTCTGTTATAAAATTAAGAGTTTTCTTAGGTGACTTTGGTTGCTTAAGATGTAATTAACTATAGGGGCTTGCTCTTATAAGAAACTTTAAGAACACAGCTTAATATAAACTCTATCTAATCTCTCATATCAGAAAGGGTAACTTTTCAGTCAACAAAAAGGTTTTCACATATCAAAACAGATATCATAACTTCTGTAGTTTATTTAATCAAGTCTCATTATCAAGCAATGTGTCTATTCTTTGAGGTAGATGCATGGCTTGTGATGTGTTGCTCGTTTATTTAAACTATCGAATATATTGGATTGGTTCAGTCTCGTATTTTCAAAATTAAAATGTTACTGTCTAAAATTATATATATATATATGTATATATATATATGTATATATATATATATATATATATATATATATAATTAAATCTATTTTAGATCGGGTGACGGGATTTCTAATCTGGCGACCAACAAATTCCAAAATTTTAATTATTTTAACGAACGACACCCTTCAAACAGTAATTCCTTCTCTCATCATGTGGGTTGGAGTTACATCTATAAGAAAAGGAAAGTCCATCATTAAAGTTAGCTTGATTATTTCAATTACATGTTTGATTAAATTGATTATTTTCTCACAAATAGTTTTCTCCTTCAATATTGTTATTTCAGTTAAAGTTCGAATAATTTTCTCAACCTGGGTTGTAATAATCAGAATAAGGATTGTATATCTCATCTAGTTTCAATCCATTGTCCAAAAAAAAATTGTCAATAATTAGGGGTTCTTAACTAGCATTATAATCCAAATCTAAATATTCATTATACCATCAATTCGCCATTTCTACCATAAATTCATGAAGTATTTTCTGATTCATAATCCTCCTAATAGTTCTCTCCAAATCTAAGTCATAAAATTAAAGGTGCGTAGCTCCTGAACTATGCATTCAAATTTAAAGACTTAACAAATAAGGCAGATATCAAATTTATTTTTGGTATTTTGGATTTTTCTTTAAAATAAGCACACAATAATTAAACACACTATATAATAATACTATTATATCCAAATCTATGTCTTACAGGTTAACTAAAATTCTCCTAAATTTTTTATCGTTACTTCCCAGGCAACAACGCTAAAAACTTAACCCGACTCGCAATTACGTAGTAATTTTGATTTCAAAAGATGGCAAAAAACATGACCCAATTTACTTTTAGCAGATAGTGTGAAAATTTGAAATATTATACGTATCGTTTTAAGTAATATAGGGTTTTCTTTTAAAACCCCGATTATCAATTCTATAGAGAAACAATGTAAGAAATCCCTTAGGTTAATTCTAGTCTACTAATATCAAGCCTTAGTGTGGAATGTCGATTAAAGTGATTTTTCTAACAACTATTTCTAAATGAAAAACTTAAATATAAATATAACTTTTATGGATAATTGGTTTGGAGAATTTTGAGATATTAAAGGCTCCTTTCTTGCGCAATGACCTAGATAATATGAAGGAATGAAATGCTTAAATATAATGTTGTTAGTGACAAATAGGAACATTCATATTTGTTACTCCCTCATGGTGCTAGCAAAGAACATTGCCTAATCTAAAATTTTTCTCCAGCTTGTGTAGTAGTGTTGAGTAGATTCTGGTCTCTCACTTCCAAATTACTCACTATGCTCTCTTTATAGGACCTTCTAGGAACCCTTACGATCCAAACTCTAAACCGAATTGATAAAAGAATCTAGTCTGTCATTCTAGAAACATCAATTCTATGTCCATCAAAACTTATCTCCCTCTCTATTTATATTCCACCTTAGGTAATCGCAGCGGCTCTACCCGAGTGATGTGTGGTTTTACTTAGTTGAGAATTACATCGCTCTTTTAGATCCTAATATAATTACAACAAATTTTAACAGTACAACAAACCTAAATTGTAATATAGATGAAGTCCAAGTAAAACCAATCACATTAATAAAATAAGAGGATATCTAAGCAAATCTAAATTCCTAAACATGCATCCAATTTATTGCAAAAGAAAAGTAAAATAAAGATAATGGCATAAGCAGTAAAAGATTGATATAATTAAATAATTATGTGCCAACAAGAAACATATGTCTTCCAACCCTCTTCCGAGTGTATAGGTACGCTTAGTTTTCTATTAGTTTTACGTAACTATCTGTCACATAGAAGCATCTAATAAAAACAGATCATTAAATTATATTTCCTTAAAAGTTGCATTGCGACCTAAACTATTTTACTCGCCAACCGATCAATGTGAATGCACTCTAGTTGTGAGATTACCACTCTCCCGAGTCTTAGTTTTACTTACAACATATTTTAACATAAATTATTGCCACTTAAGTTATATCAATGAAGGTAAAGGAGATATTACTCATCACATGAAAATAGAAATAATTCTATCATAAAACAAATTTTTCTATACATGCCACTACTTCATGTTAAATGTAAAGAGTAAAGAAAATTACTTATGAAGCATGGACAAAACACAACATAAAACTTCATTTAAATCAATGAAAATCCACTAGAAAATGTTTACAACAATTAAAAGAAAATGAAGAACACAATATTTAGCTTTTTTTCTCTGAAAGAAAGAATAAAAGAAAAAAAGAAGAAAAGTCTCTCCAATAAAGTCTCATGTCGATCCATGCGCTGCACGTATATCCTTGAACATATATCTCAAAATCCCTCACCAATCTCTCCATAAAATGTGAAAATCTACATCTCCATACTCACACCAAAATCCTCCTAAAACACTTCCTAATTACTTCTCTAATCTCCTATAATTACTTATCATGAGAGGCACCAAGCCTCTCTTTTTAAAAGAGACACAAATACTTCTTCATTCTAAGAGACACCTATTCACTCTAAGAGACACACTTCTTCACTTCAAGAGACACATCTCTTCTAAAAGCTTTTCAAACTATCTAGATTCCTTGAATCACTCCATGGGACGTGCAAGATGTCTAAAAGCTTCCAGAACATCCCAAGAAGGCCCAAAATCGCTAAAAACACATCCAAAAACCGTCTCTAGCACTATAGCATCAGAATTGCTGTTGTAGAGCCTGTTTATAGCCATGACTTGCGCTATAGAGCCACCTTGGGGGCAGCTCCACCGTTTCGCCTCGTTTCGCTCTGTTTTAGCTCCATTTTACTATGTTTCAGCTCTGTTGCGCTCTAGATTGGTATACCTACAAGATAGACATGAAAACAACCATTCTTTCAAGTGTAATTTCATCTAAATACAGACAATAAATATGAATGAGATTAGGCATAGAAAGACATAACAAAATATGTCATGTCAAAATTTTATTCCTTGCTCGTTTTGGTCCCAAATTGCACCATTTTTGTTCATTTTGATAAAAAGTCTATTTCTTATACCTGAAGGCAAAAACATGCAAAATAACTTCCTTTAAAGTGTAATGTCATAAAAAATATGCATAAAATGATCATGAAATGTCCACTAAAAACTGGTAAATTTAAGGTGGATCAATAGTTTATGGAAACTAGCTTTAATTTAGAAGTTAATTTATCTATTTCTCATTCTTTGCAAACCCGTTTCACCTTTATTATTTTTCTTGCTACCACGATTGGTAGAGTTAAAGAAAGACTTATATCAATTAATGCCTTAGAAACTTTTAAAGAACTTCAATATCAACAATCTCAACATGATCTCGACCAGCTAAAAATTATCTACATTAATGATTATGTTAGATGGAGATATTCTAATTGAAGCGACTAATTTATATTCTAAAAATATTAATAGATTATGTATAAGGAAAAGAAAAATACCATATAAATATTTACGACTTAAGAAAAATTTCTTAAAATCATTTCCAGTTTATAATGTGTCATTTTGGAAGTAAATTTTGGCTAGATATATGCTATCCATTATCTCCCTTTTGATTGGATTTTTTGGTCTCTTTTTGTTGTTATCAATTTTATGAATAAAAATTATTTTCTTTTTACATTAAAGAGCCTTTATAAGATTAAATATGAACCTGACTTTGGTCTAATTGCTCATATCCATATTCCATTTATTTGCATGATTGTGGGTTCTTTCACTACTTTTCATTTCCTAAATCTCTTCTTAGAGAAAATTAAACTTGCATTTCATTTGGATATTATATTAATAAAATTCCCCCCACAACTTCTCTTCTTCAAAATCAATAACCAACCTTGGGACAACCTTATTTTAACAATTAAATTAAATATTATTAAAAAAAAGACTTTATATTATTAAAATATAAATCTATTACAATTAAATTAAATAAATAAATAATATTTTTATAATAATTAATTTTGTATTATATTAAAAAAGTTTTTTTTGATAATTAATATTATTAAACAAATGAAATCTCACATATTCAGATAATCAACACATATAGTAATTACATGAAAATTTATATTTGAAACTTAAATTTAAACCTTGCTATTTCGACTTCTCCTTCTTAACCTTTATCATCGAACCTTACATCAGAATATAATAATGTCCATCTTCATTAAACAATTGAGTGGAAAATATATATCCTCACACCCTAATACTAGCCACAAAATAAAAGAAAAAATGATTAGCTATGGAACTAAGTAGTACTTAATGTGATTAAGTAACCATTAAAGTATAATATTAAATAATCTGTATTAAATATAAAACTAATGGAATTAGCTGCATCATAAGGGCTCAAGAGATGGTCTCGCCAAACTTTTTTCTATATGGAGTACCTGTTCTTTTACAAATTTTAGGCAAGGACAACAAATACATGTCTTCACAAGAGAAAACATAATAGTAGGCTACTCGGACTTCACAATTATAGTGGCAAGTTATCATAGTTTGTGAAGGCAAAAATAACCACAGGAAGTTGTACATCCTGCGTTTCAATATCTAAGAAAGAGCATAAGAGAAGATCGAACAATCATTTCATTTCATAGTTAAAGCTGTATACAATAATAGGTTGCATCAATGCCAAGAAACTAAAGCCCAAAATGACCTCCAGAACAACACAAATAAAGCTAGCTATCAGAATCAAACACCCACGAAATATAATAATTAACTTCACAAAATAAATACTAAGCTCAAAATAAATGTAATATTTATTGCCAAAAACCTGTAAGCTTCTTTTTGGACTAAGCATCCAGCTATCGAGCTCCACTTATCCACTAACTGGCACCTGAGTGGGAGGGACAAAAACAGAATATGAACTATTCAAATTACTACTCAACAAATAATATTTTGCACAAGTAACGTATTCATGATTTCTCCATCTGGAAATCCTTAAACCATATGGATTTATGATTTGCACGTAGAACATTTGCCAACCGTGCCTGTTGTTCCTGTTCGAAATCAGTACATAACCCAGACATGGAATACAAAAGTGTCTGTGCTTCTAACAGTGGGGTGTGAAACTTCTCTTATCTCTTCTTTTGTTTCAGACATCTTTTTTATCGGGTTGTGGAATGCGCTTCTTGGATGGCTCTGATTTCTACTTCGGATGCTGGAGGACGATTAAGCTGTGGTTTCAGCCATTGTGGCGAAGAGAGAGGAGGGAGAGAATGTACACTATCGTAATGGTGAACTATATATAGATATAGTTCATAAGAGGAGCATGGTACCGCCGTCAGTCGTTGCCATGTTTTATCGATGTCGTGAAGTCGCCTGTTTGAATTCCATTATACTCAACTCCCTTCAAAGCCTTAGAACATCTTTCCAGATTCCTGATTTCACCTTACAACACAGGAAGAAGCTACTTCTTATTTTTAGCAATGAATGGCCCGCCCACCAGCTTGAATCAACAACCTATACATCTTATATCACTGCCATGATTAGATCACGTGTTGATTGCTAAAAATAAGTAGCTTCTTCCTTTGTTGTAAGGTGAAATGAGGAATCTGGAAAGATGTTCTAAGGCTTTGAAGGGAGTTGTTGTTGAGAACTGATCCATCTCTGATGTCATCAATCGATATTTGGATGATGAAATCGATGAACAGTTCCCATCTGCTGGCGATGTCTGGCTGACTACTTAACAGCTACATCTTGCTTGCATTATCAAACCATGCTCCTCTTATGAATTATATCTATATATAGTTCAACATGACGATAGTGTACACCGCCACCACCCCGCACCATTACGATAGTGTACATCACCGCCACCCCGCACCACCCCACTCTCTCTATACGCCGCAACGGCTGAAAGCACAGCTCAATCGCCCTCCAGAATCCGAAGCAGAAAGCAGAGCCATCAAAGAAGCTCATTCCACAATCCTATAAAAGAGATGGCGGAAGCAGAAGAAGAGATGAAGGAAGTTTCACAATCCGCTGTTAGGAGCACAGACAGAGTCATCTTTTCTGGCCTAAGTACCGATTCCGGCCGGGGAGAACAGTCACGGTTGGCGAGTGCCCCACGTCCAAACGTAGAGAAATCTTGAACGTGTTACTTATTAGCCAAAGATTTCCTAATATTGTCACATAAGTGAAAGTTGGCTCCTTGCATGAAAGGAGGTCGAGGTAGCTTTCTCGGTTTCTCCAACTAAATTTTATGTTATCCCTTTCATGATTATTCTTGTCTTATAAATATAAATGAAAATCTGGTATACATATAAACCTTAAATGATTGTTGAATAGAGCTTTTAATGGTTACTTATCTAAAATATTGGTTTCTATTAAGAATACAAAGTGCACAGATAAAAGGGGCTATAAAAATTTGATGTTCAATCTATCAGTATGCAATTATATTCACAACATAATAAAAAGAAAAAAAAAATGAAAATAAATATTTACCATAAATAAAATCAGTTTTAGCTGTTTGACATTTGATTATTTACAAGTTATGGATTCATCCCCAGAGAGAAATTCGTGATCTTTCTCTTTCCATTTGTGCGTATGAATCTATGACAGTGATTTTTGCCCTTTGCATGAAAAGATAAATCACAAACACAAACGACAGCCAGATTAATGAGAAATATCTTAGATTAATGAGAAACATGACATAGTAAATTGGGGATACTACAGCCGTATTGAAGGTATCCAATGCCTGCCATAATATAACAAAAAAAAACGACACGGTAAAAGGAGTCCCTTTGGGAAATGAACTGACAAATTATATATATATATATATATATATATATATATATATATATATATATATATATATATATATATATATATATAAACATAATAATGATATAGCTTAGTAATCATTCTTAGTTGAATACTCAAGAATCTAAACTTTTTGCTAGAAGCAAAAATAATTTAAATAAATGAATATCATAAATTATGTTATAGCTACAAAAATATATTTAAAGTTAACAATTAAAATAGATTATCAGTTATAAATAGAAGCAAATTAAATTTTAACCATTTAATTTTACTTTTTAATTTGGGTACAAATTAATAAGAATGGATAAAAAAGCATTTATAATTAGTAAAGATAAGAATATGAAACATCATACAAGTTACAATCATCATGAAATAGCTAGTTATGAGTAAATGTCCCTCACATTAGATGATTTCAAAAGAAATATAAAATATGTTTATATGTTCAACCCTATTCTTTCTTAGTAAGAGTGCATTTTTAGTAATCAATAAAATTTTGAATCTTTGAAAGCTAATAAATTAATTATGTATATTGTTATTTTTGAAATTAATATCCTAAATATATGTCTAAAAAAAAGTGATGATTTATATTATGTCTAGGAAATATTAATTTCTTTATTTTTATTTAGTTCCACATTAATATAGTTCATTTACTAGATTGATACTCATCATATATTAATTTGTTCCTTGTTTTTTCCAGTATTGACATTTTACTCATAAATTCTCTTTCCTTGAATAATGATGTAAGCAAACAACCATTCTAAAATAAATGGAAACAAACTTTATATAACAAAATGTAATTTAATTTAATCAAGAAAATAAAGAAGACTACTAAAAAAAATCTCAAATGAGAAAGAGAGACTGATAAACATAGTAAATTTGGTTGTTAGTATTATCAGTCATTTAATTTTTGTAATTACTTCCTTATTTTCATGGATAATTGTATTCTTCTCAAAAATTGAGATATATTAAATATAAAAGATAATGCCATAATATTGGAATACTTTCTAATGAAGTTCAAGTAAGCATTTGCACATGTATATATACATGAGAGAAATGGCATATAAGGAAGCCATATATTAGCAATATTTAATTTCTCATAGCATATAAGGTATATCATAAACAAAATTAATAAATTTCAATAGCATTCCAAAAGAATTTGAAAGAATTATAGTTGATAATATTTTATTTTATACACTTATTAATAATATTTATTAAAAGATTTACAAAAAATATATAACTTCTTTCTTAAGTTTGAGATTATTTTTACATATTTTATTGTGATCTATCTTATGATATATATGATATATGAATTGAATTTGTATTATTATTATTATTACTATTATTATTATTATTATTATTATTATTATTATTCTTATTTTGTATTGAGCAAACTTAAGTACAAAAAGAAAAGTTAGTATAAGTTAAAACATTTGCACATTAGTTCACAAGTACTGATCAGTTTCTTCTAGTAAGCTAACATATCTATCCATATTGAATTAGCTTTTCAAAATCTTTTAATGAGTTGACATTGACATAGAAAAAATAATTAAGATGTTAGAAATCTTCATAGATATATCATATTTTCTGTACTTTGATGACCTTCTTTCAAAAAAAGATTTGGCCTACTTTTATAAAATGATAGTAAACTATCCTCATAAATATATTTATATTAAAGAAAGACATAATACCCACTATACAAAAAGAAAAATTAAATGGAAAGAACAAATTATTTAGTACAAGAGATAATAAACAATAATGAAGATCTTTATCCCAAAGAATAGCAATTAAGTGGAGTAGGTGATCGAACCCATGGCCTTAATCAGTTGAGCAGGCGCTCGAACCCATGGCCTTAATGATATTAATGGAGGTATAAATAACTATTCAAGGTATGATATTAAGTGTTTGGTCAACTAATATTTGTTAGTTTCGAGAAAACGAAATAGAAATTTTGGAGGTAAGATTTTGACTTTCATCTAGCTTTCAACAAGCATGGAGAGATAGGGGATGTGTTATTCTTTATTATAATTGATACAATGGAAGATTAATTTGAGAAAACCAAACAACTATTATAAAAAATCAAGCTTTGTAAATGTTTCATGTATTTACTACATGTGTTGATTATTTTAATATGTGAGATTTCATTTATTTAATAATAATTAATATTTTAAAAACTTTTTCTAATATTTCACTAAATTAATTATTGTAAAAATATTTTGTGTTTATTTAATTAAAATGTAAAAACTTTATATTTTGATAATTTTTAGTCTTAACTTTTTTTAAGGGATGAAAAATCTATGCCTTGATTTTAAAATAAAGTTGTCCCAAAGTTGGTTATTAATTATTAGGAAGAGAAGTTGTGGGAGAAAATTTATTAATATATTATCCAAATGAATTTTAAGATTAATTTTCTCTAAGAAGAGATTTAAGAGATGAAAAGTAGTGAAATAACCAACAATCATGCATATAAATGGAATGTGTATAAGAGTAATTAAGCCAAAGTATGGTTCATTTTGTAATCTTGTAAAGGCTTTTTAATGTAAAAATAAAATAATTATTATTCAAAAATTTGATAAGTACAGAACGATGCCAAAAAATCCAATCAGTAGGCAGATAATGGATGACGTATATCTAGCCAAAATTCATTTCCAACATGACACATTATAAACTAGAAATGATTTTAAGAAATATTTCTTAATCTGTATATATTTAATATGATGTTTTTTTCCCTTACAAATCCTCTATTAGTATTTTTAGAATGAAGGTTAGTCTCTTCAATTTGAATTTCTTCATCTAATATAATCATCAATTTAGATAAGTTTAGCCGGTAAAGATCATGTTGAGGTTGTTGATATTGAAGTTCAGTAAAAGTTTCCAAGGCATGAATTTATAAAAATCTTTCTTTAGCTCTACCAATCATGGTAACAAGAGAGATAATAAAGATGAAATCGGTTTGCTAAGAATGAGATAGAGGTAAATGAACTTCTAAATTAAATCTAGTCTCCATAGATTAATCATAAATAATGATAGAATTTTTTTACTGTTGAATAAGAATGAGAATAATTTTCAAGAGAAGTTTCATTAATAATGTTAAGTGATTCAATGTTAGTAGTCACCAATGGAGGAAAAAAAAATTGTTAATGATCCAATCTAAATTTTGTTATTAATGTGCTTACTAAGGACTATTGAGAGAACTTGTTTCATCTTGGGTATTATGCATTATATTTCAAATTTTATAAAAAATTAAAATTCAAAGGAAAAGCATATAATGAAGCCTTTATAGAGATTTAGACTTTGTGATTATTATTTGTTTCTAGTAGAGGAGAGTCTTGTTGACCTCATTTTTGGTGTGGTCTAAGTTTCTCCTCTATAGAAGCCTAGGATCTAACCATAGGGCTTTCTTGTTGACTGTCCTAGAGGACTAGTGATGGATCCTACCCTCATAGAAATTCTAAACACTTCCTTCCTTTTTCTGGAGTTTCACATGTATAGTTCTAACCTATATCACTAAGAAGGTCGAAACCAATATGAGGAAGCTCAGAAAGAGTTCTTATAGGATCAATTGGTCTTACGGCAACCCTGGGTAGCTTAGTCCCAAACACACACACCCAAAACACTAAAGTCACCACATTTGGATATACCTTCTAACTCTTCGAAAACTCTTGTGCGTGGTCCCAAGCCCTTAGCTTTTGGTTAAGATGACTAGGATCAACATGTGGAGGATCCAAGATGAGTGCTCATATGGTCTTATGGCTTTAGGAAAGGCTTCATGGCTTGCATGATCACCCTTCTCAAATCAATACCAAAATTACTTTCTTCCAATTTTCACTAAAATTACCAAAATAACTATAAATTCCCCAAAAATTCTACAATTGTCCAAATACCTAATTTTTTACCAAAAATCATTTTAAACCTCTTTGAATTGCCCAATTACCCCAAAATTGCCAAAACTAACCCAAATGCCCAAAATCCACCAAAGTTCCTAAATGCCCCAAAAGTTTAATTTCCACCAAAATTCTCAATTTGCCCCCAATTTCCACTAAATTCACTCCAATTCCACCTAATTTGAAATTTAAACCAAATCCTACTCAATTCCCAACCCAAAATTTAAATCATTCAAACCCAAATTCAAGTCAACCAAGTCCACTCCAAACCTAATTTTCACTAAAATTACACCCATTAATCAAATCAAATTTCATTGAGCCTATTCCCCAAATTTTTTCATGACAATTTTAAAACTAAGTCAAGCCCATCATTAAACAATTCCACCAAGCCCAAAATTAACACTCTCATCCCATTATTAAATTTTAAAAGCCCATCATGATTAAATTTTAAAAGCCCACCACACTTAAATTCAAAAAAACCCAAAATTCAATTAAAAGCCCACATGAAAAATTTCCCCTCGTCATTCATTTAATCAAATCAAAACTATGCCCCATGGCACATATGATCAATTTTAACTAAATTTAGCCTCATGAAAATTTCTCATAAAATCACCCAAAATCCTAAAATCCATTCTCATGCAAATTGACCAAGCCAAGGACAAGCCATGAAGCCATCTTCAAGTCACATGCAAGTTATGTGAGTCATGATAATGTCATCAAGCTTTAAATGGAAAAAGGAGGAGCCACTTTAATGGTCCCTCTAATGTGATTAACCACTCTCATGCCACACTTTAACCCACGATTAACACTAATCCACTTAGATGGGGACTTCACCATGCTAATTAGGTTGACCCCTCTTCAGCCCAAGCAACCTTGGTGGGTGAACCAAACTCAAATCCATGTCTTGACCCAAATTGACCCAAAAATTGGTTGACCCCCATTCTACTTTGATCTAACCCTTTACACATGGCACATCCTAAATGAATTCACAAAAACCAAGCCCTAACCTTCCTCAGAAGGATTGTGACCCCTCCCCGGCCAACCAGCCTCCTTGGTCGCCTAAAAACTCCATAGTTAAAAGCTCCAATATGGTCAAAACTTCAAATTTCACCCATCCAAGTTGGCTCAACCCAATTGGTCGCTTTCCCTCTTCTTCCCTCGACTTAAGCAATCCTCGACACCCACTGGCCAGCTCAATTGAGCCCTCTTTCCTCCTCTATAAATAAGCCACCACCCCACACCAAAGATGAGAGACACATCAACCTTTGTGAAGCCCTGCCAAAATCACTCCAGGCCCTAATTGCAACCTCCATAAACTCATTCCAACCATTTTCAGCCCCTAATCTCCACTGACTAGCCACAATTTTAAGCTTGAAAATCAGGGCATTTTTCAGCCATACCACAAGACTCAACCAAACTCCAAATTGATTCAACTAAAAACTTCCCCAGAGCAAGAGAACAACTTCCCCACCAAAATTGGTCCTTCCCGAGCCCTCCAACCTAGACTTCAACTAGAACTGTGCCACCCTTTGATCGAACTACTACACAGACTCAACTACAAATTGAATTGAAGATTGGAGGACGTTCTTAGGAGCAAGGCAAAGCTCAGTAACCAATCTAATTAAGGTTGCACCTCTTGGACAAAGGTAGAGAGAAAATCCCTAAATTTATGCTCGGTTTGGAACTTCATGATATAGACTTATATTTCATACACTATATCGAGCGATATATTAGGTCTAGAAAATGAACGGTCCTTAGGATAAGGGGATCTAGGACAATGAATGAGAGTCGGCTGATCATGCGTGTATTGGATGGACTGCTTGGATAGGGTCAGATGAGGCAAAGGTTCAGTAATGGTTAAGAGGCGAATAGGATATTCTCTGACTTAGAAGGCAGCGAAGAATCAAAATCGACACATGGTGAGTTCGACACGTACAAGGATGACGCAGCGCCGACGTAGATAAGTAGCAAAATAGGATATTTTCTGATTTAAATAAATATAGAAACTTCAAAAATTCATAAATTGGTGTAGATAAATAATTAAAATAAAATAAAAATACTCTGTGCTTAGTGAACAGAGGAGAACAATGTGGATTAAAAATTAAAAATATTTGCTTTATATTTTTTTAAATTAATTAAATATTCTCAAGCTTGTTTAAATTATAAATAATTAAATATTAATCAAATAAATATGAAATTTGGAGGGTTCACTCCTCACTTGCTTAGGGATGCTCTCTGATTTTTTCGAAACTCAGATAACACCTCTAACATTGGAAGCCCTAATTTTCAATATAAATCACCCTTGTTTTGCTTAAAATAATTATAAAACATGAAATATAAGTCAGAAAGTTATAAAAATTATTTTGGTAGGTTCATTGTGGTAAGAGTAACTTAGAAAGAAATAAAAATAAAATTTCAAAAGTTTAAAACATATTTTCCTATTTTAAAATTAAAAATATCTCCAAAATTGAAAAAAATACAAAATAATTAAGATAATCACTAAAATGGGCCAAATTGAAGATAATCACCTTAGGAACCCCCTGTAAAAGCTTGGAGGCAATCAAAATTAATTTTCACCTAAAAATGTATTTTTTAAGTAAATAGTGATTTTTAATTTAAAATAATTATATAAATTAAAATAAAAGTTAGAAAATTATGAAAAGTGAGTTAGAGTGTTTCTTGAGACCAGAGGAAATAAAAATAATAAAATTAAAGTTAAAATAAAAAGTAAATTTTTAGGCTTTTTCTAATTTAAAAATAATTAAAAATATCAAAAAATCACAAAAATATGAAAATGCTTCGAATCATTATAAACATCATCCTAATCACAGAAAATAACTTAAAAGTATTTAATAAAATTTTAGAAGTATAATAGTTTTTTTTTTGTAATATGTAAAGGTATTTTTCCTAATTTATGAGTAAAATAATTACAAAAATAAAAATCAAAATGAAAAAAAATAAAAAATTATTTTCTCTCAGTTCTCTGAAGTCGGGGGATTAAAAAAATATATAAAAATGGATTTTTGAAATGAAAATGTATTTTCTATTTATTTACTCATTTAAACCAACTAAAAATTATAAATATTAAAATATGATTTAAAAATTTGCAAAAAAATAGTCCTAAAGGTCCTCTGACTTAGTCCAATAATTTTCTTAAGGAGAGAAAATTTGTTTTATTTAATTAATTGAATTAGCATTGAAAATTCTAATTTTTGGACTAAAATAATTCCAGAAAATAAAAGAAAATTAAAAAAAAAAATGTAAAGTCTTCTCTGATATTTTAACTAACCCACGAGTAGTAAACCAACAAAATCTCAAAGTCATTTGGATTATATTAAGAGAAATCATGAAAAAAACCTAGGGGGCAAAAATAGTAATTACGGAATTTTGAACTCTAATTTAAATTTTAGGTTAAACTAAGGGTAAAAGGATAATATTGATCATAATTGATTCCCTGAAATGATTGAAACGTAAAAGATTGAAGGATAGAAACCAACTCGTGTCGTTTTCTACAAAAGGGTCAAAGTGTAATTTTAATTAAAAATTGTTGTGTTTTGAAGTTAAGTACTGGGATGATCCTAACATGAGGAGCACAATATGGGAAGATAAAAATTAACTAATTTGGAATACAATCGTTTAATAAGAATTAAGCTCACTTCACTCAACCTTTTTAAAAAAATTACAAATTTACCTTTAAAAATATAAGAGCTTGGTAGTGAGCTAGGTTTTATCTCAAAATCATATAAAAGGGTTAGAAAATAAAAAAACATAGCATTTCAAAAGAATTGCAAGCTCAAGTTCAATTAAGAAAGAGTAAAATTCTCTTAAGTGATTAAGCTCACCCTAGGGTGACCACCCGTTTAAATCCCAAACATAATAATATAAGTAACTCTTAGCCTACTCATGGGTTAATTAAAATATATTATGTACATTTCAAAGAGTAACATAATTTAACATGAGATGATCAATTTAACAATCTAGCAAGACCATAATGAACTTAAAATGGTCATGGAAATTCTAAGTTTGCTTAGAGTTATTCTCTAGATATCCTTACAAGACTCCGAATATTTTAAAGGACATTTGAGTCCTCTTTGGTTTGTTGAAAAAAGTTGTCTTCAAAATATAACAACCAATATAATGACAACCAAATCAATATAAAATTCATAAGGACCCATGAGGTTATGACTTGGGACCCTTTAATTCACAAATCAATAGAAATACCCTGACACTACTTATCCTGCATTAATGACCCAATGTTCAAGGGTTTGAGTATTGGATAAGGTATTCAAACCCTTGTGAGTGATTGGGAATATTTGAAATTGCCACATATGGATCATCAGGCTGGTAAAAGCCTAAGGTTTGGGTGGTAAGGGCGATGACGGCATTGCTTACGTGTGTTAAAAATGAGACATTAGAATAGTATCTCCTACCTTGAGGATCTTTCGGGAAAGAGGCTAAGATCGACGATACTATTCACCAACCATTCGTAAGAAATTAACCCTTACATCCTTAGGTTTTCAGTAATTCTAGTCTGATCAGGATGATTGACTTGTGGACAACTTATCTTATAACAATATTCATATATACCGTATGACACTACAAAAACATATTTCCTCATGATATTACAACTTTTGACTGCTAAATAGAGCTCCACAAGCATGAAAAAAAAGTAAAAGAATTTTGAATGCAAAAATTATAAAAAATCCACTGGTTAATCATCTTTATTGGGCTAGAACTTGCCCTCCTAAGATTGTTTGGACGGTAGCTTTTGTCCAAGGTCGGAAGCATGCAAGCCAGCTCTGAGCCTCCACCTTCGCCAAATTTTTACATTCGGTCTTGGTCTTCTATATGTAACATACAAGTATTCTTACTTATTCAGGTTTTCTTGCACTCCACTTAAAATTTATATTAACCTGCTATGATCATTGTAATAATCCCTTTTGTTGCAATAGCCGAGGCCTGTGTATACACACACACACACACACACACACACACACACACACACACACACACACACACACACACACACACACACACATATATATATATATATATATATATATATATATATATATATATATTTTACAGCACTTCTATTACAGTATTGTCTTCTACCGGCCCTTTATTTTTTGCATTTATTTACTTGCATGCTATATCTTTAAGTTAGAGAATAATTTTCGGTTTACCTAGGGTGGATCACTATAAAACCTAATCACATACCCTTTAATTAATTAGATTGACAAAAATTTAAACTAAAAACATAAGACATAAAATACTAAACCTAGAGTCACTATCAACAAGGAGCTGGAGCAAGCCGAAGTAAACGTAGGATGACGATCTACAACAACAAAACAAGTCTGCATCAATTAAACACTCTTTAGAAATAGATAACAAGCCATAGGACTTTAAGGTAGCTCGTTTAGCATGACGTAAATCCTTAATTTATCTTTAGGCCTCTGCACAATCATATTGTGTAATCTAAGCCCTAAATCCTTTTAGGCTCTAAGGCTATCTTTTGGTACGAAGCAAGCCCTCCTATCTTCATAGACTATTTGCATGATCAGTATCATGTAAATATGAGCCTTAAGTAATAAAATTGGCAGGATGAAATATCAAAATAAATATTATTTCCAAAATGTAAAACCACACAATAAGATATCTTGGGAAGTCACCGAGGTTATCCTCGAGATCTGTGATATCCCCTACTTTTTCTCCCTTTGGATTCCAAAAAATAAATGTTTCTATTTGATGCCTTCCCATTTGAATTTGCTATATCGAACCTTGAAATTTTAAACCATGAAATTCTTCAAAACAAATATCTCTGATCTAAATCAAGAGTCTTCTTAAGTAACTTCGGTCATTTATGATGTAATTAACTATATGGGCTTGCCTCTATATAGAGCTTTAGAACCCACGTAATATAAACCCTATCTAATCTTTTATATTAGAATGGGGAACTTGTCGGTCAATATAAAAGATTTCACAGACCAAAACGGATGTCATAAATTCTTTAGTTTATTTAATCAAGTCTCACTATCAAGTAATATGTCTATTTCTCTAGATAGGTGCATGGCTTGTGGTGTTGTACTCGTTTACTTAAACTATGAAATGTATGGGATCGGTTTGGTCTCGTATTTTTCAAAATTAAAATAATATGTTCAAAACAAAATTATAATATATATATATATATATATATATATATATTAAATTCATCTTCAAAGAAACTGATAAATTCTAATTTGGCAACCGACAATTTCTAGCGACTCCTTTGGGGACTTGCTCTTCTCTCTATTATGATCTTGAGGTTTTGCCTTGGCAATATGTCAATGTCCCTCATGGTCCAAATTGTCATTCTTCCATTCGCATGCTTCGCTCATTTCTTTCTTGGGCATGCATGGTCAACTCTTCTTCAATTCTAGGACCGTTTGTTTAACCATCTTTAAACAGAGGGGTTCAGGAATCTTTAAAGACTTGTGTGGGGTCGGACCCCTAATAGGTGTGTTGGTGAACGAATTTTACCCAAGCAAGGTGCATTGTAAAGTTAGCCCTACACTGGGTCCTGAATTTCACTTTTACTTTGTGTCTCTCAGGTTTGACTTGTTGTTGACAAATTGAACCAAATCTTTATTTTCTTATTTTTTGTTCAAACACCAAAATTAAGCAAAATTCTTTAACACTCGTAACGTCGATATATATATATATATATATATATATATATATATATATATATATATATATATATATATATATATATATATATAAGAATGGCGACAAGTTATTTTGCTCTTCTAGGGTTTCTGCTCCCATGGAGCGTAGGCTGTTCCTGGTGAGGCTGCGAGCCTGTTTTGGCTCCTTCATCCCTTCTTTCTCCTTGCTGCTTCCTTAGACTTCACTATTTTGGTGGTTTAAGAATTGGACCCTCTTTCCAGGATTTTTTCCTTTTGAATTTTTTGGTTACTGTTCCATTGTGTCCTTGCTCGGCTTCCTTCTGTTTAGTGTTTTGTTGTCTTCCTCCTTGTTGTTTAGCCTTTTTACTTGGGTTCTGGTGCTATGGGTTGTCTTGTGCTCTGGCTTATTACTTCTCGCAGAACTGCACTACTTGCACACTTCTTCATGCTCTGGTTTTGGTTTTCCTCTGAAGTCTACGTATAGATTGGATGAATCCATTATTAGAGGCTGACCCTACTTTTTGGGGAAATCAACCTTCCTTCTCTTGTGGACAAGCTGATTTTTCCTCAAGCTTATTATGATGCTTATGAAGGCAAGGGAGAGACTTCTCTCATCAACAAAGGTTGCAAGAAGGGGGGGGAACCTGCCCTCATCTTCACTAAGCAAGAGCTAGAGGAACTCAATGATAAAAGCAAGTTCACTTTGATTGGCAAGTTTCAAATGGGTCATCCCAAGATGGAAGCTATTAGGAAGGTTTTTTGAGGATTTCAAGTTAGTTGGAAATTGGAATGTGGGTCTTTTTAATGGTACGCATGTAATGATACAACTCACTAAGGAGGAGGATTATTCTAAAGTATTTCTAAAAAGTATATCCAAATTGAAGGAAAAGAAATGAAGATATTGAAGTGGAACCCTGAGTTTGACCCCACCCAAGAACCCCCCCCCCCATTATCCCGATTTGGTTCAAGCTTCCAGGACTGAAACTGTAGTTCTTTCATCACAAAGTTCTCTTCTCTATTGGGAAGATTTCAGGGAGACTAATGAAACTTGTTTTTTCTACATTTCACTTATCCAGACCTTCTTCAGCAAGAATTTCGGTAGAAAGGGGTATTATACAACCACCTATAGAGGAGATTTGGCTTGGGTAGGCTCAAAATGGGTATTGACAACCCATTGTAGTGAAACTGCAGCCCTTTTACTACAGTCACTGTAGGATGTATGGTCATACAAATGACAAATGTTTTAGACTCCATCCTAACCTTAAACCTAATGTTGGTGTACATCAAAAACCATTCCCTCTCCCACACATAGTCCTCCTTCTTTAAGGGCTTAGGAGGTTACTCCCCAGGCAGAAATTCCTCCTATTTTGGCACCTCTCAACATTCATGAAGATGTAACTCCAACTGAATTTATTGCTATCAATTCTCCAATAAATGTAGAGGGTATTGTCAATCTCCCCACCACTGTTGTTGTTGATGATAGGTCAAAACCTACTCAAACTGTTCAGCCATATAAGATCTTTTTTGCATCCCTGGAGGAAGGCCAGATTAACAATCTGATGGGGTCTATATGTTACTCTCAGAGTGACTCTCCTGAACCACTAGTGGACTTCAATGACCTCCAGTTGTTAAGGGAATCCTTTAAGAAAGTTTGCCACCATCATGACCCCACCGTTAAATTGACCAGGAGCTTAAGCTGCCCAAATTCATCTACCCCAGTTGCTAGTCAAATTAATCACAGTCCTACTGACACCTGTGAAGGGTCCCCAAGTGGTGTTATTCCTGATATTTTATCAGGACACACTTTGGATGATAATTGGATTGCTATTAAGGCAAGGAAGATGAAAAAAGGTGCTCAGGAGCTTAGACAACTACAAGAAGACATTAGGGGCCTCTATGGTCCCTCCTCAGTGTCTGATCTAGATACCCTTTCCAGGACCAGAGGAAAGGGTTAAGCAGGTCATGATTAACATCCTTTGTTGAAATGTTATGGAAATTGCTCATCCTCATTCCCTTAACAGACTCCTTTACTTAATTAGGATGCATAAAGTGTGGTGTTTTGCCCTTCTAGAACCGATGATCACAAAAAGTCTCACAATATTTGTAAAAGATTTCATGGTTGTAATCTGTTTGCCAATGTCAACAACAAAATTTGGATTCTGCTCAGAAAAGAGATCTCTTGGACTCTTTTGATTGATCACCCTTAATTTATTCACCTACACCTTTTAATTGACTCATTTGATTACATTGCCACTATAGTCTATGCAGGCTGCTCACTTGTGGCTCAAGGGGGTATTTGGACTCATTTGGTGAATCTAAGCTGCTCCATGAACCAAAATTAGATTGTAGGTGGGATTTCAATTGCATTGTCTCCACTATTGATAAGAAGGGGAGGGGAGACCTCCTGATGTCTCAAGAATTACCATATTTAATGATCATATTCAAGAAGCTGGACTTTTTGACCATGGCTACACTGGAGACAAATTTACTTGGAGAAGAGGCAGGCTGTGGGAAAGGTTGGATAGATTTTTTTTGTAAATTCTTGTTGGATGAATCATTTCTCCAACACCACTGTCACCCATTTGTCAATGTCAGGTTCTGATCATAGATTATTCCTCATATCAATTTCTAATACTACCAAAGCAGGTCCTTCCCCATTCAGGTTTATCAATGCTTGGACTACTCACCCAGATTTTCTCAAGGTGATCTCTCAGCATTTGGTGCATACAGGAGCTGACAATCCTTGGTTTCATCTCTAGAGAATTCAAAAGAATCTAGGGATTCGACTTAAGCAATGGAATTGGAGACATTTTTGTGATTTCCACCTTCTGGTGGATAAGTCTAAAGAGGAGGTCATAAAAACTGAACACAATTTTGAATCTGGTTTAACTTCTAAGAGAGAATTGATTTCTGCTAATGAGGCTTTGCTTTATGTTATTCATGCCAAGAAAACTTCCTTAAATAGGAAGCATCAATCTCTAGATTCATTAAGGGGGACTGAAATACCAAATTCTTTCATGCTTGTATAAAATATAGAAGGAAAGACAATGTAATTTTTAGAATTCAGAACTCTGCTAGGGAGTGGATTGTCCAAGCCCAAGAAATTGTTGAGGATGTTGTCATGTACTTTAAGACCCTTCTCTCCCAACCCACCACCAGCAGGTCCCCTATCAACTCTGATGTTTTTAGAAAAAAATATTCAGTACACATCCCAACTTAATCTTACTTTCATTCCTAAAGAGGAGGAAATTTGGTTGTCCCTTAACTCTATTGACAGTAATAAAATGACTAGCCATATGGGTTCTCCTCAGAATTTTACAAGAAGTCTTTCACAATAGTTAAACATGAGGTCATATTGGCCATACAGGCTTTCTTTAGAGGAATTTATCCACCCAAATATTTTAGTGCAGCCACTTTGGTCCTCATCCCCATGGAAAATAGCAGGAAGAACTGGGAGAGTTACAGGCCAATCAGTTTAACTAATGTCATTTATAAAATCATAAGTAAGATTTTGGTGCATAGGTTGCAACCACATCTCTCTCGGCTCATTAATGATAACCAGTCTGCCTTTGTAAAGTGTGGATCTATTGCTGATAATGTCCTCCTAGGTCAAGAACTCTTCTAGGAGTTAGACAAACACTGTAGGGGGTAGGTAATGTCATCTACAAGCTTGATTTAAATAAGGCTTATGACACCATTAGTTGGGACTTCATTGCTGAAGTATTTAGAGCAAGAGGCATTTCCAATGATTTTGGTACATCTCATACTCAGATGGCTGGCCAATAATTCCAATTCTATTCTTATTAATGGACAACTCCATGGGTTTTTTCAAACTACAAGAGGCTTCAAGCAAGGAGATCCCTTGTCCCTTACCATTTCTATATTGGCCTTCGATTATCTCTTCAGATCATTAAATTGGAAATGCTCATCCTCCCCCCACTTGAATTACAACCACATCTCTAGTCTTAGCATCAGCCACCTTGCATATGCATATGACTTAATTCTCTTTTCTAGAGCTACTAAATTTGTTGTTAAGGTCCTCTGCCAGTGCCTCAAGAAATTTCAAAATACCTCTGGCATGTCTCTTAACCTCAAGAAATGTCTTGCCATCTTTAACAAAAGTACCCAAGCATCTATCAAGCAATGGATTTTGGATTATACTGGTTTTTCAATGGGATCCACCACCATCTCTTATCTTGTAGTACAATTAATTAAAGGTAGAGCCAAACATACCCACTATGATGCCACTCTTGAAAAGATTCATGCTCAACTGACCTGCTGGACTTTTTCTTACATATCTAATAGGGTAGGATCACTTTGCTCAAAATTATCCTCACCTCTTTGCCCTCCTACATTATGCAGATGTATGTTATGAAGAAGAATACCATATTACTGTTCGAAAGGAGCTTCAACCGATTTTTATGGGTTGGCCAGAGAAAACAGAAGCATTGGACCAATTGGCAAAATGTTTGTAAACCATTGAATGCTGGTGGGTTGTGCTTTAAAGGGATTTAGCTCATGTCAACTTTTGCAAAATATGGATCTGATTCAGACAATCGGACTCCTTATGGGCCAAATTTATGCATGGCAAGTACTGTAGGGGCACCCACCCATCCTTGGTGAATAGGAAGGTGGGTGACTCCATGATTTGGGTTAATTTGATGAAAGTTAGAGCTCGGGCTGAAGAGCTCTTTATATGAGAACTTAGAGAGGGCCATATTAACTTCTTGTTAGACAATTGGTCCTTTCAGAGGAAGATTATCAACAGGTGCCCCATGCTAACAACATGCAACTAAAAGTAGCTTACTATTGGGTAGTTAATTCCTGGTGTCCCCACACTATCTCCTTTATCCTTACATATGAACAGGCCATCTCTATTACCCAAGTTCCCTTTCACACTTGCAAAAAGGAAAGGATCATTGTGAAGAAGAAAGGAAACCAAAATATCACTTCCTTCATATATCAACAACATTTTCAGTGGCCACATCTCAGTTGGGAAAAATTAATCTGGAATAAATACTTGACTCCCACCATGTCCTTCTTCTGTTGGAGGTTGTTTCTGAAGCTCCTCCCAGTGGATGACATTCTAAAACATAAGAGACTTAGAGGACCTACTTGTTGCCTACTTTGTAGAAAGGAGGAAGAATCTGTGGTTCACCTTTTTTTTGCTTGTTCTTATGTGCAACAAGTTTGGAATTTTGTGTTGAATCACCTTTCCATCCAATCAATTATTCTCAGCAGGCAGAATTTTTGGGATTGTTGACTGATTGGCAAACTACTCCCCTTCCATCTATAATTAGTATTGTTGCATGGTTCATTGGATGGCAAGAAATAAATTTAAAATTGAAGAGAAAAGTTTGCCTCCATATAATTTTGCTAGCCACTGCCTGTCCCACATTATGAAACTTATACATTTTAAGAAGTTCCCGCCCATTTGCCCTACTATTACAACTACTGCCTCCCAACAATTTGAACCTATTTCTCTTGTAATTTGGTTGAAACCTGTACCTCCCAAAGTTAAATTTAACATAGATGGGAGCTTTAGAGATGTTGAAGCTAGAATTAAGGGTGTGCTTAGAAATCATCTTGGAAAATGTTGCCTCTTGTTTCAGTCCACTGTCAAAGCTAAGGATGCAATTGAAGCTGAAATCACTGCTATCTTTTGGGTTGTAAAGTTCTCCAAGCTATTAAACCTGCATGAAGCTGTAATTGAAACTGACTCCCAGCTTCTAGTTTAGAGCCTTCATGAACTTGCAGACCCCCCTTGGCACATTATTCATTAGATCCAGAATATTCTCTCCATGGTGGCTCACACTCATATTTGTTTTTTCTTTATTCATAGGGAGGGGAATAGACCTGCCAACTGGTTAGCCAGGATGGGCAGACTTTCTGCCAACACTGTAATTGATAATGTTCCTCCTCCACCTCTTTCTTTGCTTTTGGTAGGGGATTCTTTGGATATCCCTTACATTAGATTTTGGAGTCAGACTTTTTGAGTAATACACACCCTCCTGGTATACTCTACTCATTGTAGATATACAAGAGTTTCTCTAATATATATATATATATATATATATATATATATATATATATATATATATATATATATATATATATATATATATATATATATATATATATATATATATATATATATATGTATTCTTTTCTTTTGTTTTGATATTTCCACCTTATATATATATACATATATATATATATATATATATAACTATGTTTTGATATTTCCACCTTATTTATTTTCATTTCCAGATTTTGGAGCATAGTTATATATATATATATATATATATATATATATATATATATATATACACACATACATACATATACATATAAGAAACTTGCCCAATTCACAGGATGATCTTTGTTGAGTTACTAATCCTCGGACAACTTCGACTGGTAGTTGCAAAACGCGTCACCTAAACTGATCTTCTCTTTTGATGGAAATCTGCCCCATGACAAAGGTGCACTTCACCAGGGAACCATGAGCAAGTTTGTTACTGGCTTCAATGAGGTCGAAATCATATTTGAAAAAGCGTCGTATGTAATCATGAAAAACATCCCGCCTATAATAACTGAATCCGCCACTGAATATGACCTGAATGGAAAGTTTGATTTCCCTGAAGTCAAACCGAAGATCAGGAAGACTCTCGTTAATTATGTCGCCATAAAATTCGTTGTTAATGTACCAAGAAGAGTCGTCACCCCTACTACTGCTGGATTCGTAGTCACTACACCAACCATTCTATTTTTCAAAGTAAAAGAGATTCTGTTTAAGGATGATTCTGATGATGTGTTTGCTCCCTCATAGTTAGTATTTGAGATTGGTTCCATCTCGAAAGATGTGTCGCTGACTATAGAACAGTGAAGAAACTGCAGCCGACAGCTTTTGATGGTTGTAAGAGCTTGAACTGCAAGATTAGCCCTCATCAAGACTATTCCTCAGCCAAAGGAAACAGAAGAGCTTGAAATCTTACCTCTTCTCGGAGAAAGTAGGCTTCAACTGCTGTCCACTTCTACCAGGGAGGAGAGCGTATAAAGGATTGCTAATGCGTTACCGTTGTCCCATGATCGCAAGAAGGTAGGAAGAGGCTAACACCTCTCACCTGAGTTTTTTCACTTTTCAAGAAATTAGCTGATAAAGAGAGTTGTTCTATCCCCGAGTTTTTGAAGAGAATGAGATGCGCCATATTGACCCGACTCGTAATGATGCAGTAATTTTTTCTTCCAAAAAATGGTCAAAAACTTGACCCAATTTATAAATAGCGGCTAGTGTGCAAAATCGAAATGTTGTAAAATTTTAGAAATATTTAATACACTAGGGGTACTACGCAAGTATATGTATCGTTTCAAGTAATATAGGGTTTTTTTTATAACCCCAGTATCGATCCCACAGAGAAGCGAGGTAAGAAATTTTTTAGGCTAATTTCAGTCTATTTCTATAAGGCCTAAATTTGGAATGTCGATTATAATGATTTTTCTAATAACTAATCCTAAATAAAGATCTAAAATAAAAAGATAACTAATCTAAATAAATTGGTTTGGAGAACTTTGAGATGTTAAAGACTACCTTTCTCTTGCAATTACATAGATAATGTGTAGGAAAGAAATGCTTAGAATTTATTGTAGTAGTGTCAAATAGAAGCAATCCTATTTTTTACCATCTAGCAAGGCTTAAAGAACATTGGCTAATCTATAGATCGGTTCAGGATGTATAATTAGTAGAATGGGTTAATCTAGGCTCACACTTCTAGATGTCCAAGGGTGGCTATGGTCGACCCTACTAGTGACCTGTTCCCTTTCTATAAACCAAATTATTAGAATTTAGTCTGTCCCTCTAAAAGCTAATCAATTCTAAGCCCAATAAACAATTTCTCTCTATTTATTTGCACTTCACCATGAATAACCCACTCAAGGCCTTCGATTACCCAAAGATCCATGTGATATCTACTAGTTAAGAACTCATCTCTGGTTTTCAACAGATTTTAACAATACAAGTGATCATTTTGTAAAGTAAATGAAGATCTGGTATGAATATCATCACTATAATTTAATAAAAAAATATCTAAGCAAATCTTAATTCCTAAACATGCACCTATTTCATTACAAAACAAAAGTAAATAAAAATAATGGCATAAGAAGTAAAAGAATTGATAGAATTATGTAATAAATTAAGTGCCAACAAAGAACATATATCTTTAATAATCTATTAGTTTTATGCAAATATCTGTCACCTAGAAGCATTTAATAGAAATAAATCATTAATTTATATTTACATAAAAGTTGCATTGCCGCCTAACTAATTTACTAGTCAACCGGACAGTGTGAGTGCACTCTTGTTGTGAGATCACCGCTCTTTCGAGTTCTTACAACAGATTTTAACATAACTTATTACCACCTAAGTTATGCCAATGAAGCAAAGGAGATATTACTAATCAAATGAAAATAAAGATAATTCTATCATAAAATTGATTTTCCTACACATGCCACTACTTCATATTAAAAGAAAAGAGTAATGAAAATTACTTACAAAGCATGGATAAAACACAACAGATAACCTTGTTTAAATCAAAGAAAATCCACCAGAAAGTGTTTACCACAATTACAAGAAAATGAAAAACACAATACTTAGCTTTATCCTCTGAAAGAAAGAAGAAAATCCCTCCACCAAAGTCTCCCGCCCATCTATGCACCGCCCATACACCCCTTACATAAATCTCTCAAAATCACTCACCAATCTCTCCATAAGATGTAGAAATCTACATCTTCATACTTAAACCTAACTCTATAATGACTCACCCTAAAGAAAATGACTTGAAACGGGGGCAGCCCTTTGGCTGTAGAAATGATCCATATTTATACCGCTTCGAAAATGATCAGGGGTTGCTTAAGGCACCTCTTCAAAATTTGTCCAAATTCAATGAATATTCTAGAAATTAACTGTGGCGCCTAGGCGTCGGGATCTGGCGCCTAGGCGTCGGACTCCGTGACCAGATCTTCGCACCCCTTCACTTTGGATCATACCTTTTCACGATTAAAACTGTTTTCTTGTGTCCATATACATTGTATCACATGTCCTATGTATCAAGAGTAACTTCCAGTCTTCTAGAAGGTCTGATAACCACTTAACACCATCAAAATAACTGCCCAAAGTTATCAAAAATCTTAACTGCTTCAATATCGAACTGGCGTCGGACCTATAATTTTGGCAACTTTACTTTTTAGCTCTATTTTTGCTCCTTTTTGCTTCTTTTTCCTTCTTGAACTCTTTTTTTATCACCTATATCCAAAAATATAAAAATATCTTTCATTAAAGCATAATATCCTTAAAAATTGAATCATAAATAAGGCATAAAAATATGTACTTTTTAAGTGGATCACGTATCACCACAAATAAAGAATGAAATCTTGAAGAGAGACATGCCTACCCTTCAGTTCTAGAAATCAATAAAGACACTGTCGTCCCGTGTTCCCGTTAAATTCCATTTGGGAGATCGTGTCGATATCCTTTCCACCGTCACGGATACTACTACCATTTTTCCAAGGCCTACAGAGCGTAGATCAACCAAGTCTTACCTATGTCTGAAAGTACTGCATGCCGCTTTATGTGAAGAATCTCTAAAAAATAATGGAAAAAGATCGTTTACCACTGTATCAGATCTCCAAGTTAGGGGGCACACTTCCTTCTGATGCATCGATGTCACTACTGAGACACCCTGTCTCAAAGCATCAATGTCATGAAAGAAAGTGTGGACACATAAGTTTGCTAGAACTGGTACTTTTGGAAGGGCCGAGGGAGCATTCTCTCGAGATGGATTATAAGTCTTATGCTCCAAGCGTCTTTATTACAGATGCTCCAAAGATTATTACATAAGGGAATGAACTTCAGGAAGCACCAATGGATCTCAAAATAATCAAAGGGAATGAAGAAGATGTTAAACTGGGAAACTCAGAGATGAAATCATAGTATTGGCCAAAGAACGAGGAATGGATTTTAATGACGAGGATTACAACTTTTCAGACTACATGAAAGAAGAATTCACTAGAATCAAAGTTGTTGAGACTTGACCATGTCATCAGTGTGCGATGCTCCACCTTCGGCAGAGGAGAATGCCACAGATGAGTTTCAAAGGGTCATCCAACTAAGAGATGAAAAGATTAGCCGAATGGAAAAGAGAATGGAGGAGATGGCCACCACCATGGCCTTCATGGATATAATGCATAGACAATCATAGTCATAGCAAATGACATCTCTGGAGCTAAACCAGCCATAGATTATACACGTTACAGATGAAAGGAAACAGTTTGCTTCTTCCAATAGAGACAAGCTGTCGAGGAAAGATTCAACTTAGAAAATGGTGCCAAAAAGTAATTGTCGGCATATTTTTAGGTTGAGTGTTTTATTTTGAAAAGGGGGTCACCTAACAGAAATTGTCGGTGAATTTTTAATTTAATTTAAATAAATAATTTGAAAAGTAGTATTTGATTTTGAAAATGATTTTAAATTTGAAAAATTTAAGATATGAAATCAAACCGATCTCACATCCCGAATAGTTTATATAAACGAGCACCGCATCACAAACCGTGTATCTATCTCGAAGAATAGACACACTCGTTTGGTGATGGGGCTCGATTAAATAAACTAGAAGATTTGTGACATCCGTTTGGTCCGCGAACCAATTTTATAAGCCGACAAGTTCCCTCGCTTAATACAAAGAAATTAAGCAAGGTTTATATTACTCAGGTTCTTAAAATTCCCTATAAGGGCAAGCCCCTATAGTTAATTACATCTTAAATGACGGGAATCACTTAAGAAAACTCTCGATAATAATCGATAATTCGGTCTCAAGAATTTCAAAGTTTAAGTTTTCAAGGGATTGAATTTTGGAATTTCAATAGAGAATGGATCAAGTTTGGAACATTTTGTTTTGGGAATTCAAAGGAAGAAAGGTAGGAGAAATCACAGATTCGAAGCGAACTTCGGTAATTTCCCAACTATCCTATTGTTTGGCTTGAATTTAGGAAAGTCCTAATGTTTATTTAATATTTTGATCTTGCCAATTTTAATTAATTAGGACTTATATTTGTATGATAAAATCATACAAATAGCCTGGAAGATGTGAGGGTTTATGTCATATCAAACGACTACCTCGGAGTCCTAAGACCGGTTAGGGCTTAATTTACATGACATGATTATGCAAATGCCTAACGAAAAGTTAAGGATTTATGTTGCACTAGGCAAACTACCTCGAAATCCTATGGATTGGTTATTTAATTCTAAGAATGGTTTTGCTGATGTAGATTCAAGTTTTGCTGACGACGATGGCCGTGCTGCCCACCATGCTCCGAGCTTCTTGTTGTTACAGAGGTTTAGTTTTAGAAGTCATAAATCAGGAGATGAGAAAAGTGTTTTGGTTTAGAGGAATTCTTAATTTCCAAGTGTTTTTTATGTTTTATTTAAAACAAATCTTAAAGTTGATTATAACAACACCGGTTAAGATCCCACGGTTCCATCCTTCCGGCATCGTTATTTTTATCGGATTCACTTAGTCCGGATGAATTTGCTAAACTCAACTACATGAGTTCCACACTTTCATTTAGACTCGTGGGAAATCCCGTTAGCAACACGTAGGTTACATCATCCGAGGTATTCCCGATCATCCAACAAGACGTTTTAATTTAGTTGTAATTGCGGTTTTGTGTTCGTTTGTGATTAAATTTTGAGTTGTTTTATATTTTGAAATGTTATGGCGGTGAATTTTATCTTGCAATGACTTTTAATTTAGTTTTGGTTTCAGTTTTAGGGACTATCCTAAAAGTGTGGGTTTTCATGCAACAGTTGTTTATCATGCAAGAAAAGTAAGTGTGATGCGATTAAATAAATTGTAATAAAGTAAATTGCAATGAAATAAAAGCGTACCTGGAGGGTCTTCCCGTCATCCCAAGCTGCACTCAAACACAATTTAGAATATTTAAACAAGTTCCTAGGTAAAGCTAAGGGAAGGGTTATGGTTTTCTACCAAATTTCTAATCCTATAGCTAGTCATTTCCTATGACATCTAAGTTCTTGTGTTTTGGTTTGAGGACGATTTTCATCATCAAAGAACAATTAAATTCAATTGTTCTTATAAACATCCTACCATATTGAGGAAGTGCTTAAGACGAGTCTTAAACATCTTTTCAATACTGTTAGGATTGTTTTAAGTCCAAATGGATCTAATCAATCAGGTGAAGTAATCGTCCGAGGTTTAGTTAAGTTTCGTTGTTATCTTACTCAGTGAACTAGGACATCTGAATATCCTATGAGTGAAGTATCACTTCATTTAACGTTCTGTTTAGGAGTTATGATAACAAAAGCTTTCGAGGCAAATTGATATTCAAATGGTTTGTGATTTAATTTCGGTTAACGGGTTTAAATTTGGAATAATGTTTAAGTTGCTTTACATTTATTTTTAAATTCTTTATGTCTTAGGTGATGTTATTTTTAATTTAATTTAACTTTAATTTAATTTAATTTGGTTTAGTTTTAATTTTAATTTAATTTAATTTAAATTTTAATTTAATTTAAATTTTAATTTAATTTAATATAACTTGATTTAATTTAATTTAATTTAATTTCCTTTAATTTAATTTAATTTAATTTAATTTGTTTAATTTAATTTAATTTAATTTAATTTAAAATTTAATTTAATTTGATTTAATTTGGTATGTTTTAATTTAATTTCATTTAATTTAATTTAATTTTAATTTGTTTTAATTTAATTTTATTTAATTCAATTTAATTTAAATTTTAATTTAATTTTACTTTGAATTTTAATTTAATTAAAATTTCAAAAGGGTTTAATTTAAATAATTTAACTTTAATTTAATTTAATGATTAAGTCTTTTAACATTTTAAATCATAAATTTAAATTATCATTTTAATTAGGAATTAAATATTATGGAGATGATTAATTTTGGGATTCTTAAATTAAAGAACAAATCTCTTCCTAATAATATCCCTATTTTAATAATTCCAATTTTATTATTCTTCCAAATTTAATCAATTATTTAATTAAGGTTTATTTCAATTATTTTCAAATTGTTTGGTAGGTTTCTACTCTTTAATTATTTAAATTTCAATCATTCAAATCAGATTAGGATCAAATATTTTACTCTTTAATTTTATTAAGCCTAAAGTTTTAATTAAAAATTAAAATTTTTAATTACCATTTTGCCCCTTCAAGCTTAATAATTTCATAACTCACTAAATTTAGCTTAAATGAACTTGAAATTTTTATGTGACTTCACTCATATGTCAATAAAGACATGAGAGGAGAAAATGTGATTTTTCTGTATTTAATTTAATTATGTAATTATTTTTGGTGGAAAATAGAGATTTTCAAGGAAAATTTAATAATATGACCAAGGGAAAGTTTCTGTCCTTAAGAAAATTATGGGACATTCCTAATGACTAGTAGGACTACTTGGACCAATTTTGGTGATTTTTTGAATTATATTGTTTTTATTATAATTATTTTAAGTTTTGAAGTATTAATTAATTTAAAAATAAAATAAAGGTTGAAAAATGAATTTTATATTTTTCAAAAATCCCTTTGATATCAAGGAAATCAGAGAATAGATTTTTAAAATTTTCTGATTTTTCTTTGATTTATTAGAATTATTTTAGTGGAAATGCTAAAAAATACATTTTTTTAATTTTAAAATTACCTTAGGGCTTTAAAATTTAATATCTCATCAAATAGACCTAAGAAAAAATATGGGGTTTGTTCCTAAGTGATTAGAATCCAAAATGTGACATTTTGATGAATTTTATTATTTTTG
The DNA here is from genome assembly GCA_022702705.1 of Papilionanthe hookeriana x Papilionanthe teres. NCBI lineage: Eukaryota > Viridiplantae > Streptophyta > Magnoliopsida > Asparagales > Orchidaceae > Papilionanthe > Papilionanthe hookeriana x Papilionanthe teres. Next base: position 46,665,733 of record CM040438.1, read on the forward strand.
TGATTTTTATTATTTTTTAATTATTAAAAATATTAAAATAATACAAAAAATCAACTTTTTTAAGAAAATTGAAATTTTAATTTTCTTAAATTCCCCTGATATCAGAGAGGCTCTAAAACCAATTTGGTGAATTTTTGAAAAGTATTTTGAAAGTTATGAATTTTTAAAGTTTAAATTGGCTAAATGGCTTAATCAACCCATTTAGTAGGGCTAACCAAGTCCAATTGACTTCAAATTTTTTTGGTGGGTTCCTCTGATCCTAAAGGTCAGTAGAGAATTGATTTCAAGTCAATTTGATGCATGATTAGCTCTAATTAATTAAGGACCTATTTTGGGTGTTTAGGCCAATTAGGGTTATTCCAAGTGAATTAATTCAAAACCTATTTTTCTTAGGGTCCTCTGGTCATAAGAAACATCACCAAATTTTTCTAGAATTTATTTCACAACATGCTAATTATTGTAATTAAAATACTTAAAATAGCAACATGAATTTGAAAAATCAATAACTTCTCATAGGGATGGCCTCTGACTTTGGAAAATTCAGGGAATGTTCCCAAATTCAGAGGCTTCAAAAGCCCTATGGTCTCATGTCATGGTGAATTTCCTATATGCATGGAGAATTAAAACAATGCAGACAGTAAATAAATTTTTAAAAATAAAATACTTGATGAAATTAAATAATTTCTTTTCCACATTGTTCTCCTCTGTTCACTGAGCAAGAGGGTATTTTTATTTTATTTTTCTGATTTTCCTACACAAAGTTAGGCATTTTTGAAGTTTAGGGAATTAAATAAATCAAAAAAATACCCTAATTTCCTACTTATCCACGCGGCGCCACGCCATCCTCGGTAGCTCCGAACGCACAAGCGTCGTCTTCTGATTCGGTGCCGCCATCCAACTCAGCGCTCCGGGGGCCCGCCGTATTGTTCCGTCTCCTCATCCGGCACGATCTTGGTCGTTCGTCCGCGCGTGTATGGAATGAACGGCATCCGTTCATCGTCCCCAAGCGTCCTCACCCGAGAGCCGTCCACACTAAAACCCTAAGAACTCACTCATTTCTCAACAGATTTTTGTGTTCTTATGCTCTATGGATTCATCTTGAAGAGACGAATACATCTATATGGTGATCATGCATTGAAATTAAGGCATTTGAAATAGAGAATCTCCAGAAGCTCGGGATAAAGAGTTAGCTCATACCTTTGCTCGGAGAAGTGTGGCTTCAATCCGAGGGGTCGTGTCACCTTCGATTGGGTCCAAGCAAGCTCCGGATGAAGTCTCCCGGTCCAGTGAATCGCCTAGGTATGATTTCGACCAAGCCTCGGTCACAAAGCTTGGAGTCCGGAACGGATGGGTGGCCCGGAGAGGGGACTTTGCTCGGTGGACTCCTTCCCTCGGTCCAGTGAAGGTGTAGGACCAATCAATTTGAGGATTGATCCACCGTGGAGAAGTGTCCTGGTTTTTGGTGGAATTTTGGTCGAGAAATCGGGCTCGTTGGTGGGGATTAGGGCAAATTGTCACCGGGGATCAACTCGCTCTAAGTATGGAGAGTGTTCGGAGCAATTTTGGCGGTGGTTTCGATAAGGTCTGGTTCAGCACCTCTCATGGCCGAGAGGAGGTGGTGTTTAAATAGGAGAGGGTGGAGGGCGTCCCAGGGGGAGTTAGGGCTTGGGATCAGCTGCTCTTGGCAAGAGAAGAACAGCTGCAATGGCCACTGGGGATGGGGCAGCTCAGCAGTGAGAATTCCAAGTTTCGGCTCACATGTGAACTCTCGGCCTCGGTGGTTTCCGGCGTGCCGTGGTGGTCGGCCGGCCGTGGTCAGTCACTGTTGTCATCAGGTGGGTCAGGGGTTGGCAATGGTGCAAGCAATGGAGAGTGGCCATGTGTAGAAAGCTTGATTCAAAATGGAATGGGGAAGGGGCCCTTTTAGGCTAAATTTGGTCATCCTATGGGTTTGGGTTGGGTGCACCTTTCCAAGATCTAATTTGGGCTGAGGGAGGTCAGGTGAGTCAGCTATATTAGCAGGGAGAAGTCACTATCCAAGCATGTTTAAGTTTAAACATAGTTTAGGGGAAGCATGAAAAGGTTTAATCACCTTTAAGAGAATCCTTAAAGAGGCTCCTCCTCTTGCCATTTATGGGATGGTCACATGTCAAACTTCTCATGGCTTTACATGGGGCTTAAGGATGGCTTCATGGCTTGTCTTTGGCTTGGTATGGCTTAGTCAATTTCATTGGAATGGATTTTAGGAATTTTGGCATTTTGATGGGAATTTGGATAAAGCCTAATTTGGAGTGATTTAATCATAGGTTTCAAACTTTAGGGAATGATTTTATCAAGTGGATGATGAGAAGGAATTGTCTTGTGGGCTTTGGATGGATTTTTGGGCTTTTGGGTTTGGTGGAATTGGGCTTTTTAAAAGGCTTCAATAGGTGGGCCTTTATATTTCAAAATGGACTTTTGGATGAAGAATTTTGTAAAAAAACCATGCCAAATAAATCTTGGGTTTATTTTAGGGATGTTTCATGAATGGTTTGGAATCAATTTGGTGTGATTTGGAGTAGAATTGGTTTGAATTTGGGCTTTTTTGGTAAAGGGGCCAAAGTGGGCCAAATTGGGCTAACTTGGGTCAATGTTGGGCTAGGGTTGAAATTAATGTAAAATTAATGTTGAAAAGTGTTTATGGGAGTGTTTGAAAGAGGTTTTGGCTTTGGTTGGGTTTTGTTTTTGGGGTTTGGGCTTATTTGGGTTAGGTTTGGGTTTAGGTCAAAATTGGGCCTTTTAGCTTTGGGTTGAATTTGAGTGGGGTTTGGGTCCAAATTTTCGGCAAATCATGTTAGTGTTTTATTTGTGGGAATGCTAAGGAAGTTTTAGAAAAGGTTTGGAGTTAATTGGAGTTGAATTGGGTTAGTTTAGGTTAGGTTTGGGTTGACATTGGGTTCACTTCGGGTTAAAATGGGTTAAATTGGGGTTTTGACAAAAGTGGGGTAAATTGACAAAATTGTCCCATGGTGTAGTTGAACAAAATGAAATTGGGAATATTTGGGATTTTCTGGAATTTTCTGGGAATTTTCTGAATTTTTGGATTTTTGGGTCAAGAGGGGATTTTTGGGTATTTGGAGGGTATTGGGAGGTATTTTTGGAATTTTTGGTATTTTTGGGTATGGATGATCAATTTGGGAATGTTTTGGATTAGGTTTGAGGAATTTTGGGTAATTTAGGTGATTTTTTGAAAAATTTGGGTGATTTCAAAGGTTTTGGGTAGGCTAGGCGGGTGTAGGGTCCCGGGGGTCAAAAATTGAAAATTTGGAAAATTGAAGATTGGGTAAATGTAAGTGGAATAAAATCATTTTGGTTGAGCCATGAAGCCATATCAAGCCCACATGAGCGATGAGGGGACTCATTTGAGGCATCCACTATGTTGTTCCTAACCCTCTTAGCCAAGGGCTTAGGGGTTAAGGACCATCCATGTGAATCACTTCCATGAGTCAGGAGGTTAAGTTAGGTATGGGTGTGGTTTTAGGATGTGTGTGAAAGTGTAGTGTATAGGTGTAGTGTGTGTGTAAGTCAGCCCTTCACTGGCACTGCACCACCTGGGGTAGTCCTAAGGCCAAAGAGTCCTATAGGAACTCATCCTTTAAACTTCCACATTTGATTTCAATCCTCTAGGTGATTAGGGGTCTACAGTCAAGTTTGTAGAGTTTGTAGGGAGTTGAGAAGTGGTTTGAATTTCTAAGTGGTGGGTCCCAATTCTAATCCTCTAAGATAGTCAAAGGAAAAGCCTAAGGCTAGATCCTAAGTACTATAGAGAGAAGAGAAGACCTCATCAAAAATGAGGTCAACAGTAATATCAAGCAAATGGTTGAATAGCCCGTAAAGGAAGCCTTAGCCCAATCAAAAGGGGGCACATCAGTTTCAAAGGGTAGACCCTACCCAAAAGAATTTGATGTTGTACCGTATCCTAAGGGTTTTGTACCACCAACTTTTAAGACTTTCTATGGAACGAGAAATCCCTGACAACACGTTGCACACTTCTGAATGAAATCTGCAACGCGGGGGGTAACGGATCATTACTTTTAGCCTGTTTGTAAGCAGTCTTTTATGGGTTGCATTTGATCGGTCTGCAGAATTTCCTAACAGATCAATCAAGATGGTTACAGAATTAAAAAACTTGTTTATGAAAAGATTTATTGTAGCTCAGCATTATGTCACCATTGGGGATCTTATAATGTAACGTTAGAAACCCATGGTTACATTGGTGGAGTATATTCTACGTTAGGGAAATCTCAGCATGAAGTGTGAGTCATAGTTGCAGGAACGACATGCAATTGAGGTCTTACTTAAGATTATCCACGATTTGATAGCTTTCGTGCTTAAGGGAGATACAATTAAGTCATTTGAAAAGCTACTTAATAAAGTTAGTAGCTTACAAGAAGAGGCCAAGCATACATAATTCCTAGAGAAGACAGAAAAACCCGGATCGGTGAAAGCATAAGAGAAGAAATCTAGGTGAGTGATAGCGGTAGAAAATTGCAAGCATCCTATGGAGATTTAGACTGAGTCATCTCAACAGTATATTCAACAGCTATAGTAGCGTACCCAGCAGTATGGTCAATAGTACGGCCAGTCTGGTCAACTGTCATCTCAGTAGAGACCATATAAGGTAGACATAGGATAGGATCTGTCAATAGCAGACCGACCAAACATGTTATATTCCTTTAAAGATGAGTCAGTGGAGAAGATTTTCAAGAACTTGATTAAGAAGCCATAGTTCAAGTTTTCTAAGCCAAAGAAGTCAGTGGAAGTCGACAAGAAAGGTCAACCCAGCTATTGCCCATACCACAGGTTACTTGAACATACCATAAAGGGTTGCTTCAGCTTAGGAGTTAATACTACTCTAGAGTCCTACCCATTCATTTATGTCAAAAATCATGGAAAATATTGGATTTTATGAAAGATTTGGAATTTATTCGGACCAAAGCAAAGCGGTGAGCGAAACTGTTCTGGCACCAAACGGCGCTAGAATGGCCGCCAACGGCGCCATTTACTAGAAGCTTGAGTGCCAACGACGCCCAAATGCAGTGTCGAAGGGGCTGCGGTTGCTGAAGCAGTTTTGATGGTTCTTTGAACAGTTTGGTGAGTTTTGGATGTATTTATTACCCAAATAACTCCCTAAATTTGTTTTTAAAGTCATCTTCGACATAAAAACAACAGTAGACTTGCCATTTCGAATTCAATGGCTTCCAACTCCAAGAAAACTTCAAGATATGAGATTTTCAATAAGAGAAAATTCATCAGTTTTGATGCATAGAGACTTTTGATAAAGTTTTTCAGAAGAAGAAACTTATCAAAGAGATGAGCTTACTGAATAGAGGATTCAGTAATCCATGTTTTAAAGTGGAAGAGATCATTGTGCAAAGGTATTGGGAAGTGTTATGTTATACAACTGTTATGGTTGTCGTTCCTATGGTGAAGGAATTTTATGCCAATCTTCATGGAATCAACCAAGGATTTGTCTATGTTTGAGGCAGGTGGATACCATTCACTCCATTTTGGATTAATGGTATGTATATGATTGAAAGTGTCTCAATCTGCCACTACAAAAATTTCATCCCTACAAGAGATAATATGTACGATGTCTATCGATACTTAACTGATGAAGATTTTAATTGGGAGATAAGAGATGACAGGTATGTAAGTTTTTCTAATTCACTCTTAAATCCTATATCGAAGCAATGTCCTTATTTCATTTTAGCAAAGTTACTCCCGACCATGAAAGTAAGCAAAGTTACAAAGAAAAGTGCTATATAAATTTTTGCATTCAAACTGGACAACATATTGATGTGGGTTTCATTATTGTAAAATCTATTCCGGGATTAATTATGCATGGATCTACATATGGACTAGGGTATCTTTCTACCATTTTCCTACTTTGTAGTCAATCACAAGTACCTTATGAGAATTGGGAAAAAAATGCTTTTTTCCTTGGAAGCCTGTGGACCCAATTGATAATTCTAACTACATAGAAAATGGGGGAGAAGATGATATCAATATTCTTATGGATCAACCTTCTCAAGCGTCATCATCTGTAATGCCTATTATACCTGATAATTCTCAAGTCATTCTAAAGAGGATCAAGAGATTGGAGAAAGAAATTCAGAATGTTATGAATGCAATTAATAATTTATCTGAAATATTTGATCATCTGGATTAGAGATTGAAGGAGAATTTTGATCATACGGGGCGTATTGAAGAAGGTATGATACAAATGTTCAAGAAAAATGCTTGGATTGAAGAAGATTCTACTGATTAATTTTTGTATCAACCTTTCTATAACCCGTATGTGCATCATCAATTGATGGGAGACATCCATGAAGAAGAGAGTACTGATGATGAGTAATATAGACTCTAGAGTATAGATTATAGTAATTGAACTTTTATATGTTTGTGTGTTGAATTTGGATTTGACTTTGCTTTGATTTTAGACTACTTATGTTTTGATTATGTGTTGTAGTAGTTTTCAACATTAGTTTGTGGTTTAATTTTAAATGCTGAAATTTAATGTTGTGTGGCTTGAATTACTTTAATTATAGTGTGGTTTGATTTGTATGTTTGTAAGTGTTGGATTTTATATATAAATGTGAAATTGTGTGTTGTTTGTGTAAATTTGTGTTAGTAGACCACTTAATTATGTTTATTAATGCTTAATGAGGCTAATTAGATGATGGAGTGGCTTAAAAATGCTTTAAATCACAAAATTAATTCAGAGCCAGAAATTAAACTAGCGTCGACGGCACCAGAATGGGCGCCGACGGTGGCCAAGAATAGAAAATGGAATTATAGAGATGTGTTTGGCAATGACGATGCCAGGATGGGCGCCAACGGTGCCAGGATGGGCGCCGACGGCTCCCGAGTAGAGAAACCAACCCGAACTCACTTTATTTAGTGAAATGGCTTTGGGAACTGCCATTTTTACCCAGGTAGTCGTCTTCTACCTCTTGTGCAGCCAAAAATTCGCAACTAGGGATTCATAGAACTCAGATTTGAGTTGATTTGAAGAAGAAACGAGTTTAAATCTTATCTTCTCTTGGTAAGAGCTACACTTTAAACTATAACTTTTTTATTTTCACCAAGGATTTCTCTTGCGTTTTGAAGATCCAAAAATTTTAAAGTTTTTAGAGAAGACTTTGAGAAAATCCATGGAAAAAATGTTCTTACTTCTTAGATGGATTTTTAGAGTTTCCTGCATTGTTCATTTGGTTTTATTTGGATTTATTTACACATTTTTAGAATTTATTATGTCTCCAAGAATGAGTAAAGGGAAGAGAAGAATTGAGTATGATGATAGGAAATTTGTGAAACTTAAGGCTCAGTAACAATAGAATACTTAACTGAGTACAAAGAGACTTGTTCAGGATCGAGAATTTCAGAATCCTAGTAAAGAAGTAGAGAGGTTGGTAGTTTCTCGACATTGTGAAAACTTCTGCTATTTCACTATAGAGGCTGTCATCGGCATAATCCGAGAGTTCCATGGTAACCTGAGGGAGATTTCTGGTGATCGTGTTTTTGTGTGGAAAATTGTCAAGTGTACACCTAGAATGATCAATGATTTCTACCAGTTGAGAGGAGCATTCCACTGTGAGTATAATTCTTTCTCTGCTGATGATGCTGGCCTAGAGGAGGTTATAGCTTTTTCTGATTGATGGAAAAGGAGTTTGGAAGACAAAGAATAATGTGAAGGTAAATTTATCTGCTTCTATGCTGAATGTGCCATCTAAATCCTGACACTATTTTATTTCTGGAAGATTATTACCTACTTATCACCATAGTGAGGTGACCAAGGATAGAACCGTATTAAACTTCTGCATTTAGCAGAGGAAGATGGTTGATATAAGCTCTATCATTTATAAAAGTATTAGAACCATTGCTATGAGTGAGACTACTGGAGGATTGGGGCATCCAACTTTGATTTTCACTTTTTGTGAACAATCAGGAGTTGACTTTAGTATAGATGAAGAGATGATTAGGCCCTTAAAGCCTACAGGAAAGGTGAATATTAAAACGTATGAATCTCATGTTGGATGGAGATTAGGGAGTAAAAGTAAGGATATCCCTTCTACTTCTACCACTCCTACTCTTCAAAGTTTTATGGAACAAATGATGATCCAATAGGGAGACATATTGAATATGGATAATAGGATTGAGAATATGGAGGCCAGAAATACTCACAATGATGACCTTATAAGAAGGAAGTTTGAATATGATGCTGCATATGATTAGGCTATGGTAAGATATATGAAGGGTGATCATTCAGTGTAATTATCTACTCACCCCATCTTTACACCATATCAACAGCAAGGATTGGATGTTCAAACAGAGGCAGAAGAAGAAGAAGAGGATAGGGGAGATGATTTTTAGATTTGTTGTAATCCATTATTGATTATTTGTTTGGTTTGTTATTTGATGTTGAATGTTGCATTATCGTAATTGAACTTTGTTAAATTTAGATGTAACTCTGTTTAAAGGATTGAGATGTTTATTTTTAACACTTCCTGATAAAACTTAGATGTAAATTATTTATTGTTTTAATGATTAATGTTGATTGTTTAAAGTTTATAATTTGAATACTCTTTATCCTGCAAATCTCTTATGTAAAATTTTTAGAAAATTCTCTTCACCGTCATTACCTATTAGTGTACATTATTAGTCAATACCTGCATAGGATAAAAAGAAAGAATTGATGAAGCAAAAACCCAGTACAAAAAGTTAGTGTTTTTGTTATTTCTCCCTGCAATTTATATTCTAATGTGTTATATATTGATTACTTAAATATTCTTACACCAGCAAGTTTATCTTAAGTCTTTAAAAACTTTTCTAAAAGTCTTTCTATATATTTATTTAAAGCAAAATCTATATTAATCTCAGTTTAGTTTAATATCATTAGTCGTATCTTTTATGTAGTAAAAGAGTTACCTGAGGACAAGTAACAATTAAGTTTAGGTGATTTTGATGCACCAAAAATATGTTTGATTTGTTATGTATATTTTATACTCATTTTTAGTGATATTGCACTTTAAAGGATTTGATGTTTTGTTACAGGTATGATGATATTTGGCACTTGGACCAAAAAAAGCAAAAAGAAGCAAAAAGGATGAAATTTAGAGTCAAAAGAAGAAAACATATTTTTGAATTGGTCGGGCTCTGGCGCCGACGACGCCAGAATGGGCGTCGACGGAACCCATAGTAGTTATTACACAATTTCTAGAAGGATTCAATGTATTTGGACTATTTTTAAAGGTTTTCTTGGGGACCTCTTGGGAAATTCGTTCCTACACTATTTTAAAGAGGAAAAATGAACATAAAAGTATCTTTTGTCCAATTGTTATTCAATTTTAGTGCGGTTCTTTTCATTCTTAGTGAGTCTTTGAGTCTTTTGTCAATTTCTATTGAGTCTTGTGAGAGTTTGACTTGTGGTTGAGTTTTGTGAGAGTTTCATCTCTAGAGTTGTTGGAGAGGAAGTGATTCAATAGAACTTCAAGGGATTTGCTACGAGGAAGAGTTTTAGATAACTTGTGTTTACTTCTCGTTGCTTGTATGAACTTTCATTTATATATATAATTCATGTTTTATCGTATCTTCCTCATAAATTCTGAGTAGTTTTCTTGTCTTTATCCCAACAATGAGATATGGTAAAATGAAAAGATAGATTGGATATGCTATTTAAATGTTAAATACTTGTGATGATTTTTACACTTCACACTTCATTTACTTTTTGATCTGGCCAATTGAAATGTTAAAATTTGTTGTGAAACATATGATCCGAAAGGGCGATCAGTTCTACAAAAAAGTGAGAATCACATTCAAGTCCATGAAGGAGTTTGTCATTCATGGGGTTAAATGCGAATAAATAGAGAAATATATTTTGTTGGGCGTAGAATTGGAGATTTTAGGGTGACATACTAAAATCCTCAATTTGGTTCTAGTGTTTGGAAACTAAAGTGAGAGTTAGCCCTCAGGTGATGATAAATGGGAGCTCTGGAGTGGGAGCCAGTATCCTCCCAGCCTAACCACAGATTTAGGGACAAAACTTAAGATTAACCAATGTTCTTTATACACTTGTTCCAGGGGTAATACTGCTCTTATTTGTCATAATACATATTGTAACTGTAATAATCTTTCATTAACCATAAACCCATTGTAGTGGGAAAGACACTTCCTCTAATTAGAACTTTCGTTACATAAATATAAAATTTAGTCTATAATAGGTTAACTTTACTTTAATGTAAATTTAGTGGTATGATAAATTTAATTATGCTAGAAACATTTAAACACTTTCAAACTTGTGCTTTATACTTTCAGTTTTATAATTTGAATATTGTGTTTTGGATACTACTGTTATCAATTTACACCTTCCTTGTAGGATCGATAACCAGAACTCCACTAAAGCCCTATATTACTTGAGTGATACATATACTTGCATTTATTTACATGTGACCGTATATATTAAATCGATAAATTTCATTAATCATTAAGAGTGCATTAACTTCATTAATTTGTTCATACCTACGTATTAAATATCAATATCAAGTAATTGCATCAAGTTTTTGGCGCAGTTGCTTAGGGTTAAAATAACTGCTAGTCACCAGTCGCACATCTCATCAGATACCATATTCCATTAAAGGAGGTCTTACACAATCTCGGAACGTTCAAATGTCAATGTTTTCAATTTTGAGAAGGAATGTTATATGACTCATATCCTATCTCAAAGTAAGAGCTAAAGGAATGCCATATTTTTGTATCGAGAAGGTCTTACATCCAATAGCTGAGGAGAGAGAGTGGATGTCATATTCTATTAAAGGAGGTCTTACACCATCTCGGAAATTTCAAATGTTGTTATTGTCGATTTTGGAAAGGAACGCTAGGAGACTGATATCCTTTTCCAAAAAAGTGCTAAAGGAAAGCCATAATTCTGTTGTCAGTAAGGTCTTACATCCAATATCTAGAGAGAGTAGATGTCATACTCCATCTAAGAAGGTCTTATACTACTACTCAAAGATTTTAAATGTCGGGTACCTATTTCATTAGAAAAGAAAATCAGGGGACTAATATTCTAACTAAGAGGAAAAAAAGGTAAGCTAGAGGAAATCCATAATTTCGTGTCAGGAAGGTCTTACATCCAATAGCAGCAGAGAGAGAGAGTGGATGTCATATCCCATTGAAGGAATTCTTATACCACTTTTCAGAGATGTCAAATGTCGGTATGTCAATTTTGAGAATGAATTTTATACGACTTATATCTTATCTCAAAGAAGGAGCTAAAGGAATGCCATATTTTCATGTCGGGAAGGTCTTACATCCAATAGCAAAGGAGGATGAGTAAAAAAACATAGAGTTGATTGAATTGTTTTGAAATCTTAATGTTTGTTGGGCTTAAGTCTCCCGAAAAAAAATTACTTTTTTCTCATGTTTGTCATTTTAGTTTGTGAGAGGATTGAGAATCAATTTTATGTCGTTTCATAAAGTTGGGTTGATGTCATTTTTATTTTTGTCTTTTGTTCCCCAGTTTACAAAACAAATCATTCATTTTTGTTTATGTCGCATAATACTTTTTCAAATACTACCCGTTGATTGAGAGTATTGTTCTTCTTCCTTGGTAATCTAAAAACTGGTAGGATTCTACAGAATATGTCTTTTCCATAACATACAGGCTTTCCCATATTTGTTCAGATTTCTCGTCTATTTTGTGATGAGTAAGTATAATTCCTTGAAATACCAAGACCAGATTTCTAATTTAAAACGTTCTTGGAAGAACTAATTTGTCAAGGGCCTACACCATTTTGTCTAGTAAAATTCCAGATATTGTTAAGCTTGTAAGCATTTGTTTTATAAACTTTTAAGTTCTTCGTGTCGCAATTTCACATATTCTTTTCCTGTTATTTTTTTTGCTAGTGCCAATCAGAGTGAAAACCATTGTAATTCAAGTGGAAGCACAACTTCGTACTCATACTCCAGAGTAAATGGCGTCGATCGTGTTAGTGTTTCGTATGTAGTACGGTAGGCCATGAGGTTTCCATTAACCGCTTGTGTTGTTATCTTGGACTGCTACTTGAAATTTTTCTTTATGACTTATTTTGTCAAGATTTGTTTTAATTGTCTTTGAGAAATCATTTTGAATTGATATTGGAGGTTGATCTTCTAACCATTGAAATATATGACTTCAAGGTAGAATTTCCATCAATTGCTAATAATATAACACTTTTACCTCAGTTCCCTCTTTCTGGGTCTAGGCAGATTCCAAAATTTTGATTATGTGATCAAAATATTTTTTATTTTTTAAAGATATGTTTAAGCCTATTAATAGTCGACCAAAAGACAAGATCACTTAATTTTCTCCTGAATATAATAATGGAAGAATTTTCTTAAGATAGTCTTTCAAGTTTTATCAATTAGGGGAGAATTTGAACACCAATTTTTGATTTCATGTTCACCTCAAACTTCTTCATAAAGAATTACTATATCTGGTGGAGCATATTTTAAGTTTTTTGAATGTCTGAATTTAAATACAATTTTTGATTTCATGCTCACCTCAAGTTTCTTTTCAAGGAATCACTATATCTGGTGGAGTGTATTTCTTTTAAAGATTTTGAATGTCTGATTTATGATTTTATGCTCAGCTCAAGCTTCTTCTCGGAGAATTACTATATTTGGTGGAGCATAATTTAAAGATTTTGAATGCCCAAACTTCCCTAATTAATAATTCTCAAATATCTCTTAAAGTGAACTATGAGATATTATAACTCATTTGAAAGCTAGGACCCAATCAATTGTCATGAGATTAAAAGGCTCATGATATCCCGAATCAATTACTTGTATTTCGATTACACTACTTTATTTTGAAATTCACTTAGGACCTAGTTTGAAGATTTATTAAGGTAAAGGACCCAACTTTTAAGGAATTAATTTCATTTCCACCTGAAACCATAGGTTCTTTTGTCAAAATGATGGAATTTTTGTCTTGGATTACTCATTTCTAGATTGTCTTTCTGTTAATGATTGTTTGATGTCGGTTCTTATCTTAGCAGATATTTCATTTTCTTTCAAAATTACATCAGTATATAGTGTTAAAGAAGCTAGATGGTGCCTCGTTCTAGCTTTTGTAATGATAGTGTTTGTTATCTTAGGTTCCAAGCCAAGCTTAGCTGATTCCCAAGTTGTCGCAGGTTATTGATTTCCTAAACGAGACTTGGTGGGAAGCTTAGGTAGGTCAACCTTCCTTTGTTCAAGAAGTCCTCTTTTCATTAATGAAGAAACTACACATTCCATCTTGTCCAAAAGTTGTGAGATTGAATATCTTTCTTTTTGTGCAAGTCTACAAAATAGACTACTGGAGTTGATCGACACCTCTCCCTTTTTGAGTGGGAAGAAGGCTCTTTCCATTATATTCGGTAGATGTCAACATAAATTTTAAGTAGAGTATTGATTTTAAATATTTCTTATTTCCTTTTACGAGGTAAGCATTTCCAAAGATACTCTACTTAGGTCATACCACTTCCTAGAGATGTCAAATGTTGGTCTTGTTAAATGTAAGATGTCAAATGTCAAATTTATTAAATCTAGACCCAAATTTGATTAATGATTTTTGATAGTAGGTTGTCTTGTCAACTGGTAAATCAGAACCTTAAGAGTAGGAAAAGATCAACTTCAGAGGATCCATTACAGCGGTTCTTTAATTAAAACACATCATTTTCATTTCAGACTTGTTATGTAAATTGGGGGTTTTATTTTTTAGGTACTTTTTTCAAATTATTTAATGTCGTTATGTTATTTATGTTGTCTGATTTTGTTGCAAGACCCTATGAGTTTTGTTCACAAATAATTCTTAGAATCTATGAGCTGTGAGTTCTAGTTTACCCAAGATTGAAACGAGTAAGCTATAGAACTGAGGGGAGCATAATTTAGTCTGTTAAAGACATATTATCCCATTCATTAGAACAAATTAAATAACTAGAGATGGAGAGAGAGAAAATCCCCCACAGGGTCACCACTCTCTTGATGGCGTTCGTCGTCCCAGGGTCGTCGGATGCCTTAGTCGGGAAGGTTTTTAAACTAGGACTGGAAGACTCCTATCAACAACCAGGATTGCATCATCCAAGAAATCTTCGTAGATCAAGAACATTGGGGTTCAAGTTGCGTTCGGTGATCTTTGTTCATTATAGTTTCATTTAAGTTTTAATGTCTTTTCAGATTTTAGGTTGAAAATTTTTAAGTTGTTTACGATTTATTAACCAATTAAAATTTTCCACGTGTCATTTTTATTGAATTTTGTATGTCAGTTTTGATTTTTTTTTTATTTAAGTCTAATGTAATTTAGACCTAAAGAACGGAGTCAAGTTTATTTAGATCCAATGTCTGCAAGATCTAATTAGACTTGAGAATTTTAGATTCAGTATCATTTGAATCTAATAATTTCTAATATGAATTAGATCTAGAAGTTTAGATTTGATGTCCTTTGAACCTAAAGGTTTCGAATTAAGTCTACTGTAAATTAGACTTCAGAATTTAGATTCAGTGCCGTTTAAATCTAATATTTTCTAGTTAAATCTAATATGAAGTATATTTAAGAATTTAGATTCAATGTCTTTTGAATCTAAAGGTTTTTGGATTAATTCTAGTGTAAATTAGACTTGGGAATTTAGATTCAGTGTCGTTTGAATCTAATATTTTTTATTTAAATCTAATATAAATTAGATTTATGAATTTAGATTCAATGTTTTTTGAATCTAAATGTTTCGGATTAAGTCTAGTGTAAATTAAACTTGGGAACTTAGATTCAGTGTCATTTGAATCTAATAAGTTTAATTAGACTTTAGGAATCCTTAGATTTGATGTCATTTGAATCTAAAGGTTTTAAGAAATTTGACTAAGTCTAAATGTAAATTAGGCTTGATGTTTAAGTCCTAATGTTGGTTGGACTTAAATAAATTTGGTTAAGTCTTAGAGTGTTAGGTCCTGATCCCAGTTAGGCCTAAAGATTTGACTGTGTTTGATTCAATTTGGATTGAATGTTTAGTTTAGTTCAATGTAGGTTGAACCTAAAGTTGGTGTTTGACTTAAGTTTAACTTTGGGTTGATCATAAGTTAAATGTTTGATTTTAGGTTCAATGTGGGTTGAAACCTAAGTTAAGGGTTTTGACTTAAGTTCAACTTTGGGTTGATTTTAAGTTAAAAGTTTAGTTTAGGTTCAATGTAGTTTGAGCCTAAGGATAAGAATTATTTAAAGTCCAATTTAGGTAGGACTTAAAGTTGATTAAGGTTCAATATGGATTAAACTGAAGGGCTTAAAACGGTTCTAAGTCCAATGTAGGTAGGACTTAAAGTTGATTTAGATCCAATGTAAGTAAGATCTAAAGTTGGCTTAGACCCAATGTAAGTAGGATCTAAGGTTGGCTTAGTTTCAATATAAATTGCACCTAAGGTTTGAATTTATTCTAAGTCTAATGTAAGTAGGACTAAAAGTTGATTTAGATCCAATGTAAGTAGAATCTAAAGTTGTTTTAGGTTCAATATGAATTGAACCTAAGGTTTGAAATTATTCTAAGTCCAATGTAAGTAGGACTTAAAGTTGATTTTGATCCAATGAAAGTAGGATTTAAAGTTGGCTTAGGTTCAATATGAATTAAGCCTAAGGTTTGAAATTATTCTAAGTCCAATGTTAGTATGACTTAAAGTTGATTTAGATCCAATGTAAGTAGGATCTAAGGTTAGCTTAGGTTCAATATTAATTAAACCTATGGTTTGAAATTATTCGAAGTCCAATGTAGGTAGGACTTAAGATTGATTTAGGTTCTAAAGGTTTGATTTAATTTATGCTCAAGTTGGGTTGAACCTAAGATTTTGATTTGATTTAAGTTCAAGTTAGGTTGAACCTAAGAGTTTGATTTGATTTAAAGTTTAATTAAACCTAACATGGCTAAGGTTTAATTATTTTATTAGGTCTATTTCGAATAATACCTAATTGGGTTGAATTAAGCCTAATGTAAGTAAGGCTTAATGTGGTTAATTAGGTCTAATTAGGGGACCTAGTTAGGGTTTATTTATCTTAAGCCTAGTGTAGTTAAGGGTTAAAAGTGGTCAATTAGATCTAATTAGGGTTTAGACCTAATTAAGGTTTAATTGTCTTAAGCCTAATGTGAGTAAGGCTTAATGTAGTTAATTAGGTCTAATTAGAGTTAGACATAATTAGGGTCTAGGTTTACTTAAGCCAAATCTGAGTAAAGCTTATTATGGTTAATTAGGTCTAATTAGGGTTAGACCTAATTATGGTTTAGGTTTACTTAAGCCTAATGTGAGTCAGGCTTAATATGGTTAATTAGTTTTAATTAGGGTTAGACCTAATTATGGTTTATACTTGGTTTGGGTTCGATGTAATGAACCCAAGGAATTTAGATTTGACTTAAGTTCATTTGGTTGAACTTAAGGTTTAAGTTGATTTAGTTTGCCTTAGATTCAATTTAGGTTGAACCTAAGGTTTAGGTAGACTTGGGTTTAATTTAGGTTGAACCTAAGGTCTAGGTTGAGTTAGGTTCAATATGGGTTGAACTTAAGGTTGAGGTTGAGTTATATTTAATTTGGGTTGAATCTAAATTTTATGTTGAGTTAGATTCAATTTGGGTTGAATCTAAAGTTTATGTTTAGTTAGATTAAATTTGGGTTGAATCTAAAGTTTATGTTAACTTGGGTTATACTCAATTTGGGTTGAATCTAAAGTTTATGTTGAGTTAGATTCAATTTAGGTTGAATCTAAAGTTTATTTTAACTTGGGTTCAAGTTAGGTTGGACCTAAGTTATAAGTTTGACTTAAGTTCAATGTAGGTTGAACCTAAAATTTGGTTCTTGGGTTCATGTTAGGTTAAACCTAACTTATAGGTTTGATTTAGGTTCAATGTATGTTGAACCTAAAATTTGGTTAACTTTGGTTCAAGTTAGGTTGTGATTAAGGTTTAACAAGGTTTAATCAAGTATAATTGATGTCTTAGACCTAAATAGGGTTTATGGTCTTAAACCTAATGTGATTAAGGCTTAGTAGGGTTTAATCAGGTCTAATTAATGTCTTAGACCTAATTAGGGTTTATGGTGTTAAACCTAATGTGATTAAGGCTTTACAGGGTTTAATCAGGTCTAATTGGTGTCTTAGACCTAATTAGGGTTTATGGTGTTAAACCTAATGTGATTAAGGCTTAACTGGGTTTAATTGGTCTAATTGGTGTCTTAGACCTATTATGGTTTTTTTGATATTAAACCTAATGTAGTTAAGGTTTAATAGGGTTAATTAGGTCTAATGAGTGGTTAGACCTAATTAAAGTTTGATTTAAGTATATTTGGAGTTAGACTCAAAAATTGACTTAGCCTAATATGAAATGGGCTAAGTTTGATAAGGTAAGGAGTTGAGTTTTAAAGGATTTTAGGGTTAATTAAGTATAATTTTATGATTTATAATTTTTAACCCTAAGAGTTGAAATGTCATTTTAAATTTTCCAAAGGTTAAGATTTGTCATTTTAAGGTTTAAATCTATCACCACAAATTACTTAACTAGTTTTGAATTTAATTCCCTATCTTCTAATTTTTTATAATTATTATTAAAAATAATTAAAATGTTATATAGAAAATAGGAAATCAAATCCTATGGAATTTTCCTAGCATTAGAAAAATTAGGGGATGTTCTTATGGACTTAAAGATTGATCCCTAAAATTTTCATATTTTTTTTATTTATAAATAATTTTTAATAATTAAATTACTTCACTAAGTAATTAATTAATTAAAAATTAAATATAACTTGTTAATTTAAATTTTCTTTTCCACATTATTCTTCTCATTGTTCTGAGTTTAGAGGTATTTTTATTATATTTTTGTGATTTTTATTTATCAAGATATTGATTTTTGATTTGTTTAATATTTTCTGTATTTAATAAATTCATTACTTAACAGAAAAACCCTTGGCTCAACATGTATCCTAGGATCTATCAAAATGCGTCTGACCGCTGTGGGGCTCAAAACAACGGATCAACTTTAATTAATCCACAATTTGGAGTGGTTTCATACTAACCCGAAAATATGTCCTGTTTTTAGGGCATAAAATTGGGAGAGATGAGTGGGGTTCAGAGACTGAATTCAGGGAGGATCAATTGCCTAGCTGATGGGGAAGAAGTTTGTAGTTGGTGGTATTTGGAATTGGGCAATGTATATGGGACTCTCCTCTTGGGTGATGCTCTAGTGCTAGCATATTTATAGACCTAGGGAAGCCATGAGTGAGCCTAGATTTCCTTGGGTTTACTTGGGGGAGTTGCTAACCATGTCAATGATGTCTTAAGGATCAAATTTTGGCTGAGAGATAAGCATACTTGAACTTCCCAACACTAACCCATGTTGGGTTCAACTATGGTGAGGGTTTAGTTCAAATCTTGGCTTCCCTCCATTGGTTCATTTGGGAGGTAGATAAAGCTTACTGAATTAACCTCCCCTAGATTATTCACATGCTCATTCAATGGGTCTAAAGAAGAATGACACCTAAGCTTGATTTTTCATCATTTCCTTGACTTGATTATGATGAGTTTTAACCATGGTAAGAGGAGTTATTTAGGTGATGTTTATTTCTTATTGGTTACTCCATGAGGTTGTTGAAATGGCCTTGGATAGAGCCGGCCAACTCCCCTTATGTAAGCAAATGAGTCATACTTTGGAGTGAGAGGGGAATTAAACATATCATCCTTCACTCCATTTTTATTTTTTGATCATGATGACCCTTAATAATGTCTTGGATAAGGGTTTATCTAGGTTATTTTCACTCATTGGATGAAGGTGGAGATGCAAAGTGAGCTCACCACATCATCATCCAAAGCTTCATGAAAGAATGCCACCTCATTCTTTCCTTCATGATGGTGTTTAACCTTGGTTAAAATGGTGGGTCATGAGTTATTTAATGTGTTAATCCATGTGTGGTGAGTCTCATAGGTCATGGGTGACCTATTGATGACTTTATATGAGTTGAATTTAAATTTGAAAGTCATTTATGATGTCATATATGATGTCACATTTTGGTTTTAATTTAAGGTTATTTATTTATAATTCCATTTTAAATTAATTATGTAATTAATTAAAAATGTAGGAAATTATAATATTAACCCATAAATTAGTCAAAATGATTTTGAAAGTTAATCATTTGATTAATTTTATTAATTTGGTTCAAAATTGAATATTTTGATCAAATTTGACCAAAATTGACCAAGGTTAATCAGGGTTGACCATGGTTGACAAATTTAGGTCCAAGGTTGATTAGAGTGACTTACCTGAACTTGTCATGATTAGATTAGTCATGGGGCCCTTTAGGTTTGGGTGGTATGACCTAGTTTAGTCATGTTGACCAAATTTTACCATTTAGGTCATTAGGTAAACTAAGATGGTCAATGTGGTGGTATTTAGGTCATGGATTGGCCATTTTTACCAAATTTGACTACGCAGATCATTGGGTTGACCTTGGGTCAATGTGGTGGTCATTGGGTCATGGATTGACCATTTTGACCAGATTTGACCATTTAGGTCGTTGGGTTGACCTTTGGGTCAATGGGTGGTCATTGGGTCATGGATTGACCGTTTTGACCAAATTTGACCATTGGGTCAATGTGGTGGTCATTGGGTCATGGATTGACCATTTTGACCAAGTTGACCATTTATGGCATTAGACTGACCAGTGTGGTCATATGGTCCCAATTAGGTTTGTCATCCATATGGTCATTTTAGGATGTCATAAAGATTTAGGTTAAAAGGGCTTCATTAAGGTTCTATCCTAATTTTAGGGTTTAGTGACCCTTGATAAGATTTAAGAGGTCCGTATTGGTAGAATTCCTTTCTCAAAATGACCCTCACAAAAGTGAGGTCAAAAGTTGTGATTAGGCCCCTAAACAAGATCTAATAAGCTCTAATCCATAAATTCATTGCTTTGATCATGAACCTATAACAAGTTACATAATATAATTAGTTTTATTTTCGGAGTAAAAATTACATTGCATACTTGTGAATTAAGGAGTTACTTCAATGTACGTATAATTTGAATCATGCTAGAAATTTTTTCGTTCTTTTTATTTTTGACAGATTTATCATCTATATTTAGACTGTCGGTAAACAACATGCTTGTAGCATGTATTATTGTTATTTGTATGTTGAAGTTAATTATTATAACATTTCGAGCAATAATTCAAATAATTTTAAATTATTAGAAATCTTGCTGTATAAATGATTGGACTTCGTCACAATTTAGTTGAACATGTAACATCACTGCTGGAAGCTCTTTATCATTGAGATAGTGTGCATCATGCCTCTCAGATGGTTCTTTTGATATATGAATTATAGATATTTCAAACTATGAATATATCTAACCAACAGTTTGATGTACTTTTTTTCCTTGCTTAAAACAGTATGAACAAAAAGTAATTGTCTCATGTAACAAGTATGCTTCACATATTGAGCCATCTAGATGTACTTTATATTTAACGGTTATGTTAATTTTATTTAAAAATATGCAACATGGAAATATTTTTTAAATAAATTATGATAGTAGATAATTCTAACATAAAATGAAAGGCATCGAGACTACATCCATCTCAAAAGGACACATCCATCTCAAAAGGACACATCCATATATACTATGTTGGACCCCAAAGTATAGCATCATAGCATAGATGTGAGGGTAGATGCTCCATAAAGTTAAAGAAACCAAGAGAAAATTTTTGCTCTAGTTTGCATAATATTAACAAAGTACTCACTTCAAGATTTCTCAATAAATCAACTTTCAGATTTTCTGTGCACAAGTATTTGAAGAATGCACTCATTTTTATTAATGGACTAAGTATCAGCTTTGGCAAAGCACAAAATATAGTTTTTATTAAGCAATGTAAAAACAAGTGGCAACCATGCCGAATATCTTTCATGTTCCCAAGTCAATGTAACTACTCAATTTTTACACATATTCACTAGAAAAATTTAGAGAATACATCCATTCACATATTTTTCTTCGTTGATACTATGTGAGACAAAATGTAGCATTAAGCTTTATTTGCTTACCTACATTAAACTCTTAAAGTTCTTACCCTCCCCTCTTACAATACTCCTTCAAGCCTAATCTTACTGTGACATTATCTTTTGTTTTATTCTTAATCTCCAGCATAATATTGAATATTTTACCAAAAGAATTCTTCTCAATATGCATAACATTGAAATTATGTGTAATCAAATTAGTCCTCAAGTATGGAAGATCCCAAGAAATACTCTGCTTTGTCCAATTATATGTAACACCTAAATTAGGAAGATGATTTGAAGTTAGTTCTAGTCTCTTAATGATCTTGGTATTACATTAGTCATCTTTCATAAATCAAACCAGTTATCCTCCAAAGACTTGATTTTTCAACTCTATTTTTAATGAAAACATCTCTTTTCCTTTTAAATGGGTTATCATGGGCTAGAATTCTTCAATGATAATCAAACTAGGAATTTTTTCTTCCATGTTTTAATGTGAATGCTTTGGACATATCCATACAGTAAGGTCAACTAATTTTTCTGCTGTGCTCCAACCATATAACATGTCATAAGCTGAGAAATCACTAATCGTCCATACAAGAACAACTTTAAGCTAAAAATTCTATTTCGTAGCAATATCATTAATCAACACATACATTTCCCACAAGTTGAAGCTCATCCATTAGATATAAGTAACATCAATTTTTTTCCTTTGGGTTATGTGAACTTGGTATGATCAACGTCAGAAATAAAAATTATGTGGTCATGCACATGCACATATCAAGGGGCAAGTTATATAACATAATAATCACTGGCCAATATGAGTAGGGTGTTGCAGTATAACTATATGGTGCGAACCTCTTCACACATAAGCCAAGCTTATTGTTATATGGTTCAGTTGCAAAGTTAGGATATTTACAATGGAAGTGCTTCCAAGCTTCCCCATCCAACAGATGACTCAAAGAATTAATATCAATAGATATGCTATTGTGCAATATCATGTGAGGACTTGTGCATGGAGAAGTGAAAAATCTTTGAAGCTAGGGTATGAGCGGTAAGTAGAAGATATGCTTTTTTGGAATTTTTTTTTAATTTTTACTTTTTCACACCTTTGTTTGAATCTCTCACCATAAAATATGTATTTCACCTCCATTGCATTTGCCTTATAATATAAAATGCAGCTATCAACACGTCAATCTATCTTCTTAAATTTTAAGCCTAACTTCAAAATTAAAATGTATGTTCTGTAAAGGTCATTTGGAACTAATTCTCCTTTGAGTTTGTCTCCTTTAGTAATGTTGCTTTTTAATTAAAACATTCTTTGGACATGTTATAATCATATTTAATGCTCAGCATTCTCAGCGCTACTGATAACTCTCAATGCATAGTGCAATATTTCCACAAAGGTTGTTGTGCAACATTAAGTAAATCATAGCCATTTTTGTGTTTCACTGTTCGGTGTTTGATCATCCTCAAGAACACTCCCAACAAAATAAACTTTGTAGGCATCAAAAATCATTTATTCATATATACTAGAATCGTATTCCATTAGAGTAACAGAACCTGATGAAACACTAGTATGGTCATATTGAACATCTAGTTCACAGTACCATATGTACTCCAGTATTGATAATTGTGTTGAAATCCCTTGCAGTACATATCCCACTTGACTTCTTCAGGTGTTAGTTAAGCTTGATTTTTGTGCTTCGCACAAAGGCATCAAAACTCACATTTTGAAAGGTAAATGAGCAGTTGTGATGCAA
Source organism: Papilionanthe hookeriana x Papilionanthe teres (assembly GCA_022702705.1). Classification (NCBI taxonomy): domain Eukaryota; kingdom Viridiplantae; phylum Streptophyta; class Magnoliopsida; order Asparagales; family Orchidaceae; genus Papilionanthe; species Papilionanthe hookeriana x Papilionanthe teres. The sequence continues at coordinate 46,688,561 of CM040438.1, forward strand.
CTTGCACAAATTTCTCTACACTATTCAACAACTCATCAGTGAGTCATTTTCTTCATAGATATAATTTTTTATACATCTGTGATCTCAAATTGTGAATATCCATTAGTAGCCTATAGGCAGATTTATAAATTTGTACATTTAAATATCAGTCCTATATATTTTTTGTATGTATTACATATCTAAACACCCAAACTTCAATCTTTACATACAAACCACCTAAACTTCAATTTTTACATACCTTCTACTCAATTCTTAGAGCTTACACCCAAACTTCAATTTTTACATTTAAACCACACAATACTTTTGTATTTCATATCTAAAACCTAAACTTCAATTTTTAAATACAAACCACACAATTCTTATTTTATTACTTATCTACATCATAAACTTCAATTTTTTACATACATTGCACTCAATTCATATCTATTACATATCTAACACCTAAACTTCAATTTTTACGTACAATCCACTCAATTCTTAGGTATTACATATTTAACCCAAACGATAATTTTTCATACAAATCACGCAATTCTTATATATTACATATCTAACTCCTAAACTTCAACTTTTACTTGTAGACCGCACAATTCTTATGTATCACACATCTAATGCGAAACTTCAATTTTTACATTGAAAAAAATTAAAATCTAAAAAAATATTGTAGTTCAAGTCCCAAAATAGAGAAGAGAACTTTACTTAAAGGCCGGAGAGGAAGAGTGCTCGTCGAAGCTGCAAATTTGTCTGTGCAAACACCTTGGATGGGTTGGATGTTTGAAGGAGAAGAAATGTCGCCAAAGCCTTAAGCCAATCTAACAGTGAAAAGGCGAATGAGACTTTATCATGTGAGATTAGAATTTTACGATAGGTGTGTCAGATTTGTGTCGCCCTTTGGCATCGCAAATTATTTAGTGTCGGCAGTAGCGTTTGGACTGTCAACGCTATTAAATAATTTTATTATGTTAATAATTTTTTGACGCAAAGTTTGACAAAAATTATTTGCATTGACATATTATTGACGCAACGTTCGCCACAAATAGTTTGTGTCGAAAGAGGGAGACATAAAGCCCGTCTTTAATCAGTTTCAACATACGACAGTCCGACGCTAAAGTTTGCACCAAAAGTTTTCTGACACTAAATTTGGCGCTAATTAATCAATTTCTATAGTTCGGGCTTAGTTTTGAGTTTGGGTTGACCTGAAGTTAACAAAAATATAGTCATTCTCATTAAAGTTGAGTAAAGAAGGTACCTAAAAGGTCAAGAGGTTTATAGGTGGCATTTAAGTTAGACTAGTGCCTTAGATCTCAATTTAGTCAAGACTTAGTTCTCCACTGAATTGTCTTTTTATTTTAATTAAGCTTATAGTACTTCTTCTAACTTAATTTTTTGAGTTGGAGAATAATTAGGCTTTTAAATCATAAGTGATATAATGAGATAGGTCCAATATCATGTCAGGTGAAAGGGTTCCACAATATATATACAAAATTAGGGACATTATAAATTCAATCTTCAAGGAATATAGTCATGAGAAGGCCTTATATGAGTAAACTAGAAGGCCTTATATGAGTAAATTACAAGGGCCTTAAGAAAGGAACATGATGAATAACATAATAATGGAGAAATATTTACGTACATAGAGCACATGCAGTTCTTCGTGCTTAATCCCCTCCTAATAACCGCTCAATAACTTTTTTAAAGGTTATTGGGAGGTTATTGCAGACTTATTTCGGTGTTATTTGAAGTCAAAACCCTAACACCAGAGAAAATGTGAAAGTGTAACCGTGGGAAATATTGACTCCAAATAACGCCGAAATAACTCCCCAATAACCCTCAATATCTTCTGCATTATTGGTAGAGGATTACACATGGAGAGCTGCATGTGCTCTCTATAAGTAAGTATTTCTCCATAATAATGAGATCAACAATTCAAATTTCCTGACATATTGATTTTGAAAGCATAATTCAAATTGCAACGAGCAAATTGAAAATAAACCTTACAATTAAAAAGGCAAACTTTCTTACTATGCCTCAATTAAAAGTTCAAATCGATAATACTTCACCAATTCAATTGAATTCTTTTGATCCTGCCACCAGCCCCTTTAATACCCCTCTCCATCTATCACCCTTCGATCGGAAATAAATATTAGGTGCGGATTCTGGATACTGTTCTGCATCCGGAGTCTAGTGACGGGACGCCACGTGACAAATAAGCCTCACTATCATACACAAACACCGACCTATATTAATGATAATGGGGCCCACTTGCCACATGCTGCCCCTCACTGGACAGCTAATATTTTGAGAAAATATTACATCAAGACTCTGCACGTAGAGCTACATGCGGAGTCCAACGAAATCATGTCGCATAACAAAATAAAAAAATAAAAAATTTATCCGGTAACGCAAAGAATATTCCCCCATATTATTTTATATTATTCATGTATTATTGTGTGTTATTCATGTGTTATTGATATATTATTATGTTATTACATCACCGAGAATATTCTCATAATATAATAATACTGAATAACACATAATAACACCTGAATAATATAGAATAATATTTAAATAACATGAAATAATACGGAAAAAATATTCTTTGCGTAACTATATAAATTTATTTTTTTCTTTGCAAGTAGCACCTCACTTGATTTTATTAGGGTAGATGTTCGTGTCTTCATGAATCTTGAATATTTTCTCTAATATTTTCTCGTTCGGTCGAAACCCTGGCTGCAATATCTCCTTCCTGATGCAGGGATGACGGCCGTGCCACTGCGGGGCCACCTCAGCCGATGCCCCATCGCGGCATCCAACGCGCCAAACCCGCCCCTTGCCTCCTCGCATCTCTAAATCTTCACATCTCTGCCGGCCGCCTCGCCGATGCCGTCGCCGTCCTCCCCCTCCTCGCCCGGTGCGGTCTCCGCCCTCCAATCCGCACTCTCTCCCTTCTGCTTAAGCACTGCCTTTACCCTTATGCTTCCCTCTCCTTAGCCCGCCGTGTTCTCCACTTCATCCATTTCACCGCTCTCAAACCCATTTACCCCTCCAATACCTTTATCTCTAACCACATCCTTCATCTCCACTTTCTCCTCGGCCGCTCCGACCGCGCCCAACAACTCTTTGGCAAAATGCCTCAGCCAAACGTTTTCTCGTGTAACACCATGCTGGCCGGATACGTCCGCCTTGGCTTGCTAGCTCCCGCTCTTAGCCTATTCGATGGAATGCCGAATAGGGACCTCGTGTCCTGGAACACCATCATCCTTGCCCTTGCTCGAAGCAACATGGCTGCGGAAGCTGTGACATTCTACTCGCGCCTCCGTAACTCCACCCTCGGCTTCAACGCCCATACTTTCTCTGCCCTACTTACTGCCTGCTCTTGCTTTGGGTATAAAGGTCTCACCTTTCAGGCTCACGGTCAGGTTTTGGTTTCTGGCTGCTCATCAAACCTAGTGGTTTCCAGCTTGATTGTTGATGCTTATGCAAAGCATGGGATGCTAGAGGAATCAAGGAGGGCGTTTGATGAAATTCCTGTAAGGGATGTACTTGCTTGGACCTCAATGGTGTCCGCTTACGCCAAGAGCGGGGACATGAGTTCTGCTCGAATGTTGTTTGATGAGATGCCTGATAGGAATCTTGTATCATGGACAGTGCTTATTGGAGGGTATATACGCAATGGTTTTGCATCCGAAGCTCTGAATCTTTTCAGAATGTTGGTTGCTGATGGTGTTCAACCAGATCAATTCATTTTTAGCAGCTGTATTTGTGCTGCTTCTGCAATTTCTTCAGTTAAACATGGCAAGCAGATACATGCTCTCCTTTTTAGAACACATTTCAATCCAAATGTGATTGTTCTTAGCTCTCTTATTGATATGTACTCCAAATGTGGGGATTTGGAGGGAGGAAGACGAGTTTTCTATTATTCAAATATGGGCAGCAGAGATGTTGTTATGTGGAACACTATCATGTCTGCTGTAGGTCATCATGGTCTTGGAAGAGAAGCAATTAACTTATTTGAGGAAATGATTAGAAATAAGATTAAGCCTGATGCTAATACTTTTGTTGTTCTTCTCACCGCTTGCAGCCATTCAGGCCTGGTGATTGAGGGTTTGCAGTTTTTTGAGTTTATGGTTGAGAAATGCGGCATTTTACCTGAAGAAAATCTTCTTGTGTGTTTGGTGGACCTTTTGGGCAGGGCTGGTAAATTCCAGGACGCGATGGAGTGGTTGGTTAAAGAGCCCTGTAAATCTAGTTCAAGGGCTTGGAATGTATTGCTAGGAGCTTGTAAGATACATGGAAATTTAGAGCTTGGAGAGCAAATTGCTCGGAGGCTTTTGGACTTGGAGCCTCAGCCTTCTGGTTCTTATGTTCTGCTATCTAATGTTTTTGCTGAGGATGGGAACTGGGTGTCTGTGGAGAACGTGAGGCAATCCATGGAGGGGAAGGGAATGAGAAAAGAGCGTGCTACAAGCTGGATAGAAGTTGATAATGATATCTTGAGGTGCTAAGTTAATCAGTTGGAAGGTGACTATTTGTTCTTTTGAGTGCTTTGGAGCACTATAATATTGGCAAAAATGAGCTTTCAGCACACTAAAAGCTCTCTCGGACATTGAATTTTTATGGGATATGAATCAGCCTTTCATGAGTTTCATATTTGATCAATCGGGATACTAGAGCCATTCACCAATTTAATGTAACATATTGCTTTAGGTAACAGTACCCGACTCTATAACCAATTTTTCACCTCTTTTCTTTTATATTTCTAGTGAAATATAAGTATGTATCATTTTAAAAATATGGTGGGTCAATCTGATAGTGTTTATTGCATTTCTAATTTCTGTAGCATAAGCTGTGGGGCGGCCTTTATTGTTTGCTCATTGTTGATCAACACTGATGACCACTGATGTCTTTCATCGTACAACTAATGTTGTTGACCATCAAACAATGTCAAAGTTTGCCATTAACCGACTGTCTTTGTGTGCTATTGACCGACATTGGTTCCCATGACTCTTTTTTGTGCCTATGATATGTTCCACTACTCTTACAAGGGACTAGGATATCAATTCAGAATTTGTAATCTTACCTTTTTTAGGGGCTATATGGCAACGTTTTTAATAGCCTTAGTAAATCTGATAAATCCAGATTTGCTAAAACTTGCCAACAACAGGATTTAGTAGATCTGAGATTTAAGGCAAAGTAATAAAGATTCAAAAGGAATTATATTTACTAAATCTTGGATTTAAAATTGTCATTTTGAACATATCGTAATAACAATGCATTGCTTGTTTTGCTTCACTTTAATCCCAAGGAGATAAAAAATCAAACCCATGTGCATCATCTCAATCTTCTGTATTATGTTTTGTTGAATTCATCAAATATAAGTGGATTATTTCTAATAAGATAAGATAATATGTATATAAAGAATACTTTCATAATGATTGCTTGATGTAGCCATCAATTTTTGCTTTCTAAGTTGCAGGTGCTTGCTTTTGTTCATGTAATACATTATTCAACCTATGTTCTTTTGATTCATGAATTAATTTTATATTATTTAAGTTTTACTCAACGTAAATGTCATTTTCAAAAAAAAAAGGCCATTATGAAGTAGATGTTAAATCAATTTGGAACATAGATTTTTTTTAATAGTTGAATGTACAAATAGTTTCCTTTCAAATTACAAGGAAACTACCTTATCATAACTTCTTTGACATTTTGCTTGCATCTTTTGATCACAAATCCTGCTTTATATTTTTGTAGCTAACCTTGTATATTCTTATTTGCTTTATGTACCAATTTCATACCTTACGACCTTTTATACTTTATGAACAAATGTTAATCCTTGTACGAGATTTTTTTAAAGGGTCACACATTTTCACTTTTCATCTAGTATGATATCTTCAAGTCTAAAGATTAACCATTTTAAACAAAACAAATAAGATTTACTTCATTGATTTTTTCATAAATCTTGCTTATATTTTTTATCTTCTATGACTTTGGGTTATCGTAGGTAGATGGTGTGGAGTGTTTTGGTGAAGATGTTTGTTAAAGCCCTTGAAGCCTCATATGTATATGTTCTTAGGGTCTATTTGGGGTGACTAGTTTTTTAAAAATGTGGTTGTAAAGTTATGGTGAAAAAAACAACTCCTTAGAAATTTGTAGTGAGAATAATAAATATATGTATATATTTAAAAAAAATCTGATAGTAGCTTTCTTACAATCATCGCACTTTAACAGGTAAGAATGAAAAAAATAACTTCCCATCACAGAAATTACAAGAAAGCAGTACCCAAAAAAAGCTATGGTAGCAATCTGAAACGCAAAGTAAGCAGAAAGCTGTCTCAAACAGAACTTTAATCTTTAGCAACTTTTGCTTTCTTTTGCTAATCCAAGCTCACTTCATTATACTCCACATTTTTATTTATATCAAATTTAGAATTATTGGGATCAAATAATTTGTTGAATTTTGTTTGCATATGATTAAAATGTTCTTTGAACTATTTTCATCTAGCTTGAATCTCGTATTTTTTGAAACATGGGCATAATTGATGCTTTCAAAACCTTTAAGTTAAGAAATGTTTGACTATGTTCCTATCAATGCTTATTTTGGTTTCATATTCATCATGCTTGATTAGCCATAAGTGCCTCTTTAGTCTAGAACTCCTTTGGCTTCCTCTTCTTTTGTGCTTCACAGCTTGTTAAGAAGAATGTGACTTTTCATTTTCATCATGCTGTTTTTCTTGGGAGAAAATGAGGTTGCTAAGTGCTTGCAGATGCTATACTTGTTATAGTAATCTTACAATGTTTTGGATGTGAACTCCTTAATCTGATATGTTCATTTGAATGTAATTGAGTAGCCATTTTCTTATTCTTCAAATGCTTAAAACTCGTGAACATATTAAAGGCTTCTTATTTATATCATCAAAAATGCTCTTTTTTATGTTTAAATCAATAAATGAATGGTGATACTCACCAAAGATGCTGGGGAAATTGGTTTGCAAACATTCATGCAAAGTAATTGAGTGGAATCTTTGCTTCAAACTTTACTTTATGAGGATAACTTTTTTTTTTGTTATTATCTAAGGATACGCTCTTCACAGAGTTGATTTATTTTTGGTAGGCCATACACTAATTTCCTACTTAACATGTGAGATATCCGAAGTCAAGATGCCCAAACCTCAAAATTTATTACCTTGAAGCATGTCTTACATAACTTCTTAAACAATTCTCACATCAATGCTTATGTTGGGAGTAAACATTTTATTCTTTCTTGGCTGTACTTGATCAATTAACTCATTTAAGTTGTTCCTTATAGAGGACTCTTTCCTTTTATGTGAATGTCATAGCCTTCTTCAAATAATTTTCCCAAGCTTAAGGTATTGACCTATCATGTTTGGAACATAATTAATATCAAAAATTAATTGTTGACTTTCTTCTTCAAGAAGTATAAGAATTTTACCTTTTCCTTTAGATAAACTTTCATGGAATCATCAATTTAGTGATAGCTCTCCATCTCTTCTAACTCCACAAACATTCTTAGGTTGCCATACATATGGTTTTTTCTCAGATATCCAAATACTAACTGTTTTGTTTTCCATCTTATTCTCCTTTGTAGGCTAGTTATATAAAAGGATCTCTTTTACTTACAACAATGTTGGCATTTAAAAAAAAAGAATCCCTTACATCATAGGCAACATGACCTAGAACCTTATATTGGACAAAAATAACACTCTGAGAAAGTTAAATGAGCCCATCCTTCTGATTCAAATCCTCCACCACCATCACCATCACCATGGCCATAGGAGAATTGACCTTTTGCTTTCTTTTTTTCTTATGGATAGCTATTCCATAGATGAATGAAGCTAACATGCCTTATGGTAAGTTTGATGGCTTTTACCATCAATCATTTCACCTGGCGCAATTTTCACTTCTTTTTATGGAGCCTTCCATCATTCTGCTTTGGGGTGTTATGATTGTAATCCTAATTATGACATCATTAAAAGGGTTGAAATTGATTCCCCTGCTTTTAATGAATATTTAGCGCCCCAGATCCTTTCAGATTGCATTACTGAGATGGATCTCTACCTTGATTATATGACTACATTAGGAGATTGTCAGGTGAAGTATATTTGAATGAAGCTTGTTGGTCATGCTAAAACCTACTTATTGAACTTAAGATGACTACTCCAAAGGTTGGGACAAGCATCATTTGGTTATTGGAATGAAGAAAAGGAGTAACTCAAGGGAAAGTATCTTTTAACACTTAATGATCAACTTTTGGAGTAATTGAGTACATTGGGAGACAGTTTTTGATGTCAGTTGATGATTATTTGATTTGTTTTGATGAATTAATGATAGATGTGACATCTTAGAAGATCTTAGGATCACCATTGCTAGAGTTTGTTTCAAGTTGTAGATAGAGATTTATCAATAAAGTTGACTCAAAATACCTTCACTCTCGAGGATTCATTTCAAATAGACATTCAACTGGAGCAATGTCTTCACCCTTCTAAGAAGTTTGAAGTTGTAGTTTTGAAAAACCAACACACGATAGTAATACATTTATCAAGAGAACCTCTGATACTATGGGAAAATTTGCTGTAAGAATAAGTGGCAATTGAATCAATAATCTTTTATAATTAGTTTGAATTCTATTGTTTGATTGGTTCACAAGAGGTGCACATTGTTTCCACAGTTGTATTTATGTTCCGGAGCAATGTAGAAATAATCCATCAATGCTTAGGTGTGATTCAGTCTGAGTACATATATTTATTGCTGCAGGAAATGCTGAACTTAATCGTAAACTAGGCATGCCATTTGTGATGGGCACAACAGGTGGAGACACGGAAGTGTTTCAAATGTTTATGCAGTAATTTCTCCACAGATGGGGAAACAGGTCGGTTTAAAATTCTCAAAATCAACAGAATAATTTTCTGTTTTCCACGTTTCTTTCTGTGCCCATGAGATTTTAACAGCATTTTTCTTCTTTTGAGTAGGTTGTTGCATTTCTTGCAGTCATGGAAATTATGGCTGAGCAGTTTCGTGGAGCATTTTCAGGTTATTCATTGCAGGTACTACTAATTTACTATACAACAGCGACAACAACAGAAAAGCCTTAGTCCCACTGAAGTGTCATATTTTCATTTAATTCTAATAGAGATTAAGATCGTTTTTTACATAATAAGCCCAAATCTTCTCAGGTCTACCTCTGCCTTTCTTAATATAATCTGAATCTAATACTTCTACTCTCCTAATCGGATCATCAGATGATCTAAAACATACTACTAATTTGCTATATATTTTTAAAATTTTCTCTTTACCAATCATTAGAGAAACTTGATTTATGCTATTTTTTCATCATTCTTCTAGTTAATCTTTGCTAGATTGAATTTGTCTTAGATCTTTTCAAAGTCATGAAAACTGTTTTGATGCCATCGCCTCTATTTTTGGAGCCTCCTGTCATGTACTATATAATAGAATTATCTCAACATGGCTACCATAATTTGATATTATTTTAGCTCCACATCATTGAAGTAATTATATTTGAGGGATCACATAAACTTTGGGAGATTTTTTATTTCTTAAAGTCTTCTCATCTATGCTTGATTCCACATAAACTTTGGGAGATTTTTTATTTCTTAAAAGTCTTCTCATCTATGCTTGATTCGTTTAAATACATGGGAACTGAAATTCTTGAGGATACCTAATTGAACGTGTAATTGTAAAGTTTCATATGATCTGCTGCTTGTTATTTCTCGAGATCACCCAAGCTTATCCTCAGTCACCATTTCTGTAAGGGTTTTGTGGTTACTTTGGCATGAATATCTATCTGTTCTCATCTAAGGAACCTACATGCCACTAATTATGATTTTAGCATTTGGAATTTGGGATTGACTATCACTTTTTTGGATCTACTTATCTTTTAGAGGAACTAGTACACATTTTTCATCAACAAGAAACAAGGCGAGGCATAGATTTAACTGCAAATTAGATACTATCATCCCACTTTGTTAATTTTCATTTTTAGCTTTGGATATTGTTAGTAATTTTTTTACTTAAAGTATGATGCAAATCCAGGCATTTATCTTTTCTAATATTTATAATTACTTTTTCACATCAAGGTTTTTAATTATTTAGCATATGTCTATTAAAAAAACAAAAAATTAGAGTTTTGGGATGGTGTTTTTACTTTAGCGCTCTGTTTTTTTTTTTTTTTTTTACTTTCTTTACTGTGGTTTTGTTGTCTCTTTGCCATAATATGTTTTTTGAAAGTTCCCCTTCAACATCTTATACCATATATTAGTTCGGATATTTTTTAGCTTGAAAGAAATATTTTTTACGTTGCTCTGTTACCACACACTGCCTTTCTCGGTAAACTTGCTTTATTTTTTCTTGTGCTGAGATTTTTGAATTGGCAGCACAACGTTTCTATATCTCTGTTGGCAAATTTGCTTGTGGCTGCTTAAGTTTGGAGATCATTCATACTTTCAAATCTGATTTATGTTTGATAGCTGACTATAAATTTACAAATATATTCTCAATAATTGTAATTGTCCAAAAGTACATTAGAAAGTTGTAAACTTAAAACTTGGAGCTCTGATAAAATTGATAATTAATTAAACTCTTTAAATTTATTATGAATTTCATTAATTCTTAAGTTACTTCACTAAAAATTTGGAAGTGTACTTTTGAAATTATAGATGTGAACTTTTTAAGAAATATGAATATTTTATCGATATAATCATAAAAGGTTGATCCTTTATTAATAGTTCACAATTATAGCTTAGTTTATAGTTCATGAAAGGTTGATCCTCAGATACAATAGACTTGTTTTGTCCCTTGCTATGCCAAAGGGGTATGTATCAGTCATGGCTTTATTAATTTTTATTTAGACTGTGCTTCTGAAACGGATATCTAAGTTAAGAACAAGAAGTATCTTAAAAATTAAAATATTACTTATTGAAAACTGAAGTAAATGTTAATGCATATAGAAATATTATATTTTTTTCCCATCATGAATACATGATTTTTTATTATTCTATGATTTCTATAACGCAATAGGAAATTCAAGCATATATATCGACTTTTTTTCCTCCTAAGTTAATATAGTTTAGAAGTGTAATTATTCAACCGAACTATTTTAAATAACTCATTATATTTTCTTTTTTAAAATTTAAGCCTTTAATAAAAGATAAATGATAGAAAAGAGAATATGTACAAAAAACATAGTCAGCAAGCAGAAAAGTAAGCTTATAATTTGTTTAATCAAACTATTTCTTTTAGTAATTCTTTCAATTTTATTTGCATTTTAAACTTCTAGTGATAGAAAAGAGCATACAAAAATTTTAATTTCATAGTCTGACCGTCTGTTTCTGCCTTGAAGTCTCTAAGTCTCTGAGCCTGGTCATGACAAGATTTATGTGTGCTAAATACTAATTATCAAATTAATTTTACCATTTTGTCGGAACATACTCCCTCAACTTTATCTCAGCTCCTTTTGAAATGATCTAATACTCTAGAAACTACTCTAAACTCCTCTTTTGAGCATATGATCTTTATTATTGGTTTCTTGGATATCATTATGGTTTTGATAAAAAAAACTACATAGAAATTAGGAAGAGAAAAATTTAACAACCAGCACTTACTAATTTATGTCCATGTATCTTAGGGTGTGACTAGGTGTGTCAATACAGCTTAACCATTCAGTTTGTGTTTAGTCCAAAGTTGATCCGAACCGAATCTTCTTGACCGAAATTTGACCCTGCCCATTTATTATATGAGGAAAGTATTTTCATCAAAATATGCAATCTTTCATGAATGCTAGAGTAGCTCTTTCATCATGTCTTAAATAATTTCTCGTGCCCACAGATATTATTTTACTTCATACAATTGTCAATTTCCAGGACCAGTTGCATATTTAACTAAAATAATAGAATTGTTGGATTTGACACATTAACAGATGATGTAATCTCATCAAACAGGCAAACAAGACGCATCTGGTATAGCTAAATATCAATCAAGAATGATAGAAAACAGACAGCTAGAATTAAGAGTTTCCTATGATTAGGAGTTTCCTATGATTAGGAGTTTCCTTATTTAAATTACTTCCAATTTTCTCTCTTGATTTACCTCTCTTCTTAATTGTACATATTCTTTCCTTATAGCTGAATATACTTAGATTAGGGATATGTATTTGGTTACCTAAAATAGATTGTGCAAATTATTATTTATTAGAATGAAAACAAAGGAAAAAGGTATTCAACCAATTTTCTCAAAAGTTTTTATGGTATTAGAGCCAGACAACTGAATAATTTGTTGAATCTGTTATTTTTTTTTATTCTTGGAATTGTTGGTTTTTGGTTTTCTTTGGTTTTATGTTGATTAATTTTGATCAACAACTTTCTCGATAATCAACTTGTGAGTGATAATTCTGTTTAGAATGTCTTTTGAGAAAGCATATGAAATCTTAGCTATTAGATTTACGAGAAAGAATTATGCAGCATGGGAATTTCAGGTATAAGATGTTTTGAAATGAAAGGAGTTTTGGGGTCGGCCTTCTCCAGCACCTACAGAGCCGAAAGATCTTGGTCAACGGGAAGCAAAGGATACTTGGATCGTTTCTTGGATTTTGGGATTTATTGAGGTCAATATGCTGAAGAATTTATGATCATTTGGCACAGCTAAAAAAATATGAGAATACTTGAAATATGTCTACAATCAAGATAATACTGCAAGACACTTTCAATTGAAAATTGATATGAGTTATTATACTCAAGGTAATCTCTCAATTGAATAATATTATTCTGCCTTCTTAATTTATAGAGTGAATATTCTGGTACTATCTATGCTAAGTGTCAAAGGAGAGTCCTCAGGTTGTTCATGAAGTGAGTCGTCGTGATCAGTTTTTGATGAAGCTCGAACTTGAATTTAAAAGTGCTAAGGCTGAGTTGCTGAATAGAGATCTGGTTCCTTGTTTGAATTTATTTTTTGGTGAATTACTGCGTGAAGAACAAAGATTAGTGAATTATTGTGCGAAGAACTATCAGTACAACTGTTGGATCATTTGAAATAGTAAAGTTGCATATGTTGCTCAGACCCGAGGGAAGAGAACAATGTAGTGTTATAGCTGCAAAGAATTTGATCGTTTTGCGCGCCATTGTAGTAAGAAATTCTGTAATTATTGCAAGCAAAACAGATATATTATTGAGTGTCCTACACGGCTTCAAAATCGCAGACCATAAGCCCTTCATGATGCGGTATCCGACTCTCACATTCTTGGTTCGACATTCACAGTTGCTGACAATAATCAATCTGTTCTCAAATCAGATATGGTTCAACTGATGATTCTCTCTGTTTTTTCTCCTCTTAGTCTTCAAGAGAAATTTAAGACTATTACTTTTGTTCATTCTCCTTGGTTTGTTGAGTCTGACGCCACAAATCATATGACAACACGTCTGATTTATTGCATAATCAACGCCCGTATACTTGTACTCAACATATTCAGGTTGTTGATGGAAATAATATTCCAATTACGACATTTGGTTATATTAGCTCCTTCCGACACGTCTTTGTTTCCCCTAAATTATCTACTAGCTTACTTTCTATTGGTCAAATGGTGGATAATAACTGTGATGTCCACTTTTCTTGTGATGGTTGTATTGTGCATGATCAGGTGTCGGGGAAGGTGATAGCGAAGGAGCCTAAAGTGAACATGTCATTTTCATTACAATTTACCATTCCTTGGACTTTTTCATGAGCTTCTTCAGTTGTTGAAAATAAGACTGTTGTCTGGCATAGATGATTAGGTCATCCAAATAATATTATTTTGAATCATCTGTTGCAAAGTGGTGTTTTTGGTTATACAAGTAAAAGTTTATTAGTTGACTGTTCTTCTTGTAAACTGAGTAAAAATAAAACATTGCGTATTCCTATTTTGAGTAGTCATGCCAATAAATATTTTAATATTATTCATAGTGATGTTTGAGAATTACACTGGTTATTTCACATACTCAGTATAAATATTTTGTGATGTTTATTGACGATTATAGCCGATTTACATGAATCTATTTTTTGCATTCCAAAGCAAAAGTGTTATCGTCTTTCAAACATTTGTGACATATATTGAAACTCAGTTCTCCACTTGCATTAATACTTTATAGTCTGACAATGGTGGTGTTATTTCCTCTGCTTGTTCTGTGATCATTTGGCTTTGAGGTTTGTTGACTGAGCTTGGTTTTCCTCAACTTGAGTCTGCTTCTTTTTATGCAGATAATACTAGTGCTATTCAGATTACTGCTATTTCTATCTTTCATGAGCGCACGATACACATTGAAGTGGATTGTCATTCTATTCGAGAAGCTTTATGCTAATGCTATTATTTCTCTTCCTCACATTTCTTCTGATCTTCAAACGGCTCATATATTTACTAAGGCTCTTTCTCGGCAGTTTTAATTTCTTGTAGGCAAAGTGATGCTTCTTGATCAGTCAACATCAATTTGAGAGGGATATCAATTAATAATGATAGAAATCAGACAGCTAGAATTAAGAGTTTCCTTATTTAAATTGCTTGCAATTTTTCTCTTGTGATTTACCTCTCTTATTAATTGTAATTATTCTTTTCTATAGCTGAATATATTTAGATTAGGAATATGTATTAGGTTTCCTAAAATAGGTTATACAGATTATTATTTATTTGAATGAAAGCAAAGGAAAAAAAGACATTCAGCAAATTTTCTGAGAAGTTGTTACTAAAGCTGTTACTTCTTGCTTTCAGACGCTGGGTGTCTCATTTGACGTAAATAAGATCTGCGGTTCTTTAACGAATTCCTTAGAGCATTAGCCTTCATTGCGAGTATATTAAATTGCACAACCATACCCATTTTTTTCAAACACAAGTTGATTTCTTTTTATAAACGAAAAATAGAACGGGCATTTACATACATGTCACCCAATTCTTATATATTTACATATCTAACACGTATTTACATTTATATCACCCAAATATTTCATACAACAACAATAACAACAACAAAGCCTTTATTCCACTAAGTGAGGTCGGCTTTATGAATCCTTTTTCTGCATTGTGTCCTATTTAGGGTCTGTTTGGGGCAGCTGCAGCTTATTAATAATCTGCTGATAAGTTGATTAAAAATAATCAGCTGATAATCTATGTGCCGTGGCTATTACAAAATTTTATTTTTTTGGAAAAGCTGGACCGTAGCCAGAAAGTTGCCACCGCACCTAGATATGTGCTGTGTGAAAAAGCTGTTTTCTGCGTTTTGAAAACACATAAGCTGTCAAAATGCAGTTTTCCCATACAGGTCAGGTGTATTTTGAAAACGCCACCGCACAAATAAGCCCAGCCTTCCTAGGTCTACCTCTGTCTTTATCAACAAAAGTCGAATCCAAAACATATACTCTCCTAATCGGATCATCTGATGGTCCACGTTTAATGTGACCAAACTATCTAAGGCGACTCTCTCTAATTTTGTCTGTCACTGGAGCTACACGAACCCTATCACAGATATAATCATTTTGTATTTTGTTTCGAAGTGTAGAGACACTCATCCACCTAATCATTCTCATCTCAGCAACACTTAACTTAGCATTATGCTTCTCTTTTAAAGGCCAAAATTCAGCACCATAGAGCATTGCAGGTCTCACCACCATCTTATAAAATTTTCCTCTTAGTCTAAGCGGTACTTTTTTATCACACAATAGGCCCGACGCATTCCTCTACTTCAACCAACCAAATTGAATTCTACTATTAATATTTACATCTATATCACCATCGCTTTGAACAATAAACCTGAGGTATCTAAATAGTTCACACTTTTTAATAATTTGATCTCTCAAAGTTACACTTCTTTAACTAGAGCTACTATTACTAAAATTACATTCCATGTATTCAGTTTTAGTTCTACTCAAACGAAGGCCTTTAGACTCCCATGTAGACCTCTTTCAAGTTTTTCCTCAAGATTTTTCTCTCTTCTTATCCGCGAGGAGGATATCATCAACAAAAAGCATACACCAGGGTACATCGTCTTGTAAATGTCCAGTAAGACCATCCACAACTACAGCAAAAAGATATGGGCTTAAAGTCCAATCCCTGATGTAAACCAACAAAATTAGGAAAATATTTGGTCAATCCTCTTTCAGTCGGAACACAAGTAACAGCTCTAGTGTACATATCTTTAAGGACTTGAATATAAGTCATCAACACCTTTCTTCTCAAGGACTCTCCAAAAGATATCTCTTGGAACCTTATTGTAAGCTTTTTCTAAATCAATAAAAATCAGATGTAGATCCTCCTTATTATCGTTGTACTTCTCCATCAAACCTCTCAATAAATGTATAGCTTCCATGGTGGACTTGCCCGGCATAAATCTAAATTGATTATGAGAGACCTTGGTAATACGTCTTAACCTATGTTCAATTACTTTCTCTCATAATTATGGTTATTTTAGTTTTACAGGGTGAAATTTACTTTTTCATGTATAAATAAGACGATCTTGTAAAATACATAATATTAGAGCGGTATGCATGTAAATCTTAAAAAGAAAACAAAAATTACATTAAACAAACATATTTTAAAATTATGTATAAGAAAATTAAAACAAAACATAAAATTAATTCCAAATAACTGCTTAACGAGGTAACAAAAATGATGTCCTATTCCATGACATATCTATATAGTTGTTATATGATGTTCCCTTATGGCATTGAATATGACCTTTCATTCATAAATATGCCTATTGAATCTCATTTCTCGTAAATCATAGATTTTATGTGCTCTTATTGATAGATAAAGATGGTGGGTCTTCCTGAAGAGCTTCTTGAAGGTCATGCATTCCATATGTACCTCCTCACTTCGCCTGATGAGACGTAATTAAACATCTCTAACATCAGTTTTACTGAAATTTTCGAGTTTGTTTGGGTCTGCTTAGATCTTCTTTCCTTGCTTTTATCAGACTTTCATTTAAGTTGAAGCACAACGGCAGCGGTCTGTCAGAGATATTTAGTCCTACATCGGCTAGGTGTAGGGCCGAAAAACAGTATATAAGTCTTGGGCTGCCCACCTCTCTTAAGAGCTTCTTTGGGAGCGTGATAAGTGGTATCAGAGCGGAGTACTGCCTGCCTAGTGTTGGAGACTCTCCACGGTGTAGGGCCCTCGATGGAGCCAATTCGTGACGAGGGCGTCATGTGATTGAGTTGAGGAGAATGTCAGAGATATTTAGTCCCACATCGACTAGGTGTAGGGCCGAAAAGCAGTATATATATGTACTGGGCTGCCCATCTCTCTTAAGAGCTCTTTTGGGAGTGTGACAGGTCGCTCGATACTAATGACACGATTAATGATGTCATTTTTCTCTGCAAGAAGGCCAGTAGATTTCTCTTTTCATATTTTCTCATTGTTTCATGTTGGAAGTTAGGAAATCATGTTCTGATAGATGAGAAAGTTGAGCTAATCATTAGTCAGACGCTAATATTGATTTCAAATGTTCTCAAGAATGGCTTATTTTAAGGGAGATTTACATACATACCACATAATGTAGCATGAAATGATCTGTTTCACTTCAAAAAAATCTCTCAATTTAGGTGTTACATATGTAAAATACATGAGAATTGTGCGGTATGTATGTAAATCCCTCAATTTTTAAGAACATATATAATATCTTCAAGCAAACTAATGAGCCCTTAGGAAAAAAGTCCTAAATCTTGATGTTTACCTGCATGCAGATTCAGTCCAAGTCTGACAAAAGAAAATTTGAAATGATAGATGTCTTGGGCAAGGGAAGTATGATGCCATTCTTCTCTCTTGGGAACGAAAAATTATCATGTCGAGGATGGTGTGGATCATACCACGCTGCCTGCATAGCGGCATGGAACAATCCATGCCATCATTTGGACATACGTCTTCCCGGATGCAATATTTTCTCTTTGGGGAGGCTCATCTTTTGTATTTGTATATATATATATATATATATATATATATATATATATATATATATATATATATATATATATATATCTAATTATCATTATAATAAATTTGCCCACCTAAAAAATTGATGATAGTTCACTCTTGAGCAAATCTTAATTGCACAGATTAAGCATTATGGTTGTCCTTTTTTTATCTTTATTTTTCTTGGGAAATGTGAGCTCAAAGTGCAATATGTTCGACTCAGCCCTTGGATTTTACAGTAAGAAACTACATGCGCAACCGCTATGTTTCGGGTAAGTGCATGCATTATGATTGTTCTTGGTTAAATTTTAAACCATAATTTATGAATAATACCACAGTCAATTAAAGATATACTATGAAACTTTAATTTAGATAGAGTATATATAAATATAAATAAATAAAATTTAATTGCATAAAGCTCCTGAAAACAGGAGATATTTTATTTTAAATTTACTATTCAAAGAAGTAACAAAATTCTATTTATAATTGGCTATAGTTTTATTATTAATTTTTAGAAAATTTTGAGTAAAAAATAGATTATCTTACGGAGGCCAACAATGGTGGTCTTCTCTCTGTAGCATTGAGGAAAAAATATTACGTCCGGACATCACACGCAAAGTTAGGTCTCGAGTCCAATAAAATCTTATCATTCGTCTCCACGTGTAAGGCATGGTCCTACTGAATAATAACTGAAAAGGTGCTTTATTTTAATACGTGACATGACCCGAACCAAGTCATTGCTTCAAAATTCTATTGCGGTATTTTAAGAGTTATTGACGTGTTATTGAGGTTTATTGTGGTGTTGTTTGAGTGGTATTACGGTGGTTATGATATTATTGCAATTTTTTTGGAGTTATTGAGGCTTTTTTGTGGAGTTAATGATATTTATTGTAGTGTTATTTGAGTGCTATTGCGGCGGCTGTGGTGTTATTGCTGTTTTTTATGATGTTATTTTAGTGGTATTATAATTTTTTTTACGGGTTGGTGCTGTTAGGGTTTTTTTGTGGAGTTATTGAGCTTTTATTGAAGTTTATTGTAATGTTATTTAAGTGGTGTTTAGGTGACTAAGACGTTATTGCGATTTTTTGTGGAGTTATTGTGATTATTTAGTATTATTGCAGGTTTTTTTTTGTAGAGTTATTAAGGTTTATTATAGTTTTATTTGAGTGGTATTGCGGCAGCTGTGTTTTGTGGTGTTATTTGAGTAATATTGCCGTTTTTTTGTGGGTTGATGTTATTACGGTTTTTATGCAGTTATTGATGTGTTATTTGAGTGGTATTGTGGCAACTGTGGTGTTACTACGATTTTTTGTGGTGTTATTTGAATGTTATTGTGATTTTGTTTTACGGGTTGATGTTATTACAATTTTTTTTGTGCTATTGAGCTTTATTGTGATGTTATTTAAGTGATATTGTAGCGGCTGTGGTGGAATTTTCGAATGTTGTTATTCAGTTTTATTGCTGTATTATTGTGATATTCTCGAGATGTTTTTGTTTTATAAAAGTGGTATTGCGACGGCTCTATTGTGTTATTCTTGACTAGTGTTATTGTGGTATTATTGCGGTTTTTTTGATGTTATTGATGCGTTATTGGGTTTTTTATGGAGTTATTGAAGTTATTTGGTGTTGTTGCGGTTATTTATTGTTAATGCAGTTTTTTTTTTTTTTGTGTGGAGTTATTGAAGTGTTATTGAGGTTTATTGTTGTATTACTTAAGTGGTATTGCGGCAAGCGTGATTTTATTGCAGTTTTTTTGTTGAGTTATTGAGGTTATTTGCTGTTTTTGTGATTTTTTGTGGAGTTATTGAGATATTATTGAGGCTTATTGTGATGTTATTTAAGTGATATTGTGACATATGTGGTGTTATTGTAATTTTTTTGTATTGTTATCTAAGCAGTACTGTGATGCTTTAGATGTTATAACAAGTGCGGCTGTGTTACTTATAAGGAAAATTTACATACAAACCGCTCGATTCTTATGTATTTACTTATCTAATACCTAAACATCAATTACTTCGTACACGTCAACGACGCTATGGATGAAAATATTTATTTTAATTTTTAAAAACTAAAATTATGGTATTTTTTATGTGATATAATTTTTTTTGGTGATATAAATGTAACAATTAAAGTATAGGTGCTAGATATATAAATACTATAATTGGGTGGTATTTATGTAAATATCTAAAATGAAAATATACAGAATATAAGTATCACTTAATTCTTGCATGTCTACATGCCAAAGATCTACATCTTTATATTTACATATATAACACTCAAATGTCTAAATCACGTAAAAAAATCAAACATAATAGTATAAAAATAATACCATAATAATATTATAATAACGCCATATGTTCTAATATTTATGTTTTATTATGATGTTTTTTACAGTATTATTACGACGCTATTGAGGTATTATTGTAGAATTAGTATTATTGAATTGTGTCATATTTTTTCATAACGTCACAATAATGCCGCAACATCACTTCAATAATATCACAATAACACTAAAATAATATCCTTGAATAGTACTACAGAGTTGCGACAATATCAATCAAATAACAATAAAATAACACATCAATAACATAGCCCAACTTACAATAACACCTAAATCATCGCTATACACTTAAATAACACTGAATCAGACCCGATCATACATTAAAATATATAACTTTTCATTTTTTTATTCATTAGTTCCACCACCAATAATTAGCGATAATTCATTGAAGTGCATCCGGACACCACATATAATATTATTTGGGCACTCAGACATCTTCACATGATCTTATCTGCTCCAAGAAAAAATATTACATCAGTACTCACAACTGTAAGTTACGTGGTGAGTTCAATAAAACGACTCCACTTGCGTGCGACGAAAAATAAAAAAACGACGCGGTAACAGAAAGAATACTGCAGGAATATTCTCGCCGTGATATTCTGCATTATTAGTGTTATTGTGGGATTTTGATGTGTTATTGATATTTTATTATGTTATTATAACACAGGAAATATTCTCATAACACAATAACATATGAATAACACACAATAACACCTGAATAATACAGGGGAGAATATTCCTCTATCGGCCCAGTAACACAAGAAATATTCTCCCCGTGTTATTTCGAGTTATTCAGGTGTTATTATGTATTATTCAGGTGTTATTGATGTGTTATTGAGAATATTCTCATAACACAATAACACATCAAAACGATCACAATAACATTTAATAATGCAGAATAACAAGGAGAGAATATTTCACCGTGTTACTCCTGTTTTAACTCGCCGTTTTTTTTAAATTTTTTCTATCACGTCACGTCACGTAGAATCATTTTTTAGACTCTGCACGTAGCTCTACTCGAGAACTTCTCATGTAATATTTCTTCCTGCTCCAATGGGCATCCACCTCAGTCCTTCTACCGAGGCCAGCAACGGTGGCCTCCTCACCTTCGTCGCCTGCTCAAAACCATAAGCTATCTCAATCAATTCCGACTCAGATCCCTTCAAACCCCCAAAGCAGATTCCGAAGGGCGCTCCTGAGCTCCCATAACCAGCCGGCACACTGATCCCCGGATACCCACCAATGGCCAAAATAGTGGCTCCGCTTTCATTTGGGGTCACCACTGCATCCAATTTCTCCTCCTTCATCAGCCTCTCCAATCCATCCGCACAGAGCTCAGCCATTCTTTGAATACCAAACCTCTCTTCTGCACCCAACCCGTTTGTGTTCTCCGCGGCCAAGAACACATCTTGACCATACTCTTCAATCCTTTCCTGCATTCAGATTTAGGGTTTATAAATCAAACTTATTAAGATGGCTATATTGGATAGAAAAAAGTTAGAGAAGGAAAGTTTCTTACTTCTTTTTCGTGCTCATTGTTGAAAGCTATCACGTCTGCTAGAGATCTTACAGGGGAGTTTTCGAGGTCAGAGAGATAAGCATTCAGTGAGAGCTTGAACTCAGCCAATAGAACAGCTTCTTCCCCGCTCTGGAATGGATCAAGTATGGCGCTCACATTAGCTATCTCCAGATTGTCCACCAAAATTGCTCCTTTTTGCCTGCCATAATACGAACACTACTAATCCGATATAGGGAAGACGAAAGTCCAAAATCTCAGCCAAAATTGTCGCTATTTCAATGCAGAAACGAAAATTTGCAGGAAATGAGGAATTTTTACTCAATTACCTCATGGCGTCGAAGTGCGATGCGAAAACGTCATCTTCCAAAGTCCCTTCCGCAAAACTGAAAAAGCCCTTGCGAAGAATCCCCAGCCTCTTCCCCTCCAATCCGTCCTCCTTCAAGAACTGCCGGTACCCACCCTCCGGCACGAACCCTGCCGCCGCCGCCGTCGCCTCCGAGTCCCTCTCATCGTACCCAACAATCACCTCAAGCACTGCCACTGCATCAGCCACCGTCCTTGCAATCGGTCCCACCGTGTCCTGCCTAGGCGAGATCGGCACCACCCCGGCCCGGCTCGTCAATCCTACCGTCGGCTTTATCCCCACAACGGAGTTTGCTGCCGCGGGGCAGATGATTGATCCATCTGTCTCCGTTCCGATCGTCGCCGCCGCCATCCCGGCGGCTGCCGCGATCGCTGATCCGCTGCTTGACCAGCACGGATCCGCCGCCGCCGCGTAAGGATTTTGACCTCGCCCCCCTCGCGCGCTCCAGCCGTTTGGCGCATCTAGGGATCGGAAGTTAGCCCACTCGCTCATGCTCGCTTTGCCGATAATGATGGCGCCAGCGGCGAGGAGGCGGCGGACGACGGCGGCGTCACGCGGCGCAATGGAGCCGAGGAGAGCGAGGGAGCCGGCGGTGGTGCTGAGGCGGTCGCGGGTGGCGATGCTGTCCTTGAGAAGGATGGGAATACCGTGTAGGAGGCTGGAGGCCGGACTGCGGCGGCGGTCAGCGAGATCGGCGTCGGAGAGTGCATCGGGATTGATTTCAATGAGGGCGTGGAGGGTTGGGTTGAGGGAGTGAACTCGTTCTAGATAGTATTGAACGAGCTGGCGAGAGGTGAGACTGCCGTCGGCGAAGGAGGACTGGATGTCTGCGATGGTGAATTCGGCATAATCGACGGTGGTGGAGCCGGCGAGGGTTGAGAAGAGGAAGAAGATAGCTGGTACCAGAGCCATGGACGCATACGGACAGCGGGCGTTCCATTTAGCAAGGCTTCACTCTGAAATATTTGCATCGTTGTGTGGAAAAAAAAATCTGCTTAAGATAAATTTAAAATTATTATACTTATTTTAAGGAGATTATAATTTAAATTTATTTTTTGTATAGCAAAATTTGTCTCATGTATATATGATATTCATATAATATAATTATACATCTTTGATGTATGTATGGACTTTGGGATATAAATATAATATGAAATGAATTTGGTTTGAGCTAACCGTGCAGCTTGACTAACCCAAACACCATCCAATTGACTCATTTGTACATGCATTTCAAGTCAGTATCATGGTGAGTTTGGGTTTGCAAATCAAACTCGACTCACATTATCTTACGAGTCAAAGTTACTTCGATCTCATTTTTGCAGGTCAATTTTGAGTTTTCGGTTCAAACACAAACCAAACTAAGAAAGTTAAAATGGGTCGAACTTTTAGATTTGAATCCTACCAAGAAATTGATTGGGTCAAATCAAAATTTAAAGTTTCTTCGTTTGATGTCGTATCAACTTATCAACTCTGATACGAGGCTAATCATGTTGTTACTACTACTAATAAACAGTGGTTTATCTTATTCCAGGTTTTATTCAACTCAGCCATACAGAACAGTACATGTTACCATTGAATTCTTCTGCAATATTTAGGCACAGTTGTCTTATGGTTCAATCATTTACATCAATTAAATTGGATATATATTTTAATGAAAATTTAAAGTAGATAGAAAAACATCACAAAGATTATTTATATATAATGAAGCTTTATACGCACAAAAGATTTAAGCTTGTTGAATGTTGCTTGATAAGAAGTGATCGTTAATAACCCGAACAAAGGTTTACATTAAAAAGAAATACATTTGTGTTAGTTCAGACTCCAACTTTTTAAAAATTTTAATGGAGTGGAGTTAAATATTAAGCAGGAAAGTAAAGTCATCTTCTACTGTGTCAAATCGATTATAATTGAATGGCTTGAAATAAAATTGAGTGTATATATATATCGATACACAGGTATGGAGGTGACTGCATACTATAGATATTGTGGTTGTCATACTCTCATTAATCAGAGATTTTGATAAAAGCCTAGAATATTCAACTATTATTTACTTGCTTGAGCCACTGAACCAAATATCACAATTAAAGAACATAAATTCTAATTAGGGTCTGTTTGAGGTAGCTGCAGCTTCTTAAATAGTCTGTTGATAAACTGATTAAAAATAATTTGCTCATAAGCTAGGTGCGGTGACTATTACAAAATTTTATTTTTTTGAAAAAGCCAGAACCATTACAGAATAATGCCATGCCATCTAGATAGATGCAGTATGAAATCAACATTTTCACGTTTTAAAACACATAAAATTTGTCAAAATACAGATTTATCCAAACAAATAGGTGCGTTTTAAAACGCCACTGCAATCAAATGTTCGCCCCAAACAAACCCTTAATAACGTATGTATTGATTAGCTATCAACAAATTTTTATGATCAAACACAAATCCCGTAGAAAGACAAGGATCTCGAGATATTTTTTTTTTTAACAAAAAATATTTAGAATTCGATTAAAAGTCATCCAAAACTCCAATTGAAGTAAACTTATAATCACGTTCAGCTTGACACGAAGCAACCAGCCCAACGATATCAAAATTAGTCTAATCCGAGTCATAAAAATTGTACATGAAAGTTACTAAATATTTAGAATTCGATTTAGAAACCAATTGGATAAAATAGAATTCGATTAGAATTCGATTTAGAAACCCGATAGGGCTGCTAACAAATGAATGTGGGAGTTAATCAGCCCAAGCATGGCATGAACGTAGAGTTGTCGTTCAGCTCGATGAAGAAGAGGACTGTTGGGTAAGGGTAGGTGAGGGGATCGCTTAAGCAGACTGAGAGTTCTGAGGGGGTCATGGATCAATCGCTCACCTTAGGAGTGAAGTTGATGATGCTCTGGTGTGGATTCTACTACGAAAGCGGCTATTCAGTAGGCCCAATTGGATTGTCTAGAGCAAGAGGACGTTGTGTTGAAGCATTTGATGGCCTTCCTTCACCAAGAGCTCATTGCAGAGTGAGAAAGATCTGCTATATCATACCCAAGCTAAACACAATCTTCTAAGGCAATTCAAGATCGAAGGTGAATTCCTGCTCCACAGGCTCGTTCGTGCTCCAAAGACTCATTCAACTTGGTCATCTCTAGACTCATTGTGTTGAACCCCTGCATTGGCTTTTTTTCTTCCCCCTTAAGATAGTGTAATTGTACATATCTATAGTTTTTGCAATAAATTTTAACATTTGTTAATGTTAATTTGTTGCTTTGATTATTATGTTACAATGATTTTGTTCTGTCAGATCTACTTCTCAGGATTTTCTCATTCCATGTTTTTCCATTTTTTTTTTTCTTATTCAATTGGTGGCTGCAGTTCCCTCTTCACCTATATAAGGTTTTTTACAATGGTGATTTTATTCCTTTGTCACTTCTTGACTTCATTAATCCCATCCATATCAAATTTTGGGATCTGAGAGAAGTCCACTTCTAACTGAGTTATCAATGTGTGAAGGTTCACATGCCTGCCCGACCTCCAGTTATCCAACTAGCACTTGGCCTCTAGCACCAGGCCTTCGATGTTCTCCTTCAGATGCTTGACTTTGCCTCTATAATCCTTACTACCCCTTTGGCCTTCCACTATCCTTAGTAGGTTTTGCTTTCTTTTAGCTCCCCTTATCTAAAACAACTCCTACTGATGGATGGATTCAGATTCGTTCGATCTATGATGATCCAGTAGCCATTTTTTTGTTGTACAATTTTAATTTTATTTTAGCAAAATTACTTTAGAGAATAAAAATAGTTGTCCCCAATCTTTTGTAAATGTAAGTATAAAATTGTCAAGCATTTGGTTATAAATGCCTTTTATATTAGTACATAAAAATAGCCAAAAAAACAAAGCATTAATTTCATAAAAATAATAATAACAAGTTTATCTCTCTCACACACCCACACATATTCAAAACTCAAAAAACCATAACCAAGACCAGCATCAACCAGCCCCCATCCATTCCAATTCCCACTCGCCCACCGGCGCCACCCACCCCCATCTGCCCGCCAACCCCAAATCCCTCACTCACCCCACCACCCTGCCCCTGCCCATCCGCCGCCTGCTGCCCGAACGGCAACTGACTATTCCCCCCCATCGGCTCCGCAAACGGAGGCATCGTCGTCCCCAGCCCCGGCGACCCCCGTTCACCACACTTTTGGTTGCTTCGCGGGTCGTCGCTCGCCTTCCACGCCAGCTCGCCGTTATTATCCCGTATTCTCATGTCCCCTTCATCCACCAGCTCCAGACTCTGCAGTGGATTCCCGCCGCTAGATTCCGCGCCGGTGTCCCATGCCGAGTTGCTCCCGTCGAAAATCTCGAGCCCGTTGTCGGAGAAGATGAGGGAACAGGTGTTCGAAGTGCTCACCGGCGTGCACTCCGACTCCCAAACGCTTTCTCCAGCATGGCTGTCTTGGACTTGGATGAAGCAGAAGTCGTTGCCGAAGCCACCGGCGTCGGGGGCCGTCGGGGTGCGGACGAAGTAAGCCACGTACTTGCCTGTTAGATTCAAAACCGCAATTTATCTTAAAATAAAATTTTATTGTCTTATATATTTACAAAGAGAAACTTTGGATTTTAAACAAATACCTTACTCTTTTTAGTACATTTTTATAAAATAACATTTATCAAGCAAATATTATTTGGAATTTTAGAGCTGTTTGCTTTACTTTGTTATTAGTATGGGAAATGAGATATTTGTATTGCATTTAGGGTTTTTCTAGGGCAGCAATAGTATATCCGATTTATTCAGATTAACAACTTATTCTAATAAGACTATTGATCAACAAGTATCGTGATAAATGATCAGATGCGTATTTAGTTATCGCGTTTGTAAAGCAACCTGATTTACGATTGTTTCGGATAAATTATTTAGTAGTTTAGTTTGTGCGTTTGGAATTTTGAAAAAAAACCATTTTATTATATATATATATATATATATATTTACGCCCAACATAAAATAACTAATATATATGAGATATGCTGATAAAACTTATTATCAATTAATTAACAAAGGAGCGATCCAAATGAAAATGACCTGTAGGGGAGGTGAGGAAGGGTGGTAAAGCGGCGAGCTCGCTGGGAGGGATGGCGACGAGGAGCTGCTGCTTGGTGGCACGCTGGATGGTGCCTGGGAGAGCGCTGCTTTCTGTTTGAGCTGACAGTCTGAGAAGGAAAGTGGAGAAGGAGAAATAGAGGAGAAAGAAGAAGAGGCTGAGCTCCATAAGCGAATTGTTAGCTGCTACAAAAATATCAACTGTGGATGAGAATGCATGGGATGAATGGACCTTATATAGAAATTATCGAGATAATAAAATATATACTCAGCAGTTAAGAAATTTAGCCTTAAGTCAATATATGTAGAAATTTTAATTGGGATAATGAATCGGAGATAAGTATATTTTACTGCACAAATTATAGGATGTTAAAAAATGAAAATTGGAGTAGGAGAGGAATGGATGATGTATGAACAACTGTTTCAATAAGGAATGGATTAGGTGGAGATGATCGAGGAGCAATTTAGTTAATGACTAAAGTGCATTAATGTATTTGCTTTTATAGGAGGGATAGGTTGATGTGTTACATGTCAATGGCAGCTTTGGACTTCAGGATGAAATTACAAAGAGAAACGATTTAATTTTAATAAAATTAAGATTTTTTCAGTGCATAAATTTATGTTGATTCTACCCTGAATAAATTGTTTATTTTAAACAAAATGATGGGACAATTTCGTTTTTCTCATCACATATAAATTATGAATGTTTTTGAAAAATTATTGGCTCGAATGGACTAACATACATAACTAAAGCAAATTGGGCATTGGGCATTGAAAAGAAAATTTTGACAAAAATAATTGTGAATAAAAAATGTGTCTGCACGAATATCAAAAAATTTAACAGTCACCAAAGAAGATGATGTGGCCAAGGGTCCGCAATCCGCATTTATCAGCACAACACTTGCTAGCAGAGAGAAATCTGACCCCATGTCGAACGAGAGTCAGCGACCCGTCCAAAGGGTAATCAAGACGTATCCCACACAGTCGTTTTAGAGAATTCCTTATCCGGACCTGGCGAACAATAGAAACCACCAACATCTTATACGAGCAACCAACACCTCTCGATCGACTCCAAAACCTTGGCTACCCAGATTACAAATCAGGTCAGTGCTTCTTCAGGCTCCCAATCTTATAATTATGTATCACCTAAAATACCCCTTATTGTACCTACATTACTATGGGTACATACGTAATCGTACGATCCCATTTCTTATAAATAGGGGCTTATTTCATGAAAAAGGTTACGTGATTTTATTGTTCATTATTATGTTCTATGTGTTCTTTTCTTCTCCTTTACGCTATATTCTATGAGTGTATCCTGGACAATTTTTGGATTTGACATCATAAAAGGTGTAGTGAGCATGGAGTCATGTTGTTAACAAGAAGACGGGCGTGATAACAGCAGTATGAGGAATACCACTAGGGGCCATAGCCAATGTCGAATGTAAAAGAGAAGTCATGGAGGAGTTCGTGCAGCGAAAGATGTAGGATTTAAGAAACCAGATAGTAAATCAAGTTTTGGGCTAGATCGCGGAGGTCCTGAGAATTGTCACTGCTATTTGATGTGAATGGGCTTATCGAGGGCATAACCGTTCTTGAGAGGCAGTGCCAACGCACAACTACAGAAAACTGAACCATGGCTCAGAGAGAGCTGAAGATTCACAGTACCAAAACAGTGTTGGAACTGTGAAGGTGGAGAGGTAGCGGTTTGGGCTCACTGAGGCCCTGTGCCAGTCGGAGAACCCTTTCTCCCTACAGAATTGGTGGGTTAAGCCCCCCAAGATATTCAAATTCCCGACATTGGATGGTTACAAGGGTTGCTCGGATCCCAATGACCACCTTGCTTCGCTCAAATCATAATGTCCCTACTCAAAGTTATGGAAACATTTAAATGTCGTTTATTTTTTACCACCTTGAGATCATCGGCCTGAGGTGGCTCAACTCACTGTCATCTGGAAGCATCAGTTGCTTCTTAGAGTTCAAGAGGATTTTATTCATGTTGTTTTCAAGTGCACAGAGACCCAGGAAGATTGCACAGTTCTTGTGGCAGCTTAAACAATGACAGAATGAAAGCCTCCTTTCATAAATTCTAGGGTTCCAGAGGGAGATGATAGAGGTGAAAGATCTCTAATCTGACATGATACGTACTGCCCTAACCTAGGACCTAAAGTCTGAGAGGTTCCGTTATGACCTCAGTTTGCATGAGCCCTAGGATTTGGTCGAATTGTTGGAGATGAGCAATAAGCATATCATCGCCTAAGAGAGCATCCTCAAACCAGAACTGACAGACCGCTAGATCCAAATGAAAGCCCCACAAAATAGTGGATGGAAACCAATGGAGAACACTAAATCGTCCATCAAACCGCGATACGAAGACATCTGACCTCTTCGTGACAACAGAGGCTCCGATCGGAATAACCATCAGGGAAGTTAGTCTTGGAGTCGTGACCAAGGATCGACTCAATATTATGAGAGATCGATCTAACATTATGAACAATCAATTGATGAATATGAGGGCCTTCAAGTCACTCCATTGAGAGACTTGATGGATGAAATTGTGGATGCCATTCAATACAACAAATACCTCAAACAAACACCATCAATGAAGGCCAAAGCTTTTCTCTAGGACACGAAGAAGTAATGTAGGTACGATTGGGATCATTGTCATGATATGGAGGACTGTAGGAAACTCTAAAACCTATATGAGGAAATGATTAATATTGTAAAATTAAAAGAATTTGTAGTACTGAGAGCCTCGAGTTAGAGGCACAGAAAGGTTCCGGTAGTAGAAGTCCTATACATGCCCATCTGAATGAATGTTGTCCACGTTGTCGGGGTAGTCTTTACTATCTTCGGGGGAGCAGAGTCATCTCGACGAGCCTTCCAGAAGAGATGAGGGAACTGCTCAGTATCTCATCCATACAGAGAAAAATAAAGCTACCCGCCTCCCCACTACAGTCACTGACATGGACCTGCCCCTAAAAGGAATGCTGATGCACCAAAAATATATACAGTTTTTGCTATATAATTTTACTCATTTTTTTGGTGATATTGCACTTTAAAGAAATGTATTTTTTATGATTTGTTGCAGGTATGATGATTTTAGGTGATTGGAGTGAAAAGAAGCGAAAAGGAACGAATTCAGAGCAAAAAAGAGCAAAATGGAGCAAAATGATGGAAAAGGTGTTATGGCGCCACCGGCACCAGAATGGGCACCGCCGGCGCCCAAATCCAGAGACTCCAGAATATATTGGCACGATAGAGCGCCGCCGGCGCCCAAAGTTGGTGGAATTTAAATTTGAAGAAATTTGGCGACTTTTTGAAGGGATGCCTATGGAAACTCTTGGGATTTCGTCCCTATTGTATAAGTAACTGTTTTGACAAAAATGGTGAGTCTCTTGTGTGTTTCTTGTGTCTTCTAGAGTAGTTTAAGTGAGTGTTAAGTGTTAGGGTTTAGGAGAAGTGAGTGTAGAGTGAGGATTTGAGAGGAATTATTCTCTAAGGAGTGAAGGAGAAGGAGTAAAGTAAGAGATTGCTTATGTCTTTCCATTCTAAAGAGAGAATCAAGTGTTGTAAAGAAAAGAGAGAAGAGGATTCAAAAAAACTTCAAGGGAATTGCATTGAGGAAGAGAAAAAGATAATTTGTATTTTCTTTTGTGGTTTGTTTGACTTTTCTTTTATATATAAAATCCATGTTTTATTGTTTCTTCTTCATGAATTCTGAGTAGTCTCCCTTGTCTTTCTTCTTGCATAGAGATGTGATGATGGATTGATGTGAATTTGATGAGCTTTTAATGTAATGAAGAAATTGTGATGGTTTTTCATTTCAAACTTAATTTACTTTTCGATTTGACCAATTGAAATGTTAAAATATGTTGTTGAACATTAAGTTTGAAAGGATTTAATGTCCTATAACAATAATGAAAGATCCATTCAATTTCTATGGATGAATTGCGTAGTTCATGGGAATTGAGTGCAAATAAATAGGAAAATATGTTTTGATGGACTTCAATGTGGAGATTTCAGGGTGATAAGCTAAAATTCCCAAATTGGTTCTAAGATTAATAACTAATATCAAAGGTTAGCCTTTGGTGAAGAGTGAGTGGGAGCTCCGAAGTGAGAGCCGGTATCCTCCCAGCCTAGCCTTAGATTTAGTAACTAAACTTAGGATATGTCAAAGTTCTTTTCTTGCTTAGAAGAGGGGGTACTCTTTTAAGGGTAAAGAATCATCTATGCTCCTATTTGGCACAATAACATAAATAATTGTTCCATATAAATCCACACATCATATTCTCATTGCAAGAGGAAAGATACTTTTCTCATATATCAAAAACCTTTCAAATACTTAGTTTAGTATGTCTATTAGTTAATTCTGTTTTTAAAGTTGTTAGAAGTAATTGTAGTTTAGTTAATTGTTACTTTTTTCTGCATAGTGTTAGTAAGAGTATATGTTAAACCTTAATTGCTATTTAAATATTGAATTTTAGTGCTATATTATTTATATTATGAACGCTTTCTTATACTTCGAACTTCACTGTGGGATCGATAACCAGGACTCCATTAGAGCCCTATATTACTTGATACGATACGTATACTTGCGTTGACTGCTTAAACTTAACAAAATCATTATAAATATATAAATTTGAGTTCATAAATTCTTGCAAAATATAAGTCCCGTGCATCAAATGACTACAATGACACCATCTCTGTCACCAAGAGGATAACCCTATATATTCCTATCACCAAAGAAAATCACAAAAAATCTTTTCTAATAAAAAAATTTGGTGCAAGTCATAAGGAACTACTAATTTAAATATTTTTTTACAATCAGAACATCTTTGCTTGGTCAGCATTAGAGATGTCTGGAATACTGGTTGTGGTCACATGTTGAACCTATAAATAAGGAAGTACTAGAGTTCAAGAAAGTCAACTATGTCCAAGAGGTACAATACCATGAACATCACTAATTTAAATGATGCTTGCCCTGAAGAATGTTACCCAATGCCAAGGATCAATGACTTAGTAGATTCTACTATTGCCCACCTCGTCATGAGCTTTCAAGATGCCTGCTCATGTTGCCATCAAATAATGATTCACCTGGCTGACACCGAGAAGATTGTTATTATCACATTTGAGGGAGATTTTTTTTGTAATGTACGCCTTTTGGGCTCAAAAATCCTGGGACAATGTACTAGTGTTTGATGGTGTTTTTGTTCTTTCTGTAGTTTAGAGTCTTTAGCCTTTCTAATTATCATCTTATAATTTCCTTTCCAAACAATTGTCTTACCTTAATCATTGGAATGATTCTAAAAAGAGGATGGATTTGAAAAGAGGGAAATAAGATGGAGACAAGGAAGACAAATTAAAGAATGAACCTGAAGAGCATATGTAAGGTAAACGTTATGCGATAAGTCAAGAGTGAACATCCAATTTGGATCATATCTAGACACCTTAAACCAAACATCCATGAAAGAATACCCACACAAGCTACCCAAATAACCAGAGAACCAAATTTTTGTGTTGGGTCTCAGTTCAAGAGCACTCCCAAAGAGATATATCTTGCTTAGTTAATTACATCTTGAGGGAAGTCTAAAAATACTTTCAATTAAAAGATTCATGCTTACATTTAAGTTAATACTAATGAGAGGGTGTCACAAATGATGCTTATCTGACAGGAGCGTCATGTTGCCTTCAAATATCGCACAACCACATGGTAGATATTGCGTCTTTCACAGTCCCAAATGGGAAATAGCTCATCGCTGAATGAGATCTATGAAATAAGTGAATCATTCTACAGGGTCCTCAATATGCTAGACAACATGAAGCTTTCTTTGAAATAACCAAGGACAGGGTGAATCACCATATAACAAACAAGTGGTGGCCTGTTCACAATCGGGTTCTACTAGAGAACAACAAAAATTTTTCAAATGAGTGACAGGGCTCAAAGTGGGTAAGAAAAGCAAGAGTGGAGTAATCATAATCAGGCGGAGATAGCCATGTCAAGATACCACAGATCTCTCATCCCTATGGTTGTAAATGAACCTATGCACTCGATGAACAACTTGAACTGGACTCAATTAATACTCAATCATGTTCTCAAATTAGTAAATAAATAAGCTTGAAAAAATTTTAAAAACTCTAATCATAAGTGAACTAAACATCAACATAGTCGAACTTGTTCATTTATGTTCACGAACAAACTCATTTTGTGTTCATAATGTAACTTGTTAAATAGTCAACATGAAGCTTGAATATAGTTCATATCATGTATGATATATTATTTAAATAAAATTTGATATGGTAGAATTTATTTAGTTGTAGATTTTATAGTAATATATTATTATTTTAATAATATTTCTAGATTAATTCTTAAATATATATTTATTTTATTATTAGTTATTAACTATTTGAAAATTAGCATGTTGGAATTCTAAAAGTGAACATTACTTTTGTTCATTCTTTTTTATTATGCTTGATCAGATATCTTTTGATTTTTCTCAGTTATTTCAACAATTGATGAATGAATAAATGCACATTATAAGCTACTTTGTAATGCTAGTTCACTTAAACTTTTTTCTCTATATTAAAATTTATTATTGTGAGAATATGTCTATCATAGACACTAAATGACATCATGTGGGTTAATTTGTTTGCTTATATTATATATAAATTATATGATTTATTCAATTTTTTATTTATTTATAATTATAAAATTTATATTTTTTATACAAAAATCTAGATACTCGTTTAAATTGTTAGCTTTTTTAAGTACTCGCTCACTTTTCTTCAACAAATCAAGTACAAATAAAGTTCAAACATTGAAAATTTTAAGCTAGTCAACCTTAAAAAAATATGTGAAAGCTTGACATAAGTTAAGCCAAATAAGAACAACATATAAGTGTATCAAGACAAGTCCAAACTATGATATACTTAGCTAGACTCAGCTTAATTACAACCCTAGTTATCCCAAGCTATTAGGAACCCAAGTCTACGTGGTCGTGAAGATAGTTGTCCTAACATGAATAGAGGTCGCTACTCAGTAATCTGTCATTTACATCGTTCAAGAGAACCTTGGTAGGATTATGGTAAGAGAAGGAAATACTAGATATTATGACTCTATTTAGGCGAAAAATAGAGGTGGGACTTATACCCGCCAAAGTGGTCAGGAAGCTGCTGAAGTAAAAAGTGAAGAGAGGTATGATTACAATACTAAAACGTTCACACAAAGGAATTATTTCTCGTATGGGTATAAGCATGTTAGACAACCACCTAAGTAGAAATCTTATTATTGGTCAGCAGAGTTGAAGAAGCACAAACATTTATCCTCAGGAAATGAAAATATGATGTAGTGAACTACAAGTCCTAATATGAAGGCCCTATTAGTATGACTTCGATGAAAGCCATATAAAACAACAGTTTTAAATCTAGCTCGAAGGTAATTTAGGAAAAATAAAAGCAAGCTTTGAAAAGTTGAGAATTTTTAGACCTAAATTTTAATTAATCTCAATATTTTATTAAACTTTTATAGAAAAAATTATAATTTTAGGTCCTTAGAGAGACTAAATTGCATTTAAGAATGACTACCGGAGAATCCATAGGCAAAGAAAGAGGAAATGTTAAGTACGTTGTGCAACGTAAAAGAAAGTCAAATATAAAGAACAAAAAGCTAAGTTTCATTGGGTCGACAACATATGCGAGAGAAGCAAAAGGACGAGAAGATACTGCATATATATGCATTACATCAAACATAATCTAGAATTAAGGTACAAGACACGTGCCTACAACTCTTGGTCCCCGTCACAAGGTTCCACCTGTCAGGCATCTAAAACCCATGCTCGTACCTAATTTCTGTTACAGAATAAACCCTAGGGGACTCTAAAAAAATACATGATGAAAGACTAAAATGAAAGATTCAACCTACAAATAAATGGTTAGCACAGGTTATAAGCATGAAATATAGTGAACCATGCTCGGTGAAAGGAGAGCTAAGCATGCACATGTAAAAATGCAATGGTTTAGCTTTCAATGCTCGTCGCTATTGGACATAGCTCCCTGCAAAAAGACCACCCCTATACATACTAGTGAACATGTATTAAACCCTAGTAAATGAGCAAAAACTGCGCATAAAAAGATGTCTAACTAGGGAAACCAAACCAACAAAGAATAATAGCCAAGTCATCAAAAAGACTACCTAGCACCATAGACCTAGCCTAGCACACCATCTAACAAATAGTGTCCTAGTGAAAACATATAAATGCGTGCAAGGTGTAGGTAAATGATTGGGGTATGTTTTGATGGGTTCGCCTTCCCCGGCCCCGTCCTAAGGATCTAATAATTCTAGGGGGTTCCACTAGATGTATCTTTTTTTATTAATAAAAAGCTTTTGAAAGATTGACCTTGTGTATGGTCTAGCAAGAATGCAAATAGTTTGAAAATAAAGTTTTTAAATGTAATACATATTTAATAAATATCCAATTTTCTATATTTTTAAAATAGTTCCTAGGAGGAAAATATCCTAACTGACACCCATTAAACCTCTTGGAACCTTAGCACAACATACATGTGCTAGTCACAATGTGATAGTTGGTTCTTTATGTTTACTTATTAATCTTTCTAGTCACAACATAGAGATGCTTCGTCGATATTTCACCTAACTGTTGTAGAGCAGAAAGTGTCAAGGGGAGCACCACACCTAGTGAATTTTTCATGAATTTTTCTTGCCCAAAATAGTATGAGAAAAAATTTGTAGTCTCCTGTAATAAATATGTATCATATATTAATCCTTCTAGTCGCATTTTATTCTTTGTATTTCTCATTAGTTTATTCAAAAATCTAAAAAGAAATTGTTATTTAACGTAATTTGATGATATTCTTTATAAAGAAATGATTAACTAAATAATGCATGAGTTACTACCTCTCAAAAGGATACATCCAACGATACTGTACTGGACCTCTAATTAATGCCTCGTGAGGTAGATGTATAGGAAAATGCTCTATAGAGTCAAAAACATTAGGTTGGAATATGTTTTTGAGCTTGCACAGTATTACTGAATTGTTTGTTTATAACTATTATTCATTAATAAGTTTCAAACAAGCTGCAAATAATTCTCTAAAGAGCATATTGATATCAATCAATGGATTAAATATTTTGCTCGGTAAGCAACTTAATACAGTTGACATCAAATTTTGCATGAAATATTACAATATTTATCTTTCATTCTAAATATCTTTCCTTCCCTCACATCAACATAACAAATCAAATTTGAAGCATATCTGCTCAAATATTTTAGTGATTGGAGCCACTCACAAATTGAACTTCATTGAGCCAAAGTATGGAAATATTTTTATTTAGGCTTCATAAGCTTGCCAACAACGGTATCTCTAACTCTCACCTTTTACTAATATTCTTCAAACCTAGTCTGACATTCATGATATCCGTATTTTTTCCCTTAACATACATCACAATGTTGAAGATATTATCAAAGAAATTCTTTTCTATGTACATGAAATCAAAGTTATGTCTGATCATGTTATTCTTCCAGTAAGGTAGATCCCCAAAAATAGACTTTTTTGTCTAATTACAAGTAACCAAAGCTTGTTGGACAATGTGAAGAAAGCTCAAAGCAAATAGAAATCTTTGGAATGTCACAAACAATTTTGAATAAATCATCCCAAGCCACTCTTGGAGGTGGTATTGATTTCTCAAATTTTTTTCTTCTGAATGGTTTTTTTTTCTTGCCAGAAGGGATTTCCAAAGTTTAAAAATATATGATGACAATCAAATCATGAAATCTTTATGCCATGTTGAAGCATAAATGTATTTGATGAATTCATACAATATGAATAAACTAACTTTCTTATAGTCCTCCATCAAGATAACAGTCCAAATACTGTCATTGAAACATCATATACCGTAGCAAGTCTCTTCCAGAGAATTTATAGCTCTTTTGTTAACGGTTGTAAATATTATCAATCCTATCATTAGGGCTACTAGGACTTGATATGATCAATTTCAGGTGGAAGAATGACATTTTCATGCACATCTCGAGTGGAAGATTGTATGGCATAATGATCATTAGACAATAAGAGTAGGGCGATGTGGTCTGACAGTACGGTGAGAAACATAAGCCAAGCCGCATACTACATGCCTCTGCAGCAAACTCCTACTATGTGCAATCAAAATATTTTCACACCTTTCCATCTACAGAACAGCTCATTGAGTTGATTTCCTACGATCTATTATGGTAACACATCATATATGAAGTGGTACACAGAAGAAAATAACCTCTAAAGTGTAGATAAGTGATAGATAATACAAATATGGAACTTCATTTTGCCTTCTATTTTTTTATTCAGAGGTTTGAATCTAGAGAAATAATAAAATTTGCACTTAGTCTCTGTTTTACTGGATTTGTAGAGGAGAATATATTCATTTACACAAGAATCAGTTCTCTTTAATTTTAACCCTAACTTTAAGACTAGCTTTTTTGTATTGTATAAGTCTTTTGGAACTAAATTTTTCTTTGGATTTTTATTCTTCAACAATCTTGCAAGTTAATTGAAACCCTCTTAGGGCATTAATTTTTAACATTCTGAGAGTGAGATATAACTCAAAACAGGATATGCAACCCTCCCACAATGGCCATTGAGCTGCATTCAATAATTAATAAAATGTCTCAGCTTCATGGTATGATGTCCCTTCCTGCACTTGTCTCAAATAATGCATTTTTTCCCATCAAAAATCATTTCTTCAAATCTAGTTCAATCATATTAAAGTGGAGGAGCATAGCTCGTCAAAGGAGTAAAGATGAATATTATATGATCAGCCTCGTCGTGTGAAGTCCAAATCTAATAATCAGGTTAGAATCCTTGATGATATAAATCATATCTAACTTCATCAGGTGTTATGTGTGATTGATTTTTGTGTTTCAAACATGGACACCGAAACCTGCCCTCATAATAAGTCAGAAGTTGAGTAGAGCTACCATAAAGGCTTCAACACAATTCAAAAAATCTTTAGTGATTCCTTTTCTATAAGGAGAAAGTCTATTGTACATTGACAACTTTTTACACAAATATCCGTAGATTACTTAAAACATCACACAATCAACAGATCATAAAGTACAATAAACAAGGATCAATTAAACCTTAATATGTGCATGACTATGCTTGAGGTGTTACCTTTCATTCCTCCTTGTAGAGAAATGGTGGGATATTATTACTAATTTTGGAAATTCGTATTCATATGTATAGGTTAAACGAGTCGTGCTTGTGTCGAGAGATGAAAAAAAATTAAGACCAGTGGCTCAGATTAAAAGTACAACATTAATGCCCTCACAGGAATTGTAAACGCATATTCAATCTAGGCAAGGTAATAAATGGAGTTGTACGTGTGTGGCAAGTAGCTTAAGCACATGTGTGTCATGTGGCTCTAAGTGGGCATGGACAGTGATTGATAGAAGTTCTTCTTCCTGTCTCAAGCAATTTTAAAGGATTGTTCAATTACCTAAGATTTTCTTGGTGAGTGCATACAAGCTTGGCGAAAGAGCACAATGATTACAAGCGAACCCTATGGAGGAGCTAAAATGAATACTGACAAGCTTGATCACCATAAGAGATTTTCAAGTCCTAAGATGCAAGTTATGTGATTGTGATTGCGATTGACGTAACTTGTAAACAAGACCAATTTTTTGTTTGGACTTTTCTAGATAGCTTAGGTACTCTATGCAATTCTTATGTATTTATATATTTTTCTAAACCAACTAAGAAGACCACGACTATATTGGGGCATTTATATACATACTACATAATTCTTTTATATTTACATATTGAACATTTAAACATTCATATTTACATGAATATTACTCAAATCTTAACATTAATAAAAAATATCAACATAACTATAATTTTAAAAGTAAAATACACCTTTTAATGCATGGGTTTCTAACACCAAAATGTTATAAATGTAATTATCAAACTTTGGATGTTAGATATATAAATAAATAAGTATTGCGTGCTACAAATGTAAATATTTCCATTAAAATTTAGGGGCATTTTCATATATAGCACCCTAAACAATGTTATTTACCTAGGAGTGAAACCCTAATCATGTATCAATCATAGGAATAATGAAAAAAATGTAAAACCTAATCAATATCTCAAATGTCAATAAAACATATAATCTAAAAATGTGAAAAAAACTAATGGTTCAAATTTGATAAAAACTTAAGAGTAAGGATTGAATTGAGATTATCTTTGATTTGAATGGAAGAAATTGAAAAACACCGTAATATACCGAAAATGCTGGCAGGTGAGGATTCGATCGTCCGAAGCTCGAACAGATGCAAATATAAGAAAATAAGGAATTTTTCGGCACCGATTCAATATGATAAAAGCATTTCCCATAACATACCAGCAAATCAATGACATCAAATATTAATAATTAATAAATGATAATTTTCTTCATCGGTTAATATGGAAAGGTTGTCAATTTTTAACCTAGGAATTTTATGAGTCGGCATGAACCCACTGCATTGTCCACCGTTGACTTCTAAAAAACGGTCGAAAAAGTTTTTAACAACAAAGCTGCTGTTTATTAAGTCAGAAAGCCATCGGAATTGGTTTTAATAATTTATCATCACTAAGCCATCAAATATTTATTCCAAATTTCAGACAACAATACACTCATCCGTTTTCTGCCGGTTTTAGCTACTTTTTCCTGTAGTGTGTCTAACGCGGGCTAGAATTTATTGTTTTTCTTGTCAAGTCTGTATGTTTTCTCACTTTGAAATTTGATATTTTCCTTACTAAGTTAACCAATTTAGTTACTTTATTGCTGAACAAATTTGATATTATTAAGTTTATGGGACAAAATTTACAGTGTATTATATGATATTAAAGAATTTAGTAAAAATTTAAGGGTGATTTGCACTTCTCCCAACCACCCTCTGGTTCTACCACTGTCTGTTAGCAGAAATTAAGGCTATTAGTTAATGTAGTTCTCTGAATCATGTTGAATTATGCTATAGACCGTGAAAGAAAGTATGAGATGCATAGTCTCTAAATGGGATAATTCATGTAAATCTCCAAGTTCGATCAATTACCTCATTTGTCTCCAATAAATGTTTTACGATTTCAATGAGTTTCAATTTGCCTACTACATTAGAGAATGTGGAAGAAATATAGCTTCTCAGTTCTTATCAGATAAGTTTCTTGATTATCTTTCTAGCATGTTTAGATTTTTATTGTGTCCACAATAATTTTTTATCCCCATTTATCATTTGATGGCCAAGGATTTGTTTATAAATATAAGATTTAATATAAAATAATTTCATTATTTTCTTTGGGAGGCATTGTCTGAAGTTGTTATATGGAATTTAAAGCTATGATGTAGATGAAAATGAAGTTGAAGAACTATGAGTTGATTCAAGATGAAAGTTGTTTTTTTTTTCTTTTTAACTAGACCTTTTTTTACTC
This sequence comes from Papilionanthe hookeriana x Papilionanthe teres, assembly GCA_022702705.1. Lineage (NCBI taxonomy): Eukaryota > Viridiplantae > Streptophyta > Magnoliopsida > Asparagales > Orchidaceae > Papilionanthe > Papilionanthe hookeriana x Papilionanthe teres. Next base: position 46,729,303 of record CM040438.1, read on the forward strand.
TATGATGCATCTTTAGGCTATGATTCATAAATGTTTCATTGATTATAACACTAGATTTATAGGGACAATCTTAAATGTACATGTTAGGTTTAATTAGATGATGAAACACATTAGGTTTTTTCTCTTTTTTGTGAGTTATATTTTGGATGTCGATTGGGACTTCCATCACTCCTATGTACACTTTCTTATAATATTAATAAAATTTTAATTTTCCCTAAAAAAATGTGAAATGCATAGTTGTGCATACAATGTGAAAGAATAAATATATTAATGTAGTTTATTTCTTATGTTATTGATATTAAAATCTCAATATCAGTTATCATAATGCCTTAAACTTGCATATATTTATTTAAACTAAATATTTTCATAGTAATCGACAATATTAATTGAATAATTTCTATTGAGTGATAAATATAAGATATGTTATACAAAGAAGTTGTTATAACAAAACAAAATATGCATAAATAGTATGTGTGAGCATGATTATTTTAAGGCTTCTCAAAATAGTATGTCAAGCAAAATCCAGTATAAATTAAATATTATGTATTTGGTACCTAGATGAACTTTTTGATGCAAATAAAGGAAAAAATATAATAAAAAACTTTAACAAAAATAATATAAATAAGGCCTGTGAATTTCTTAGATCATAACTAACCAAGAAAAAGGGATAATTGTTAATCTCTATATCTACTCTACATGGAAATGTGGTCGAATGTGCTAATGGTGATAAAGAATGAAAGCGCATTGCATATATTGAAATCATTCGACTGTCACTAATTCCGTAAAATGCATGCTAATGCCTCTAAAACATTAACATCACTTAAGAAAGGTGTCCATATTTTCCTTCATGTTGCATGATGATAACAATAAAAAATTCATTTGAATTCTCAACCTATCACTCATTTGTATAAGCGGTCTTTGTTAACACGTTGGAGAATAAAAATTCTTAAAGCCTTTCAGTCGATTTAATAGATCACAACAAGAGCAACAAACTCTACATAAATTAGAATTGGGATATTTTAACTGCAATTGAAGCTACCCAGACGACGCCATTTCATAAAACCCATTCTGTCAATGCGTTGGGAGCATCAAAATCTTACACAAGTGACTTTGAAATCTTCTAGTTGACTTGACATAGCATGTCTCCGGCTTGAATTATCTTAATTACCATAGAAACGACACTAATGTCATCCTTTTGCAAAACTGATCGCACTAACTTGTCTGAAAAACTCCAAATTCTTGTTGATTCCTTAGGAGGACTCCCATATCACATGAATTCCTGCATATACACCACCTTTGACACAAAACTCTAGAAAAAACTAAAATGCACACACACACACACACACATTTCAAAGATGGACAGCAACATGTGCATGGATTAGAACCCGGGATAAAGGGAACTTAGGCCAAAGCTGCCATCAAATAGGCCACCGGTTACACGTGTATATATATATATATATATATATATATATATATATATATATATATATATAAACCATTACAAAATTAATTTTATTATTACATTAATAAAAAAAATTCTCTAAATTCCGCACCTATTCCATCTTATGGCTCACATGTTTGCTCTCCTTATCCATCAACGTAAGAATGAAATTAAAATAAAAAAAAAACTAATACTTCTCCTGCCCCAACTCGTCTTTGATTCACTCACCCATCCCCAAAGTGCAAACCCCATCAATTTTACTATTCCTCATTTTCTTTCTGTGTGGCAATCGACAACCACTTCACCCACATAGCACATGTATATTCCTAAGCATATCTATATAATATAACTCTTTGAAAATAAAATAAAATAAAGAGATGTGAAAATGTCCATTGAAAGTTTGTTTGAGGCTTGGTCGCTTAATGTAAAGTTAATAGATGAATCACATGGAGATAATACATCTTGTCAAGCTCTAAAATGATCACCAACAATAGCACCTGATACCTTTCCACGATGATATTATGGCCAACTAAGCATTGGATAGCATGAGTGTTATAATCTCTACATCCTAAAAAGTAATATTCATCTTCCTATTGACTTGACAAATATAGTAAGTAGATTGAATTTTAGCTTATTAATGAACTATGGACACTTGACAGACTATTATCTTGTTATTATGATGTAGTAGATTCCTGTAAGTATGACAACCAAAATTAAATTGCAAAATAAATGTAAAATTACAAAAATAATTAATATTAATATTAATATATAATTCAAGTTAGTTTTTTGCTTAGCAAGTTTAGGTATGATGCCCCATTCGAGCCATGTGGATGAGTTATGTTGGAATGAACCTTTTTGAGTAATGGACCATATCCTAATATGCATTAGCATCATATTTATGAGCCCTCAACTGCTCAACTATATTTCTGTGCAATGTAATTCCTTTTTAAAATAATTAAAAAAATGAAATATTTACTATGGATATTATTAAAAAATTTAAAGCTATAATGCCTCATGTATTCTAGATTTAGTGGATATGTTGCCCTTCACAGACACTTAACTAAAAAAATTCACTTTCCTTGACATTATGCAAGTGCTCATCAATTTATAGTGTTATGAAAATGATTATTTCATGGCATCTTTGTCTTTCTTATATGATAAAGTGCAAGTAATTCAATAATGCCTCATGTTGTGAAACGAAAAATAGAAGTGTAATTTGGAACATCATAAAAGGCTCATTTACACGTTTGTTTTCTTATATGAAGAAAGGAGAGACAAAACTTGAAGGGTATCACTGCATGTTGCAGCTAAAGTAGCAATCAATGATAAAGATAGCAAATTAATATTAGTGGAGCAATTTAGATTCATTTACATTTTATATCATTATTAAAAGTTTTATGGAGTAATCTACATTGTGTGTAAAATATGTGATACTCTTATAGAATAATATAGATTATCTTTGGATAATATCATATTTAAACATCACCGGGTTGTAAAAATATTTGTCTTTGGTGCAAATAGAACTTGTTTGATTATTCTACTCATGCATCTTTATAATATTTACAATAATATTATAATATGTAAAATAATTAAAGTTTATATTGATAAATCATAAACACATCTAAAGATTCCATTAAAACATTAATCAAATTATAGTTATTCAATCATATCTAAAACCACCGTGAAAGTACAAAATATATATTTGAACTTCTCATTTAAAGAACCAGTCATGCACTTCATTCTTCTGGTTAAACTCATCTATTATGCCCTTTGAACATATTAATATAATATTTGTTATTAGTCAAATACATTTCCTTCGAATGGTTTACATCTTTTACACCTATAATGTATGTATCTTAATATTCTCCCAAAGTCATCCTAAAAATTTATAATTTATAGCTCATGAAAAAACTTCTCTTTAGTCTCTTATTAAACACGGTTGCTTGTCTAATATGATGCTTATATTACTTTATATACTCAATTGCATCATATAAAGAGCATAAGAACTAATGCTAATATTTATTTGACATACAATTTATAATGTCAATGAAAAGTAGAAATGGCATTTTATTTGTATTAATACTTACAATAATTAACAATGTACATATATACTTTCCAATAAAAATATATCATCTAAGCTTCTGATACCATCATCCAAGACACTTTTTACATTTAACTTAGATTATTTAGGTTTATGTTAATATATTGTTGAATGTTTGAAATTATGAAAGGAAAATAGAAAAATTAAGCTGTAATGTCACTTAACCTTTACAATCTATTGGATGGCTACAACTATTGTTCGCCATCAAGGATTAAATATTTTCACACCCCTTCAAGATGTTGACACTTTACTACATTCAAATGCAGTTTGACATGAATTTGACAGGTAACTTATCAGAACAAACTTGACATTATTAATGGTTGAAAATACATTAATAACACTATTCATGAAGTATGATAAACCAAATAGTGTTATAGAAGTTTAACCATTTTCACTACAAACTTACCGAATGGTCCATCAACACTTGGATTAGAATTCTACTACTAAGTTGTACTACATGCAAATATTCATTATTTAAATTCATTTTATAAGATAATTTTATCTTAAAAATATATTATCAAGTAGTACGTCATTGTCGCATAGTGATTACGATTCTCTCACTCATATAACTCAACTATGATCTTAATTAATGGGATGAGTTAGAGCTCTAAAAATGGAGTATCAAATATAAGAATAAAATATGTTAATAATTATCATAAAATTTACTAAATAACGAACTATTAATACATTACGTCGTAAATTATTATAGCCATCATTTTAAGATGTTGTGGAGACCAATTCGACGCAAGCAAGTACAGTTAAAAAATGTGTTGGCATAACAAGGATGATAAGACATTCACCTATACTAACATTAAGTTCAATCAATTCAGCATATATGATTAAAAAAAAATGTTTATTACACTTTGACAAATAACATTACATGCATCGTCATATCGGAGCTGCTCTCCGCCTTTTAGGGAGAAATATTTTCTTTCAGAGAGTAGAGAGTACGCACGCAGCTCTGTGCGTATAATAAACTTTCAATAACCTCCATTTTAAAATTATTGGGAGGTTATTGATATGTTATTGAACATTAATTCTATTAACCCAATAACCTCAATAACCCTAATAGCCCTCGCGGGTTTCATTTCGGTGTTATTCATAAATTATTATGAGGATATTACGGGGTTATTAAGAGTACGCACGCAGAACTGTGAGCGTACGCCGTATGAAATTTTTTCTCTTTTAGGGGACTAGATGAAAACAGTGAGTAAAATTAATAATTGATAGTTTATAAGAAAAATCTAAAGAATATACCTCAAAATATAACGATTAACAAGTGAGAATTTATCAAATCAAACCAAATCAATCACTTGCGTATTAACAACACAGATCCCATAAAAAAAAAATCAAAATCGAAATCAAAAGCTAAACCCAAAGAATATAGATTTTGTTGCACACTGAACAGAAGAACATATTAAATAAATTTATCACAACAATTATGAATCCAACATGTAGAATAATTGCTACAAATTAGTTCAAATAATCAACCAACCAAACTCAACTCTCAATAAGAAAAAAAAATCCTAGGCAAAGCAAGTGCAGTAACTGAGAAGCAGAAAAACCACAAACAATCTATATATAAGGTATCAAATTCTAGACTAGGATCAACAGACAAAACTAAAATATGACATATAACAAACAAAATTTGAAGCCAGGATGGAAAAGGCAACAGGGATGCTCCATCGCTTGCAATAAGTTAATGTTTAACCGGATTAATTATCAAGTGAGCCCGCCTCAGTTTGCTCCTCTTTCCTGTAACAAAAACTACAGGATATCAGCAACAAATAACGTAATATTAGAAGCAGCACAAATAAGATCAAATAAGGGGTAATAGAAGGTATAAATAAGTCACAACTTGCACTCAACCCACCACCTATAACATGCCAATTAAGTCACATAAAGTTGAACAACGCATCTCCTAACCCAAGGCAAAGCATGAGCAGAAATGCTCTTGTCAAGCCTTCAACAACTTTAGGCTTAAAATACTTTCAGAATCCAAATGCATACTTTTCTCATCTTGGTCAGCACAACCACAACAACAAGCCTTTATTCCTCCAAGTGGCCGGCTACATGAAACTTTTTTTTTTTTTCATTGTGTCCTACATAATTTCATTTAATTCTAATAAATTAAGATCATTTTTTATACAACATGCCCAAGTCCTTTTAGATCTACGTCTAATTTTTTTAACATAAGACAAATCTAAAATATCTATTATCCTAACAGGCTCATCAGATGGTAGACATTTAATGTGACCAAACCATCTTGGTGACTCTCTCTAATCTTGTTTGCCAGTAAAGTAACTGCAACCCTTTCATGGATTTATTTGTTTCGCATAGTCTCTTAAGTGAAAGTCACTCATCCACCAGAGAATTCTCATCTCAGAAACACTTAATTTTATGCTTCTCTTTTACAGGTTAATATTCTTCACCATCACCACCATCTTATAAAATTTTTCTTTTAGTCAATACAGTACTTTTCTATCACACAATAAACCCGATACATTCCTCCACTTCAACCATGCAACTTGAATTCTACCAATAAATGTCTTAATTTTTCGACAAAATTTTTATGTTGGTTGTCGACTATCTAATGCAACCCTCTACTTTTCGCATTCGGAGCTTGAGACCTAGCAATGAATACACTTGTATATATTTCGGTTAATTTAATATAAACATACAGATGCATACACACATCAACTTAAATCTAATTACATACATAATATGAATCCATCGTCTGTTCAATTTAAGTTTGATCTGAGCCAGGCTTGGCTAGTTGATTTTAATTCTAACCAAAAATAGATATAAATTCGAAATGTTATTTATAAGAAGCCAAACTCACAATCCTAATGCTCCATGTGATATTATGATTGAAGCTCAAAAATACAACTTAGGAACCACCAACAGCATAAAGTTTTTGCAACTTAATCTGCAGAAAAAGATTCCTGGTAGTACCTGCTAGTGTTTCTGGATAGCAACAGATGTTTATTTGTAATTTGGAGAGAAGTTTGGGTGTAATAGCTCTAAACCCATCAAGCAAAACTGCATATTAGCAGAGGTCATCAAACATTGCAAAAGACGAGATTAAGGATTCGTGCCAGGCCTTAAAACAAACTAAATTAGGAAAAACGTGCTACACGTTCCCAAGCATCAGGTCAATTCTCCATTCAAACCATGAGAATAATTCAGTCATGATACTGGATATAATTGAAAAATTCAACCTATTAAAGAGCGCACCATAATCATGTATGTTATGCAATTTTGTTAGGATCAAGAAACAATAGATACGTGCTATGAAAAAGGAAAAAAAATAAATTTCCCCCAGGTAAGAATGAACTTATATGCAAAATATGATCTAAATAACTGAACTTGAAATGCCAGATATGTTACTCAACTGGACATGGTACATCTGTCCGTAATTAGCCTTAGTATAAAGTAGTAGCATTAACCTAGATAATATAAACTTGGATATAGCTCGATTTGAGTTCATTTGGAGAAATACTTGGCAACAAGGCTTAAAACTAAGAAGATATTTAAATTGGCCAAAACTAAATACGTTAGAGGCCGAACAATTGCTGGCCCAGATTTTACCTAAAATTACATTGATTTTCATCGTATGGATTATGTTATTTTCTGTGAATCAGTTATTTTCTATGAATATCTACACTTTGAAAGTTGATCAAATCCTGATTGCTGAAGATAAACTCAGTACAAAAAGTAATTTGATTTTATGCAAAGAAGATTTATTATGGAGCTAATTTTTATGCCAAGGGAACGTATCAAAAAGTAAAAGATATAGGGGATAGAATATTTAGAAATTTACACTCATACCACGCAATTCTTATGTATTTACAGATCTAGCACCTAAACATTCATATTTATACTTATAACACTTGGGTGTCATAAACCTGTGCTATGAAAAGGTGACTTTCACTTTTACAAAGATGTTGATGGTGATATTTTTAATGTGATGTAAAAGATTTAAGTGGTTTGCATGTAAATATGATTGTTTAGGTGTTACATGTGTAAATACATAAGAATTATGTGGTATGTATGTAAATGGGAATCTAGAATATCTCATATAATTTTTCATAGGATCATAAAAAGGCATATAAAATTTTGAAAGATTTACATAAATACCACTCAATTCCTGTATTTACAGATCTAAACTTCAATTTTTATTGCTAGTCACCTTACCTATGCATGATAAGGTACATTTCACTTTTTAAAAGTTAAAATGGTAATATTTCAATAAGGAAGATTTGGGTGATATAAAAGTAAAATAAGACAAATCAGAAGATTATAATGCGCCAAACATGAGTCAGGTGTTAGATATGTAAATATATAGGAATTGGAATGCCCAAAAAAATTTCATAAAAATTAATTTCGTGAGCATTATGGCAGAAAAAGGGTATGTAAAGCAACTGGAATAGTAATCAAGAAGATTGATTTTAATAAAAGCAGCTAGAGACCAGCTCATCCAATTCCATAACCATTCGAGCAACTAGAATAAAAAATAAGTTGAAAGATCTTATTAAAGTCAGTTAGAGATCAAGACCATCCCATTCAATTCCATTATAAATCACCTGTGGCTTGCAGAACAGTCACTGTAAAGATTACTACTCCATAGTTTGGAGAGTGCAATATGAAATTTCCTAACTTACACAACAAATACTCAACAACAACAAAACTTTATCCCACTAAGTGGGGTCGGCTACATGAATCCTTTTTCTCCATTGCATCCTATTGAGTGTCATAATTTCATTTAATTCTAATAAATTAAGATCATTTTTTATACAATATGCCCAACTCTTTCTCGGTCTAACTTTGACTTTTTTAACACAAGTCGAAACTAAAACATCTACTCTCCTAATCAGATCATCAGATGGTCGATGTTTATTGTGACCAAACCATCTAAGTCAACTCTCTAATTTTGTCTGCTACTAGAGCTACACCAACCCTATCACGGATATATTAATTTCACATTTTATCTCTAAGTGTAAAGCCGCTCATCCACCTAAGCATTCTCATCTCGACAACACTTAACTTAGTTTTATGCTTCTCTTTTAAAGGCCAACATTCAGCGCCATGGAGCATTGGACGACTCACCACCATCTTATAAAATTTTCCTTTCAGTCTAAGCGACACTTTTCTATCATACAATAGGCCCGAAACATTCCTCCACTTCAACCAAACAACTTGAATTCTACTAATAACATCCTCATCTATATCACCATCACCTTGAATAATAGACCCGAGATATCTAAAGTGTTCACACATTTAATAATTTGATCACCCACATTTACAACTCTGTCACCAGAGCTACTACTAAAATTACATTCCATGTACTCAGTTATAGTTCTACTCAAACGAAGCCTTTAGACTCTAATGTAAACCTCCATAATTCAAGTTTTTCCAGAGAATTCTCCCTAGTCTTATCCACAAGTAGGATATCATCAGCGAAAAGCATACACCAAGGTAGATCTTCCTGTAAATGTCCAGTAAGAGCATCCATAACTAAAGCAAAAAGATACGGGACTGATCCCTGATGTAATCCAACTGTTATAGGAAAATATATGATCAATCCTCCTTCTGTTCAAACACCAATTCTAGTATACATATCTTTAATGACTTGAATATAAGTCATATCAACACATTTCTAATTCTAAAACTCTCCAAAGGATATCTCTTGGAACCTTATCGTAAGCTTTTTTCTAAATCAATAAAAATCATATGTAGATCCTCCTTATTCTCTCTGAACTTCTCCATCAAACCTCTCAATAAATGTATAGCTTCCATGATAGACCTGCCCGGCATAAATCCAAATTGATTATGGGAAGTCTTTGTAATGAAATTTATCATCCTTTTTTGACACTATCATCCTTCTTTATTATCAAAATTTATTCTATCAATCAGCTCTAATGAATCGTTGTTACTCATGAATTATTTCCCTCTATACAGATATCAATTTGCCTTACTCATAATCTAAGATTTAAGCATTAAGAGGATAAAAAAATTACTTGGATTGTTATGGACCATGCTAAGGATGAAACTTAAATTTGTTTCAGGTCTCGCCAACATCAGAATCCCATATGATATTTCCAAACAAATCAAATTTGTCAAATAATTCCCTAAGCATCGGCTTTTGACCTTTCCAATCCTCATCGCCAACCTTTGCTATAACCCACTTTGTAGCTATGCTGAAGACAACAACCTGCTTCAAAAATGTTATAGATAGGAATCCTCCCAATTAGTACCACTCAATTCTTGTATTGGAGCCACTAGTCATCAAGCGTAAACAACAGGCTTTTAGCTACCAGCCTGCAGTGCCCATTGTCAACATGTATACATAGCGTTCCCACCATATTAGTGTCTTCTTGAGAAGTTGTGATCCTTCGCTATAGCATAAGTTATCTCCCTTCCTTGCCTATAGTTCACATCTATGCAGCAACCTACAATAGCCATGAATCATACTTTTCTCCATGGTTACTTGATACCATGCAGCACTTGTCTTCTCACCAAGAACAAAGAATCTTTCGTCTCCATCTCATCTACTTGATGAAATAGTAGTTGAGCACCACCATTGATCAGCTCTATTGAATCATTGTTGCTCATGAATTATTGCCCTCTAGAGAGAGATCAATTTGCCTTACTCAAAATCCAAGATTTAAACATTAAGAGGATAAAAAATTTACTTAGATTGTTATAGACCATGCTGCAAGCGAAATTTAAGTTTGTTCCAGATGGGTCTCCCACACATCAAAATCCCATATGATATTTCCAAACCAATCAAACTAAAAATAAATGGGTTGTCTTCAACCTTTTTTAATCCATTAAATTTAATCCTAGAAAAAAAAATCATAATAAACTTTTAGATCTAATACATGCTAAGAAACGTGCAAATCAAAAGCAGCTAAATTCAGAGAAAGGTGGACTGACATATGAGCAAATCATATCAATACAAGTAAACTCGTTCATGTTTGATTTATCTCAATAAGCAAAGTTAAGCCTAGGTAATAATAAACTAATTCATGGACAGAGCTACAAATATTGCCAATTTTGTTTGAAAACTTTCAAATTAAGTTGTTCATTTCTATTTGATCTCAAATAATAAGATTCATCTCATCTCTAGCTATACTAGTGCAACATCATGCCCCATAGAACCCAAGAGACTATTGTGATAAAGGGTCCAACCAAAATTACAATCCAAGAAGATGTTGTAAGATCCAACTCAAACTCCAATCAAACAAAACTATAGTCAACCCAAATCACATAAATGAAGAAAAAATCATGAAACAAGGAGAAAGAATAAATTTTTATCCTCAATCATATCAAGTTCAATAGATTAAGTTGAACCAAGGAAGTCAAGGTCTAGGTCATCTTAAATCAATGTGATTGACCAAAACCAATTTATTTAATATTGGTTATATCTAATGAATAAGGTCAACTCCATATTAAGCTTGCATAAAATAACTTGCTAAGCCATCCATATTACCATTTAATCTATGACAAAAAAATGGATCAAATACACATGAATCAAAATATGGCCTTGAATAACTATTATTATAACAACATCTTGTTTCAAGAAGACATTGTTGCAAATTAATATTTGAAGTTTATTCAATCGATATGCGATCTAAAGCCACTCTTCTTTCAAAACGGCATTCAAGAGAATTAGATGGGTTAATTTAACGCATTCATTTGCTTTCCAATTTTTCTAAGAAGGCATTTAAATAAACAAAATAGGTTTTATTTAAGTCTGTCATTTCTAAGACAATCAAAAGATGGAAGTTATTCAAATCAACAACCATGCAATTATTACAAATCATTTCTTTCCAAGAACAAATTCAAAGGATCAGTATTTCTTTGTTTAATGATTTTTCCATTAGACCGACACCATGGGTGAAACTAAAACGGTAAGAGGCTTAGTAATTAAAGCATCGTAAATGCTTTGGAAAGGAAAGATAACATGGTAATGGAGGCCCATAATGGAATTAATGGCCGCATGCTTTTCAAAATATGTATAGATCTTTAATGCTTTGTATATCGTCAAAGAAGGATGCCATGGCATAGTAGCAAGGACTCAAAGAAATGATCAGAGTAGCTAGCATCAGTGATGAGAGAAAGGAACTATCTCCCTCTTTAAGTATTCTTCAATTATCCTCCCTTCATAGGTATTGAGAATGAAATCAAAAGAGAGATCATAAAAAAATCACAAGTCATAAAAAAATTATGTGCTTGGGAGATCAATCCTCCAAAATATTACAAAGATTAGAAATGATAGGAATGGAGTTCTTTAAAAATAAGAAGGTTGTTGTGGATGATAGATAATAAAAAAAATGCATTTACCTCTAAATATCCTGACAAAACATATCCCCAAATATTTCATGATTAAAATAATAATGAAACCTATTTTTGGATAAAGAGCTCCTTCCCCAAAACCCTAGCCTTCCAAATAATGGAAGTTGCCCCCTCAACTCCTTGGCAACTCTGAATGGAGTTGTGGTCCATGTCAATAGAGACATAACCTTCAACAAAGAAAATTTATTCAACAGAGATCAAATTTAGCATACCTTAAGCCATATGTTATTGATTCTCATGAGTGGACACCTCTCCCATTCTCTTTGTTTATGCTACAATTGGAATCCTATTGCTACACTATGCTTTTCAATTCTCAAACCATCATTCCCAACTTTCTCCAATCTTTTTTTCCTCCTTTGTTTAATCCTAGACCCACTTTTTTCACCATTTCTTTGATCTATCAAATTCTGCATGAAATTAGCCTCTTTTCACAGCTCCTTTTAATTGATAAGCATTCACACGCTTCACAACTCATCCAAATTTAGATGATCCCATCCTTTCTCTCTCCAAGTTTTCAGCCAGTACACAATAGTCAACATAATTTAATAAAATTTATCAAATTATAAACTTAGCAAAAAAAAAAGTTTAAAAAAAAAAAGTTTTAAGTCAAATCACAACAATAAATAATCATATCACTAAATGAGGTCTCCGCAACAACAGCAAAAACAACAAGAAGCATCATCTATCCCACTAATTGGGGTCAACTACATTAATCCTTTTTCTCCATTGTGTCCTATTGAGTGTCATAGTTTCATTTAGTTCTAATAGATTAAGATAATTTTTTATACAATATGCACAGGTCTTTTTAGGTCTGCCACTGCCTTTCTTAATATAAGTCGAATCTAAAACATCTAGTCTCCTAACCGGATCATCAGATGATCGACGTTTAATGTGACCAAACCATCTAAAACGACTCTCTCTAATCTTGTCCTCTACTAGAGATACGCCAACCCTATCAAGGATATATTCATTTCAAATTTTGTCTCTAAGCGTCAAGCCAATCATCCATCTAAGCATTCTCATCTCAACAACACTTAACTTTGTTTTATGCTTCACTTTTTAAAGCCAACATTCTGCGCCATAAAGCATTGCCGGTCTCACCACCATCTTATAAAATTTTCCTTTCAGTCTAAGAGATACTTTTCTATCACACCATAGGCCCGAAGCATTCCTGCACTTCAACCACCCAACTTGAATTCTACTAATAGCATCCCCATGAATATCACCATCACTTTAACCAATAGAGCAGACATATCTAAATACACCTTTTAATGATTTGATCACCCATAGTTACAGCTCTATCACTGGCGCTACTCCTACTAAAATTACATTCCTTATATTCAGTTTTAGTTCTACACAAACGAAGACCTTGAAACTCCAATGTAGATTTCTATAATTCAATTTTTTTTCCTCAACTCTTTCTCTAATCTTATCCACAAGAAGGATATCGTCAACAAAAAGCATACACCAGGGTATGTCATCCTATAAATGTCCAGTAAGAACATCCACAACTAAAGCAAAAAAATATGAGCTTAAAGTCGATCCCAGATGTATCCAACTGAAATAGGAAAATACTTGGTCAATCCTCTTTCTGCTCTAACTCAAATAAAAACTCTAATATACATATTTTAATGACTTGAATATAAGTCATATCAACACCTTTCTTCGATAGAATTCTCCAAAGAACTTCTTTTGAAACCTTATCGTAAGTATTTCTAAATCAATAAAAATCATATGTAGATCCTCCTTATTCTCTTTGTACTTCTCTATCAAACCTCTCAATAAATGTATAGCTTCCATAGTATACCTACCCGACATAAATCCAAACTAATTACGAGAAATCTTTTTATCATGTCTTAACCTATGCTCAATTACCCTCTCCCATAATTTTAAAGAATGACACATCAATTTAATTTCTCTTTAATTTGCACACTCTTGTTCATCCCCTTTATTGTTAAAAATGGGGACCAAAATACTGAATGAGTTCTCCACGTCAAAAAAAAAATAATATAACAATTTGATTAATTTTTCATAGTGCACAAAAATAAGATCATACAAACTCATTAACAAGTTTATCTAGCTCGCTCAAAGTCATTAAACAAAACTATAATGGCATAAGACACAACAATCAATTGTTGGTATAACTAAATTCGAGTTAGATTATATTTTTTACAAGGATAGGGTTCTTTCCTCCTGAACATCTTGCACCCTCCATCAAAACATTTGAATTAGACCAAAAAGTCATTAAGACTATAAAATTAGCTAAAAGTCAACTTTTGGCTACTTTAAATATAAATCATTCAAATATTTGAATCAAAGATGTAAGAGGGATGAGGAGAATGGACTTGTCCTTCTAAAAGGATAATAGTCTAACTTGCTAAATTTTATAATTATTAGTAACTTAATGCAACATTTTTTCAATCGCAGCAAGCTTTTAAACCTTCACACCTTCTTGATACATAACATATGAAAACTAATAGCAACAATCTAGATAAAGTCTAGATTTTCTTCCCCTTCTTTTTATTTTGTAAAAGACTATTTGACTTCAGAAAAGTTAATTTAAGTCAATAAATTAGTTTATTTAAGTGTCCAGCCTGACAAATAAATATTTCAAATATATATCTTATTTTCAAAATGCATTGAATTATACAGAGATGCATATGTAAGCGAGCCAGCAAGCGAAAGCGGGAGAGAGAGAGAGAGAGAGAGAGAGAGAGAGAGAGAGAGAGAGAGAGAGAGAAGGTTGGATAAGGAGTGTTTGAGGCCTTAACTTTAGCTAAATTGTTTAGTCGTACAGCCTACAAAATGAAGATGCCTTCAAATTGGTCAATAGAGAAAGTGAAGCTTGCTACTTCATTTTTCACACCTCATATTGCATCATCCACAAACAAGATTTATGGAATTTATCCACAAGGTATAAATAGCGAGCCAGCTAATCTTGTCTTAACTTTGACGTCATTAATATTACTTATGGAAGTATAAGCCCTACTATTAACACCCCACTTCCGCCTTACAATAGAAAGCTTAAGACCTGCATATCCCCTCCCTCTTTTTCTTTGACCTGATTCCTCCCCCACCTAACTTTTGTACCTCTTTCCTCCCAAAAAAAAAACTCATGATGGTCTTTCATTCCAGAAATTACGGCCGCAATTTTATAAAGTCACCACCACAGAAGAAACCCTATAGTATGATTAAGTACACGAAACCATATCTCAATATCTATGCATGTGGATCAAAAAAGGATTATCTTTACCCTAACTAATCTCAACCAAGCACAAATTTAAGCTCAATCAACTCAATCACATAAAATAAAAATTGAACTTGCCTAAAAAATAAACTATTGAGGACACATGCATTTGGTTAGAGTTAACCATATTTACTCGTGCACAGCTTGAAAATAACTAATGAATTTTGTACTACTTCATAATCAAAAGTTAAAAAGATGATAAATTGATTATATGATCAAACAAAAGTGAAAATGTTATTATAAATCAAAACATAGAAAATAAACGACGATATATGAATGTTATATATTTCAATATTAAGAAATCTCCTCAAGTAACAAAATCATTAATATGTGTGATACTTAGTATGTTGTACCCAACCTATTGAAGATTCATGAAAGGCATAACAGTTGAAAAATTGCATGAATCCGTGTGCAAAGATATATACCAGTTGATGAGATCAAGTACAGATGACAAAAGTTCTAACCCTAGTTGCATCCCAAGGCAAAGCTTCATGTTTATATTCATGATTTGATTATATGAAAGATGAGTTTATTCTAAAGCATAATTATGAGAAATTAATGAAGCAAATTCATAATTTATACGTTTCTTCCATAATGGGTTAGAAAAATAAACAAGTTTTAACAAGTTGGTAGCCTTCAATAATTAGTTCCCAAGTTATTGGAAAGAATAGAATATAAAACTAGGTGGATGTCTCGAAAACTAGTTTGAATTAAGGTTACAAGAATTCGACCTAGGCAATGGCCCACATTACAGCTTCATAACATGACCCCAAAAAAGTAGTGATAGCGAAGAGTCGAGCCAAATTGTTACCACTAAAAAAACCCATTCATAAAGTTTCAAGCAAAATGTATAAGTGCAACAACCAAAGTCACCACCACAAATAGCATTATGGAGTCCCAAAATTGGATATACTCGTTTCAAATACAAATAATATATAGATCACACGACAACTTTCCAGCAAAAAAGTCTACATCAAAATCTGAAAGCCTGGCTAATAACTATGTTCAAATGTTTCAATCAAACTAATAAAATGCGTAAAAAATTCAAATATTTTTGGAAATTTTTTATAAAAAGTTCAAATATAGAGAACATTTATCGAGCTCAATTAAAAAATAAATTGATAATATAAGCAAACAAGAGTCCTTACATACCTCCAAGAGATCAAATTGTCATCACTTTAATTCAATTGATCTAACCTTGTTAACAAAGCTCATACCAAAGCTCAAACCAATCTACTATAGTACAAAATTATTTAAAAGATCAAATTGGAGTCCAAATGGGCTTGAATAAGTTTGATAAATCCTAAAATGGCATGAATTAGTTCTACTAATGACCTAGAACACCTTTTGAATTGAATTAATACTATGAACCTTTTTTCTTCATCCTAAAAAAAACTATAATTTTCACAGCACAGATGAAAGAAGAGAAAAAAAGAAGACAGGAAAAGAAGTTAAAGTTGTATTTCCCTCAAAATTGCATGGAGAATAAGGATAGGGGAGAAAGGACAACTCCATTAGGATGTAGGCATCACCGTTACTAACGACAATAAACTCATCTAGTCCTCTTGTTCTACAAAATTCTTCATCAGTGTTGCAACCTCAATTGTTGTCTTTGATCCTATGGATTTGCTACATATTAAAGTTTATTTGTCATAAAAAAGTTTGGTCTTCACCACCGCCTCCAAGAAAAGGCTTCGTAGAAATCTCTGACCACAAACTCCATATTTATCTCAAGTCCAACCTTAACACTCGTCCATCCTACAACAAGATTTCCTTGAAGCTTGCTTTGGAGTCCAATCCCATAAGAAATTTGACCCCCAACACTTATAGGAATTCAATCCTAGAAGGAAGGGGTGTTCATTGATCATAAGAGTTTAGGAGGTTTAGCAGATGACATATACTACCAGTTGATGTCACTGCTCTCATGAAAATTAAACCTCTTGAGGTTTGGTTTAGTTCGCAGACTGGTAATGTATGGTTAACATCCGGTTACGATGATCCTATTGAACCAAAAAGAGCAGGCACTTATGGGTTGAGCTGGTTGACCAACAGCCTAGTGCTAATCACACAATATGTGTGGTGGACACTATGAAGCTCAAACTTGAGTAGGCGTTTTGGAGTGAAACTATCGGGAAGTGAGAAGGTGTGTTTGCAATTGGAAATCATATGTGGTAGGCTTGCTCAAGGCATTTCTGGAAACAACACCAATTTGTTTGTTACTTGAAACGGCACCAATCGCATGGCGAAGGGTCGTGGAAGACTCTCGGGTAATGGTAATGATGTCTCTTCTTTCCCCAACCAAACTAGGTAGACATATTCCATATGAGTGGCCGATCCACGAGGATGATCCATATTCATACAATGTCGCAGACCATATTGGAATGAAAGGTTAGTCGCGTAAAGCCAAAGCTTTCAGCATATGAATCCATATATGAGAATTTGATTTGTTTGGCATTAATTCAAAAGCTATTCCTCCATTGTTGTCTCTGAGTTTAAAATTATGATCATTCATTTTATTAGAATAAATATATGAAATCCCAAGGAGATGACAAATGTTAGTCTAAAGTTGGATTCAACCATGATGCTCAATCACTGAACTGAATGCCAGAGGCCCATGCCAAATGTAAAATGGCTCAATTGTGCTGCTAATATCATTCTTTTTCAAATTAATTGTGTGCAGAACCCCATTTGTATTGAGATGCTATGATTCTACAAAACAAAGTAAAGTTTTCTAAAATGCAACAACTATCAATGATAGGGAGCACAAAATGTGCAGCCACTAATAAAAATAAGACATCGATGCAACAATAGAAACTAATACCACTATTTAAGAAAATTATCAGCAGAACCAGTACTTAGACAAGCAAGAACTTGAATAACTTTCATGATGGCTAGATAGAAGACTCAATTAAAGGCCAAGTAAAGAGGGCAAACTCTAATCTAAAGTATAAATATTAAGTCCAGACAAAAAATGAAGCAAGTTAACCCAGGCATAATTTTTTTTAATAGAATTAAACAAGCTACGTTAATTAAATGCAATTAGAAGGCAGGAAACTATTTTATCAAAGCAGATATACTAGGAGCTGCACAAAATAAACAAATTAAAAACAAAGAAAGCAAAAAAATAAGCAAATAGCACAAATTGATAATGCAGAATCAGTAAATATTAGGTGGGCGCAGAAAACCAGACATTGAAGCAGGAGCATCAGATGCAACTTCCTTCCTCCAACTTCCCTGAGTGCGATCCTCAGACAAACTTCCATTACCCAAGCCACGACCCTTTCTTCCTGAAGCAAGTTCATCAGGCCCTCTTTCCCTTAACGTTATAGACTCCAGCTTATCATCAAGCTTCTTCCAATCCTGTCCCTTCTCAGCCAGCACTTCCTCTCTGGGGCGAGCAAGTCCAAATGGATTCGAACCCTTGCTATTAACCATTGAAGTATGCTTCTCCCCCTGATTAAATTCACCATGGCCATCTGTATTGCCATTGGCCAGCGGCACCGTCCGAGGCTGCAAGACAAGCCTAGGTCGACCACCAGCAGTACCATTAACTTCCTCCTTCTTCCTCCCCCAGCTATCTGAATCTGTTCTAGGAACACCATCCCTCTTTCTCCCCCACGTATCCGAATCCGCCCGAATGATTTCCTCCTTTTTCTTTCCCCAACTATCAGAATCCGCCCCTCCCATGGCAGATCTTTCCTTGCTAAACATCTCAAAACCACCCCTCCTTTCTCTCAGACCATCAGCGGGAGGAACACTGCCTCTCTTCGATACCCAACTGTCCACCTCATCCGCCCTGGATTGTGTATCAAAAAATCCGCCTCCCCTGTCCCTCCTCTCAGGAGGCCCAGTCGATCTCTTCATCGAACCCCAATCATCCACTTCATCAGCACGAGAAGGCCCAGAATCCCTATTCAAGGAATTCTTCCTCAACTCATCCCCTGAAACCCTAGACCCAGAGCCGTCCGCCCTTCGGGCCCCGCCGTTGCCATATGTAGAATAACTGAAGCCTCTGGATGAACGTTCAAGCTCCTCGGCGCTGCGTTCGCGTGGTCCAGTAGGAAGAAGGAGGAGCTCATCGGTTGTGAGGCCCTTCGAATACGAAGACGACAAAGCGTCGGCGGGACGGGATCGGGCTGCAGCGCCGTGGCTAACGGGCTTACCGCCGGCGAACTCGGCAAGAGATAGAACCTGTGGTTTCTTCTTCTTCGACGACTTGGAAGCGGCGGCACTGGCAAGGGAAGGGAAGTCAACGGAGGGTTCGGAGGCGGCGGTGGTGAGAGATGGGAAGGCGGAGGAGAGATCACCCTTCTCCATGGTTGCGTGCTCCTCTGACTCGAGGGCCCATGCACCGGGCTTCGCCCACGCTGAGGTTGCCGTCGCCATGATTCCTAGCTCTCTCGCGCTCGCTTCTTCGCTGATCGGTTAAGTGGGGAAGGAGAAGAGCGAAGGGCAGCCGTTTTATTTGACGTGTTGGATTTGGATTTTGGGAGCAATTTGCAGCACGATTGAGAGAGCCGGTCGTGTCCGGGTAATCGGATCGGATGCAAATTCTGGGGATTCGGATTCGGATCCGGTTCCAGTTGTCATCAGGATTACAAAATATAATTAATTAATTGCGTCTAGGGGTGTTAATCTAATTAATCCATCTGGTGCCACACCTACTCGTGTTTTTGCTTGATAAATTAATTAATTAAGAGGCTTCAACTCCATATCAATTTTTGTCATTATAATAAAGATTGGAAATCTAAAGCTAACAAAAGAAACGGACAATGAGAACTCTCATTGAGCATCTCATTCGCTTTATTGGGGTTTCTCCTCTCCCTCGCCTTCCTTATCTCTTCCTCCCCTTTTCTTAATCCCATTTATTGGTTTTTGTCTTCTTTCTGAGGTCGAGGGGCCTTACCCATTTGCCTTTAAGGGTACTGTAGATTTCCCTCATTTGTATGGTTCCTCTGATTCCATCAAAGGCACCCCTCCATCCCCTTTGAACTGGAAGGGTTTAATTACCTCACAAATACCAATCACCTCCATCTTGAACCTATCCTACATCCCTAATCAGACGCATAAGGTCATATTTTCGAAAGATGAGATCTAGGAATGCTCTTGATGCTGAAGCTTGCCTCTCACGGGTTAAACCCTTAGTATTATGGTTCTCTAATTCAAGGTATTCCTTATCTCACTTTCAGATGATTTTTTTCTTTCCTTAAATTGTGAATATGATATTCTTATGGTCTTAAATGATGGCCCTTGGTTCATCAATGGGAAACCCTTCATTTTCAAAAGGTGGACTGATCTATTTTAAAAATACTCATTTATGTCTTATTTATAATTCAATTCTTAAGGATATTATGCTTTAATGAAAGGTATTTTTATGTTTTTGGATGTAGGTGATAAAAAAAGAGTTCAAAAAGAAAAAAGGAGCAAAAAATGGAGCTTAAAGAGCAATGTTGTCGAAATTGTAGGCCTGGCGCCTAGGCGCCAGAATCTGGCGCCTAAGCGTCTGTTTGATACAGACGCAGACAAGATTTTTGACGACTTTGGGCAGTTATTTTGATGGTGTTAAGCGGTTATTAGAGCTTCTAGAAGACTGGAAGTTACTACTAATATATAAAACATGTGATATAATGCATCTGGATACAGGGAAACGGTTTTAATCGCAAAGAGGTGCGACCCAAAGTGAAGAGGTGCGAAGACCTGGTCACGGAGTCCGGTGCCTAGGCGCCAGATCCCGGCGCCTAGGCGCGACAGTTACCTTCTAAAAGATACATTGTATTTGGATGAATTTTGAAGAGGTGCTTAAAGCAACCCCTGGTCAAATTCAGAGCTCTATAAATAGGAGCCCATTCTATAGAGAAAATTGCCCCTTTCACCCCTTCTAGCATCCTAAAGTCCCCAAGCACTACATAACCATTCAATCATTTTAGGGAGCCACCTTCTTTATTATTTAGTGAGTTTATTTTTAGTTTATTTTGAGTGTTAAGTGTGAGATTATTAGTGTTGTTGTTGTTGAAGTCTTTCATCATTACATCGAAGTCGGTAGGAGTCGGCGGATCACTTGAAGGAACATTTCGGATAAGTATTTGTAACTTGGTTCAAAGTTTTATAAATATGTTTTGTTATGTGAATTCAATGTGTTCTGAGTAGTTAGTTTTCTTTTTCCTTTCAACTATGAAAAGATAATAAGATAATTAAATTTTGTTGGAGAATTTAACTTAAAATATTTATAAAAATTGTGATGATATTAATACCTTATCTTAGTTTACTTTTTAAACTGGTCATTTAAATTGTTAAAACCTGTTGAAGAATTTTGAGACATCCGGAGATGAGTTCTTAACTAGTAGATTTCACATGAATCCTTAGGCAGTCGGAGGCTTTATGCGAGTTATTCAAGGTGAAGTGCAAATAAATAGGAAGATATGATTTATTGGGCGCAAAATTAATTAGTTTTTAGAGTGACAGACTAAATTCTAATAATTTGATTTATAGAAAGGGAACGGGTCACCGGTAGAGGCCGACCATAGCCACCCTCGACATCTAAGTAGTTTGAGCTCAGATTAACCCATTCTACTTAATAAAACATCCCGAACCGATCTATAGATTAGTCAATGTTCTTTATGCCTGGACCAAAGGGTAAAAAATAGGAATGTTTCTATTTGGCACAATACCATAGTCTAAATTCTCTACAAAAGATAATTATTCTAAAAATCTTGGATTAGTTAAAAAAGAAGAAAGTTGTTTTATTTATACCTGCATTAATCTTTATTTTATTAATGCTTACTTACATTTAGTATAAATTTTATTAAATCTAAAAATCTAAACTTTAAAAAGAAATAAAAATAATAATTACTTTTAATTTGAAAATTCTAAAAATATTACTTAATATTCTAAAAATTTTCCCTGTCGGATCGATAACCAGAACTCCACTAGAGCCCTGTATTACTTGATATGATACGTATACTTGCGTTTGAAATTGTGACTTTTAAAAATTATGAAAATATAAATATAAATTCATAAATTCTTTCATAAGTAAAAGTTGAGTCACATCAAGTTTTTGACACCTTTGTCAGTGATTAAATCTTCTAGCAGTGGTATCAAATTCTTGCATTTGAAAGTATATATAAAGCCCCGTTAGGCTGAGTCACATCATGGACCCCTGGGTTTAAACTTGGTAAAGAAGAACTGAATGAAATCTCCATATGGATCAAACTGCATAATCTATTCCTCTGTTGTTGGACTGAAATGGAGTACTTCCAAAATTGTGAGAAAAATTGGCCTTCCATTGGCTGTGGATCCTCTTGCTGCAAAATTTACATGGCTTACTTTTGCTAGAGTTAATCCAAATTCACAATTAATTCGTCCTTCCGGAGTCTATCACAATTCTTGTGAATGAATCTGACATTGAACAGTCGATCTTGTATAAATGGAAATTGCAATCTTACAAATCTTGTAACTCCTTCACTCATGATAATGTATTTTTCCCAAAATCCTTAAACTATCGACCAGCTCTCATCTTCCCTCTTCAGAGAGGCAGAAGCCACTCCATGAATGGGTATAGCCAACCTCTCAGCAGTCGGTGTATTTTTACCATAGGCCTTCCCTCTCTGCAGCTCTCCCTCCACCCCCTATCATTCCCCCACCACCTCCCTCACCTCTTTATTTCTCCACTCTTATTCTCACCTCTACTGCTCCTGATCTTAATTTCCCAGCTCTCACCTCAGAGAATGGTACCTCCTCATCTACCTCCTCTCCCTCGTGGGTCTGTAACCCCTCCTTCTCCTCCTTTTACCACCACAAATCATCCCCTTCTTTTTCCCTCTACTCCATCGCCTATTGAAGACTTGCAACATATTTCTCCTATCCCTCGACTCTTTTATCCCTCCTCACTCATTCTCTCTACCATCTTCCTCTCATTCTAAAAAACCAGATCTATGGTTGGTGTCCCCTCTTCTATTTGCTAAATGTCGATGTACCCCAAACTTATTGTTTGAGATGTCAGAAGTTTTAATAGTGACATTAGAGTCACTGAGAGCATGAATCTTATTAATAAAACACAAGTTCGATCTTTTTTTTATGGAAACAAAGCTTAACATTTCTTCTCTCTCTGACTTATGCTCAAATAATCACTTCACTATATTGCCTTACGAACAATCTTTTCACCATTTTCATACTTCGTCTAACGGGCTTATATGGGTTCAGTGGAATTCCTCCACTATTGCTTTTAATGTGTTGGACATTCAATCACAATTCATTTATGGATCAACAATGTTGATCATAGTGAAATCTTTCTCCATATAATCTATCAGGTCATAATCTTCATCATCAATGCCTTCCTTTTGTTCTTCGGACAGTTTTTTGATGTCAACTCTAAGATTTTCCAAGGTGACCTCGATTAACTTTCCTTTGACAGCTTTAAGGTCAATCAAAGGCTTCTAACAAACATCACTTCGTGTGGAATGCTCTACTGTAGTTGTGGTAGTGTCAGTTAGAACATCAGACTTACAATCCATTATGGGAAGACGGTCTCCTGACTTTTCCATCAGTATCGATCTGGCTATTCTAGTTCTCCACACTTTCTCTTTTGACATTGATGCTTTGAGATGGGTTATCTCATTGGTAACATTAGTATGTTGGGAGTAAGCGGGTTTCTTGGTGTGCAGACCATATATGGTGACAAGTAATTTCTTATTATTTCTCAGCTTAGAAGGCTCCTTACGTACTGTGATAGGTGGTACTCTTGGTCTAAGGCGAGACTTGACTGGTCTACACCCTGCAGGCCTCGGGGAAGCCATAGCGAAATTAGTAACAATGGTAATAGCATATATACGATCTCCCAGATGAAGCTTGGTAGAAACACGTGGGTGCTTGTTAACCTCAATTTTGGTGAGGTCTTTCTTTCCTCTTAGTGCTTAGGATTTAGCTATAGAATTTTCCTTGTGACTATCCTAAAGACTTGAGATGGATCCCTACATAGAAATTCATACCACTTCCTTGCTCTCTTTAGAGCCCACATGGATGATCATAAACCTCCAGCACTTGAAAGGTTAAGACTAACATGTGAGGATTCAAGGAAGATCCCCATAGGACTGGTGAACTTAGGACAACCCTGGGTGGCTAGGGTTTGGTCTTTCACACACTCAAGCACATCACAACTCCCCACTTAACCCAAAACCCTAAATCACACCCATTAAACCAACCTCCCTTACTCTTTGAGAAACTAACATGGATAGTCCCAAGCCTCGGGCCTTTGGTTGAGATGGCTAGAACCAATATGTGATGGTTCATAAAGAAGTTTCCATTTGGCAATACTTGTTTCCAAGGTGGCCAAGTGTGGTCAAGACCCATGATCAAGTACCCCTAAACCCTAAACCTACCTAAAATACCCAATTTTATCAAAATTTCCCAAAATTTCTAAAACCACTAATTTGCATCCAATTGACCAAATCAACCCTGATTTTTCACCCAAATCACTTCTAATACACCCAATTCCAAATTCAAACTCAATTCCACCAATTTATGAACCTAAAGTCAAACTCGAGCCAAACCACCCCCACCCCCAAATTGACCCTAAATCCAATTTCCACCTAATTGAACCAATGAGCCAAAATCAAACCCAAATTCAAATTTAAGTCCAAGCCTCATCATGACAAGTCCTAAAATTCACCAAGGCCCAAAATGAACCCTCTGATCTCATGATTAAATTTTAAGAGCCCAACATGATTAAATTTAAAAAGCCCATCTTACCTAATTTTAAAAGCTCAAGCTTTAATGCCTTTGAAAAGCCCAAAGCCCACATGACAATTTCATCTTTATCATCCATTTAATCAAATCAACCCATAGATTATGTCATACATCATTAACTTATCCCACATTTAGATTATACCAACACCTCACTAAAATCTCTAAAATTCCTAAATCCTTTTTCATGAAAGTTAGCTAAGCCACATGCAAGCCATGGAGTCTTCTCCAAGCTATAAGTGAGCTATATGAGCCATGGAAAGTCCACCAAGCCCTAAGAGGAAAAAGGAGGACCTCTTTTCACCTCCCACCAAAGTGACTCTCCCAAACTTATTTTTAACCCAAATCCCCATGATTGAGACTTGTCCACCTAAGCCCCCATAAAGCCCAATCCTCAAGACAACAACAACAACAATAACAACAATAACAACAACAATAAAACCTTAATCCCACTAAGTGGGGTCGGCTACACGAATCCTTTTTCTCCACTGCGTCCTATTTAGTGTCAAATTTTTGTTTAATTCTAATAAATTAAGATCATTTTTATGCAATAAGCTCAAGTTTTCCTAGGTCTACATCTGCCTTTCTTAACATAAGATGTATCTAAAACATCTACTCTCATAATCAGATCATCAGGTGGTCGACGTTTAATGTGACCAAACCATCTAAGGCGACTCTCTCTAATTTTATCTGTCACTGGTGCAACACCAACCTTATTACGGATATATTCATTTCGTATTTTGTCTCTAAGTGTAAAGCCACTCATCCACCTAATCATTCTCATCTCGGCAACACTTAACCTAACATTATGCTTCTCTTTTAAAGGCCAACATTCAACATCATAGAGCATTGCAGGTCTCGCCGCCATCTTATAAAATTTTCCTTTTAGTCTAAGCGGTACTTTTCTATCACACAATAGGCCGGACGCATTCCTCCACTTCAACCAACCAACCTGAATTCTACTATTAAAATCCCCATCTATATCACCATCGCTTTGAACAATGGAACCGAGATATCTAAATCTTTCACACCTTTTAATAATTTGAATACCCAAAGTTACACTTCTGTAACTAGGTTTACTATTACTAAAATTTCAATCCATGTATTCAATTTTAGTTATACTCAAACGAAGACCTTTAGACTCCAATGTAGACCTCCATAATTCAAGTTTTTCCTGAGCCTTTTCTCTCGTCTTATCCACAAGGAGGATATTATCAGCAAAAAGCATACACCAAGGTACATCCTCTTGTAAATGCCCAGTAAGACCATCCATAAATAAAGCAAAAAGATATGGGCTTAAAGCCGATCCTTGATGTAAACCAACAAGCAAAGATAATTTTTTTTCATTCAAAGACTAAAAGTTATCGAAAAGTAATCCAAAGTCATTCCTTTCAAACCAAATCAAATCTCCACACGACACATCACTCCAAAAATATATAAAATATATATAATAAAACCAAAAAAGAAGGGAAGAAGAAAACAAGGTTTAAAATAAATAAATTTTAATATTCACGGTTTGGAGAGTTTAAGACTTGCTCCTTTTTCATTATTCAAACAACAAAAACCTCCACCTCACTCTTCCCTCTCATTCTCTCTCTCCCCAATATTTTATTTCTCTCCACATCGGTCTCCGTTTTTTTCCTCATCTACCCATGAGAACCCCTCATCGCCACCTTCTCTCTTTCATATATTCTATTCCACTTTAACCAAAGCAGCTCACTCCCTCTCCCATTTTTTATTTTTTAGCTCCATTCCACAACTCCTAACAGCACTTCAACGTTCACCCCTCCGTCCCTTCTTCCCCCAGCCGTGACTTCCAACTCTCCCTTCCACTCAACTCCAACAAAGCAAACACCCCCATTCCCTCTCCTCACACCAAGCAACCAACTTCACCTCACTCCTCCACAAGCAGCAAAACCAAAAAACAAGAAGAAAAATTCTTCTTGTTCTCCTTGTCGTGACACTACAAACTGTGAGCTCCAATAGCAAGGTAAGTTTCTCTCTCCCTCACTATTCTTTACGTTTTACAGATTTACATGCTTACCACCCAATTTTTGCGGGTTTACAAATCTAACACCTAAATCTTTGCCAAAAAAAAAGGCAAGCCACATACTTGCTACCTTATCCTTATATAGTTAAAGAAAAAAAATGAGATAAAACCAAACGTTGATATTTATATACATGCTACATTTTTTTTAAAGTATTTTCATACATAAAATGCAAATCCTAGATATTTACATGTTTAAAATCCAAACTTTGATATTTACATGCATGTTACTTAATTCTTGTTTATTCGCACGACCATCACTTAATCCTTATGTATTTTCATGCTCGTCGCCTTGCCTCTACTTATTTGCATCACTCCACTCTTGTATTTGTATGTTTACCATTCAATTCTCATTTTTTTATATGCCTACATGTTTGAGTCTCATTGATGCAAATGCTAGTTACTCAAATTTTACACATTTTCATGCTAGCTATCTAAACCTTATGTATTCACATGCCAACACTCAACTCATAGGTATCCACATGAAAGTTAATTCTCCTCAATTTACATGCATGCTACAATTTTTATGGATTTACATGTCTAATATCTAAACTTTGACGATCTTCTTGTACGTTATTCAAACATATCAAAAGCTTAGATTTCTTAGGTGCAAATAACTCAGGCTTCAGAGACGACGAGGTCGACACTGCCGACATAGATAAGTAGATCAATATGGTATTTTTTATTTTAATGAATACATAAACTTTAAAAATACATATCTTGATGTAGGAAAATCAAAAAAATAAAAGAAAAATACCCTAAACTCGAAAAAAAATATAGAGGGACATTAGAGAAAAGAAAAATTAAATATAAGTATAAAAATGTATTTTTAATTATTTTAATCTAAAAATCACTAAAATTACAAAAATATAAATATGTTTCAAAAAATCACAAAAATTTGTCGAATTAAATAAAAACACTTTAAAATGCTCCCATAAAAATTTCAAAGTTAAAAAATGTGTTTTGAATGCCTAAATGTATTTTCTTATAATATCACTAATTATGGCTTAAAATAATTATAATAATTAAAATATAAATAAAAAAATATAAAATCAAGTTTGATGAGTTCTCTAAGGTCAGAGGCACTAAGGAAAAATAAAATTATAATTAAAATAAAAAGTTAAATTTTGAGTGTTAAAAAATATTTAAAATAATCAAAAAATCAATAAAATACAAAATATCTCAAAATGCCACCAAATCTTCCCTCATTAGAGATAATAACTTAAAAATACCTCCTTGAATTTTTCAGAACCCAAAAATATATTTTTAATACTTGAAATTATTTTTCAAGATATTTATGATTACTTATTAAAATAATTATAAAAAATAAAATATAAATAAAAAAATGAAATAGAGTTTGTGAACTCCTTAAGGTCAGATACACTTAAAAAAAAAATTGAAGTTAAAATAAAAAGTTGATTATTTGAGTATTTTTTTTAATAATTAAAATAATAACTAAAAATTGGAAAAATGCAAAATGTGTCAAAATGATGTGAAATCACTCCTAATAAAAGATGGTACCTTTAAATTTTTTTTATAAATTTTCTAAAGTCTAACATGTATTTTTAAACACTTAAACATTATTTTCCTAAAATTTTATAAATTATCCACCAAAATAATTCTAATAAATAAAATATAAAATCAATTTCTCTGACTTCCTTGAACTCAGAGGAATCAATGAAAAATAAAACTTGAATTTTTAAAATCAAAATATATTTATATTTATTTATTCATCAAAACGAATATCAAAATCATAAAAATTTAAATATAATTCAAAAAAGCATGAAAATTTGCCTAAGTAGCCCCCTACCCTTAGGTAACAACCCATAATTTTCCTGAGAACATAAAACCTAATTTGAATAATTAAATTAATTAACTTTGAACATTCATAATTTTTTATTAAAATAATTCCAGAAAATAAAATAAAGATAAGAAAAATATAATGTCTCCTCTAATGTCTTGATTAATTAATAGGTTAGAGGTCAACCAATTTTTATAATCATATGATTAGAAATGAGGGAGTTAAGGGATATAAACCCTAAGATGAATATAATTTTGGAAACTCATGCCTTAACCCCAATTTAATTAATATTTAGGAAAAACTAATGGGAGGATATATTAAATTAGGATGATTGAACAAAGTAAAGTGATTGAAACATAAGGGTAGTTAGGTAGTGACCCACTTTTTATATGTTTGTAAATTAAGTTAATAGCAACGGCACCAAAAACTTGATCCCGCTTTAATATATATTTTTGATTTTATGATGAAATATTTAATGTGGATTCTACGCAAGTATACGTATCATATCAAGTAATACAGGGCTCTAGTGGAGTCCTGGTTATCGATCCCACAGGGAAGTTTTTAACAGAATTGTATCAGCTAAATTTTAAAGGAATTACTTACTAATATAGTAAACGGATATTTAAAGTAACTAAAGCAACTAAAGTAAACTAATGCTTGAAATAAAGTTGATTTAAATAATTCAGAAAAAGTATCCTTCTCCTTGTTTTTTAGAAAATTAAGTGAATGATGAATCTAATTAGAATTTTTTAATTGTATTGTGACAAATAGGAGCATTCCTATTCTTTACCCTTTGGTCCAGGTGCAAAGAACATTGACTAATCCTATGTTTGATTACTGAATCCATGGCTAGACCGGGAGGATACTCGGCTGCCACTTCGTAGCTCCCACGTTCCCCTCACTCGAGGGCTAACATCTACACTTCAGCTCTCAAACAATAGGACTAAATTGAATATTTTAGTTCGTCATACTAAAATCTCCAATTGTACGTCCGATATATAATATTTCCCTATTTATTTGCACCCTCATTCCAAGGCTTTTGACTTCCCTGAATATTGGATGTAATTTTTACTGTAGTTGATAATTCAACATATTTTAACAAATCAATTAGCCAGACTGAAAGCAAATTAAGTTTTAAGTAAGAATTATCACAACTTATTTTAATATATTAGCTACTTCTATTTAATTTCATCATTTCACATAATTTTCATAAACAAGGAGAAAGACTAAGAAAACTACTCAGAATGCATGAGAATAAAACAAAGCATGGATTTCATTTAAAGTTAACAACAATAAACAAAAGTACTTATCTTAATTTCTCCCCAAGCGTACTCTCAAGTTCCTCTCGACTTTTCCTTCTAAGTACAGCAAACTTCTAACTCACTAATTAGCACTCAAACACAAATAGACTCAAGAAACTCACTAATGACACAACAGACGCACTTAAGACACACAAAGACTCAAGAATTCAGCCTCTATTTATAGAGGTAGGCAAAGGTTCAAGGGATACTTAAGCACCTCTTCAAAAAGCATCCAGGTTCAATGTATTTTTGCATTTTGAACTGTCTCGCCGTCGGCTGGAAACGACCTCGCCGTCGGGCGGGCTTCTGAAGGTCTTCAAACCACGCGATCTTGCCGTCGGCGGGCTCGGGCTCGCCTGTCGGCGAGGTAGTTGTAATTCCTTCGTAAGTTCTCCTCATGATCTCGCCGTCGGCGGCCTCGATCTCGCCGTCGGCGACTTAGTTCATTTTGCATGAATTTCTTCCTTTTTGATCCAAATTCGCTCCATTTCATGCTTTTTGCTTCCATCACCTATAAATCTTCGTTCCTGCAATAAAATAAAAAAATACCTTTCTTTAAAGTACAATTTCATCAAAAATAGATATGAATTTCTTAATATATTTTTCTGTGATCAGGTAGTAACACATTCACTCAATTTCTGTAAAAAGGATATAATGATAATTATCTGAATTGTTTGATATAAGAATATGTGTAATGATTTGGATGATCCAAGAGTGAGGGAATGAAATTAGGATTTATAAATTCATTAATGTTTTTCCATTAATAAATAGTTGAACTAAAAATAATCTTTGAATCTAGATCAAATACACTTTACAAATCTTTTCAAAATTACAAGATTACCCCTAAAAGTCTTTAGGAGTTTTGTGGTAAATCATGATGATAATACTTGAGGATTGATTTGAGGATGAGATTTAAATGATAATAATATCTTGGAGATACCATAAGTCCAAACACAATCGAAAAATGAGGATATAGAATTCTCTAATACATTATAATCATACATTTAGGGTTTTTCCATGATGTTAAGAAATTGATTAACTCCCCTTACTTATAGTTTAACCAATATATAATACACTGAGTATAATATAAATCATAATAATGCAATTCCTAATTCAACTTGGGTCTTTTAACTCAACAACATAAGGGGGCTGGATGAACTCAGAATAGTCTGATAGATTCTAAAGTCGTTGAAGACCACGCCCTGAACCCTTTTATAATATTTCAGACATTCTACAGGACATTCAAGTCTATCATGATTTGTCGAGAGTAATATCCCTAAAAAGATAACCATCAAGCATAATATAACAAATGAATTTCTTAAGGACCCACCAAGATATGACTCTGGACCCGATAATTTACAAATCAATATAAAAGACCCTAGCACTACTTATCTTACAGTAACTGCCCAATGCTCAAAGGGTATGGGCTTTGGATAAAGTGTCTAAACCCTTGTGAGAAACTAGGGATACTTGGTTTGGCCACATATGGATCACCAGACTGGTGTAAGTCTGAGGTTCGGGTAGTAAGAGCGATGATTACATTGCTTATTTGTGCTAAACGAGGGATATGAAATATGAGTTTAGAATAGTATCTCCTACCCCAAGGATCCTTCAAGAAAGAGGATAGGACAGATGATACTGTTCACCAACACTTGGTAAGAATTTACCCCTTATACTCTTAGGTTATCAACATTTTCAGTCCGATTAGGATGATTAACTCGTGGATAATAAAAATTTTTCCAAATACCTAAAAATGATTCAAAATATCACCGCTTCTGACTGCTAAACAAAATAATCATATGCATGAAAAAGTAAAGGAATTTTAAATATGAAATTATGAAAGTCCACTGGTTAATCATCTTGATGAGGCTAGAACTCACCCTTCTGAGATTGTTTGGTTAGTAAATTTCGTCCCAGGTTGGAAGCACACGGCTCAGCTCTGAGCCCTAACTTTTACCAAAGTCTTACATTTGACCAAATCTTTTATATGTGGCCACGAGTTTTGTTTTCCTACGATTTGTTTTCTTCATATTGGGTTTTCGTGCTTTCCCTGCTTTCTTTTTCTTGCTATTTACTTAAAATTCAAGCAAATATACCATGCTACTAACATGCAACGGTAGCAGAGGCTCAGGTAGTTCAATTATATATTTACAATAATTTTATTTACTACAACATTTCCTTTACTATCCTTTTATTTGCTCTTGTACAATTGCAAGACCTTTAGGATGGAAACAGTAGCCAGTTTACCTAGGGTGGATCACTACAAACCCAAACACATACCTTTTAATTAATTGGATTAACAATAATTGAAAGTAAAACATAAGACATAAAATACTAAACCTAGAGCAGTTATCAACAAGGAGCTCGGGGCAAGCCGAGGCAGGCGGGGGATGACAATCTACAACAGCAAAACAAGTCTACATCAGCTAAACTATTCCTTAGAATTTAAAAAAAATAAGTCATACGATTTCGAGGTAGTTTATCTAGCACGACGTAAATCCTAATTTTATCTTTAGGCTCCTGCACAATCATGTTGTAGGCATAAGTCCTAACTCGCTTTAGGCTCCGAGGTTTTCATTCGGTACAACATAGACCCTCTTATATTTCTAAGCTATTTGCATGATCATGATCTTGTGAACGTAAGCCCTAAATAATAAAACAGACAAATTGAAATATCAAATAACACTTTATTAAAATTGAAGCCAAATAGTAGGATAGCTTGAGAAGTCACCGAGGTTCCCCTCGGATCAGTGACATCTCTTACCTTCCATTCCTTTGGATTCTTGAAAATAATTGTTCCTACTTGATTCATTCCCTTTTGGTTTTCTATATCTGACCTTGAAACCCTAAAACTTTGAAATTTTTGAAGGCAAAACCACTAGTATAAATCGAGAGTATTCTTAAGCGACTTTGATCACTTAAGATATAATTAACTATAGGGGCTTGCCTCTCTAGGAAACTGTAGAACCCAGCTTAACATAAATGATATTTAATCTTCTATATTAAATAGGAAAATTTGTCAGTCAACAAAAACAGTTTCGCAAACTAGAATGAATGTTAGAAATTATATACTTTATTTAATCGAGTCTCTCTATCAAGTAATGTGTCTATTCCCTAGGATATGTACATCACTTATGGTGTCATGCTCGTTTATTTAAATTATTGCATATATGATATCGGTTCAGTCTCGTACTTTTAAAAATTAAAACATTATTTTTCAAAATTAAAATATTACTTTTCTAAAATCAAATTTATGTATATATTAAATTACATATAAATTATTTCCATATGAATTTCGACGACCGACAGTGACAGGCTTATCTTTCTTCAAAATCTTGCTTTTCATTTGGTGTGATACAGTGCAACCCACCCTCTTTAGGAGCCTGACGATGAAACAATTTTATTTTTAAGCTAGTCTCACAAAAACAATGAAATCAGGCAAGAGGCATGGATTTCACCTTCAACTTACCATGACCATTATGACGAGGTGGCAGGGGTAGTACAATATCAATCTTATAAACACTTGTTGACAAAAATTATAAATTTGCTACAAAAATCTTAGTAAAATATTCAAGATAATGAAAATTTTAGGATTAAAATATTCAAGACTTTCAAAATTTGCACTTTTACTTTTCTACAAGGCCTTTGGGCCAGATTTTAAATGAGTTGCATGTATGACTATCACCCTGTCATATTTAATAGGGCCTCCATTTAGGATTGTGATAGATAATTGCATTCATATTGCATGTCTCGAGAAAATTTCATGTGCTTCTCAAATCTAATTGGTCCAACATACATTTTTATTTAGGTAGTTGTCTAGTGTGTTTAGGATATTAGAAGCATCCCAACACAAATGGGTGTTAGTCCTTTTGTTGGAAGTGTTTAAAGCTTTGTAGCTAAACCTCCCTTTCTCTTTCTTTGTTGCAGCATCCTTATCATTTCTGCAGGTATAAATTTCACCACTTGGAGCTCTATTGGATAATTATTTTTGACCTTAGGGCTACTTAGGTCTTTATGGATAATACAATCCACAAATTTTTAACCAGGGATCTCTGAACTTGTTGGGTCGACTACCTTCATGAACAAGTAGACTTAGGGTCCCAGTGGCTTGAGATGACAAGTCCGTGGTACCTTGACTCGATTACCTCTTGATCAATGAAGAAAAATACATATTTTTATGCCTTGATTTTTATCAATTTCTAAAGGATATTATGCTTTAATGAAAGGTATTTTTGTCATTTTAGATGTAGGTGATGTAAAAATATCTAGAAAAGGAAAATGAGCAAAAGGGAGCAAAAATGGAGCAAAATACAAAAAGAAGAAAAAAATATGGCCTGGTGCCTAGGCGCCAGAAACTGGCGCCTAAGCGCCAGACTCGATATAGAAACTGTCAAGTTTTTGACGACTTTTGGACGGTTATTTTGACGGAGTGAGCAGTTATTGAACATTCTAGAAGACTGGCAGTTGTTCCTTGATAATAGAACATGTGATACATTGCATTTGGACGCTCCAAAATGGTTTTAAACTCGAAGAGGTGCAAGCCAAAGCGAAGAGGTGCGAAGAACTGGACGCGGTGTCCGGCGCCTAGGCGCCAGACCGACCTTTTAGAAGATTCTTTGAATTTGGACATATTTTGAAGAGGTGCCTCAAGGCAACCCTTGGAGCCTATAAATAGGAGTTCACTCCTTCAAAGAAAATCGCCCCTCATTCGCCACACCTCCTCTAGTCTCCTTAGATAGAGAAATCTCATTAGAGAGAGAGAGTCTAGAGAATTAGAGAGATAAATTTAGGACCACTTTTGTTTAGTTTAGTGAGTTTACTTTCAAGTTGTAGCATCTGGAGTTCATTACACTGTGGAGTAAGGAGTCAGAAGATCTGTAAAAGGAATATTTGAGATAAGTAATATTTTTATTTGATTCAAAGTTTATTTATTATGTTTTACAGTTTATTTTCAATGTATTATGAGTAGTTAGTTTACTTTCTTCCTTCAATCATGAAGAGATAGATAAGATAATATAAAGATTCGATGGAGAATTAAAATTCAAAATATTTTCAAAAATATTATGATGACATTAATACCTGATTTTACTTTACTTTTTAAAATGGTCATTTAAATTGTTAAAACCTGTTGAAGAGTTTTGAAACCATGAAGGAGAAAAATTCTTAACTTGTAAATGTCACATGAATCCTTGGGTAGTCGAAGGCCATGTGCGGGCTACTCAAGGTGAAGTGCAAATAAATAGAAAGATAAGATTTAAAGGGCGTAGAATTGATAAGTTTTTAGAGTAACAGGCTAAATTCTTATAATTTGATTTATAAATCAGAAATGGGTCACTAGTAGGGCCGACCATAGCCACCCTTGGACATCTAGAAGTGAGAGTCTAGATTAACCCATTACTACTAACAATACATCCAGACCTGATCTGTAAGTTAGCCAATGTTCTTTGCGCTTGGATCAAAGGGTAAAGAATAGGAATGTTTCGATTTGGTATAATACCATAAATCAGATTCCCTAACGAATATTAAACTATCTTAAAAATCTTGGATTAATTTAAGGAAAGAAAGTTGTTATTTTATATAGTTTTCATAAATCATTCTCTTAGTATTGTTTTCTTTATTTGCATCTAGTAAATTAATAGTAGTTTATAGTTAATTTAAAGGATAAAAAGATATTTTTAAAATATAATATTTAGAGAATTTATTTCTATAATTCTTCCCATGGGATCGATACTGGGTTATAATAGAAAACCCTATATTATTTGAAACGATAGTGTATACTTGCGTAGTACACTTCAGTGTGTAAAGTAATTTCTAAAATTTACAATATTTTGATTTATACACTAGCCGCTTATTATAAATTGGGTCAAGCTTTTGCCATCTTTTGGAAGCATATATTACTGCGTTACTTGCGGTCGGGTTAAGTTTTTGGCGCCGTTGCCGGGGATAGAAATAAAATAGTAATAAATTTCTAAAAAAATATTATATTTCTAAATATATAAATAATAAAAAGAAAAAAAAATTATTAAAAATATATAGTATAAAAAAATTTTGTATTTTATTACTTTGTTTTATGCGAAGATTTGGTTCTGAAGGATTAATACCTTTGATTCTGAATTAAAAAGAACAATTAGAAAAATTAAAAAAGGAAAACAATTTCAAAAATTTCAAGAAATGGCTACTTTACAAAATCCAATCGAACTTAATGATCAAAATGTTTATAAACCATTAAGGGATTATGCTAACCCTACGAGTTGATGAACTTCATAGTAGTATTCAAATACCAACTGTAGATGCTAATTCTTTTGAACTTAAACCATCTATTATTCAAATGGTGTAAAACAATCAATTTGGTGGAACACCAAATGAGGATCCAAATTTACATCTTGTTAGTTTTTTAGAACTTTGTGCTACCTTTAAATATAACAATATTTATGATGATGCTATTAGACTTAGACTCTTCCTTTTTCTTTAAGAGATAAAGCAAAAATGTGGTTAAACTCATTAGCGACTGGTTCTATTAAAACATGGGCTGAAATGGCACAAAAATTCCTTGCTAAATATTTTCCTCCTTTTAAAACTGCTAAATTAAGAAACGATATTACTTTGTTTAGTCAATTTGACGGGGAGACAATATATGAAACTTGGGAAAAATTTAAAGAACTATTAAGAAAATGTCCTCATCATGCTTTACCAGATTGGTTAATTATTCAAACATTTTATAATGGATTAATTGGATCTTTAAAACCAATTATCGATGTCTTCTATGGAGGTTCTTTAATGTCTAAATCATTCGAAGAAGCTTACACTTTAATCGAAGAAATGGCTAATAACTATTTTCAATGGCCTTCCGAAAGGATTAATCCTAAAAAGATGGCAAGTATTCACGATAATGAAGCTTTTTCTATTTTAGCTTCACAAGTAGCAACAATGTCTAAGAAATTAGATAGTTTTGCAATTAATATTTTGCAAAATAATTCTGCTAATATTGAAGATTCTCAAACTAATGAAACTTTATAAGCTATTGCAAGTAAAAATAATCCTTATTCAAATTATTATAATCCTGGGTGGAAAAATTATCCTAATTTGAACTGGAATAATTCACAACAACAATGGGGTAATAATCAATCTCCTCCCACTAGAAATTGGAATAATCAAGTTAATCCAAATTTTAAACCTCCTGGATTTAATAATCAACCGAAAAAGTTATCAATAGAGGAATTAATATTACAAATGAATAATCAATTACAAAATCAAAATACTGCTATTCGTAATATTGAAAATCAAATGGGGCAAATTGCTACTTTAATTAATAACAGACATGTAGGACACTTCCTAGTAATGTTGAAATTAATCCAAAGGAAACTGGAAAATAACATGAATAAGCTAAAGCTGTGCAACTTAGAAGTGGAAAGGAATTAAAAGAAAGAATGCAAAATGAAATTGAAAAAGAGATTGAGGTTGAAGAGATTGAAAAACCTAAAGAAACTCTCTCTCCTAATCAAGATCAGACTGTTATACCTGTTAATGTGGAAGTTGAAAAACCACCACCACATTTTCCTCAAAGAATTAAACAACAGAAACTTGATCATCAATATTCTAAGTTCTTTGAAATTTTTAAGAAACTTACTATTAATATACCTTTTGCTGAAGCTTTAGAACAATTGCCAACTTACGCAAAATTTATGAAGGATATTTTAAGCAAGAAACGAAAATTTGAAGCTTTTGAAACTGTTGCACTAAGTGAAGAATGCAGTGCAATAATTCAAAAGAAATTACCTGAAAAGCTTAAAGATCCAGAAAGTTTCACTATACCCTGTGCTATTGGAGAAAAATTTTGTGGAAAAGCTTTATGTGATTTAGGAGCAAGTATTAATTTCATGCCATTTTCTATCTTTCGAAGATTAGGTCTAGGAGATATTACTCCCACCACTGTAACCCTTCAGTTAGCTGATAGATCTATCACTTATCCTAAAGGAATTATTGAGGATGTACTTGTTAAAGTGGATAAATTTATCTTCCCTGTAAATTTCATAGTACTTGATATGGAAGAAGATGAAGAGATACCTATTATTTTAGGGAGACCTTTTCTAGCTACCGGACAAGCTATGATTGATGTGCAAAAAGGAGAACTAACAATGAGAGTTAATGATCAAGAAATCAAATTCAATGTTCTTAAATCAATGAAGTACCCTGATAGAGAGAAATGTTATCGAATGGATATAATTGATTATTTAATTGAAAAACATTATCAAGAAAAATGTAAAGTCATTTCTGAAGAAAAATTTGAATTTTTAACTGATGAAGATGAAGTTGTGGAAGAAGAAGAGACTTATTTTATAAAGGATAATTGGGAAACTTTAGACATAACTCAAAATGATATACTTTTACCATCAATTGAAAAAGCCTATGAACTAGAATTAAAAATGTTACCTTCCCATTTAAAATATGTGTTTCTTGGAAATTCGTTAACTTTACCTGTTATTATTTCTTCTGAACTTAGTACAGATCAAGAAGAAAAACTAATAGGTGTGTTAAAGAATTATAAGAAAACTTTTGGTCGACTATTGTCGATATAAGAGGAATAAGCCCTTCCATTTGCATGCATAGAATTTTAATGGAAGAAAATTTTAAACCAACTATAGAATCGCAAAGACTATTAAATCCTATCATGAAAGAGGTTGTTAAAAAAGAAATTATTAAATGGTTAGATGCTGGTATTATTTATCCTATTTCGGATAGTCAATGGGTAAGTCCTATTCATTGTGTTCCGAAGAAAGGAGGAGTAACTGTCATTGTTAATGATAAAAATGAACTTATCCCTACAAGACAAGTAACTGGATGGCAAATCTGTATTGATTATAGAAAATTAAATAAAGCCACTAGAAAGGATCATTTTCCTTTACCATTCTTGGATCAAATGCTTGATAAACTAGCTGGACACTCATATTTCTGTTTCCTGGATGGATATTCTGGTTATCATCAATTACTTATTGCTCCTGAGGACCAAGAAAAGACAACATTTACAAGTCCTTATGGAACATTTTCTTTTAGAAGAATGCACCTGCAACTTTTCAAAGATGTATGATGTCAATATTTTGTGATTTGATTGACAAAGGAATTGAAATATTCATGGACAATTTTTCAGTCTTTGGAACTTCTTTTGAATCTTGTTTGGAAAACATTTCCAAATTTTTGAAAAGATGTGAAGAAACAAATTTAGTTCTTAACTGAGAAAAATGTCAATTCATGGTCAGAGAATGCATTGTACTTTGTCACAAAGTATCACAAAAAGGGATGGAAGTTGATCAAGCAAAAGTAAAAATTATTGCTGAATTGCAACCACCTACTATCATCATCGATGTGAGAAGTTTTCTAGGTCATCCTGGATTTTATAGAAGATACATAAAAGATTTTTCTAAAATTGCTAAACCTCTTTGTCATTTATTAGAAAAAGATGCAAAATTTGAATTTAATAAAGAATGTATTAATGCTTTTAAAATTCCTAAAGAAAAATTAATATATGCACCTATCATTGTTGCACCTAATTGGGAGAAATCTTTTGAATTAATGTGTGACGCAAGTGATTTTGCAATTGGAGCTGTATTAGGACAAAAATATGAGAAAATTTTCAAAGTTATTTATTATGCTAGTAAAACTCTCACCGAAACACAAAGAAATTACACTCGCCACCGAGAAAGAGCTTCTAGTTATAAGTATATGCCTTTGATAAATTTAGACCTTATCTTCTGGTACTAAATGCATAGTTCATACTCGATCATTCCGTTATTAAATATCTATTATCTAAGAAGGATTCTAAACCTAGATCGATAAGATGGGTTTTACTTCTACAAGAATTTGATTTTCAAATAGTTGATAGAAAAGGAACTGAAAACCAAATTGCTGATCATTTGTCTAGAATTAAAAATGATATTATTTCAGAAGAAAATATAAATGAGAAATTTCCTGATGAATCTTTATATGTTATTCAAGAATATAAAACACCTTGGTATGCTGATATTGTTAATTATTTAGTTAGCAACATTTTGCCTTATGACTTGGATAATAAATTTATTAAGAAATTTAAATATAATGCTAAATCTTATATCTGGGAAGAACCTCATTTATTTAAAATTGGAAAAGATTCTATGATTCGAAGATGTGTACCTTATGAAGAAACTTTTGCTATTTTGGAGGACACTTTTGCATAGATAAAACTACATTTAAAATTTTAAATTCTGGATTTTATTGGCCTACCTTATTTAATGATGTGAGACATTAAGTGAAAACATGTGATCGATGTCAAAGGATAGGAAACATATCTAGGAATAATGAAATGCCTTTAAACTATATATTAGAAGTTGAAATTTTTGATATATGGGGTTTAGACTTTATGGGACCATTTGTTCCATCATTTGGAAAAATTTATATTTTATTAGCAGTTGATTATGTTTCAAAGTAGATTGAAGCTGTTGCTTTACCAAACTGTTATTCCAAAAGTGTTTCTAAATTTTTAAAGAAAATGATATTTTCAAGATTTGGAATGCCTAAGGTAATTATCACGGATGGTGGAAGTCAATTTAGGAATATAAGAATTCAATCATTACTGCCAAAATTTGGAATCAAACATAGAATCAAGAATCGCTTATCACCCACAAACAAGTGGAATGGTCGAAGTATCAAACGAGAGAAATTAAAAGAATTTTAGAGAAGACTCGTTAATCCTAAAAGAACCGATTGGGTTGATAGACTCGATTCCGCATTATGGGCTTATAGAACAGCTTAT
The DNA here is from genome assembly GCA_022702705.1 of Papilionanthe hookeriana x Papilionanthe teres. Classification (NCBI taxonomy): domain Eukaryota; kingdom Viridiplantae; phylum Streptophyta; class Magnoliopsida; order Asparagales; family Orchidaceae; genus Papilionanthe; species Papilionanthe hookeriana x Papilionanthe teres. The sequence continues at coordinate 46,770,123 of CM040438.1, forward strand.
AAGACAACAATCAGAATGTCACCTTACCGGTTAATTTATGGTAAACAGTGTCACTTACCTGTAGAACTTGAGCATAAAGCTTATTGGGCGATAAAGGAGTTTAATTTTAATTTGAATAAAGCAGGAGAAAAGAGATTGTTGCAATTAAATGAGATGGAAGAAATAAGAAATGAAGCATATGAAAATGCGAAGATTTATAAAGAGAAAATGAAGATATTACATGATAAGAAAATTTCAGGAAAATTTTTTGAACCTGGATAAGAAGTATTACTGTTTAATTCTCGTTTAAAACTTTTTCCTGGAAAATTAAGATCTAAATAGATTGAAACCTATATAGTTGAGAAAGTATACCATTATGGAGCTGTGGATATTAAAGATCCCAAAACAGGAAAATTTTTTAAAGTAAATGGATTAAGATTGAAGCCTTATTTGGGATACATTAAAAAGATTTATAAAGAGACTTATAAATTGAGTCAACCGGATTAAAGATTTACTTAAGTCGGGTTGACGACGTTAAACAAAGCGCTTTGTGGGAGGCAACCCATATTTCTCTTTTTTTTTAGTGTTTCTGTGTTTTAATGTAAGGTTATGCCTCGATCTTGATTAATTTTATATTACTTTAGCAAAATTTGATGCTTATAAGTCTTTATTGACTTAGGCTAAAAATTATTTTAAAGTATGTAAATTTAAAAATTGGATCACTCTATTTTGAATATGAGTGAAAAGGAGATCAAGTTAACCTTCATTATGACTACTTACGATGTGAGTTGTTGAGTCTAAATTACTCTTACCAGTATGGTATACCTATCTTGGAGAACGAAATTTTGAAATTTGATGATTAGGCGAAACGGAGTTGAACATAGCTCTGGCGCCTAAGCGCCAGAATTCGGCGCCTAAGCACCAGAATCAGCTATGTATCAATAGGTCCGGCACCTAGGCTCCAGATTCGGCGCCTAAGCGCCACGGTTACTGGGACGTGCAAAAACCAAAATTTTTTCAGTTTTTCACACGATTTTGCCTTATAAATCAACCTATTCTCTTCCCTAACCATCAAAGCAATCAGATTAAGTCCCTTGCACTTCATTCTTGAGAGATTTGAGAGAATTTTGAAGAAATGGAAGGAAGAAATCATGGAAAAGAAGTTAGAGACAAGGTTTCTAAGGATCCTCAACCCTACTTCAATGGTTTCATCGCCGTAAGTTTAGAAAAATCTCTAGTCGTTTGGATAAGTTCGAAGTAGATTTTAAAAGCATCGGAGATCACCTTCATGAGATGTTTCATCGTATCGAACATCTAGAATGGCAGATGAAACTTCAATTTGATCATTTTGCGCTTATCAAGATGCTCAAGTTGAAATGTATGCGAAGAACAAGTGGATTGACGAAAAGACGGCTACGGATTTCCCGAGAGCGTTAGTGTTCTTTCCAAGTAGAATTCACAATTTCCCTTGTGAAGATTGAATATTCTGGTAATGGGTTAGTTATTATATGATTTGTTGAGTCGTTGTATCAATTTAGAGAATCGATTGTGATTGTTTGTGTATTTGCTTTCATGTTTAATGTGTGTTGTTTTTGCTTAGAAATTGTTGTGTTTGAGTGTGTATTAGGAACTTGAATCAAGTATAATACTTATCTGGAATGTATTGAGTCAACATTGAAGATTATGAATAGAATTTAGTGAGTTTGATGTAAACTTAGTGTTTGATTGGTGGATTTAATATTTAATTTTTAAAATTTTTGGAAAATGTTTTGGAAGTTACTAACTGAAGCCTTACTCTAATATGAGTAATTGGAAGTTGAATTTATGAATTTTGGTGGAAAATTAAATTTAAAAACAATTTTTTGTTAAAGGCGAGTCTGGCGCCTAGGTGCCAGAATTTGGCGCCTAAGCTCCGATTCGGCCTGCTACTCGAAAATTACCATTTAAACCCCCAAAAGCCATTTTTGACACCTAAGCTTCATCTTCTTCCCCATTTTCGCGAAAATACACCCTTTGGATCCATTTTGAGGTCAATACATTAAGGATTTGAGCGTGAAACCACTCAATTTCATCGTCTCAAGGTCAGATCTACACTTTAAACCATTTATTTTCGATTTTCAACATAGATTTTCCTAGTTTTTGCTAAGAACCAAAATTTTGAAATTTTGTTTTTTGATTTTTAGTGATTTCTTTAGATTTTTAAACTTATTTTAAGTTTTATAAACTTAAAAAGAGTTTAAATCTTTGATTCCTAAATTTGTTCTTATTTTCTTTCACGTTTAGATGGCTCCAAAATCTAAGCGTGGGAAGGGACGACAAAATTTTGATAGCAGCAAATTTCCAACTGCGGCTGCTCATTTTCGCTTCCACGAACTTGAGTGGTTGAGAAAGTTCATCTCGGAATGAAGTTTTTATCATCCTGAGGAGATGATCGAAAACACTATCGTTGCGCACAACTGACAACGATTTTGTTACTTCACTGGTATTGCTGTTATTCTGGTTGTTCGAGAATTTTATGCAAATTTTCTGGATGCTGAAGATTCTGAAGTCTTTGTTAGAGGAATTGGAGTAAGATATACTCCAGAAAGAATCAACATATTCTATGGCTTGCCACCGACGATTGAGTGCTATTATTCTGGATTATCACCATCTGAGGGTGATTTGGATATGATTATTGTCTATTTGACTGACGGTACTGGATCTTGGAAGATCAGGAACGACAAAAGGGTAAATTTCAAATCTTTTAGGCTAAATGGTATTTCAAAAGCATGGCACTATTTCATTTCTGCGAGATTGTTACCTTCCAATTATCTGAGTGAAGTAACTAAAGATCGAGCGATCTTGAATTACTGCATTCAGGAGAGGAAACCTATAGACGTTGGCAGTATTATTTATGAATCTGTGGATTCTATTGCGAGATCCAACACTTCTGTTGGATTGAGATTTCCTTCTTTGATTTATTCGTTATGTGTTAATGATGGAGTCGATGTCGATATTTCTGAAGAGAAGTTAAAGACTACCAAGCCAATTGGGCAGGAGAGTGTTAGTATCTATGATCGTCTTCGAGGTAAAAGATCGACCACTCCTTCTAGTTCTGCATATACTCCAGGTAGACCTTCTACTTCTCGCCCCTCTACTTCAGCTGAGCCACCATCTAGTTTCTCGGAGTCCATGCATGATCAGTTTTTAGAGCAGCAACAGGAGTTATTTCAGACTCACTGCAGGATAGATACTATTAACAAGAAATCGGATCATCTTTCCGACTATACCCGAGAGGAAGAGTAGTTACGATGCGAGTATGATGAAGCCCTAGTCAGATTTCTGAAGGGTGAACATGATGTGAGTTTCCCTACTTTTCCTAGCTTTACACCATTTATTGATCTTAAGGAAGTTGAGTTTTCCTTTGGTGATGATGATGACGATGAGGCGACAGCTAGTGCTTAGTAGTAGAGAGATCTTTATGCAATGCTACTCTGTTGTTAGTTTGTTTGTTTGGATTGTTTGTTAGTTTTATGTTTGATGTGTGTTGTTTAGTTTATGTACTTGTGTGGATGGATTACGTGGTTAAAACATTTTTAGTATATTGTGTTGAGACCGATTTTAGAGTTAATTTATATGTTTGTTTTAGTCTATTGTTTAGTACTTAGTAATTTTGCTTCGCTTTAATTTTGTTTCAAATTTAGTATAATAAAAATTAGCCTCGCTTACTTTTTTTACATGCTTCAATTTTATCTTAATTATTCATAAAAGCATGTTTAGAAAGTTAATTTTTCTTTTTAAGATTGTTTTTACATACTTATAAAAATTCTTATGATTTTCTTTCTCTCATACTTTCAAAATTTTCATAAACTTAAGTTTGGGGCAAGGGAAATACATTCAAATTTAAATTTTATTTGTCCTTAAAAAGCTAATATTTTCTTAAAAATAAAAACTTTTTAACATAACTTAAGGAATTAAGAATTTATTTGAGACCACTTTTATTTTTGAAATTATAAACAATTTAGTAAAATTAACTAAAGTTTTACTAACTTTGATTAATTTTAAGAATAAAATTATTTAACTTAAGGAAGAATAACATTAAAGAATTTTTCTATTCATGATAGAAATAATAGAATTTAGAAATATTAAGTAATCAGAAATTATCACTTGAAAAAGAAAAGATTGGAAATCTTTTTGAATTTTTATTTATGTTATAATAATTAAGTGAAAATGTATAAGTTTTAAAAATATATGTTAAGGATAGTGAAGTTCAAAACCATTAACAAGCTATCCAGATATAGTAATCCTAAAAAAAAATAAAAAAAAAAAAGAAAGAGAGGAGAAGCTTGAGGAAATGTCTAATAAAAAATTGGATTCACTTGAATTATCTTATAGGAAGAAAACTAGTTACATATCTTACTTAATTTTTATACATGAATATTCATTTAAAAATGATTTTTCTAGAAAATCTTTTTCTTGTAAATAATCTATGAAATCTTAATATAATATGCTTCTATTATTTTCAAAATGAATGAAAAGTTTGAAATCTTATGATTTAGTAGTTGAATATTCTTTAAATTCTTAAAATTAAACCTAGTTAAGTGAAATTAGGTTAATAATTTACTAAAGACTTTATAAAATAAAAAATTATAAGGAATCTTAAATATTTATCTTTTATTCCAAAGGTTATATTTTATATAGTAAAAAGAGTTACTTGAGGACAAGTAACATTTAAGTTTGGGGGATTTTGATCCATGAAGAAAAATACATATTTTTATGCCTTGATTTTTATCAATTTCTAAAGGATATTATGCTTTAATGAAAGGTATTTTTGTGTTTTTGGATGTAGGTGATGTAAAAAGGTCTAGAAAGGAAAAAGAGCAAAAGGGAGCAAAAATGGAGCAAAATACAAAAAGAAGAAAAAAATATGGTCTGACGCCTGTTGACCTCATTTTTGATGAGGTCTTCTCTTCTTCTTTTTAGTACTTAGAATCTAGCCTCAGGCTTTTTCCTTCGACTATCCTGGAGGACTAGAATTGGGATCCACCTTCTAGAATTTCAAACCACTTCTTAACTCCCCGCAAACTCCACAAACTTGATCGTAGACCCCTAATCACCTAGAGGTTGAAATCAAATGTGGAAGTTTAAAGGATGAGTTCTATGGGACTCTTTGGCCTTGGGGACTACCCCGGGCGGCCCGGTCGCAGTGAGGGGCTGACACACACTACACTTATACACTACACTTTCACATACCTCCTAAAACCACACTCATACCTAGCTTGACCTCTTGACTCATGTAGGTGATTCACATGGATGGTCCTTAACCCCTAAGCCCTTGGTTAAGAGGGTTAGGAACAACATAGTGAATGCCTCAAATGAGTCCCTTCATATCTCATGTGGGCTTGATGTGGCTTCATGGCTCAACCAAAATGATTTTATTCCACTTACATTCACCCAATCTTCAATTTCTCAAATTTTCGATTTTTGACCCCCGGGACCCTACACCCACCTAACCTACCCAAAACCCTTGAAATTACCCAAAATTTTCAAAATCACCTAAATTACCCAAAATTCCCGAAAATCAATCCCAAACATTTCCACATCACTCAAATTGATCATCCATACCCAAAAATACCAGAAATTCCAAAAATACCTCCCAATACCCTCCAAATACCCAAAATACCCCTCTTGACCCAAAAATCCAAAAATTCAGAAAATTCCCAGAAAATTCTAGAAAATCCCAAATATTCCCAATTACATTTTGTTCAACTACACCATGGGCCAATTTTGTCAATTTACCCTACTTTTGTCAAAACCCCCAATTTGACCCATTTTAACCCAAAGTGAACCCAATGTCAAACCAAACCTACCCAATTGACCCAAATTCTAGTCCAATTCAATTCTAAACTTCCATTCAACATTCCCAATACCAATCTAGACCAAATACAAGTCCAATTTGATTGACATTTGGATCCAATTTCACTTTTGGCCTTAAAGCCCAATTTGGACCCATGACCCAAACCTAACCCAAACTCACCCAATTCAACTCCAATTAACCCCAAATCTTTTCTAAATCTTCCTTAGCATCCCCACAAGCAAAAAACTAACATGATTTGCCCAAAATTTGGACCCAAACCCCACTCAAATTTAACCCAAAGCTAAAAGGCCCAATTTTGACCTAAACCCAAACCTAACCCAAATGAGCCCAAATCCCAAAATCAAAGCCCAACCAAAGTCAAAACCTCTTTGAAACACTCCCATAAACATTTCTCAATATTAATTTTACATTAATTTCAACCCTAGCCCAACATTGGCCCAACTTGGTCCACTTGGACCTATATTGGCCCATTCACCAAAAGAACCCAAATTCAACCCAATTCAAACCCAAATCACCCCCAATTTGCTTCAAGTCACTCATGACACATCCATGAGCTAAACCCAACAATTATTTGGCCCAAGCTTTTACCAAAATTTCATCCCAAAATCCATTTTAAAATTCAAAAGCCGACTTTCCTAAACCATCTTAAAAGCCCATCTAAAACCATTTCAAAAAGCCCAAAATCTACCCTAAAGCCCACATGACATCTCCACTTGCCATCCACTTAATAAAAGCCATTCCCTAAGTCCTAAATTCATCATCAAATCATTCCAAATCAAGTTTCATACAAATTTCCATCAAATTGCCAAAAATTCCTAAAATCTATTTCCATGAAATTGACTCCACTTTTCCCAAGCCAAAGGTGAGCCATGCAAGCCATGGAAGGCTTGACATGTGATCAAGCCATTAATGGCAAAAGGAGGGCCCCCTTTCCTAATCCTTCTTAAACCCTTTTTTACCTTAAGCATGTCACACACTAAACCATGCTTAGCCACCTCATCATGGATGGAGACCACACCATTCTCTCTTGGCGACCCAAGTGATCCTTTTCAGCCCAAGACCAGGCCTCGGGTGGTGAACCTAGCCCAAAACCATGGGTTGACTCATTTGAACCCAAAATGGTCTTCCCCCCATTCCATTTCAATCCAAGCTCTTTACACATGGCATTTGCCAATTGCTTGCACCAAGTCCGACTCACGACCCACCTGACCTTGAGGGTGACCCATGCTCGGCCGGCCGGCCACCGAGCCTCCGGAAAACACCATGGTCGAGAGCTCACATGTGAGCCAACTTTGGAATTCTCCCTTGCTTGAGCTGCCCCATCCCGAGTGGCCATTGTAGGCTGTTCTTCTCTTGCCAAGAGCAGGCTGATCCCAAGCCCTAACTCTCCTCAGAGGCCCTCCACCCTCTCCTAATTAAACACCACCCCTCTCGGCCATGAGAGGTGCCTGAAACAAACCTTAAGGAAACTCTTCCAAATTGTTCCGGACTACTCCCCATACACGAGCACTTGATCCCCACCGAAATCCCCCTGCCATTTCTTCTCGCGAGCTCGATTTCGGAGTTGAAATCCAAGCCCAAAACCAGGACACTTCTCCACAGTGAGCCAATCCCCAAATTGATTGGTTCTACACCTTCACCGGACCAAGGGAAGGTGTCCACCGACAAAAGCCCCATCTCCGGGCCACCCGGTTGCTCCAGCCTCCAAGCTTTGTGATCGGGCGTGGTCGAAATCCTACCTGAGCAATTCACTGGACCGGGAGACTTCATGCGGAGCTTGCCGGGATCCAATCGAAGGTGCAACAACCCTCGGATCGAAGCCACACTTCTCCGAGCAAAGGTATGGCCTCACTCTTCTTCCCGAGCTTCGGAACATTCTCCATTTTTATTGCGTAAATTTCATCCCACATAAATCGTATGGATGTGTTCGTCTTCTCGAGACGAATCCATAGAAGCATAAGAACACGAAAATCCATCGAGTATCGAGTGAGATCTTAGGGATTTAGTGTGGACGGCTCTCGGGTGAGGATGCTCGGGGACGATGAACGGATGCGCGTCCATTCAATACACGCGCGGACGGACGGCTCGGATGGCGTCGGACCGGGAGATGGTACGTGAATCGCGGGGCCCGGCCGCCGACTCGAGCGGCGGCGTCGAATGGGAGCGCGACGCGTGTGCGTTCGGAGATGCCGAGGATGACGCGGCGCCGACTCGGATAAATAGAAAATTAGGGATATTTTCTATTTATTTAATTCCCTAAACTTGGAAAATTCATAACTTTGTGTAGGAAAATCATAAAAATAAAATAAAAATACCCTCTTGCTCAAGTGAACGAGAGGAGAATAATGTGGAAAAGAAATCATTTAATTTCATCAAGTATTTTATTTTTAATAATTTATTTACTCGTCCGCATTGTTTTAATTCTCCATGCATATAGGAAATTCACCATGGCATGAGACCATAGGGCTTTTGAAGCCTCCGAATTTGGGAACATTCCACGAATTTTCCAAAGTCGAGGCCATCCCTATGAAAAGTTATTGATTTTTCAAATTCATGTTACTTTTTTGAGTATTTTAATTCCAATAAATAGCATGTTGTGAAATAAAATCTAGGAAAATTTGGTGATGTTCCTTATGACCAGAGGACCCTAGGAAAAATAGGTTTTGAGTTAGTTCATTTAAAACAACCCTAATTGGCTTAAACACCCAAAATGGATCTCTAATTAATTAGAGCTAACCATACATCAATGACTTGAAATTAATTCTCCACTGACCTTTAGGATCAGAGGAACCCACCATAAAAATTTGAGGTCAATTGGACTTGGTTAGCCCTACTTAAATGGGTTGATTAAGCCGATTTAGTCAATTTGAACTTTAAAAATTCATAACTTTCAAAATATCTTTCAAAAATTCACCAAATTGGTTTTGGAGCCTCTCTCGATATCAGGGGAAATTTAATAAAATTAAAATTTCAATTTTCTAAAAAATTTAATTTTTTGCATTATTTTAATATTTTAATAATTAAAAAATAATAAAAATCATAAAAATAATAAAATTCACCAAAATGTCACATTTTGAATTTTAATCACTTAGGAACAAATCCCATATTTTTCTTAGGTCTATTTGATGAGATATTAAATTTTAAAGCCCTAGGGTAATTTTAAAATCAAAAAAATGTATTTTCTAGCATTTTCACTAAAATAATTATAATAAATCAAAGAAAAATCAGAAAATTGTAAAAATTAGTTCTCTGATTTCCTTGATATTAGAGAGATTTTTGAAAAATATAAAATTCATTTTTCAACATTTATTTTATTTTTAAATTAATTAACACTCCAAAACTTAAAATAATTATAATAAAAATAATATAATTCAAAAAATCACCAAAAATGGTCCAAGTGGTCCTCTGGTCATTAGGAATGTCCCCTAATTTTCTTAAGGACAGAAACTTTCCCTTGGTCATGTTATTAAATTTTCCTTGGAAATCTCTATTTTCTACCAAAAATAATTATATAAATAAATTAAATACAGAAAAATCACATTTTCTCCTCTCATGTCTTTATTGACATATGAGTGAAGTCACATAAAAATTTCAAGTTCATTTAAGCTCAATTTAGTGAGTTATGAAATTATTAAGTTTAAAGGGTAAAGTGGTAATTAGAATTTTAATCCTTAATTAAAACTTTAGGTTTAATAAAAAAATTAACAAGTAAAATATTTGATCCTAATCTGATTTGGATGATTAAAATTTAAATAATTAAAGGGTAGAAACCCATTAAGCAATTTAAAATAATTAAACCTTAATTAAATAATTGATTAAATTTGGAAGAATAATAAAATTAGAATTATTAAAATAGGGATGTTATTAGGAAGAGATTTATTCTTTAATTTAAAAATCCCTAAATTAATTATCTCATTAATATTCAATTCTTAATTAAAATGATAACTCAAACTTAAAATATTAAAAGACTTAATCATTAAACTAAAATTAAATTATTAAACTCTTTTAAAATTTCAATTAAAATTAAAAATAAAATTAAATTAAAAATTAAATTAAATTAAGTAAATTAAATTGAATTAAATTAAATTAAATTAAATTAAAATTAAAAGTTGAATTAAATTAAAGATTAAATTAAATTAAATTAAATAAACAAATTAAATTAAATTAAATGAATTAAATTAAATTAAATTAAATTAAATAAATAAAACCAAATTAAATTAAGTTAAATCAAATTAAAGATTAAATTAAGTGAATAAATTAAATTAAATTAAATTAAATTAAATTAAATTAAATTAAATCAAATTAAATTAAAATTAACATCAAATCAAACTAAATTAAGTTAACATCAAACCAAACTAAATTGAATAGAATTTAAATTAAATTAAATTAAATTAAATTAAATTAAATTAAGTTGAATTAAATATAATATCACCAAAGACATAAAGAATTCAAAATAAATCTAAAATAACTTGAACACTATTCCAAATTTAAACCCATTAATTGAAATTAAACTAAATCACAAACCATTTGAACACCAATTTACCCTCGAAAGCTTTAGTTGTCGTAACTCCTAAACAGAATATTAAATAAAATGTTAATTCACTGATAGGACATTCAAACATCCTAGTTCACTGAGTAAGATAATAACAAAACTTAACTAAACCTCGGACGGTTAATTCATTTGTGTAATTGAATTCATTTGGACTTAAAACAATCCTAGAAATATTGAAAAAATGTTTAAGATTTGCCTTAAGCACTTCCCCGATATGATAGGATGTTCATAGGAACAATTGAACTCAATTGTTCTTTGATGAAGAAAATCGTCTTCATACAAAAACACAAGGAACCTAGACGTCATAGGAAATGACTAGCTATAGGATTAGGAATTTGGTAGAAAACCATAACCCTTACCTTAGCTTTACTCAGGAACTTGCTTAAATATTCTAATTGTGTTTTAAGTGCGGCTTGGGATGACGGGAAGACCCTCAGGGTACGCTTTTATTTTATTGCAATTTACTTTTTTGCAATTTACATTATTACAATTTATTTAATCGCATTGCATTTACTTTTCCTGCATGATAAACAATTGTTGCATGAAAACCCGAACCTTTAGGATAGTCCCTAAAGCTGAAACCAAAACTAAGTTAAAAGTTATTGCGAAGATAAAATTCACCGCCACAACATTTCGAAATATAAAACAACTCGAAATTTAATCACAAACAGAACACAAAACTACAATTACAATTAAATTAAAACGTCCTGTTGGATGATCGGGAATACCTCGGATGATGTAACCTACGTGTTGCTAACGGGATTTCCCACGGTCTAAATGAAAGTGTGGAACTCATTCGGTTGAGTTTAGCAAATTCATACGGACTAAGTGAATCCGATAAAAATAATGATACGGAAGGATGGAACCGTAGGATCTTAACCGGTGTCGTTATAATCAACTTTAAGATTTGTTTTAATTAAAACATAAAAAACACTTGGAAATTAAGATTTTCTCTAAACCAAAACACTTTTCTCATCCCCTGATTTATGAATTCTAAAACTAAACCTCTGCAACAACAAGGAGCTCGGAGCATGGTGGGCAGCACGGCCATCGTCGTCGACAGAAACTCGAATCTACATCGAAGAAACTTTCCCAGAATTAAACAACAAAGCCATAGGACTTCGAGATAGTTTGCACTAGTGCAACATAAATCCTCGACTCTTCGTTATGCATTTGCATTGCAAATTAAGCCCTAACCGGTCTTAGGATTCCGAGGTAGTCGTCCGATACGACAATAAACCCTCACATCTTCCGAGACTATTTGTATGATTCTATCATATAAATATAAGGCCTAATTAATTAAAATTGGCAAGATCAAAACATTAAATAAATATTAGGACTTTCCTAAATTCAAGCCAAACAATAGGATAGTCGGGAAATTACCGAAGTTTGCTTCGAATCTGTAATTTTTCCTACTTTTCTTCCTTTGAATTCCCAAAATAAAATGTTCCAAATTTGATCCATTCCCTATTGAAATTCTAAAATTCAATCCTTTGAAAACTTAAACTTTGAAATTCTTAAGAGCATAATTATTGATTATTATCGAGAGTTTTCTTAGGTGATTCCCGTCACTTAAGATGTAATTAACTATAGGGGCTTGCCCTTATAGGGAATTTTAAAGAACCCAGGTAATATAAACCCTGTTTAATGCTTTCATATTAAGCAGGGGAATTTGTTGGCTTATAAAATTGGTTCGCAAACCAAACGGATGTCACAAGTCTTCTAGTTTATTTAATCGAGCCCCATCGTCAAGCAGTGTGCCTATTCTTTGGGATAGATACACGGTTTGTGGTACGGTGCTTGTTTATATGAACTATTTGGGATGTGAGATCGGTTTGATTTCATATATCTTCAAATTTAAAAAAAAATTATTTTTAAAATTAAATACTACTTTTCAAACTATTTATTTAAATTAAAATAAAAAAAATTCGCCGACAACTTCGTTAGGCGACCCCTTTTCAAAATACAACACATACCTAAAAATATGCCGAAACGACTTCGGCGACTCATCTGGGGAAAATTCCTCTCTCCATCTTAATCGAATAATTCGCTTTCAAAAATCGGTGGTGTATTCATGTCCTTAATGGGTCGAACTACCCTTCTTTCAGTTGGGATGCTATGTTCATTTCTACCTTGAACAAGTATAGCCGACATTCTCTCGGATTTAGGAGCCACTGTTTAGACACCCACTAAACGAGAGGTTCGAGATCCTTTTACCTCATTTCGAGGTGGGGTGGACCCCAATAGGTGTTAGTTTAGGAGTGATCCTTCGAGTCGAGAAGTCTTGCATAAGACTTTCTTTTCCTTTCCAACTCTGAATCGGATTCCTTACCTTCTCTACACCTTTGAACATTCTGTTCTAAATAAATAAACCCTTTAATAAATGATTCTTTTAACAAATGATTCCTTCTTATAAATACATGAACAAGAATTTGTTCGGACTCTTTTCAATTCCTTTCTTTTCGTCCTAAAGAAAAGAAGCATAACTCGGACCGACAACCGGAATCTACCCTGCGGAAATGGAAGCCCCAAAGCTGATTTTCTCCTTCACCGATGGACTGGACTTCGCTGTGCTATAAGGATGAAGTTTGCCCGACAATGGGATCATCCGGTTTGGACAAGGATTTGAAAACACGAATGTCGAGATCACCGATGTTTCCCTTTTCGCAGCGACGAACAAGGTATACGAAGCTAAGAAGCCGCGATTGAGTTCGACCTTAGGTCGACCCAAGAGTTTCCACCCTGCAAAAGATCCGTGAGAGGAATCTGCTTGTCCGCGAGAGGACCGCTCTTACTACCCCCACTGGTACTAGTTGTTTCTGCACCTACCCCGACTTACGCCAAATTAAAGGGAAAGAAATCCGGAATTATGGTGAACTCGTTACCGTGGAGGGTACGAGATCTTCTGTGTGACCTTCGTTTTTGAAATCGGGTCCGACTCAAGAATTCCATCAGCGACGAGGACCCGAAGAAGAAACGAAGTAGAATGATCGCTAGAGAAGCCAAGTTCGTTGAAATTGCTTTCTGGAGGAAATCCAGGAAGCGCCTTAATATACACCGCTACTGAATATACACCATTGCCTGAATACATACCACTTTTGGGAGGAAGCGAGTTCCATCCCCTCTCCGCCGCGAGAGGATGAAGAAAATGTTCGCAAGATTCTTGCCGCATTGCCTCGGCCCGCATATTACAATGATAGCCGCAAGAAAAGGACTAGAACTACGCCGTTTGCTCGACTGCGAAACTTTGATGAGAAGTTAGCAAAGAAGGAAAAGTGCCCTGTATTGGAAATTTTAAGAAGGATGGGGCGGGTGCCGGTCGAATCCGTCTTGGGCCCCGAGTAGAACCCTCCATCGTGACGGAAAAGCCGAGTAAAAGGATGAGGGCTAGTCCGCTGTCGTCGTTTCGGGATTACGGATTAGGGAGGATACCACCTTCCGGCATTTGGGCGACAGACCATGCGGTCCTAGACCTGTGTCTGCTAGAAGGATGGTATGGCGTCCCACTGCGGGGCGATTAAGATTGAAACAACGGCCGAGAAGGAAAGTCTCGTCGGGAGACTTGAATGCGAAGAAAGCGCCATCTGCGGTAAAGGGGACTCGTGAGAAGGGGACCGGCGGTATCACACGACACCGCGAGGACGCACGGAAAGGCCCGCTAGAAGATGCCATGGAAAAGTTGAGAGCCGATATCCGACGATTGGCAAAAGAAGAGAAGAGAATTCGAAGACGAGATTGATTCATCGGAATTCATGGACGACGAATATGCGAGAAATCGACATGGTCGAAACACGAGCTTCATCGGCTTCACGAGGTGCTCCTGCGGCCGCAGAAGAGAGGAGCCGGAGTGATGAGAAGGCGACTTCGAGAGAAAGACGACACGATCGCCCGAATGGCGAAAAGGATGGAAGAGATGGGCTGTAGCTCTAGCCACTCTCCGGAGTCGAGTGCGGCCCCGAAGAGAGACACCCCGAGAGGTCATTCACATTGTAGACGGAGGAAAGGAGATTACATCCGTCAACGGGGATGATCGGCTAAAAAGGATACAACACGAAGTATGATCCACGAAAAGGATATTAAGAGCTTGGTGGAACGAGCGGGTGCGAGAAGCCTTAGCACGATCGAAGAGCGGGACATCCATTCGGACGGGTAGACCTTACCGGAAGAGTTCGACGCTATCCGGTACCCAAAGGCTTCGTACCACCTGCGTTCGAGACCTTCGATGGGCCAGGAACCCCGACGGCATGTTGCACACTTTCGTGCCGGTTGTTGCAATGCGGCGGGAGCGATGCATTACTCTTCCGACGGTTCGTCGGCGGCACGTCGGGGATCGCCTTCGGCGGGTATGCGGGGTACAGAATGGTTCGGTGAAGACGTTCTCGGAACTAGAGAACCTCTTCATCGAGCGATTCGCGGAGCTCGGCACCACATCAGCTATAGGTGATTTAGTGGTAGAGAAACAAAAGCCGAACGAAACTTTGGTGGATTACATACTTCGATGGAGGAACTTAAGCATGAAGTGTGAACCACGACTACGAGAACAACATGCGATCGGCATCTTACTTAAAAGCATTCACGGCCGATAGCACTTCTCCTCGAAGGATTCCTTATTAAGACTTTCGAGAAGTTGTTAAGCAAGGCGGGAGCTTGCGAGAGGAGGCGAAGCGATTAAGTTTCGCCGACGAGAAGGACAAGCAAAAGCACTGTGAAGACTTTCGAAAAGAAATCCGGGATCGTTGCGGCGATCGACGAAGGCGAGCAGCCGATCTGAAATATCGTCCGAACGGCCGCGGCAAACTCGACGGAATTACAAGCGACCCCGACCCGGCTATCGGTCATCTCCACGGTATGAACAACCGCCTCGTCGCGACGTACATTAAGGGAGCTTACGAGCGAGGGAATATCCATTCAAGAATGAAGCGGTGCCGAAAATGTTCCGTAGTACGATGAAGACTCCGGATTTCCGAGTTGCCGGAGCTAAGAGACCGGAGGAAGTCAACAAGAAAGGTGATCCCGACTTTTACCCCTACCACCGGATGCTTGGGCACAAGATAGAAGATTGCATTACCTTGAAAAGTTGGCTCGACGACGACCTTCGGAAAGGGAATATAACGATCCCGAAGGAGTACATGAAGGAACCCCGAGAAGGAGGTTACGTCGATGTTATCTCAGTCGATCTCATCATTCAGATAGATCCCTATACGGCCGACGATGGATGGACTACCACTTGGACGAGGTCTTCGAAAAAGATTTTAGACGGCATCCGAGCCGCTTCGGTGCGAGCTTCGATTCGGAGTTCGAAGCACTGCTGAGTCGGCGCGATCACTTGCGATAGAAGAACCACCTCGACGGGAGACGATTGAAGAGAAGAAAAATCGACGAAGAAGAGAGGAACGAGGCTCCTAAGGCTAGGCGAGAGGCTGCTTATCCTAGGATAGTTGTTTCGATTCGGGGGAGAAATCCTCGAACCTCGACTCTGTATGATTATACGCTCACTTCGGTGGGATCATATAATGATAAGGGTGATGGCGTTGGCTACGTTTTGACTATTTCTAACGATTACGTAACTAGCGATAATCCGGACATCGATTTCGATACCAACGACAATTCTCAAATCATGCACAATCTCGACGATCAAAATGACGAAGAAGACATCCATCAAGGAGGCTACGAGAGTTCAACAAGCAACGAATCTATCTGCGAGTTTCGAGGAGCTCCGATCGCAATAGAGTTAGAGCCTTCGGATTGCGAAGCTAATCCGGAAGAACCGTCATTCCGATTCGAGAAGAAACACCGACGAAGCTCGACACTAGATTCGGAAGAAATTACGAAGTCGACTTAAGAAGTGGAAGAGTTCTACCTCCGAGAATGGGTCCAAAAGACAAAGGAAAGCGGTGGTTGTTCGAGAAGAACCAACCCCGGCGGAAGAAATACCCATTCGAGAAGAAGCCGAGACACATGGAAATAAAGTGGACTACAACGTGCTAGCCCATCTTAGGAAACTACCGACCAGGCGAGCATTTACGATGCTCTCATCTTATCGAAGGAGATGAGAGAAGCTCGATCGAGGCCTTACTTGATTCGGAAATTTGCTTAGCTCGAATGGCGGAGATTCATTAGATGAGGTTTGCTAGTTAAAGGAACGACGAGGTGTTACCTTCGCGGACGATGACTACTTACTTGGGACGACGAGATCACAACCGACCGTTGTACATTTCGATTACTATTGGGAAGTTTACGCTCTCCGGAGTATTGGTGGATCCGGGAGCATCGATTAATATAATGAGTCTCTGAACACTAGCATACTTGGAAATTGATGCTCATGAGCTCGAGGCCGACAAAATGTTATTAAGAGGATTCAACCAGAAAGGAGAAAAAGCCCTTGGATCAAAAACGCTACTAATGAAGACCGGTGACTTAGCAAAGACAACCGCAAAATTTCACATAATTGATTCGAAACGTCGTTCGACGCTTTGCTTGGGCCGACCATGGATACATGAAAACGAGGATGGTACCATCATCTCTACATCGGTGCATCAAATACTACGATGGAGGGGAACGGTGCATCAAAGGTGACTTACGACCATTCTCCGTACATGAGATTGGAATCCATGAAGACGCGGCTTATTATGCACCACCGAAGAAAACAATCTTCTCCGGAGATACCGTAACAAATGAAGCGAGAGAAAGTTTGGGATGACGAAGAACACGAAGTTCTAGTCCAACGATCACTCACCACTCCTTCCGGCGAGATGGTGAAGGTTTCTCCACGACTCGCATCCGAGGTCGAGGCGGGGACGAGGCCGTGGTAGAGATGCTAGGACGGTTGGACGAGAGAAACCAGCCATCAATGTTGATTGGGAAGACGAGTTCGAAGAAGAAAAAGAAATCGAACAAGAAGCGGCGGAAATAAGTCGGAAGAAGCCGCAATTCAAGATCTCCCTCGAAGATGAAAAGAATGAAGAATACAAATCAATGTACGAGAAGATTAACCACTACGTACATCTTATGACCCTAACCCGATCCATTCTAACAAGATCGAGGGTATAGTGGTCGAAGAGGTACGTAGCGACGGTGCAAATCCAATCAAATTCTACCGTGGTGCTTCTTCCTCAAAGCTGAAAATAATGTACAATTTGAAGATGTCACTTCATCGGAATTAATGGAATTACCTTTTGAGTGGTACTCTCCCTGTGTTCGAAATTTAATTCAACGTGGTTTCTTACCTCGACAATGGACAAAAGGTCGATCACAACGTTTTGAAAAATTATGGAATAACTCCGGTCATCCGCCCGATTCGAAGCATGGTCTCGGATTCGGCACGGTAGGATCGGTTGACGATGCGAGTTTTGCCTGGTTGTCACTTGCGAGTCTAATGAAAGCTGCATGGAAACTACGAGACGAACTCGAAGATGTACAAATTGGAGACGCTCCACCGGAATTCGAAGAAGAAATTAAATCTACGATAGATGAGTTAACGGAAGTTAACTTAGAGTCTAGCGAAGAGCCTAGACCTACCTTTGTTAGCTCCTTACTCGATAAAAAGACTGCGAAGAAATAATCGAGTTATTAATGGAATTTAAAGACTTTTTGCTTGGAACTACGATGAAATGCCGGGATTAGCTCCGGAGGTTGCGGTCCAGTAAGCTAGGAGTGGATCCTACACGTCCCAGTCGGACGAGGTCCCGAGAAGAATGCGTACTAGAAATCGAACAAGTCATAGCCGAAGTTAAAAAGCTAATAGATGCTAAATTTGTCCGTGAAGAACAATACCCGACTTGGTTAGCTGATGTGGCGCCGGTCGGAAAGAAGAATGGTCGGATCGGAATTTGTGTGGACTTCGAGAGATTTAAACGAGGCATGTCCAAAAGATGAATTCCCTCTACCGATCCCGAATTAATGATCGACATTGCTTCGACACATGAGATATTTTCATTCATGGATGGATCTTCGGGATACAACCGGATAAAAATGGCTCCGAGAAGATGAAAAGCTTACGACATTCGAACGCCGATCGGAGTATTTTGCTTACACGGTGATGCCATTTGGATCGAAGAACGCGGGAGCGACCTACCGGAGAGCAATGACAAGAATTTTTGATGATCTCATCCATAATCAAGTCGAATGCTACGTGGACGATGTGGTCATCAAAAGCAAAGTAAAGGAAAACCACCTGTTGTCGGCATATTTTTAGGTTGTGTTGTATTTTGATAAGGGGTCGCCTAACAGAAGCTGTCGGCCAATTTAAATTTTAAATTTAATTTAAATATATATATAATTTAGAAAGTAGTATTTGATTTTGAAAATAATTTTAAATTTGAAAATTTTAAGATATGAAATCAAACCGATCTCACATCCCAAATAGTTTATATAAACGAGCACCGCACCACAATCCGGTGTATCTATCCCTAAGGATAGACACACTTCGCTTGATGGTGGGGCTCGATTAAATAAACTAGAAGATTTGTGACATCCATTTGGTCCGCGAACCAATTTTATAAGCCGACAAATTCCCCGCTTAATATGAAAGCATTAAACGGGGTTTATATTACTCGGGTTCTTTAAAATTCCCTATAAGGGCAAGCCCACTATAGTTAATTACATCTTAAGTGACGAGAATCACCTAAGAAAACTCTCGATAATAATCAATAATTTCGCTCTCAAGAATTTCAAAGTTTAAGTTTTCAAATGATTGAATTTTGGAATTTCAATAGGGAATGGATCGAGTTTAGAACATTTTTGTTTTGAGAATTCAAAGGAAGAAAGGTAGGAGAAATCACGGATTCGAAGTGAACTTCGGTAATCTCCCGACTATCCTATTGTTTGGCTTGAATTTAGGAAAGTCCTAATGTTTATCCGATGTTTTGATCTTGCCAATTTTAATTAATTAGGACTTATATTCGTATGACACAATCATACGAAATAGCCTCGAAGATGTGAGGGTTTATGTCGTATCGGACGACTACCTCGGAATCCTAAAACCGGTTAGGGCTTAATTTGCGGTGCAAATGCCTAACAAAAGGTTGAGGATTTATGTTGCACTAGGCAAACTACCTCGAAATCCTATGGCTTGGTTGTTTAATTCTAAGAAAGTTTCTGTGATGTAGATTCGAGTTTTGTCGACGATGATGGTCGTGCTACCACCATGCTCCAAGCTCCTTGTTGTTGCGAGAGGTTTAGTTTTAGAAGTCATAAATCGGGGATGAGAAAAGTGTTTTGGTTTAGAGAAAATCTTAATTTCCAAGTGTTTTTTACGTTTTAATTAAAACAAATCTTAAAGTTGATTATAACGACACCGGTTAAGATCCCGCGGTTCCATCCTTCGGCATCATTATTTTTATCGGATTCACTTAGTCCGGATGAATTTGCTAAACTCGACTAAATGAGTTCCACACTTTCATTTAGACCGTAGGAAATCCCGTTAGCAGACACGTAGGTTACATCATCCGAGGTATTCCCGATCATCCAACGGGACGTTTTAATTTAATTGTAATTGTAGTTTTGTGTTCTGTTTGTGATTAAATTTTGAGTTGTTTTATATTTTGAAATGTTGTGGCGGTGAATTTTATCTTGCGATGACTTTTAACTTAGTTTTGGTTTCAGTTTTAGGGACTATCCTAAAGGTGTGGGTTTTCATACAACAGTTGTTTATCATGCAAGAAAAGTAAGTGTGATGCGATTAATGAAATTGCAATCATGTAAATTGCAATAAAATAAAAGCGTACCTGGAAGGTCTTCCCGTCACTCCAAGCTGCACTTGAAACACAATTAGAATATTTAAGCAAGTTCCTAGGTAAAGCTAAGGTAAGGGTTATGGTTTTCTACCAAATTCCTAATCCTATGACTAGTCATTTCCTATGACGTCCAGGTTCTTGTGTTTTGGTTTGAGGATGATTTTCTTCATCAAAGAATAATTAAACTTAGTTGTTCTTATAAACATCCTATCATATCGAGGAAGTGCTTAAGACAAATCTTAAACATCTTTTCAATATTTCTAGGATTGTTTTAAGTCCAAATGAATTTAATTATATAAATGAATTAATCGTCCGGGGATTCAAATTTTGTTGTCTTGCTCAGTGAATTGGGACATTTGAATATCCTATAAGTGAAGTAACATTTCATTTAATGTTCTGTTTAGGAGTCATGATAACTAAAGCTTTCGAGGGTAAATTGGTATTCAAATGGTTTGTGATTTAGTTTAAATTCAATTAGAGGGTTTAAATTTGGAATAGTGTTCAAGTTATTTTAGATTTATTTTGAATTTTTTATGTCTTTAGTGATGTTATATTTAATTCAACTTAATTTAATTTAATTTAATTTAATCTTTAATTTAATTTAATTCAATTTAATTCAATTTAATTTGGTTTAACTTAATTTAGTTTAATTTGATGTTAAATTAAATTAATTTGATTTGATTTAATTTAATTTAATTTAATTTAATTTAATTTAATTTTAATTCATTTAATTTAATTTAATTTTTAATTTGGTTTAACTTAATTTAATTTGGTTTTATTTATTTAATTTAATTTAATTTAATTCATTTAATTTAATTTAATTTGTTTATTTAATTTAATTTAATTTAATTTAATTTAATTCAACTTTTAATTTTAATTTAATTTAACTTAATTTAATCCAATTTAATTTACTTAATTTAATTTAATTTTTAATTTAATTTTATTTTTAATTTTAATTGAAAATTTTTTAAAAAAATTTAATAATTTGATTTTAGTTTAATGATTAAGTTTTTTAATATATTTTAAATTTGAGTTATCATTTTAATTAAGAATTGAATATTAATGAGATAATTAATTTAGGGATTTTTAAATTAAAGAATAAATCTCTTCCTAATAATATCCTTATTTTAATAATTCCAATTTTATTATTCTTCCCAAATTTAATCAATTATTTAATTAAGGTTTAATCATTTTAAATTGTTTAATGGGTTTCTACCCTTTAATTATTTAAATTTCAATCATCCAAATCAGATTAGGATCAAATATTTTACTTGTTAATTCTTTTAAACCTAAAGTTTTAATTAAGGGTTAAAATTTTAATTACCACTTTACCCTTTAAGCTTAATAATTTCATAACTCACTAAATTAAACTCAAATGAACTTGAAATTTTTATGTGACTTCACTCATATGTTAATAAAGACATGAGAGGAGAAAATGTGATTTTTCTGTATTTAATTTATTTATATAATTATTTTTGGTAGAAAATAGAGATTTCCAAGGAAAATTTAATAACATGACCAAGGGAAAGTTTCTGTCCTTAAGAAAATTAGGGGACATTACTAATGACAAGAGGAACACTTGGACCAATTTTGGTGATTTTTTGAATCATATTATTTTTATTATAATTATTTTAAGTTTTGGAGTGTTAATTAATTTAAAAATAAAATAGATGTTGAAAAATGAATTTTATATTTTTCAAAAATCTCTCTACTATCAGGGAAATCAGAGAAGCAAATTTTGCAATTTTCTGATTTTTCTATGATTTATTATAATTATTTTAGTGAAAATGCTAGAAAATACATTTTTTTAATTTTAAAATTACCCTAGAGCTTTAAAATTTAATATCTCACTAAATAGACCTAAGAAAAATATGGGGTTTGTTCCTAAGTGATTAAAATTCAAAATGTGACATTTTGGTGAATTTTATTATTTTTGTGATTTTTATTATTTTTTAATTATTAAAAATATTAAAATAATATTAAAAATCAACTTTTTTAGAAAATTGAAATTTTAATTTTCTTAAATTCCCCTAATATCAGAGAGGCTCCAAAACCAATTTGGTGAATTTTTAAAAAGTATTTTAAAAGTTATGAATTTTTGAAGTTTAAAATGACTAAATGGCTTAATCAACCCAATTAGTAGGGCTAACTAAGTCCAATTGACCTCAAATTTTTATGGTGGGTTCTTCTGATCCTGAAGGTCAGTGGAGAATTAATTTCAAGTCAATTTGATGTATGGTTAGCTCTAATTAATTAGAGATCCATTTTGGGTGTTTAAACCAATTAGGGTTGTTTTAAATGAACTAACTCAAAACCTATTTTTCAAGGGTCCTCTCGGTCATAAGGAACATCACCAAATTTTCCTAGAATTTATTTCACAACATGCTATTTATTGGAATTAAAATACTCAAAACGAGTAACATGAATTTGAAAAATCAATAACTTTTCATAGGGATGGCTCTCGACTTTGGAAAATTCAGGGAATGTTCCCAAATTCAGAGGCTTCAAAAGCTCTATGGTCTCATGCCATGTTGAATTGTATAAATGCATGGAGAATTAAAAATATGCAGAGAGTAAATAAATTATTAAAAATAAAATACTTGATGAAATTAAATGATTTCTTTTCCACATTATTCTCCTCTCGTTCGGCGAGCAAGAGGGTATTTTTATTTTATTTTTCCGATTTTTCTACACAAAGTTATGAATTTTTGAAGTTTAGGGAATTAAATAAATCAAAAAAATCCCTAATTTTCTATTTATCCGCGCGGCGCCGCGTCAACCTCGGCAGCCTCCGAAACGCCGCGTGGCGCGCTCCCATTCGATGCCGCCATCGACTCGGCGCTCCGGGGCCCGCCGTATCGTTCCGTCTTCTGATCCGACTCGATCCTGGCCGTCCGTCCGCGCGTGTATTGGATGGACGGCATCCGTTCATCGTCCCCAAGTGTCCTTACCCGAGAGCCGTCCACACTAAATCCCTAATTTCTCACTCGATACTCAATGGATTTTCATGTTCTTATGCTCTATGGATTCGTCTTGAAGAGACGAACACATGTATATGGTTATCATGCATTGAAATTAAAGCATTTGAAATGGAGAATCTCCAGAAGCTCGGGATGAAGAATTAGCTCGTACCTTTGCTCAGAGAAGTGTGGCTTCGATCCGAGGGTTGTTGCACCTTCGATTGGATCCCGCGAAGCTCCGGATGAAGTCTCCTGGTGCAGTGAATTGTCCAGGTATGATTTCGACCACGGCTCGATCACAAAGCTTGGAGGCTCGGAGCAACCTGGGTGGCTCGGAGATGGGGCTTTCTGTGCGTGGACACCTTCCCTTGGTCCGGTGAAGGTGTAGAACCAATCAATTTGGGGATTGGCTCACTCGTGGAGAAGTGTCCTGGTTTTGGGTGGAATTTCGGTTGAGAAATTGGATTTTGTCGGTGGGGATTAGGGCAAATTGACACCTGGGGATCAAGCTGCTCTAGGGTGGAGAAGGATTTGGAACAATTTTGGCGGAGTTTCGACAAGGTTTATGCAACTCTCCTCTCATGGCCGTGAGGGGTCGGGTTTAAATAGAGGTGGGCTGGAGAGCCTCGCGGGGATGGCCGAGGGTTTGGATCGACTGCTACGGTCATGGGAAGAACGGCCATGGTGGCCATTGGGCATGGGGCGGCTCAGCAAGGAGGAATTCCAAAGTTTTGCTCCTCCCGAGGTCTCGGCCATGGTGTTTTCCGACGACCCGGGCGGGCTGGCCGGCGAGCATGGGTCACCCTCGGGTCCAGGTGGGTCGGGGTCGAAGGTTTGTGCGATCGATTGGCAATTGCCATGTGTAAAGGCTTTGAATTAAAATGGAATGGGGAAGGGGTCATTTTGGCTTCAATTTGGTCAATCCATTGGTTTGGGTTGGGTGCACCTCCCCATGGCTCGATTTTGGACTGAGAGGATCAGTTGGGTCAGCCAAGAGAGAATGGTATGGTCTCTATCCATGATGAGGTGGCTAAACATGGTTTAGTGTGTGTCATGAATAAGGTTAAAAAGGCTTAATGAAAGATTAGGAAATGAGCCCCTCCTTTTACCATTAATGCATGGTCACATGCCAAACTTTCATGGCTTCATATGGCTTGTGAATGGCTCATTCATGGCTCCATTTGGCTTGGGAAAAGTTTAGTCAACTTCATAAAAATGGATTTTAAGGATTTTGGACATTTTGGTGGAAAGTTGGATGAAGCTTTATTTAAAATTATTTGATCATTGGATTAGGACTTAGGGATGATTTTAATTGAATGCATGATGAAGAGAATTTGTCATATGGGCCTTAGATTGACTTTGCCCCTTTGGATTTTGGTGGAGATGGGCTTTAGGAAGGTTTAAGAAAGTGGGCTTTTGGTTTGGAAATAAATTTATGGATGGGGAATTTGTGAAGGATTGGGCCAAACAAATGTTGTTTTTAGCTCATGGATGAGTCATGAGTGACTTGAAGCAAATTGGGAGTGATTTGGGTTTGAATTGGGTTGAATTTGGGTTCTTTTGGTGAATGGGCCAACATAGGCCCAAGTGGGCCAAGTTGGGCCAATGTTGCGCTAGGGTTGAAATTGATGTAAAATAAATGTTGGGAAATGTTTATGAGAGTGTTTCAAAGAGGTTTTGACTTTGGTTGGGATTTGATTTTGGGGTTTGGGCTCATTTGGGTTAGGTTTGTTTTAGGTCAAAATAGGGCCTTTTAGCTTTGAGTTGAAGTTGAGCGGGGTTTGGGTCTAAATGTTGGGCAAATCATGTTAGTGTTTTGTTTGTGGGAATGTTAAGGAAGATTTGGAAAAGATTTGGGGTTAATTGGAGTTGAATTGGGTGAGTTTGGGTTAAGTTTGGGTCATGGGTCCAAATTGGGCTTTAAGGCTAAAAGTGAAATTGGATCCAAATGTCAATCAAATTGAACTTGGATTTGGTCTCGATTGGTATTGGGAATGTTGAATTAAAGTTTAGAATTGAATTGGACCAGAATTTGGGTCAATTGGGTAGGTTTGGTTTGACATTGGGTTCACTTTGGGTTAAAATGGGTCAAATTGGGGGTTTTGACAAAAGTAGGGTAAATTGACAAAATTGGCCCATGGTGTAGTTGGACAAAATGAAATTGAAAATATTTGGGATTTTTTGGAATTTTCTGGGAATTTTCTGAATTTTTGGATTTTTGGGTCAAGAGGGGTATTTTGGGTATTTGGAGGGTATTGGGAGGTTTTCTTGGAATTTTTGGTATTTTTGGGTATGGATGATCAATTTGAGTGGTGTGGAAATATTTGGGATTGATTTTGAGGAATTTTGGGTAATTTAGGTGATTTTGCAAATTTTGGGTAGTTTCAAGGGTTTTGGGTAGAGTTTAGACGGGTGTAGGGTCCCGGGGTCAAAAATTGAAAATTTGGAAAATTGAAGATTGGGTGAATTTGAGTGGAATGAAGTCATTTTGGTTGAGCCATGAAGCCACATCAAGCCCACATGAGCCATGAAGGGACTCATTTGAGGCATCCACTATGTTGTTCCTAACCCTCTTGCCGAGGGCTTAGGGGTTAAGGACCATCCATGTGAATCACCTACATGAGTTAGGAGGCCAGAGTTAGGTTTAGGTGTGTGAAAGTGTAGTGTATAGGTGTAGTGTGTGTGTAAGTCGGCCCTTTCACCGGACCGAGGCCACCCGTGGCGGTCCTAAGGCCAAAGAGTCCTATAGGAACTCATCCTTTAAACTTCCACATTTGATTTCAACCCTCTAGGTGATTAGGGGTCTACGAGTCGAGTTTGTGGAGTTTGCGGGGAGTTTAGAAGTGGTTTGAATTTCTAAAAGGTGGGTCCCAATTCTAGTCCTCTAAGATAGTCAAAGGAAAAGCTTAAGGCTAGATCCTAAGCACTAAAAGAAGAAGAGAAGACCTCATCAAAAATGAGGTCAACACTCGTATGATTTGAGAATTGTTTTCGAACGATTAAGACAATTTAACCTTAAGATGAATCCCTTAAAATGCGCCTTCGGCGTCACCTCCGGAAATTCTTAGGATTCGTTGTCCGACATCGTGGAATTGAAATCGACCGGAAAAGATTAAAGCTTATCTTAGAAATGCCGCCTCCCAAAACCTTAAAACAACTACGATCTTTTCAAGGGAAGTCGGCATATCTTCGACGCTTTATCTCAAACTTATCGAGTAGGTGTCAGCCTTTCTCGGCACTAGTTAAAAAGGACGCCAAATTTATTTGGGAAGAGAAATGCTAGAAGGCCTTCGAGGACATTAAACAATATTTAATGACACCTCCTGTCTTAGCGACCCACTCTCGGGTAGACCGGCGATACTTTACACCGCGGCTTTAGATGACTCTCTCGGAACCACTGTTAGCCAGTGTCGATGATGAGGGTAAAGAAAATGCTCTTTACTACTTAAGCCGTCGTTTACTTCCGACGGAAATAAGGTATCCCGCAATTGAAAAGCATTGTTTGGCCCTGATCTTCGCCGCTTAAAAGCTCAGGCACTACATGCTTTCTCATAAGGTCAACCTGATCTTGAAATTTAATCCATTGCAATACTTGATGACTCGTCCAACACTTTCACGGTAGACTTGTCGGATGGTCGATGATATTATTGCAATTCGATATAACTTTCGTGCCTCTTCGTGCCGTAAAGGGACAAGTCTTAGCAGACTTCCTCGCGAGCACACCCTTTGCGGCGAATCTCCTCTCGATGACGATTTGCCGGATGAACAAATAATGAGCCTAGAGGACCCCGATGATCGACGTTGGGAATTGTATTTCGACGGAGCATCTTCGACACACAAAAATGAAGAATCGCAAGTGATAGTGCCCGGTAAGGCGGGAATCGGGCTAATCTTTATAACACCGGAGCGGGGGATGTTAAGATACTCCTACCACTTAACGTAACCATGTACAAACAACGAAGCGAGAATACGAAGCCCTCATAATGGGACTCGGAATTAACTATTCGAATGGGGATAACGGACATCAACATCTACGGGGATTCACGGTTAATCATTCAACGGATCGCCGGACAAGATGTAATTTTAAAGCGAAGACTCGAGCAATACTTCCGAGTATGCCATACAGTTGTTGGAACAAATTCCAAATGTGACGATCTACAAAATTCCCATAAAAGAAAATGCTTTAGCAGATGCTTTAGCCCGTCTCGCAAAAGAATTTGCCTGTTTGCAAGATGAATCAGTGGAAGTGTCAGTTCACGGACGTCAGGTCCTATCACAGCTCGACATAGACACAATACACAAATCAAAAAAGAAAAAGAATCGATTGCAACGAGTGACGGAAAACACGGAAGATTGGCGACGGCCGTTAATGAACTACACCGCAAACAGGAAAACTACCAGACGATAGGTCGCTAGCCCATCAGATCAAGAAAAGAACTCTGTCTTACGCATTAATAAACAACACATTGTACAGAAGGTCTTTTGATCAAATGTGGCTAAGGTACCTAAGCGGGTCCGAGGCCCATGAAATTGTTAAAGAGGTGCATTCAGGACTCTGTGGCACTCACCAGTCGGGTCCGAAGATGAAAATGAAAATTAAAAGACTAGGGTACTACTGGCCCTCAATGATGACCGATCGCATGAAAATCGCCAAGAGCCGTCACCAATGCCAAGTACACGGAGTGATTCTACACCAACCTCCAAATGTGCTACATCCGACAATTGTGTCGTGGCCATTTGAATGTTGGGGCACAGATATAGTGGGTCCGATAGAACCACCATCTTCGAAAGGACATCGCTTCATTCTTGCGGCTACGATTACTTTTCCAAGTGGGCGAGGCGAGTTCCGCTTAGGGAAGTGAAAGCACACCACGTGCTACGGCTTTTCAAGAACCAAGTTGTCTACCTTTTCGGAGTGCCGCGCAGGATTATCTCGGATAATGGGTCAGCATTCAGAAGCATGCAAATCAACAATTTTGTTAGGAGATACGGAATCGACTGGCGATACTCAACAATTTACTACCCAAGAGCAAACGGCCTCGCTGAGGCTTTTAATAAAACTCTCGTTCAAATCTTAAAGAAAACTTTGGACGATAATAAGAGAAATTGGCACGAGAAGTTGTTAGAAGCCTTATGGGCCTACCGGACAACCTTCAGAACTCCTACTCAAGCTACACCTTACGCTCTGGTGTATGGGTCCGAGGCGATGTTACCTTTAGAGGTTCAGCTTCCTTCACTCAGAATTGTAGTTGCAAACAAGATCACGACGGAAGAGAACGCCAAATTACGACTAGAAGAATTTGAAAGCCTGGAAGGGAAAAGACTTGCAGCGCAACAGAATTTAGAACTATACCAAGCTAAGATGGTTCCAGACCATGACAAGCCGGGTCCGCCCAAGAACCTTCAAAGTTGGTGACTTAGTTCTCGTTCTCAAGAGACCTATTCTTGCACATCACAAGATAGGAGGAAAATTTGAACCCACTTTGGAAGGACCGTTTGTGGTTGAAGCAAGTATACTCGGGAGGTTCCTACCAGCCTAGTGAATCGCCGGGAGAACGACATATGCTTCCGATCAACGGACGATACTTGAAAAAGTATTACGCTACTGATGTTTCGAAGGAATGAATTATTCATCCCTAAGAAACACAGGCGAAGTAATTACTTATGATTGGGTCCAAACCCAAAAAATAATAAAATGTGCTAAAATAAATAAAATCATGATAATAAAGTTTTCCTTGTTTTCTTTTCCGAATCAAAATCTCTTCCCTGATCTTATCCTACTTCATTCCTGTTAAATTTGAAAATACAAAAATATATATATATATATATATATAAAAATGTGTCTTTAATAAATATTTTCTTAATGTTCTTGTTCTTAGTACAGCCCCTGATCCTTTTCCTTGTCTTTTCGCAGGGAAATGTCGAACGGGCGGTTGGTCCTGAACTTTAAGAATGGCGTAAGCCTTGCACTCAATGAAAAGAGGGTGAAAGATGGAGCGATAATCTAGATTGACTCGGATTTCACACCGGTAGGCCTACGAGTACGAGGAAAGTGACCGGGTCCCGATCGATCGAGAAGAACCGCCCGGCGAGATAGTGATGAAAGTGGGTGGCCCAAGCCACCAATCCAAAGCAAGAAGAAGAAAGGCGGACATCGAAGAAGACAAGAAAATGAAGTCCGTAGTCGCTACGGCGAGAGGGCGAGCTTGTCGGCGCCGCGCCCACGGACATTCAAGAAGTTCAAAGAGCTACTCTCACGACGAACTCAATGAAGAAATAAGAATCGCCGTATCCGTAAGATGTTAACAAAACTAGCCGCGGACCGGCGCGACGAGACGATTGCTAATGCCGGTACATACACTTCAAGGACACCGGTTCACCGGGAACTCGAAGAAAGGAGGCCGGCTCCTAGGATAACAGAAAGAACCAGGGAAATCTCACAAAGACCAGAAGAAAGAAGGCTACCACGCCACCGGATAGAACCACCATTAATGCATGACCTTGTTGCAGAAGCAACCCCGGGGGATGTTCCGACAGGCATCATCTCTGAGGAGCCGAGGTATGCAGGAGAACGTGAAGGGATTGAACCGTATATCCCATAATATGTCACTGAGCCTCGCCATCTCGGATCATTCCGGAATACGAGCTGGAGAGAATGCGTAATGTTGAAAAGAAAACCTTTTGAATACTTCGAGAGAATTAGAGGCGAGAAGAATCAATATACTAGAGGGCCTCGAGCTACATACGTACGTATTCTCGCAGTATGAACAACGAGCAAATCGTGGATCGCATCCAGGATTTGAAAAGAATGGGCCGAGCGGGTCGCCTAAGGGAAAACACATACTCGGAACCCCGGAGATGGATGCCGTGGAAGGGAAGAATCACAATACAATGTGGATGTCGTTACAACTTTGCGGAGGACAGGAAGGGAAACCCACCGGAATACTCCGTCATGCGGCGAGTGGATCCGATGCCATTAGTCATCAAGAGAATGGTAAAGAGATTGATAACATGGAGGGTACTTCCAGCAGATTGCATACCCAATAGCCGCATTATTAACATCTACAAGCGGGGTGACCGCATACCCCCACACATAGATCACCACGACTTTGTCGGACCTTCTCGCACGCTCTCTTTCCCGAACGAGTGTAACATCATGTTCGGATCCGACCTCCGGATAGCAGGCCCAGTGTGAGTTCGAGGGCCGGTGAAGATACCTTTACCGGTAGGTTCCGTCATGATACCGAAGGGCAACGGAGCGTATATCGCTAAGCATTGCATACCGGGAGTACCGAGTGAGGCGGATCTCGCTACTTTCGAAGGATGGATGACAGGAAGACACCTTACCATTTCCGACTGGACCCGGAGCTAGAGAGCCTCCGGCCTTATGAGCCGTGAGTTACATGGGAGATATCACACCTCCAACGTACATCCAGTCGGCATCCTTGCCAAGGATGGCTTGGAAGGTGATGTTATTAACCATGTACCCCACTATTCGGACATGGATTTTTGACGGATGCTTCTTTTGATGGATCGACGAAGATCATACATAGTCCGTTTCGAGTCTACATGGATTGTATGAAATATATGCCGGATCAAGTTGTATGATGTATCTTCGACATGATTGGAATGAAAGTGACCATGTCACATTTTTGGCCTTCACCTCTTTTGTGCAAATTGATTGGGAAACGCCATTAAAGTTAAATGAACTTTGAACAAAGAACAGAAAAGAAACAAAAAGAATAAAAGAAAACTTTTCTTAAAAATCTAAAAATGACGAACACCAAATTCACATGAACATTAAATAAACGATAAAATAAAATTTGAATCATTAAAAGACAAACAAAATGAACATAAATTTCAAATCAAATCTTAAATCAAATTTCAATCGAGTTCAAACTCATCCTTCCAAATTTCAAATTCAATCAACTCAAATCTCAAATCAAATTCTCAATCAAATTTCAAATCCAATCTCGATCAAATTTCAAATTTGATCTTTCAAATTTCAAATCAAATTTCAATCAATTTCAAATTCAATCTTCCAAATCTGAAATCTCATCCGTTCTACTCTCTCCCTTGTCTGGGATGAAAGCGGTTGATTCCATTGACACGGATCGAATCTGATGGCGAGGAATTATATCCAATCCAAACCAGCAACTTCCTATCAACTCTTTTGAACGGGGTATGTAACATCTACATATTCCCTCCTAATCTATTTCTTTCCATGAAAGTCTTTTACAACTTTTATGAAATTCTCGAAACACTAAAATTCCACACTTTTCAAATCAACACTACGGATCTTTACAAGATCAAATACATCAATTTCAAACTTTTTGAAGTTGAGGATTTTACATCCGAGACCGCATCGCTTTAGGATCTTTTCCCTATCGCAATGAAATACATCAAATTCAAACTTTTGGAGTTGAGGATTTTACATCCGAGACTCGCATTGTTTTAGGATCTTTTCCTTATCGCAATGAAATACATCAAATTCAAACTTTTTGGAGTTGAGGATTTTACATCCGAGACTGCATTGTTTTAGGATCTTTTCCCTATCGCAATGAAATACATCAAATTCAAACTTTTCGGAGTTGAGGATTTTACATCCGAGACCGCATTGCTTTAGGATCTTTTCCCTATCGCAATGAAATACATCAAATTCAAACTTTTTGGAGTTGAGGATTTTACATCCGAGACTGCATTGCTTTAGGATCGTTTCCCTATCGCAATGAAATACATCAAATTCAAACTTTTTGGAGTTGAGGATTTTACATCCGAGACTGCATTGTTTTAGGATCTTTTCCCTATCGCAATGAAATACATCAAATTCAAACTTTTTGGAGTTGAGGATTTTACATCCGAGACTGCATTGCTTCAGGATCTTTTCCATATCGCAATGAAATACATCAAATTCAAACTTTTTGGAGTTGAGGATTTTACATCTAAGACTGCATTGCTTTAGGATCTTTTCCCTATCGCAATAAAATACATCAATTTCAAACTTTTTGGAGTTGAGGATTTTACATCCGAGACTACATTGCTTTAGGATCTTTTCCCTATCGCAATGAAATACATCAAATTCAAACTTTTTGGAGTTGAGGATTTTACATCCGAGATCGCATCGCTTTAGGATCTTTTCCCTATCGCAATGAAATACATCAAATTCAAACTTTTTGGAGTTGAGGATTTTACAT
Source organism: Papilionanthe hookeriana x Papilionanthe teres (assembly GCA_022702705.1). Lineage (NCBI taxonomy): Eukaryota > Viridiplantae > Streptophyta > Magnoliopsida > Asparagales > Orchidaceae > Papilionanthe > Papilionanthe hookeriana x Papilionanthe teres. The sequence goes on from CM040438.1 coordinate 46,802,399, forward strand.
CCGAGACTGCATTGCATTAGGATCTTTTCCCTATCGCAATGAAATACATCAAATTCGAACTTTTTGGAGTTGAGGATTTTACATCCGAGACTGCATTGCTTTAGGATTCTTTCTCTATTGCGATGAAACACATCCAATTCAAACTTTTGGGGTTGAGGATTTTACATCCGAGACTGCATTGCTTTAGGATTCTTTCCCTATTGCGATGAAACACATCCAATTCAAACTTTTGGGGTTGAGGATTTTACATCCGAGACTGCATTGCTTTAGGATTCTTTCCCTATTGGATGAAACACATCCAATTCAAACTTTTAGGGTTGAGGATTTTACATCTGAGACTGCATTGCTTTAGGATTCTTTCCTTATTGCGATGAAATACATCCAAATCAAACTTTTGGGGTTGAGGATTTTACATCCGAGACTGCATTGCTTTAGGATTCTTTCCCTATTGCAATGAAATACATCAAAATCAAACTCTTGAGGTTAAGGATTTTACGTCCAATACCGCATTACTCTGAGATCTCTCCTCATTGTAATGATTCAATCCAATCGATTCAATTTTCTTTTGAGGTTGAAGATGTTACATCTAAAACCACGAAATTCTAATTTTCATTTCAAATCAAATCCCTTCAAATTAATTTTGACAAACTTCAATCTAAATTGAAACTCCAAATTGAAATCTAAACTCACACATCGAAACTTAAATTGAAACAAAATAAAATCTAAATTGAAATTTCCCCGCATCATGTGATTTGGAATTCACCTCCTTTTCCTTTCCCCGCCGAGAGTTCGGGAATCTCCAGCTTCGGAGATATGCTTAACACTCCCCAACGAAACTTTTCCACTTCGTCCTAAGTTTGTCACTTGGACATCCGTGTTGGTTTTGTCGATCGCTTCGTCAACACCAATACGCGCGGTGTGCTCCGTCGACTCACCACACCTATTAGTGGGTCCATTTGTTGACCTCATTTTCGATGAGGTCTTCTCTTCTTCTTTTAGTACTTCAGGATCTAGCCTTAAGCTTTTTCCTTCGACTATCCTGAGGACTAGAATCGGGATCCACCTTCTAGAATTTCAAACCACTTCTTAACTCCCCGCAAACTCCACAAACTTGACCGTAGACCCCTAATCACCTAGAGGGTTGAAATCAAATGTGGAAGTTTAAAGGATGAGTTCCTATAGGACTCTTCGGCCTCAGGACCGCCTCTGGGCGGCTCGGTCCAGTGAGGGGCTGACACACACTACACTTATACACTACACTTTCACATACCTCATAAAACAACACCCATACCTAGCTTGACCTCCTGACCCATGTAGGTGATTCACATGGATGGTCCTTAACCCCTAAGCCCTTGGTTAAGAGGGTTAGGAACAACATAGTGAATGCCTCAAATGAGTCCCTTCATGGCTCATGTGGGCTTGATGTGGCTTCATGGCTCAACCAAAATGATTTTATTCTACTTACATTCACCCAATCTTCAATTTCCCAAATTTTCGATTTTTGACCCCCGAGACCCTACACCCACCTAACCTACCCAAAACGCTTGAAATTACCCAAAATTTTCAAAATCACCTAAATTACCCAAAATTCCCCAAAATCAATCCAAAATATTTCCACATCACTCAAATTGATCATCCATACCCAAAAATACCAGAAATTCCAAAAATACCTCCCAATACCCTCCAAATACCCAAAATACCCCCCAATACCCTCCAAATACCCAATATACCCCTCTTGACCCAAAAATCCAAAAATTCAGAAAATTCCCAAAAAATTCCAGAAAATCCCAAATATTCCCAATTTCATTTTGTTCAACTACACCATGGGCCAATTTTGTCAATTTACCCTACTTTTGTCAAAACCCCAATTTGACCCATTTTAACCCAATGTCAAACCAAACCTACCCAATTGACCCAAATTCTGGTCCAATTCAATTATAAACTTCAATTCAACATTCCCAATACCAATATAGACCAAATCCAAGTCCAATTTGATTGACATTTGGATCCAATTTCACTTTTGGCCTTAAAGCCCAATTTGGACCCATGACCCAAACCTAACCCAAACTCACCCAATTCAACTCCAATTAACCCCAAATCTTTTCTAAATCTTCCTTAGCATCCCCACAAGCAAAACACTAACATGATTTGCCCAAAATTTGGACCCAAACCCCACTCAAATTCAACCCAAAGCTAAAAGGCCCAATTTTGACCTAAACCCAAACCTAACCCAAATGAGCCCAAATCCCAAAATCAAAGACCAACCAAAGTCAAAACCTCTTTGAAACACTCCCATAAACATTTCTCAACATTAATTTTACATCAATTTCAACCCTAGCCCAACATTGGCCCAACTTGGTCCACTTGGACCTATATTGGCCCATTCACTAAAAGAACCCAAATTCAACCCAATTCAAACACAAATCACCCCCAATTTGCTTCAAGTCACTCATGACACATCCATGAGCTAAACCCAACAATTATTTGGCCCAAGCCTTTACCAAAATTTCATCCCAAAATCCATTTTAAAATTCAAAAGCCCACTTTCCTAAACCATCTTAAAAGCCCATCTAAAACCATTTCAAAAAGCCCAAAATCTACCCTAAAGCCCACATGACATCTCCACTTGCCATCCACTTAATAAAAGCCATTCCCTAAGTCCTAAATTCATCATCAAATCATTCCAAATCAAGTTTCATACAAATTTCCATCAAATTGCCAAAAATTCCTAAAATCTATTTCCATGAAATTGACTCCACTTTTCCCAAGCCAAAGGTGAGCCATGCAAGCCATGGACAAGCCACATGAAGCCATGGAAGGCTTGACATGTGATCAAGCCATTAATGGCAAAAGGAGGGCCCCCTTTCCTAATCCTTCTTAAACCCTTTTTTACCTTAAGCATGTCACACACTAAACCATGCTTAGCCACCTCATCATGGATGGAGACCACACCATTCTCTCTCGGCCGACCCAAGTGATCCTTTTCGGCCCAAGACCAGGCCTCGGGTGGTGAACCTAGCCCAAAACCATGGGTTGACTCATTTGAACCCAAAATGGTCTTCCCCCATTCCATTTCAATCCAAGCTCTTTACACATGGCATTTGCCAATTGCTCGCACCAAGTCCCAGCCCCGACCCACCCGACCTCGAGGGTGACCCATGCTCAGCCGGCCGCCACTGAGCCGCCGGAAAACACCATGGCCGAGAGCTCACATGTGAGCCAACTTTGGAATTCTCCCTCGCCGAGCCGCCCCATCCCCGATGGCCATTGTAGACTGTTCTTCTCTTGCCAAGAGCAGCTCGATCCCAAGCCCTAACTCTCCCCGAGAGGCCCTCCACCCTCTCCTATTTAAACACCACCCCTCTCGGCCATGAGAGGTGCTAGAAACAAACCTTAAGGAAACTCCGCCAAAATTGTTCCAGACTACTCCCCATACACAGAGCACTTGATCCCCACCGAAATCCCCTCGCCATTTCTTCTCCGCGAGCTCAATTTTAGAGTCGAAATCCAAGCCCAAAACCGGGACACTTCTCCACAGCTGAGCCAATCCCCAAATCGATTGGTTCTACACCTTCACCGTACCAAGGGAAGGTGTCCACCAAGCAAAAGCCCCATCTCCGAGCCACCCGGCTTGCTCCAGCCTCTCCAAGCTTTGTGATCGGCCGTGGTCGAAATCCTACTCAGCAATTCACTGCACCGAGAGACTTCATCCTGGAGCTTCGTCGGGATCCAATAGAAGGTGCAACAACCCTCAGATCGAAGCCACACTTCTCTGAGCAAAGGTATGGCCTCACTCTTCTTCCCGAGCTTCTGAACATTCTCCATTTTTATTGCATAAATTTCATCCCACATAAACCGTATGGATGTGTTCGTCTTCTCAAGACGAATCCATAGAGCATAAGAACACAAAAATCCATCGAGTATCGAGTGAGATCTTAGGGATTTAGTGTGGACGGCTCTCGGGTGAGGACGCTCGAGGACGATGAACGGATGCCGTCCATTCAATACACGCGCGGACGGACGGCTCGGATGGCGTCGGACCGAGAGATGGTACGTGAATCGCGGGGCCCGGGCCGCCGACTCGAGCGGCGGCGTCGAATGGGAGCGCGACGCGTGTGCGTTCGGAGATGCCGAGGATGACGCGGCGCCGACTCGGATAAATAGAAAATTAGGGATATTTTCTATTTATTTAATTCCCTAAACTTGGAAAATTCATAACTTTGTGTAGGAAAATCATAAAAATAAAATAAAAATACCCTCTTGCTCGAGTGAACGGAGGAGAATAATGTGGAAAAGAAATCATTTAATTTCATCAAGTATTTTATTTTTAATAATTTATTTACTCGTCTCGCATTGTTTTAATTCTCCATGCATATAGGAAATTCACCATGGCATGAGACCATAGGGCTTTTGAAGCCTCCGAATTTGGGAACATTCCCCGAATTTTCCAAAGTCGAGGCCATCCCTTATGAAAAGTTATTGATTTTTCAAATTCATGTTACTCGTTTTGAGTATTTTAATTCCAATAAATAGCATGTTGTGAAATAAAATCTAGGAAAATTTGGTGATGTTCCTTATGACCGGAGGACCCTAGGAAAAATAGAGTTTTGAGTTAGTTCATTTAAAACAACCCTAATTGGCTTAAACACCCAAAATGGATCTCTAATTAACTAGAGCTAACCATACATCAAATTGACTTGAAATCAATTCTCCACTGACCTTTAGGATCAGAGGAACCCACCATAAAAATTTGAGGTCAATTGGACTTGGTTAGCCTCTACTAAATGGGTTGATTAAGCCATTTAGTCAATTTGAACTTTAAAAATTCGGAACTTTCAAAATATCTTTCAAAAATTCACCAAATTGGTTTTGGAGCCTCTCTGATATCAGGGGAATTTAATAAAATTAAAATTTCAATTTTCTAAAAATTTAATTTTTTGCATTATTTTAATATTTTAATAATTAAAAAATAATAAAAATCATAAAAATAATAAAATTCACCAAAATGTCACATTTTGAATTTTAATCACTTAGGAACAAATCCCATATTTTTCTTAGGTCTATTTGATGAGATATTAAATTTTAAAGCCCTAGGGTAATTTTAAAATAAAAAAAATGTATTTTCTAGCATTTTCACTAAAATAATTATGATAAATCAAAGAAAAATCAAAAAATTGTAAAAATTAGTTCTCTGATTTCCTTGATATCAGAGAGATTTTTGAAAAATATAAAATTCATTTTTCAACATTTATTTTATTTTTAAATTAATTAACACTCTAAAAATTAAAATAATTATAATAAAAATAATATAATTTAAAAAATTACCAAAATTGGTCCAAATGGTCCTCTGGTTATTAGGAATGTCCCCTAATTTTCTTAAGGACAGAAACTTTCCCTTGGTCATGTTATTAAATTTTCTTTGGAAATCTCTATTTTCTACCAAAAATAATTATATAAATAAATTAAATACAGAAAAATCACATTTTCTCCTCTCATGTCTTTATTGACATATGAGTGAAGTCACATAAAAATTTCAAGTTCATTTAAGCTCAATTTAGTGAGTTATGAAATTATTAAGCTTAAAGGGTAAAGTGGTAATTAGAATTTTAATCCTTAATTAAAACTTTAGGTTTAATAAAAAAATTAACAAGTAAAATATTTGATCCTAATATGATTGAAATTTAAATAATTAAAGGGTAGAAACCCATTAAGCAATTTAAAATAATTAAACCTTAATTAAATAATTGATTAAATTTGGAAGAATAATAAAATTGGAATTATTAAAATAGGGATGTTATTAGGAAGAGATTTATTCTTTAATTTAAAAATCCCTAAATTAATTATCTCATTAATATTCAATTCTTAATTAAAATGATAACTCAAATTTAAAATATTAAAAGACTTAATCATTAAACTAAAATTAAATTATTAAACTCTTTTAAAATTTCAATTAAAATTAAAAATAAAATTAAATTAAAAATTAAATTAAATTAAGTAAATTAAATTGAATTAAATTAAATTAAATTAAATTAAAATTAAAAGTTGAATTAAATTAAAGATTAAATTAAATTAAATTAAATTAACAAATTAAATTAAATTAAATTAATTAAATTAAATTAAATTAAATTAAATTAAATAAAACCAAATTAAATTAAGTTAAATCAAATTAAAGATTAAATTAAGTGAATAAATTAAATTAAATTAAATTAAATTAAATTAAATTAAATTAAATTAAAATTAACATCAAATCAAACTAAATTAAGTTAACATCAAACCAAACTAAATTGAATAGAATTAAAATTAAATTAAATTAAATTAAATTAAATTAAGTTGAATTAAATATAATATCACCAAAGACATAAAGAATTCAAAATAAATCTAAAATAACTTGAACATTATTCCAAATTTAAACTCATTAATTGAAATTAAACTAAATCACAAACCATTTGAACACCAATTTACCCTCGAAAGCTTTAGTTATCGTAACTCCTAAACAAAATATTAAATGAAATGTTACTTCACTTATAGGACATTCAAACATCCTAGTTCACTGAGTAAGATAATAACAAAACTTAACTAAACCTCGGACGGTTAATTCATTTGTGTAATTGAATTCATTTGGACTTAAAACAATCCTAGAAATATTGAAAAGATGTTTAAGATTTGCCTTAAGCACTTCCCCGATATGATAGGATGTTCATAGGAACAATTGAACTCAATTGTTCTTTGATGAAGAAAATCGTCTTCAAACAAAAACACAAGGAACCTAGACGTCATAGGAAATGACTAGCTATAGGATTAGGAATTTGGTACAAAACCGTAACCCTTACCTTAACTTTACCTAGGAACTTGCTTAAATATTCTAATTGTGTTTTAAGTGCAGCTTGGGATGACGGGAAGACCCTCCAGGTACGCTTTTATTTTATTGCAATTTACTTTCTTGCAATTTACATTATCGCAATTTATTTAACCGCATTGCACTTACTTTTCCCGCATGATAAACAATTGTTGCATGAAAACCCACACCTTTAGGATAGTCCCTAAAACCGAAACCAAAACTAAGTTAAAAGTTATTGCAAGATAAAATTCACCGCCACAACATTTCAAAATATAAAACAACTCAAAATTTAATCACAAACGGAACACAAAACTACAATTACAATTAAATTAAAACGTCTCGTTGGATGATCGGGAATACCTCGGATGATGTAACCTACGTGTTGCTAACGGGATTTCCCACGGTCTAAATGAAAGTGTGGAACTCATTCAGTTGAGTTTAGCAAATTCATCTGGACTAAGTGAATCCGATAAAAATAATGATACCGGAAGGATGGAACCGTAGGATCTTAACCGGTGTTGTTATAATCAACTTTAAGATTTGTTTTAATTAAAACATAAAAAACACTTGGAAATTAAGATTTTCTCTAAACCAAAACACTTTTCTCATCCCCCGATTTATGAATTCTAAAACTAAACCTCTGCAACAACAAGGAGCTCGGAGCATGGTGGGCAAGCACGGCCATCGTCGTCGACAAAACTCGAATCTACATCAGCAAAACTTTCCCGTAATTAAACAACAAAGCCATAGGACTTCGAGGTAGTTTGCCTAGTGCAACATAAATCCTCAACTCTTCGTTAGGCATTTGCATTGCAAATTAAGCCCTAACCGGTCTTAGGATTCCGAGGTAGTCGTCCGATACGACAATAAACCCTCACATTTTCCAGGCTATTTGTATGATTCTATCATATAAATATAAGGCCTAATTAATTAAAATTGGCAAGATCAAAACATTAAATAAATATTAGGACTTTCCTAAATTCAAGCCAAACAATAGGATAGTTGAGAAATTACCGAAGTTCGCTTCGAATCTGTAATTTTTCCTACTTTTCTTCCTTTGAATTCCCAAAATAAAATGTTCCAAATTTGATCCATTCCCTATTGAAATTCCAAAATTCAATCCTTTGAAAACTTAAACTTTGAAATTCTTGAGAGCAGAATTATTGATTATTATCGAGAGTTTTCTTAGGTGATTCCCGTCACTTAAGATGTAATTAACTATAGGAGCTCGGAGCATGGTGGGCAGCACGGCCATCGTCGTCAGCAAAACTTGAATCTACATCAGCAAAACTTTCCCATAATTAAACAACAAAGCCATAGGACTTCGAGGTAGTTTGCCTAGTGCAACATAAATCCTCAACTCTTCGTTAGGCATTTGCATTGCAAATTAAGCCCTAACCGGTCTTAGAATTCCGAGGTAGTCGTCCGATACGACAATAAACCCTCACATTTTCCAGGCTATTTGTATGATTCTATCATATAAATATAAGGCCTAATTAATTAAAATTGGCAAGATCAAAACATTAAATAAATATTAGGATTTTCCTAAATTCAGGCCAAACAATAGGATAGTCGGGAAATTACCGAAGTTCGCTTCAAATCTGTAATTTTTCCTACTTTTCTTCCTTTGAATTCCCAAAATAAAATGTTCCAAATTTGATCCATTCCCTATTGAAATTCCAAAATTCAATCCTTTGAAAACTTAAACTTTGAAATTCTTGAGAGCGGAATTATTGATTATTATCGAGAGTTTTCTTAGGTGATTCCCGTCACTTAAGATGTAATTAACTATAGGGGCTTGCCCTTATAGGGAATTTTAAAGAACCTGAGTAATATAAACCCTGTTTAATGCTTTCATATTAAGCAGGGGAATTTGTCGGCTTATAAAATTGGTTCGCAGACCAAACAGATGTCACAAGTCTTCTAGTTTATTTAATCGAGCCCCATCGTCAAGCAATGTGCCTATTCTTTGGGATTGATACACGGTTTGTGGTACGGTGCTCGTTTATATGAACTATTTGGGATGTGAGATCGGTTTGATTTCATATATCTTCAAATTTAAAAAAAAATTATTTTTAAAATTAAATACTACTTTTCAAACTATTTATTTAAATTAAATTAAAAAAATTCGCCGACAACTTCTGTTAGGCGACACCTTTTCAAAATACAACACAACCTAAAAATATGCCGACAGCGCCTAGGCGCCAAAAACTAGCGCCTAAGCGCCAGACTCGATACAGAAACTGTCAAGTTTTTTATGACTGTTGGATGGTTATTTTGACGGAGTGAGCAGTTATTGGACATTCTAGAAGACTGGCAGTTGTTCCTTGATAATAGGACATGTGATACATTGCATTTGGATGCTCCAAAACGGTTTTAAACGTGAAGAGGTGAAAAGAACTGGACGCGGTGTCCGGCGCCTAGGCGCCAGATTCCGGTGCCTAGGCGCCAGACCGACCTTCTAGAAGATTCTTCGAATTTGGACATGTTTTGAAGAGGTGCCTCAAGGCAACCCTTGGAGCCTATAAATAGGAGTCCACTCCTTCAGAGAAAATCGCCCCTCATTCGCCACACCTCCTCTAGTCTCCTTAGAGAGAGAAATCTCATTAGAGAGAGAGAGTCTAGAGAATTAGAGAGAGAAATTTAGGGCCACTTTTGTTTGGTTTAGTGAGTTTACTTTCAAGTTGTAGCATCTGGAGTTCATTACACTGTGGAATCAGGAGTCAGAAGATCTGTAGAAGGAATATTTGAGATAAGTATTATTTTTATTTGATTCAAAGTTTATTTATTATGTTTTGCAGTTTATTTTCAATGTATTCTGAGTAGTTAGTTTACTTTCTTCCTTCAATCATGAAGAGATAGATAAGATAATATAAAGATTCGATGGAGAATTAAAATTCAAAATATTTTCAAAAACATTGTGATGACATTAATACTTGATCTTACTTTACTTTTTAAAATGGTCATTTAAATTGTTAAAACTCGTTGAAGAGTTTTGAAACCTTGAAGGAGAAGAACTCTTAACTTGTAAATGTCACATGAATCCTTGGGTAGTCGAAGGCCATGTGCGGGCTATTCAAGGTGAAGTGCAAATAAATAGGAAGATAAGATTTAAGGGCGTAGAATTGATAAGTTTTTAGAGTGACAGGCTAAATTCTTATAATTTGATTTATAAATTAGGAATGGGTCACTAGTAGGGCCGACTATAGCCACCCTTGGACATCTAGAAGTGAGAGTCTGATTAACCCATTACTACTAATAATACATCCAGACCTGATTTGTAAGTTAGCCAATGTTCTTTGCGCTTGGATCAAAGGGTAAAGAATAGGAATGCTTCTATTTGAAACAATACCATAAATCAGATTCTCCAACGAATATTAAATTATCTTAAAAATCTTGGATTAATTTAAGGAAAGAAAGTTGTTATTTTATATAGTTTTCATAAATTATTCTCTTAGTATTGTTTTCTTTATTTGCATCTAATAAATTAATAGTAATTTATAGTTAATTTAAAGGATAAAAAATATTTTTAAAATATAATATTTAGAGAATTTATTTCTATAATTCTTCCCCGTGGGATCGATACTTGGGTTATAATAGAAAACCCTATATTACTTGAAACGATACGTATACTTGTGTAGTACCCCTAGTGTGTAAAGTAATTTCTAAAATTTATGATATTTTGATTTATACACTAGCCGCTTATTATAAATTGGGTCAAGCTTTGGCCATCTTTTGGAAGCATATATTACTGCGTTACTTGCGGTCAGGTCACCTCTACCTTTTAGGATTACTCTACCCTTCCATTGTTGAGCCCCTTTGAAGTCTATCACCCTTTATGACTTTGTTGATGTCTTCTTGATATTCCCTACGTCTAATAAGCAAGTCGCCTATTTGGGATACAGTGATTCACCCTCTGCCCTCACGACTCGGTAAGCTTTGAAGCATAGAGATGTTCCTGTCAAGTCAACCTGGTTATTTCTCTATGCCTCACTTATCGGGGGCTGCCATTCACCTATGGATTTAAGGGACTCACCCTCTCTCATGTGGTTCAGTGTAGGCTTCTGAAGATGTGAGATGTTCCTAGTTGAAATAACTATCCTTTAGTGGCCTATTCTCCAAGTTCATGATAATATAAGTGAAACTCCTTTTAGTCCCTAGAATGTAATTAACAAGAGGGATACTTTCCTTTTGGATACTCTTAACTCTAGAACAAAAATATTCTATTTGGTTATCTGGTTATAGGTCGGTTATGTAGGGATTCTCTTAATGGATATTGTGTTTCGATGTACTTCAATCTATTCTTATTCGGGCGTATTTTCTTGACCCATTACATGAGCATTACACATATATAAGTCTTCTACTTTTTTTTTAATTGTTTGTCCATCTCTTGTCGTATTTTATGTCTATTCAATTCCTCTCCTTTTTAAATCATTTATAATGATTAGTGAGGGAGATTTATTCGATTAACGGAATTATACGATGACACATAAAAAGATAAGCTGGTGACTCCGAGGTTAAAAACAACTAAGAAAAACAACCTCATGTCGGGAAATGACTTAAAAAAACTCATTACAATGGATATCTCAAATCGATTCGGTAATATTTTACTAAATCATGACATCAGAAGTGGATTCCCTAAAATAAATATATTCTAGTGATGTCTAAAAAGTACTAATCTTGAGGAGGCATTGGAAATTTTATTCACGCCGTTGAGCTACAAATTAAAAAATTTTGCTGTCGTCAGAACTCCCTTCCCAACCAGCCATCATGAAAGTAAAATATATGTTGAAATCACAAACCACTAATATATTTTGTGTAGCAGCCGCACAAATTCTAATATATACAATCTTCTCCTCATTGCCAATTTGCCCTTCGACATGCATGTCATCAATTACTTTGATGTAATCCTTTTTAGAAAAAAAAAACTTGTTAGAACATTGGTTATTTCTAATTTTTTTATTAAACTACTGTTATAATAGACAGAAAGACCGATATATTGAAAAACGGTATGTATCTCGTATAGTTACGGATTTCTCGAGGTGTTTGTGCAAAAGTAGGGTCTAGTGGTTTGATAATCTCAGTAGACATTTTCAACAAAGAGTTCGCCCGAATGTGGAAATATGTGTTGATTGTCTTTATAAGTATTGGAAACACTCAAAAGCAGCACAAATGAACTCATTGTGTGACATAATAAAAAGCATGATAGCTAGAACTTCTCGGTATGTAAATTTTGAAAATCTACCATATTTGGACTACAATTTATCCAGTAAATTGTAGAATATAGTTTTTGACATCCAATGTATGCTATGAATCCTGCTTAGATGAGCTTTGATCAGTTCTCCATCCCATTTATCACCCATAAATAATGATGCCACACAAGGTGTCTTACACAGATTTCTCTAGTAATACTTATTAATTAGACAAACAGGGCTGGTAATGATAATTGCTCTCTTAACTATCTCTATAATCTCATCCTCATTTGATGGGTCCATTTGTCTGAAAGAAATATGTTGGAATTGTTTAAAAAGAACGAGTTATGTTTAAATAGCAGGTAAATGCTTAACAAACACATAATGAAAGCAATGCAATTCCATAAATTCATAAATACTGAAATGCCACAGATAGTTGAAATAAGTCATAGTTTATGATGAAATGTAAATTATTGTGAAAAATTAATGTGAAATAGTAGCAACAAATAGAAATAACAACTTGTTATTCTGATTCTCTAAGAAATATCAGAGGTAAGGAATCTTTCATTCGGGTAGTAGTGTAAAGAAAGCCATCAACTTATTTCGGTCCTTAAGAAGCTTTACAGTAAATAAGTAGATAAGCATGTCATAAAAAATCTCTAGAATAGAATCGAGTAGCTTGAAAATATCTATCATAGTCAGGTATGGATACAGAGTTATGCGGGCACTAGAAGTAATATTGGTGTAGTTTGTTGCTAGTGATGAGATCTGCTCGAATAAGTGTGTCGCCCTAGCCTTATTTTTTTTCCTCTTTTGGTCAAGGGTGTAGAATGTTTGGAGTGACTGCACTCCCCATTTTCTCTTTCATCTTATTTTCCTCGTGGATCTCATTAGAATGATCACATTCAGGCTCATCTAAATTATGGGTAGGCTCTTCTGTTGCGGCCTAATACTTGATTCATGTCGATACAAAACTGAGGAACATATTGTTTAGCTTCTTAATTTCATTGACAATAAGGCATTCCCAATGGTATATATATTTTCAAATAAGATGAAAGAACCAATTCTTAAATGTTCTTCTACAAAATGCTTCTTATAACTGAAGAAGAGGAAACAATAAGCAAATTTACCATCCAACATTAGAACATAAATATACTAAACAAGTCCAACATAAATTCTCAAAAAAACTGAAATAACAGTGTAGGAGAGAAATAGAAGTTGTTAACTTATCTGGAATATAACCTTCAAGTATGCTTAAGAATATAGGTTTTTCCAATGTTAGAAATCTTTCAAATAAACAAAAGCAACATGTGTTAAAATCTCTCCCAACAAAATATTTCTTTAGACTGAAGAATAGACAATAACAAGTAAATTGTTAATCTAACATCAGAATAGGAATATATAAAACAAGTCCAACAAAAATTCTCTAGAAGATGGAAAAATAGCGTAGAAGGTAAATAACTATCACTAACTTAGCTGGCATATGATCTTCAAGTTTGCATCAGACCATAGACATTTTCAATGATAATTAAAATAAAATAAAAAGAACTATTGTTAAATTTCTCTTTGAAAAATGTTTCTTTATAATAAAGAAGAGGCAAGAGCAAGTGAATTTATCTTTTAATGTCAAAGCATGAATATATAAAACAGGTCCAACACAAACTCTAAAAAGATAGAAAAATAATGCATATATATATATATATATAGAAGCTACTAACTTATCTAGAATATAACTTTCATGTTTTCTTGAGAACATAGGTTATTCCAATGGTATAAATCTTTCAAATAAAAAAATAAGGAAATAGTGCTAAAATCACTCCAAAAAAAAAATCTTTGGATTGAAGAAGAAGCAACAAGTAAATTGACTATCTAACATTAGAACAAGAATATATAAAGCAATTCCAATAAAAATTCTCCAAAAGTTTGAAAAAACAGTACACACATATCTCTCCTTCCTTAACTTCTCCTGGTTGAGAGGAATGAGCGGATAATGATAACTTATCTCGCATATAACCTTGAAGTTTGTATCAAAATAAATTCATTTCCAATGTATAAATCTTTCAAATAAAAAAAAAATAACCAATACTAAAATTTCTCTCTCAAAATGTTTCTTCAGATTGAAGAAGAGGCCAAAGTAAATAAAATGATATTGTAATATCATAATGAAAATATATAAAATAAGACAAACATAAATTCTAAAAGAGGCATAAAAATAGTGCACATACATCTCTCATTCTCTAACTTCTCCTAATTAAGCAGGAGGAAAATAGACAGTGCTAACTTTTTTGGTATATGACCTTCAAATTTGCATTAGAACATATGTATTTCTAATGATATAAATTTTTCAAATAAAAAAGTACCACTACTAAAATTTCTCTCCTTAAAATGTCTTTCTAGACTGAATAAGAGGTTAGAGCAAGAAGTTTGACATTATAACATTAGAACAAGAATAAATAAAATCTGTCCAACATAAATTCTCAATGAAACAAAAAATATTGCTCATATATCTCTCCTTCCATAACTTCTCCTAATTTAGCGTGAGAGAAAAAGAAGCAGCTAACTTATCTGACATATAAATTAAATTTTACGTTAGAACATATGTATTTAAGATTGTATATATCTTTCTAATAAAAAAAAATAAGCACTACTAAAATTTCTTCACCAAATATGTTACTCTAGACTGAAAAAGAGATAAAAGCAAGCAATTGGCCTTCTAACAATAGAATAGGAACATATAAAACAGTCCAACATAAATTTTAAAAAAGATAGAAAAACAGTGCACATATATCTCTTCTTCCTTAACTTCTCCTGATTGAGCAGAAAGGAAATAGATGTTGCTAACATATCTAGTATATAACCATCAAGTTTGCATCATAACATATGCATTTCAATTAGAATAAATATTTAAAATTTTAAAAAAAGAACCACTAATAAAATTTCTCTTTAAAATAGTTATCTATATTGAAGAAGAGGCGGGAGCAAGCAAATTGACCTTTTAAGAATAGGAATATATAAAAAGTCCAACATAAATTCTAAAAAAGATAGAAAAATAGTGCGCATATATCTCTTCTTTCCTAACTTCTCTTGATTGAGTAGGAGGGAAAAAGATGATATTAACTTATCTGAAATATAAACTTCTTGCATCAGAACATACGCATTTTCAATAGTATAAATTTTTCAGATAAAAAAAAAAGAAAAATTGCTTTTTCTCCCCCTAAAATGTTTCTCTAGCCTAAAGAAGAGGCATGAGCAAGAAAGTTGACATTGTAACATCAGAATAGGAAAATATTAAATGAGTCAAACATAAATTGTAAAAAGGACACAAAACAATACACATATATCTCTCATTCCCTAACTTCTCTTAATTGAGCATTGCAACTTCAAACTATCCCGACACAAAATTCGAAAGAGACAATGAAGTAGAGGAAAAAAGAAAACAAAAAGGCAAAAAAAAAACCTTCAATCCATCCCAACAAAGAACATGGAGATCGAAAAAAAACATATGGGCAGCTTGAGTTGAAGGCAACAGCAACGGAGGGATGAGAGTGTGCAACTGTTTTCTGCCTTAAAGACACAGGTTACAACCAAGGGGGAGGGGTATTTTTAGAGACATAGTTCAGGTATTCCACCAATTGAAGAGGGTTAGGGATGACAATCACGATTTGGAATGGAGATCCCATGGAGGAAATCAAAGGCCCCCCTATGTTTCGGCTTTCGTCGATTTGTGGCTTGCCGTCAACGAAACGTACTATAAAATTAGCTCCCAAATATCATGTTTTTCATTCTTGGGACGAGACTCTAAAGTAACTGGGCGCCAAACGCAATCTTAAACCAAATAAGTTACAATATTAAAATAGTTAAACCCAAATAAAATAAGAATGCACATTAAATCAAATAAAGTAACATAACAAGAATTTTGGTTAGTCTGCTTACTCAGCTTCCTTATTGAATCTAGCTTTATTTTAAAAATAGGGTTTTACCTCCATCTAGAAATATTTCCTAACTATTTCCACTCTCTTAGTGTAGAGATCCTTCTAAATCAAACTTTTCAAAATTAATCTTTAAATTATATATTACTAATTCAAACCCCAAACTTAACCTTATCAATCAATCCTGTTAAACCAATTTATCCTATCCACTTCAATCTATTTTATTTTTTACTTAATCTTAACTAAATTCAATCATGACCAACAATAATAAATTCAAAATCTTTGAGATTAACCTTCCTCCATGGTTTGGTTAATCCCTATTTCTAGGCCTTTTCATGACAAACTGTTATTGCATTGTAAGTTTTAAACTTAAGCTCAATTTCTTTAAAACTTTGAACTTAGATCCATTCACCACAATTGAAAATTCTATATTTGAAATGTCCAATCTTAAAATATAAAAAATATAAATCAATATTTTAATCAAAAGTTTTCTTTGGACTTCACAACCCTGGTGATATATTTAACTATTAGGGTTTCTCTTGTAGGCACACTATACCTCATAATAAAAATAAATCCTATCTTATACTCGTAAAGGAAAGTTTTTGGTTCATGTAAAATCTTCAAAATTGTCATAATCCAAATGTTTATATTCATTTCAAAGTAGTATTTTCTCTCATTAGGGTGGTATATTACTCTTTAATGTCGTATTATAATTTTTAGATAGAAATCTTTTGAGATATGTGGTGGACACACTTGATAAAAAACATACTAGTAAATGATAGAAGGATCACATCAGTACAGGAATTGAGATAGAATAATAAATTTTATTTTGAAAATAAATATTATAAATCACAAGAAATGATTGGAAAATAGACCGAGAGGGAATAAATTACATGTTAGTTCATCGTCACTTCAACTAAGACATAACCATACCGAAGCAACCTCTTATACAAAAATTATCCCTCAAACCTAAACTTGTTTGCCCGGTCTGTATCGGCTTGAGCATATAGTATGAGAGATCTCTCTTGTACTTCTGATAATTCCTAGAAAAGTGTGGTCATATGCCCCTCCCTACTCTCCATTTTTTCTATATGAGTAAGCAACTCGCCATAATAGATCCTGACTGACTGAGCAAAGAAGTTCTCGATCTCTCCAAACAATGTGACAATGTCATGGGGAAAATCCAAAGACCATTAGTTGCTAACCTGCAAGTCACGAGAGCATTGTCTGAGATGTCAATCCCAACATCCTCACTCAAGAGTCGCCTCCTCGACTGGGTATTTGGGCAGCCATCGCTGGTGTCGCGGTTAGGCTGTTAATATACCTATAATATATACTATTTTTGTACACATTTATATACATATTTTTGATGATATTACATTTTAATGAAATGTATTTGTGTGTTTTTTTTAGGTATAATTAAATGGACTAAATATGTCAAAAGGAGTGAAAAAGAATCAAATTTGGAGCAAAAATGAAGATGTTAAATTGAACTAAGGCGCCTAAGCGCCAGTAGACAGAGAATGTTGCGCCTAAGAGCCAGTTACTTTACAATTTCAAGGAATTTTTAGCAAAATTTGAAGGGGTGTTTGAGGCAACCTTTGATACAAACGTCTAATCAAGAGCGCCAAAAGACATTCAAATTTCACTGAAAATTATGCATCTTTTGGGAAGATTCATTGAAAATGGATACATTTTGAAGAGACACCAAGACAAATGAAGGACTTAAAGAGGCCGAAAAAAAAGAAGAGGAAGAAAGTTGGAATAGTGTGTTTAGAGAGTAGTTATAGTAAGAAGTTGTAGGATTATTACTTAGGTTTTCTTCGCCCTTATCTCATTCCTAGTGAAAGGGAAGTTGGGTAGGAATTTCTAAGTAAAAAATTCATTGTTTTAGAGAGATTTAAACTCTCTAGGGTTGGGCGACTAGTCCTAGGGAGACTTGTAAGAGAAAAGAAAAGATTTAAATGAACTTTAAGAGTTTGGTGGAGAGGAACTTGAGATAAGTTTTTATCTTTGTACTTCATTTGGTTTTAATTGAGACTTCTTGTGTTTCTGCATGATTTCTACTTTTAAAATTACTTGTTGTTGTGTTTTCTCCATGGTTTCTGAGTGGTTTTCTTTATCTTTTTCCTTAAAATGAAAAGTAATTAAGTGTTGGATAGAATTTGTGGAAGTATTAATCTTTAATGTTGGAATAAGTTGTGTTGATTCAATCTTTGCACTTCATTTACTTCTGGATTTGACCAATTAAGATGTTAACATTTGTTGTGAGAACATGTAAGATCCTTTTAAGTATTGTCTTGGTCAATAATTGGTAGGAATAACATGAGATTGTATTGATGAGAATGTAATTCATATAATGTTGTGCAAATAAATAGGGAAATATACTTTGATGGGTGTATAATTAGAGTCCTTTAGGGTGACAGACTAAAGCCCCCTAATTTGGTTTATTGTTTTAGGTTTTTATGCAAGATGTTAGCACTCAGGTGGAGAGAAAGGAGAGAACACTAGAGTGAGAGCTAGTATCTTCCTACCTAACCCGTCTTCAAAAATATTCAAACTTTAAACTAGTCAATGTTCTTTATAGCATCTCTAGTAAAGGTAAAAAATAATATTGCTCATATTTGGCACAACACATTTTGAATACTTCTACAACAGAACTGTTATACTTATTACTTATTCGTGATAAGTAAAAATATATTTTCATTTATACTTATTTAATCTTAAAAAAATCTCGTTATAGTTAGTTAATTATTCACTTTATTTCATAGTATAAGAAAATACAAAAAAGAATTGCATTTTCAAGTTTCTTGTTACCTGAAACTGTTTAAGTAAGTGTCTTTTTCTAAATAGATTTTGTGATATAACTCCTTATAATTTATAAATATCCAAAATTTTTCCTGTGGGATCGATATTTCGGTACTTAATTAGAAAGTCATATATTACTTGATAAAGATACGCATACTTACGTAAAATCTTTTAAATTAAATATAAATATAAATCATATTGCCACAAGTATAAATATCACCAGGGATCAGTTTTCACCAACATTTATTGCAGGCGAGTCATCAGATCAAGACAACGTAAAGAAAACGAGGCCCCAAAAAAAGAAAACCTAACAAGTAAGATTAAGGCTTTGCATGCTAAGGAGCTAATCCAACTCAAACGATTTAAATAACACAATGATCTCACCAAGTTATGACAGAGCAACAACTCCTCTTCTGTAATAGGTAGCGACAGAACACCAACAGCTTCTTTCGTAGCTCTTTTGATTTGCAAGTATCATATCGCAGAAGAAGGTTAAGCTGACTGATTGATGGTTATGTCGTTCACCTGAGTGTTCTTCCACTGAGTGTGAAGGAACGAATCAGAAGACCCCACCTGATTCGTCAGTGCGACTGCTTTTCCCTTCTTAATGATGTCTTTCTTTTATCCTTTAACCTTTTAGGTGATAGCGCTCCTTCGTTCTCTTGAAGGCAATGCTAAACATATATTAATTGGGGATATCGCCTTTGGGATTCAACACATTCTTCATCACAACACTCGAAATCCAACTAATTCAAATTGGAAGTGTTGCAAAACAAATATGGAATGAAAAGATTCATGTAATGCTTTTTTGTAAGAATTAAATGCACAGAAATCAAGGGACTTCAATTATTAAATTATTTATTAAAATATTGTGATCAAATTTTTTACCTTAAATTCTTTTATTCATACTGAACCGTCCTTTTTAAGAAATATGATGATAGAAGAACAAAAATATTTATATAAAAAATGTGTCAGCTCTAACTCTGAGGAGATCAAATGTCGAGTGATATTATTTGCGTCAGAGCTAATGTTGTCAAAGCTGACGGAACTGCGAGACAAACCAAAGAAGACCATATTATATAAGAACGAGCCGATTTAAGGAAGATATGTTTCCTTAGCATCTCCAACCACCCTAGAGAGATCCAGGACCTCTTATCATGGTTTAAAAATTGACAGTTGAGCCTTATCAACCTGCCGACTCACACAGTTGAAAATTAACCGACGAAGTCGATCCCATCCAGCCAAGTGGATCTGAACTGATCGAGATAAACCAAATTGAGCTTAGCTTGCCGACCCAAAAAGCACTCAGACTATATACTATACATGTAAAATTTCAAGAATTTCATCATGTACAATGTTCTTTAAAGCTGGGGCAAAAATGCAACACCATCACATTGTACTCTCTCCCATATAAATAAAAGAGAATATTTTATGAATAAAACGTGATTCATACTACATTTCACTATTCACTCATCTCTCTGTCTCTCTCTTTTCTTATACTTTTTTTCATTTGGTGTGTTTCACGAACAAATCAGGATTCAACACGATCATATTTGTTTTTTTAATTGATTATATTATCCAATAATTTTATATATTAAAAGGTAATATATGGTGTATTAATTATAAATATATAAAATAAAATTAGTTATATATATATATATATATATATATATATATATATATATATATATATATATATATATATATATATATATTATCACTTTTTATTCCGCCGGAAGTTGTCCGAATTAATTATTAATATTTTTTCAGTACCATTCCAGCAAAGCAGGGAAAATAAATAAATAAGTAAGAGCTTCATTTCATGAGGCCGGCCATGCTCCTTCCAGTCTAATATTTGTAGTTAAAATAAAAATAAAAGAATTAAAAAATGTTCGTAAAAAAAGATTAGATTTGTTTAAGCTGCTCAAATTACCACTATCGGATAATCCATTACTAAAAGTTAATCCATGAGCTTTAGAAATCCTTAAAAAAATTATCAAAATTTCAGAATTAAATTTTATCTTCATCAAATTTTGATTTTTTTTTTTTTTTTGCGTAATTAAAAGAAAAAATTAGAATTGCATGTAATTATTGGAATTATTTGTCAACTATGAGAGGTAGGAGAACCTTTTGTGGTGCAAGACTTTGATGGGTACACCATGCAATAAGCATATGGATTTGGTGGGCGTATGTATTCGGGAGGGTTGAATAACTAATGTCTTCATCTCTAAGAGTGCATTTTGTCATTTATAAATTCTCTTAGCATTATACGATACTCTAGCACACAATTAGATAATAAAATACAAGTAAGCAAGGGCTCGATTTTTATGTGGAAAAAGGAGAAAAAATCACCATTTTTATGTCTAGCTCTATAGAAATAATGCACTAGAATGATGAGTAGACACGTACAATCTCTTGTCCCACAGACAGGTAGAGGTTAAATAGTTTTCGAGTTACAATATTTGTGCATAAAACAATTGGCTGCCCCGCAATAGGGAGCAGTTGCAGCGGGTAGTGATTTCTCAAGCCTTAGGGAGCAGTTACAAATTCTTTAAGGTCAGCACGACGTTCGGGAAGATGCGACACTTCACTGATTGTCATGTGATTTTGTGACGTCAGTGTTGCTTCACACGGTGTTTCACTATAAGGAGCGGATGGTGGCCGATGATGTTCGACGATGTCCAAAGCTGGCCAGAGGTGGAGGTGGAGTCGGCATGTAACAGAGGCAGAGGGGGCCGGAGTTAGCTGAAAGCGGTGGTGGTCAGAGTTGGCCCGAGAAGGTGGCAACCAGAGTTGGTCGAAGGCGACGGTGGCCAGAATTGACAGAAAGCTGCGACAGCAAGAGTTAGTTGGCAGCGATAGTGGCCTAAATTGGTCGGTAGTGGTGGTCGGAGTTGGACAATATTTGATGCTGACGAAGTTGGCCTGCTATGGTGGCTGGAGTTGGCCGGTGACGTTGGGCGGAGTTGTAGATGACGTCTGCCAAATCGATGGTTGATGGTGGTTGGCGACTAATGGAGTAGGAGGTGTTCTTGGGATAATCGGTGCAGGTAGGGTTGTAAACGACCTGAGCTTGAGCGAGCTCAGGCTTGGCTCATGTTCGGGTCCTTCGAAATTGCTCGTGTTCGAAATCGGCTCGTGTTTGAAATTGGCTCGTGAACAGTGTGCTCGTGTTTGGCTCGAATTAAATAATCTTGTTCATATTCGGCTCGTGTTCGACTCGAAATTGGCTCGTTAAAATTAATTAGAAAAAAATATATGCATAATGTCATATTTAAACCTGGATCAAATATATAGAAAAAAGGAGCGGAACCACATTGCCACACAAGTAATTGTAATTGGACTTAGATATAAATATATATAATATATTATTATATAAATAATATATATAATAAATTATTATATAAATTACTATCTGATTTTTTTTTTAGCTAAAACGAGTTGAACACGAGTGAACAAAGAGTTGTTTGTGTTTGGCTCGTTTGTAATTAGAGCTTAAAATATTTGTTCGTGTTCGGCTCGCTCACTTAACGAACGAGTAAAACACGAGCTACTTAACGAGCCGAATACGAGCTGTTTGCGAACAACGTGCTTTTTTGACAACCCTAGGTGCAGAATACTGGGCTTCATCTTCATCTTTTGCGGACTCTAGTCTTCCTCTAGCTCAAGGTCTAGTCCCCTCCTCAAGAGAGGGTGGGGCTTTATTTATAGAGTCCAGGCTGCAATAAGAAAGAAATCCAGACTACTTTTTATCGAACAGCCAGAAGAGATCCCGTTGATTGGACAATGTTCAATGGACATTTGAGTGCCCTAATGAAGTTGGAATTAAACAAATTTGGGCTCATTATATTGGTCTTATCTAGACGCTCAATTTGACTATAAGATTACTATATTTAAAATCAGTTTAACCTTACGATTATGTTTGAAAAGCCGTCAAAAGTGGTTTAACAGCTAGATCTGGCTTGATTTGACTTAGATTGAATTAATTTTAGTACAGTTGGGTCCGTTTCATCAAGCAGACAATTTAAGTACAAGTTTACTAAAAGCAGAGTTCTAAGTGAATTTTAGTCAAAGTTTGAATATTTTTTACTCAAACAATTGCTTCGAGATTCATGTTATGTCTCTAGATTCGTGTCAGATGATAAAATTTTGTAGCATATCAGTTGCCCCTTTATTTTCGGGTGAGTCAAATTTGACTTGATTTAAAGTTATACACTTATTTAAAAGTGTGGCTACATGATAAAGGCATGCAATATTAACTTAAAGTTAGCTCAATGGTACTTTACCTTTAAGTGAGGCTTTACTAATAATGGCTTTCAAGATATCATGTAAAGATATTATCAAATATTTTAATGACTCATATATTTATGACCATTTTTTGTAATCTCTTATGGATCATGATTTATGTTTTGAGCTTATAGATAAAATGTCTTACAATTTGATAGACTAA
The DNA here is from genome assembly GCA_022702705.1 of Papilionanthe hookeriana x Papilionanthe teres. Classification (NCBI taxonomy): domain Eukaryota; kingdom Viridiplantae; phylum Streptophyta; class Magnoliopsida; order Asparagales; family Orchidaceae; genus Papilionanthe; species Papilionanthe hookeriana x Papilionanthe teres. The sequence continues at coordinate 46,825,616 of CM040438.1, forward strand.
TTTTAATAGAGTATTATAGCATACAACTTTAATTTAATGATTTTGTAAGAGCAAGATTGCAAGAGAATAAGGAATCCTGAATTTGAGCTTACTCGATTTCTTACTTAAACATTGATTGGTAATCATAGTTGGTAATGGAACCTGAATATGTATCTTCTTTAATATACATTAGGCAAAATAAATTTTGTACTCATAGACTCACCTACTCGACACTCTATATCATTCAGTACGTCACATTCCTTCGTTAAGGTAAAAAAACTTAGACCCTCTTGACAACCTTTCCATGGACGATGAAGCCCATCTCTTTCAAATTACATGGCATTCTATTAAGATTAGTATAAACCTCGTGAAGTACATAGCTCATTAATTGTCTTTTAGCACATTCAAAAGGAATGTGTTGAGATTTGATTAGCCCACCCAGCATGTCTAAGGCTCTGTTTGGGGCAGTTTATCCGCTACAGCGGCGTTTTGAAAACGCGGCCTCACCGTTTGTAAACTGCATTTGAGCAACTTATACGGAAATACAGTTGGTGTTTTACACTAAACGAGGAAAACGGGTCGAACCCTGTTGTCCGCATTTCCAGATAAGCAGTTTATCTGGATACATTTCTTATGTATTTACATATCTCACACCTTAACTTTCATATTTACACATATTGCACTCTATTTTTGCAAATATATGCATGTCCCCTTTGATTATTTATGAATTTATTTTGTGCATAACAAATTTTAATAGGATGATAATATATATTTAGAAGCACTTCATGTAATTCTATTTATATGCTCCCTATGGACTTATATTAAAATTTTTATCTTTTTCATTTAATAAATAATTCCTAAACTCTTTATTCCCATTTTCTCTCCATATGATCATCACTCCTTACCATTTTGAATGTATGCAAAAATGGACACATATTGGGCTACAGGGAGAGCTACAAGATCTTCAAGTGGCTGAAAAGGATGGAAAACATAAGGACAAAAAATCTTTCATAAATCGGCAGTATATTGAAAAAAAGATATTGAGAAGAAAATTTCAGTGATGCGTCCAAATTGTTATTATTTATGTAATACTGATTCTTAAGATTGTCGTACGTATCCACTTGGCTTTAGGTTTGTGAATTTCTAAGCGTTAAATGATTTTTTTTAATTCTAAATTCTATCAGAATATTCTGATTCGATTTTTAAAAAATATATTAGATTGATTTTAAAATAAATGTTTTATATTAATTTTAATTATTTTTTTAATCATCCATCTTAATTCAATTTAATATCTTAGATCATTTCTAATCATCTCTTTATTCCATTAATGTATGTATGTATATGTATATATGTATATGTATGTATGTATGTATATGTATATATATATATATATATATATATATATATATATATATATATATATATATATATATATATATATGCATAAAAATATGTATATATATGTGCGCGTGAATTGTGGTCTATTGGTTGATAGAGTTTTCTGTAAGTCCCCTCAGGTTACGGGTTCGATCCATCGTGTCGTGGGGTTCTAGAATATATAGGTATATGATGTCAGACACCCATCATAAGGCTGTAGCGTATCAATAATCAGTATTTGGGCCTCTGCCAAATATAGATTTTTCTTTTTTTTTTTATAAAAAAAAAAGAATATGTATATGCCGAGTTAAAATAACAATAAGATAAAAGGTTAATAACTAGGGATTAGATTGTGTTTTAAATTTGGATCTCCAACTAGAGAGAATGCTCGCTACTAACAGCTTCACAAGTTCTTCAGTTTTTTTCATATCTATATCACCCAAATCTTCCTATCATATCAAAAAAATTATTATTTTAATTTTTAATACATAATATATAACTTTTCATACAAATATAAGAATAAAATGTGCAAGTCCTATAGAATAATTGATATATGATCTTCACCTTAATTAGAAGATCTAAATCCGAAGCATGTTCTAATTATTATTTTCAAACTTAAACGTCATCAAAATTCAACTTCTAAAAAATAAAGTCAACGTGACTAGGGCCGTCAAAACGGCTCGTTGTTCGCGAACAGCTTGTGTTCGGCTCGTTAAGAAGCTTGTGTTTGACTCGTTCGCTAAGTTAACAAGTCTTAACGAGCCGAACACGAACAAAGTTTTGTTCGTTCGTGTTCGGCTCATTTTGGCTCGAAATATTATCCCTCAATTATATATATAGTAATGAGTAGTATTTTTAAAAAATTTAAAAGATTTATAATTTATTAAAGTTATTAATTAAGTAAATATACTAAAAAGTATAAAATTAGATTCAAATGATGTTTTAAAATAAACTATAATTCCTAAATCTTACCTCAATCCTTAACATCTTATGTTTACGTGATTAGGATTGTCAAAACGACTCTTTGTTCGTGAACAGTCGTGTTCGGCTCGTTAAACAAACGAGGCGAACACGAACACACTTTCTGGGCTCGAAATATTAACTAGCCGAACACGAGCCTCGTTTACACCCCTAAACGTGACATATATATCTGCATAGGTTGAACTGATCGAGAAGTGGACCCCACTTTCAGTCTTGTGTGCTATTCAAATCCTCTCGTCATGAGTGTGATTTGAACCCTTAACCCGAGGGACTTACACCAAAGGCCGCAACCAATGAGCCAAGAATTCCGCACAAGTTAACATGATATATATATAAAGTTTAGGTGTTAGATATGTAAATATATAAGCATGGAGTGTTAACGCATGTAAATCGACATTTATTTTAGAAGGTTGGAGAAATTTGTGGTGCAAGGCATAATGACAAAAATTTTAGAGTGAATTATTAGTACTTCTCTTCTATGTCGGCACATTTTTGTCATTTCCTGAGCTGAGTTAATCGACATTTATCTTAGAAGGCCGATATTATTAAAGAAAATTAATCAGAATATATTATTTTGTAAATCTTATTATAGTTATTACTTATCACACCTGAATTGTATTAATATATTGTCTTGTTTAAGAAATGATGGTGACCTTGTAGTCTTAAGGCCGAAGTTTCACCTTTTTTATTTGGATACAATTTCTATCTTAATATTGACTTTTATGTGTGCTATAATTAAGTACTTTATGAATATAAAAATATGGATTACATAATTGAAATTTAAGTGCTTGATGGCTTTGAAAATGACAAATCTCACCTCATGAGAAACTTTAGAAGGTTACATCATTTTGAGGGTTAATAAGCATAGTTTATTAGATCTTATTTAAGACAGATAAAAAACTCTCGATTAAGATTAAGAAGATTTATTTGTATTCAGAATATTCAACGTAAGGGATATAATAGTTATTTATTGAATTTTAAAAAGAGGTTTGCTATAAAACATGTTGGAGATTAAGAGAGGGTCAAATGATAGGTAACTGGTCAACACTGATGAGTTCTAAGGCTAAATAGATAGGCAAACTCAATATTGTTGATATCATAATGGTCAATTAGATTCTAAAATTCATGTTAGACTGTTTCAACATGACATGGCCATAAAGATTTCGAAAATAAAAATTGAGATATCAGCTTTCTCTAAATTGAAATAGCATGCATAAAAGAAGATGATAGTCTTTATTTAGCTTGCTTGTCCATTGATCTTCCATAAATGATTTGTTGGTCATTAGACTTAATATTGGATTTGAACTTAAAGTATATGTCAACACCATATTCTCACTTGATTGAATTGTACATGAAGAGATGAACTTTAAGTTTACAGAAATATGATGATGATAATTTAAAACCCCATATGATCATAATAAAACTTATAATATGATAAGAATGATGATAACAATTTTTTTAATGTTATTTTTCTTTTCATGCTTAGTAGAATGATTCTTAAAATTTAATATTTCATAAAAATTCAATCTTTATAAAAAATATGTTTTTTTCTTTTATTCAATATTATACTGCCTACATCTTAAGGAATTCTACTTTCAAAGAATTAAATGGATGCAACAAAAAATGCACAAATATGATTAAAAATAAAAAAAATACAAAACAATCAATTACATTATATTAACTTGATAAACATTATTTTTTTTCAATAAAAAAAAATCAAACCCACTTACAAAATGTGTAGTTAAGGTCTCTAAATCAAACCTATAGACAAAGAGAATGTGGATTAGAAAGAAACATACACATACATATAAGAAGCAAAAAGAGGAATGAGCGAGAAGTTAAAAAAAAAAAAAAAAAAAAAACCCAAAACATTAATATATATGCACTGAAAATACTCAGCAAAGTGTAATAACGCTTGCTTCCAAATGCCAAATCTTTGTTGTGACACTAAATAATGATGGTGGGTACTCTTTTGGTAATATTAAAGGCTAGAAAAGGGCATGATTTTTTATTTTAATATTAAAGATGTGCTCTAGAGTTTTTGATTAAATGTTGAGAGATTGGTTATAATTTAGTGCTATGAATGCCAAAACAAATCCAAATTAAGCAAATTTGTGATTTGAAATATCTTTTTAGAGAATGGTTTTAGGTGAGATATGATTGAAAATATTTATGAATGGTTAGCTTATGATGTGTTCTTATACTCTGGAATAAATGGATAGAAATGGTGAAGAGTATATGAGTGTTCAGAAGTCAGAAGTAGAGAATAAGATTAGGTCCTCGTCTTGTCTTGCTCAGCAGAGGGATATAAATAAAACTTCTTACACCATCCAATGAAGTATTTAATTTTTCTTAGAAATGACTATAAAACATTCAAATAAAATCTATGCGTATGCAATTTCTCTACAATACTTCTTGGTGAAGAGCATTTCAAGACTTAATAGAATTGTAGAGCTATTGACCGGATTTAAAATCTCATTCAACTTTCAATGGGATTTTGCATGTCCTTATTTATCATTTATTCCTCTTCTTCAGTTGGTCTTTCCTTCAACTTCAAACTGAGCACCTTTTGTCATTTGATTTTCGACCCTGATATTCATCATTGCCATCTATTATCAACTAACGTCTATAACCATCATCACAATCATCCATGAATGCCATTAATTATCCTTTATGGCTCTTCATCAACTAATATCATCATCTCCCATTCTCTTAAACCCATTATCATCCATCTTTCAACATTGGCATCCATTGTCATTATCAACTGATTTTTATATCGCCCATCACCTAGCATTTACTTGACAACCATGTTGCCTCTAATACACTCTACTATCATTATTCGTGACACCCTTATATAATTCAAATATTATAATTTTGTCTTCTCTTCATGTGAAGAAGGGTGGATCCTTCTACTCGTGATACATGCATCATATGTATATGATGATATATTAAAAACTGATTATGGATATTTCTGTTTAAGGTTTTCCCTTCGTAAAATTTAACTTCTATTTGTTTCTTCTGAAACATAAAGTTGAAACTATTTGTATAACACATTTTTTTTCACGACAGTTTCTCAAATTTCATTTATGAGGTGAAAGAAGGTTTAAGAGTAGGATCGGGTTGATGCATGAGCTCATCGCACATAATTATTCCTTGCGGTCGGAGAAATGATTGCGTCGGAGTCCGGCGACGACTGCGCCCGGATAACGGACGTGATACAATGATTGCGTGAGTTTTTTTCTCTTTCCCGTGATATAATTTGTATATTGTGTTCATTATCCGGACATAGACGAATATGATTCTTCTCGCATATGCAACTTCTTCACTTTTTGAATTTTAAAATTTCTGCGGTTGCCGGCAAAGTTTGGTGGACAGGATACCAATCATTCAGAATTTGAGATCCCAAGTGTTGGGGACCAGCTAGCTGTTCCTGGAATTGTTACAACTTACAATAAAGACCCTAAGATTTGGATGTATTGGGTGAAATAATAACTTATAAAAGTTTGCAGATTTGACTTTAAAAAAATAAAAGGATTTACGTGCATGGTGAATTGAAAGTATTGAGTGATTCAAATACAATGTCACATAATTTTTTTTATTTTTATATGTGGAGGATCTCAATTTTGATATTAATTTTTATATAATTTAGTGTCACACAAATTTACAATTATAATAAAATATATACTTTAAAAATATATATTCAATATGAAAAATAGTTTAATATTCATGATTTATGGCTCAGCAATAATTTTTTTTCTTGCCATGCATGGAATTAGAGATTTTTTTGAACAAGAAATGTTTTAGATTCAAATTAAAGATCATCAAGGGTCTCAATTTCAATATATTTATAATTGAATTGATTATCTCGACAAAACGAACCCAATGATACTAAAATTGATCAAATTCTAATCAACTTAAGTCTAGATCAAGTCATTTAAGTGCTTTTGGAGGTTTTGGATATTAATTGGATGATCAAATGAACTCTAAATTTGACATATTTATATCCAACTTGAGCATCTCAATGAGAGGAATCGAAGGAGCCTAAAATCTATTAATTATGAGGTCGTTAAGGTCCTCAAATTATTAAAATATGGGTTAAGAAAGTACTTGCCAAATGACCAAAATACATTACTCCTAGAGCCCATAAATAGAACACATCTTTTCACCTTGATTAGAGGAGATTGAAATTCGAGTGTTGTTATATTCTAACGAGCCAACAATAACTCTTCACCCCTATAGCCATCGACCATCATCAACCGCTCATACTCATCGAAGCCGACGAACTTTTTGATGTAACAACGTATCTCAAATATGGTGTGATAAGTAACAACGTATTGAAAATCCGGCGATACTCTGAGCAACAACTGCTTGTTATAGGCGTATTCAAAATACAATGACTTTCTCGGGACTCCTGGAGTTTTTGTACAATGTATATAAATAAAAGTTGTATTTGGTGTAAAGTTATAACTCTGCTCTCCAAGTTGTAAGAAAAATGATTCATTCTTTGTAATTACACACATATAGTGGAATGTTTTGTCTGGGATAGGCCCCATGATTTTGCCCTTTTTTGAGTTTTCACGTGTAAATAATTTTGCTATCTCCTGCTACTTTCAAATTATCTATGCATATGCTAGATCATCGTATAGTGCTTAGAAGTTAAATTTTCATTCTACTGCCACAACTATTCCACCGCAAATCTTCCAACACGCAACAATGTTAAATTAATGAAATGTAAAAAAGTTGAGCGCTAAATAAATAAAATTGTATTTTTAATATTAGATATTGTTGAATCCGAAATGTCTGGGAAAAACACCCAAAGAATAGAGCATCACAAAGAGAAAAGAGAAAAAGAAAGACAATTATGAACAGTAAAAAGCATGTAACCTTTAGTCGAAAATTGGAATTACAAGTATGCCCTCTAATCTTTAGTCTTTGAGAATTACAAATATGTCTTCTAATCATTAGTCTTTGCGGGGGTTCTTTTAGTGTATTACATTTGTAAAATATATTAAAGGGCGAGTAAGCTTATCCGATCAGTGTGGGTCGCGACGATAAATGGGTGCGCAACTGATCTTTTTCCCTCGATTCATCTAGTCAACTTTTAGTAGATCATCAGGCCTTAGTTTGACCTGTTAGCTTTGGGCTGATCGTCAGGCCTTTTAGCAGCTCGATCTTGAGGCTTGACTTCAAGGGACTTTTCTGCTCTAGAGTTGTCTGTCAGTCGACAGATTTCTTTATGCCTCATCATCAGACTTGATCTTTGCATCTCCTCGAGATTCGTGCTAATATAAATTTCGTATATATATTCAGTTCCTTGATTTCTTTTCTTTTTGAAAGTTAAATTGTGAATAAGAGGAAGTAAATTTTATCGTGATACAAAAATAAAAAAACATGAATTTAATTTGTGATGATATGATTGCTCAATAAATGACTTCCTAAGATTTCTGTGCACATGTTGTTATGAAATAGACCATGAAAGAGAGCCATTGCTCATGATCCTCTCTTCTCCCATCCCCTTGCATGGTTTTTTCTTCTGCTTGAGCCAATCACGATGTCTGGGGAGGGAGCCTTTGGTGCTGATAGAGACTTGCTTCTCAGCGCCCTAGGCAGCAAGCGAGTCAAGCCCGAAAGGTGAAATTGAAGAGAAAGCGGGTAGAGAAAACTCTTGCTGGAGAAGCAAGAAAGAAGAGAATAGTGAAGAAACCCAGGTTCAATGACCAAGAGGATCAGATGGGGTCCTCAAACTCTTTCGCTGGTTCGCAGCAGGAGAGTCTTCATGAGCAAATTGAGGGACGACCATGTTTTGGTTCCTTTTGTAACTCGGAGTCTCCAGTCTGCTTAATCATCATCTTAGGATTTTCTTTACAAAGAGCCCTCTCACTTGAATTGTTGAAACTTTTCAAAGATGAGGAGGGATCATAAAATGAGGAATGTAAGATTAAAACTAGACTAATAAATTTAAAAAGAAGCATGGAGAAATTATGTAAGGTAAACTTTGTGCCATGGGTCAAGAGTGTATGTCCATACAAGATCAGATCAAAATACTTTAAAACACGTCATCCATGAAAAGAATCTATACCTAAAAACCCAAAACCAGATAACCAAAAAGAACATTTTTTATCTAGGTCAAACAACTCCCAAGGGAATACATCCCTTTGGTTAATTACATCTTGAGGTATGCTCAAGAATACTCTCGATTAAAGAAATCTTACTTAAATTCAAGTGCTAACTAGTAAAGGGTGTATCATAGCATGGTTGTCTCTTAGAAGCATCCTGCCGCTTTCTGAGCTCATGCTAAGCCATAAAGACAGAGAATGAGTTTTTCATGATTCTAAATGGATAATGGTCATCGGCAACCGCGTTCTATGAAATAGTTGGGTCGTCTCATAGGATCCATACTATGCTCTCAGGCCTAATCGGGCCATATAAGGGTAGAGGGTGAATCATCATATCTCAAACGGGCGGCAGTCTATCCAAAATTGGAGTCTACAAGAAAACATCGACGAGGTGTCAAAGGAATGACAAGGCTCAAAGGGAGTATACCAAAGAAGGGGTAACATAATCCTAATTGAGTAGAAATAACCGGGTTAGGATTCCACGGATCTGTCATCCCGAGCTATTCAGACTCTAAGTCTACCTGGTCGTAAAGGTAGTTTGCCCAATCTAACTAGTGACCCACATTTGAACAATCCATGAATTGCGTAGTTCAAGGATAAATTACATTCAAGGAAAAATTATAATCTTAGGTCTTCGGAGAGCCTAAATTACATTCATGTTATGCTCAAACAAGCTACAGACAAAGAAAGAGGAAAGTCATCAAGCTGCACAAGATAAATAAGATAAATATAAAGAATAAAATGTTGGGTGTCGATGGGTCTGTAACATATCCCAAAAAAGCAAAAGTAAGTCGGGCACTGCATATATGTACTAGGTCCTAGTTCTATACATCAAATGAGATTCATAATTAAGGTAGCATGCTGCTCCTGATTCCCATCATATGGTTTCGCCTATCAGGCGCCTTAGAATTCATGCATGTATCTTATTTCTAATACAGACTCTAGCCTAAGGGATTTTAGAAAGTACCTGATGAAGTTTAAAAAAAAGATGATCTGCATAGCATAAAAGTTATCTAAATGAAAATTAGTGAACCATGCCTAATGGGAGGGAGACTAATAGCACATGTAGAAACTGCATTAGATAAAATCATAATGATCCCTCCCTTTTAGACATGGCTCTATGAAAAAAAACCACCCTTAATATACTAGTGTGCATTAGGGGCGTAAACAAATCGAAAACGAACAAATTGAGCTTGTGTTCATGTTCGGTTCATTTAAAATTAAAAGTGTTTCAAATAGGCTTGTGTTTGAAATTGTTCGTGAAGCTACTGTTCGTGTTTGGTTTGATTAATTTGAAATTAGTTTGAAATGTTTGAATTGTTCAAATTTTTTGAATTATTCGAATTGTTTTAATTCTTTGAAATCTTTTTCGTTTGTATTTTTTGAATTGTTAAAATGATAATAAATTTTTAGATAAACTTTATAGGACCTAATTTTTTTAAATATGATAAATTTTTAGAGTATATAATTATTTCTAAAATATGATAAATTGTTTATATATGGTTATTTTAAATTATTTTATATTTCGAACTATAATGATTTGAACAAGATCGAACATATGAATGTTCGTGTTTGGTTGGTTTACAAACCAAACAAAAAATAATTGTTTGTGTTCGACTCGTTTGCTTATCGAATGAATCAAACATGAACTATTTGGCAAGCCGAACACAAACTGTTCACGAACGAGTTTTTTTGACAGCCCTAGTGTGCATGCCTCACACCCAGTAAACACACAAAGCATCACACAAAAATGTCTGACTACAACGTAAACTAAGGAACAATAGCCAGGCATATGAAAAACCTAGCTGCACCCTAGCCCTGGTCTATCAAGCATTTAGAAACAAGGTAACCTAGTCACAAACACCTAAATGTGTTTGCAAAAGTGTGGATAAAAGGCTACCATATATTTTGATGGCTTTACCGACCCCGACCCCATCCCCATCCTATGATTTGAGGATTCAAAGGAGTGCCACCAGATGCAAGTTTTTGTATGAACAAACGCTTTTGAAATATTGAACTTATATGTAGTCTAAACTAAGGATGCAGTAGTTTCAAAATAGAATTCAAAATATGATGCATACGGGTAAATGGCTATTATTAGACCCACTGAAACCTTAGCACAACATACTCGTGCTATCACAATGTGATAACTGGTATTGCTCACCGAGACATCCTCACGAGCAATGCTTGTTAATGCAACTTGATCAATAATGGGTCACTAAACAAACGTGCATGATTTATCATCAAAACAATCGGGAGCTACATGCAAATGCAACCTAACCTAATAACAAAGGGCAAAGTGATTGTCATAATACAAAATCCTTTTATTATTCATAATGAGAAAGTAAATTACATGAATAGTCTTATCATAATTTATTGAGTCATATCTTAATGAGACTTGATTGAATTAAATATTATTGCATTGTAATTTATTAAATATTGTATCACAGCTTTGACCATATTAAAAATCAGTTTAATAAATATGGCATGCTGCGTTTAAGCAGTACAAGACCATTTAAATCTGACAATAGTTTAATGTCATTTATTATCTGAAAGAGATATATAATAAATCTTCTTTTTGTTTTTGATACAAATTACATCAGTACGTTGCATTTATTATTTAATAGATAATGGCTGTTTATTGTGTTTGATTCATAGAACTCGTTTATTGATATTTCCTTATAATAGATTCTACAGATATACTTGGTGGAACATTAACAGGTAAGTGGCTTATTCAATTAATATTAAATTAATTTGATTAGTTTTAGAAAAATTAATAAATGAAGGAAAAAACCCATAGGAAAACACCCGCAGGATCTAATATAGTTGAAATGATTCACTATAAGTTCGCAAGTTAAAAAATAGACATTTATCTCAAAAGTAAAAAAGGGTTAAAAAACTTTGTTCAGGTATAATGTTCATATACTATAATATTTAATATACAACGATCGAAAATAGTTGTTTAAAACTATTTTCAAATATTTGATACACTGTGTTTGGGAGACTTCGTCACTCAATCAAGTATTTTGTTACTTGACAATTTGCATCGTCATTTTGCATGATATTTTGTCAGTGCACAATGTGTGTCGTTACTTCATAAAGTCTGCCAATGGTGGCGAGCAGAGGCGGCCGGTGGCAACTAGCGAGCGGCGGTGGTTAAAAAGGTCGAGAGTTGTCTCCATGAGTTAGTGTCGGATCTTCAATATGATATGTTTGGGATACGTCGTTGCACGGTACTCGTTGTACTTCATTACACCGTGTTCACAGTACTTTGTTATGTTATGTTTTGGGTACTTCATTATGTTTTAAGGTACTTCGTTACCCATGTTCGAGTACTTTGTTACACTGTAATTAGGGTACTTCGCTACTCTGTGTTTGAGATATTTCGTTACACCATAGTGTTCATGGATGGTGACGAGCAAGGTGTGGCTGACGACGGCCGACAACTGGTGGTGGGTGGTCATTGATGGTGGTCGACAGCTACGGAGTCCCAAAATTATTGTTGGTCTTTAGTCTAGAACAACATTGGGATTCGACTTATTCTCCTTCCCCCACCCCTCTCTTCCCCATTCCAAGTGAAGATGGGGGGTCTATAGGCCCATAAGGAGGGGCATTTTTGTCCTTTGAGGAATAACCACCATAACCACCTATCGAACAACCTATATTTATTGCCCTTCATCATGTGAGATTTTTTGATGATTTGATGGCCTTAAGGCACATAATCATGTGATATTTGGCACGTTGGATTCCTCTCATCGAGACACTCGATTTGAGTGTAAGCACGTAAAAATTAGAGTTCAGTTGACTCTTCAATTAACCATCTATAACCTCCAAATGTGGTTTAACTATTTAATCCAAACTTTATTTGACTCGGATGGGATCAATTTTGTATCATTGGGGTTGTCTCGTCAAGCCTACTAATTTAATTATAATTTTTTTAAAATAGAATTTTTAGATGATTTTTAATTTGAGTTTGAATAATTCTAGCTAAAAATGCCCTGAGATCCATGTCAAATGTCTTGTAATTCATGCAAAACAATAAAATTTGATGATGACGCATCAATTGCTCCCCCTTCCAAAATTTTGAACGATTTTGTTGTTATTGTCCGAAAAGTATCAAAAAATTATATAATTAGATAAAAAATTTAAATTTTTTAGAAAATTTTGTGCATGGCAAAAACCTTGGCTGGTGGTTCGTAGGTCAATCTAAGTTGCAAGTTGTCATTGTAAGAGCACAAATGGTTGGGTTGTGGGTTAATGACTAGGTCAACTAACTGGTGGAGGAGCACAGATCAGAGTTGGTCGGGTTGGGCCGACGAGGAAGGCAACAACAACTTTGCTAGTTAGAGTCAAGTCGGGCTGGTTGAAACAAGGTTACACGCATGATCAAAGCGGGTCGGGTTGGGCCCAAACTATTCTAGTGCAGTTTGTGAGATGCACACATTAGCGTTCAAATGTATGTGCACACTTACTCGCATGTGTGAGTAGGCATCTAACCACCAATAATTCAATTTTTTTTAAGATTTTCCAATTTGACACCCTTATACACAATTATTTGCCTATAAATAACCCCAAAAAGGACGAGAGAAGGCACACTTCCTCTTCTCAAGGGAAAGTGTCACTTGAAGTTACTTAGCCTATTATTGTGCCCCTTTCTACATTGACGTAGTGCAAACCCTAGAGTTTCTTTGGCCAGTTGTAGTGCCTCCTACGATGGGGTAGCACAACCCCTTGAGTTCATTTGACCGGTTGTTGTGTCTCCTTTTATGTTGGAGTAGTGCAACCCCCAAAGTCCTTTTGCGTTGTCATTGCCACTTATGTGCTGTTATGGTTGCCCGACTTTCTGACCTAATGTCACATTCAGGCTATTGGTATCATAATGTTGATTTCTTCCTGAGATTCTTAGGTAAATAATTAGTTTCTCAAATAGGTAAAAGAATTGCAATAAAAGTCAATTCATATAATTTGCATAAAAAATTTATGTATATTTTGATGTTTGTATCTTCTAACATTTTAGATGTACTTATACATACTGAGTATTATAGCCCTCTGAGGATTTTTTATGTACTGATACTTCTTGAGGCTTATAATCTTTTGAGATTTTTTGATGTTACAATATCTTCTTAGGATTATAGTTTTCTAAGCTTTTTTAGTAGAGACCATGTCAACCATTTGATCTCATAGAGTGTTTATGGTGAGGACCATATCCTCTACAATTTTACCACAAAGCCTACCTCATGGGCGTGCCTTCCAGAAGTATAAATGGAGACATTATCTACCATTTGCCCTCTTAGAATCTTTCTAGTAAGGAATGTATACATTACTGGCTTCCAATAGAGATTTCCTCACGTGGCATGTCTTATAAAGGTATGAGTGGAGACAGTCTTCCACTTAAAAATTTTGATCTTTTATAGGTTATTAAGTTGAAGCGTTCACTTAATAACCATAGCCTGTAATGGAAGAAGCCAATTTTAATTCACCAAGGAATTTTACCCATTCTAAGTTGTATATCCGAAGGTACTCAATGGGGTTAACCTATTATGGACAAGGTTGAATGAACTCTAAGAAGGATTTAAGACATATCCTATGTTGTATAATTTAAGATACTCGATAATGTTAATATGATATGGAAAAAATCAAATAAAATCCACTAAAGATGAAAAACCAATCCTAGATTATATAGCTAGAAATTATTGATGATGTTAACCTGTTATAAATAAAGTTGAATGAAATTTAATGAGGATGCAATAGACATCCAAGGTTTTATAGTTGGAGATATTGAAAGGTGTTAACTTGTTATGCACCAAGTTAAAATAAAATTCATTAAGAATGCAAGAACCATCCTAAGTTATATAATTGGAGACCCTCGATGGCTTTAACCTATTATGGATAGAGTTAAAATAAAATCCAACAAGGATATAAAGCACATCCTAGATTGTATATTTGAAGATGCTCAATGAAATTAACCTATTATGGACACTGTTCAAGGAAATCAAGCAAAGATGTTTGACATATCCTAGGTTGTTAGTCGAAACATCTACTTGATGATCATAACTTGTTTTGGAAGAGGTCAAAAAAATCCATCAAGGATTTTTTACCTAACAGGCTATTAGTTGAAGCTTTGTTTGATGATTGTAGTCTTTTTTGGAACGCGTCAAATCAAGTTTTCTTAGGACTAGTTAATTCACAATGAGGTGCTAGAGATACTTTTTATTTCTAGAGCTAAGGTGTAGGTTGAGATCAATCATAGGTTTTTCTTGGAAATATGGTTGTAGCTATAATAAAGAATAATTCCCCCCCCCCCACCATTAAGGGAAATGTCTACACAAGCCTAATTATTCCTAATAAAATTACTCATGTATCCAATAGTAAGAGTGTTAATTTCTTGATCTAGTAGAGGAGAAGCTCTGATAGGAATGAAATATTGAGATAACTTTCTAATATAATAGCTCCAATCAATGATTGATCTTATTATCAGGTTAAGATGACAACATGAGCATTCTCTTGAATTTGTGATAAAAATTACCCCAAGCCAACAATTTGCTCTCATAAACTTCATGTAGAAATGAAATGTGGAATTACAACACCGTCTCAATTGTTCCAAGGATGTTGATGTGAATGACCTTTCAGAACTATAGTGAATACTGCTCCCATCCTAGAATTGATTCTTGTAGATTTAATAAATGAATGGGATGAGAGATGACTACCCCACCACAATCTTTCCTATACATTGATGTGAATGACTTTTCAAGACTAAAAGAAAAGGTTGTCCCCCTCATCTGAGAATGCATCAAAATTATCTTTTAGTGACTTTTACTTACTTTAATAAATCCCAGAAGGGTGAAGAGAGATCTCGATAATCCTTCACCAGTGAGGTGATGAGCATGATAAGGAAACATACTAGAGACTTATGACCCGTGCTTTAAGATGAGCCCTGGAATGATGGGTGTTAGAGCGAGAAGCTCGTGAATACTCTTGTTAGCCAACAAATAAGTCCATATTGCTTTCATTGGGACTTCATATCCCACATATAACACAATAGCGGGGGTCTATTTAAAGGCCATGGAGAGTGACATTTTTGTCATTTGGTGATAACCATCGTAACCACCTAATCGAATGACCAATTTTGATTCCCCTTAATCATTGAAGGTTATTTAATTATTTGATAACCTTAAAGTCCTCAGAATCAGGGGATCTTAGGCTCATTAAATTCCTCTCACAGGGAAGTTCGATTTGGCTATAGGTAGTAAAATTTGGACTTCATTCAACCTTCAAATTAATCACACATATTTTTTAAAAAAGTGGTTTAAAGGCTTGAGTTGACTCATAATTAATCATTTTTAGTATCATTGGATTTGTCTCATCAAATTGATTAGTTTAACTTTAAGTTTAATGAAATCAGAGTCATGGATGATTTTGAATTTGAGTATTTCTTGTTAAAAAAATATCTCAAAATTCATGTCAAACGTATCGAACTTCATGCCAAATGACAAAATTTGATGATGATGCATTATCCCTTCCCTTATATCATAAAGATCATATGCCAACTATCCACCATCAACCAATCTTTGGCATGCCTCATAGATAGATAATTATTAACTATTGTCAACCTTACCATTTGTTTAATCTCCAATTCATCAATATAATGACCAAACTAGCTAAGCTTTTATCACATTATGTATGATATTAGCATCAATATTTACCTATTTGAGTTCCAAAGCCCTTTTTTATTATGAGAATAAGTTGATTGCAATCCAACTCTTGAATTCAAAACCGATAGATGCTTCACCTTCAATAAGAACATTAACAAATCAAGTTTTCACCCACTTTAACATATGAGATGTCTCTTGTGATTCCTCTCTAAAAAAATATATATTCATATACCTCTATACTAACTTTTAAAAAGTGAAAGTTTCATGCAAAGGTGATGTGGCACACACTTAAAAATTGAAGTCTAGACATTGGATATGTAAATACAAAAGAACTGAGTGGTATGCATGTAAATCTTTTTTTATTTACTTTATTTATGATAATTAATAAACATGTTTGTTATGATTTTTAGGATATTTATAGGGCACAAAATAATGTTAATTTTAACATACGTGCAACTGATTAATAAATCTTAAGAAATTACATAATTTGTTATGTATTTTGGAGGTTGGTGAGCTTTAAGTATGTGACATTTCAGTGCAGAAGTAAATGTCCAATCATCAAATCAAAATCTCATCTGCTTGTTATATATTTTCAAACATAACCACCAATGAAATAGATATAACAAATTAGAACTAATTTTTTAAAACTTTAAAAAAATGTACTTTTTGAAGGGGATACATTATGTAGCTAGCAATTTAAAAATTAATAAAAGGTATTTAATTTTATGGTATCTTTATATTTATTTATATGTCGAATACATTAACATACATGTTTGAAAAGTTTAAATAAAAAAATTCTTATTTAAATATTAAGATATTATATCAAAAATTTAAACAATTAAGTATAATATATATATAAATATATAAATACCACTGATAAGCACAGACTCCTATACATAACACTCGAATCTTATATAAATATCATATACGCAATCAATAGTTTTTTATCATAAGACACGAACCTCAATGTGTGGCATGAATTTCAAAGCATAGCACGAATCTCGAGGTAAATATTTGAAGCATAAAATGTTAAAACTTCAATTAATAATCACCAAAAAGTCTAATTCCATCAAATTTATAGTTAACTCCACAAGACAAATGTGATGATGCTAATATGGACCCAATTCGAGTCAGATCAAGCCAAAATAAAGGCGTTAAACAATATTTAGAAGCTTTTAACACCCCAATTAGTGGATCAAGCAAATTTTGAATTTGACAATCTGCAGCCAAATCGAGCATCTCGATGAAATGAATCAAGTAAGTACAAGATTATTCAATTCTGACACCGTTAAGACACTCAAATGTTTGAATAACTATTTGATCAAGAGGATCTCTCTCAATCGTTCGATGGAGTGGTCCAAATTCATTCTTTATTTGTCGAGAGGCCTCTCTCAGACTTTATAAATAGAGTCATAACCCCTTCATGAAAAGGGACTTAAACCTAAGCTTGGAAGAATATCAGGAGAAGAAAGAGTCGAAGTCAATTATAATGCACTTAAGATCCAACAAACGCTTATTATTCTTGCTGCTGCTGACCACCATCGACCACCGCTTTTCTGGGTGTCTTTGACCACCGTCGGCCATCTCAAATCATTGCAATGTATGCTGCAAAAGCAATGAAACATCTTGTAGAACAACAACCAACATTGCTTAGTAATGAAGCACCTGACGGAGCAACGCATCGTCCTAAACATTGTGCAATAACACACCTTGTACATGTGTAATGACACACCACAAATATGGTTTAACAATTCACCTTGAAGATAATATAACACCATATCCCAAAACAGTGCAACAATGTGGCCCACCTATGGTGTAATGACACACCGTGAAACCGGTGTAATAACACACCTTGCCTATGGTGCAATGGTGCACGCCACAAACAAAGAAATAACTTACCCTGAAGATGGTGCAACGACATACCCTGAAGATGGTGCAACGATGCACCTCAAATACATTGCAAACATCGCCCCACTTCTAGTGCAATGACACATCCCAAAGACGGTGTAACAATGCACCCCATAATAACTTCTTTCAACTTCCATACTCATAGTATAGTGGGTTTCTCTATAATGTCGAAGCTCACTCTTTGCATCCCACCACTATAACCTACGTGACCAACTATGAACCATGTGATCCACAACTCATGCATCTCTCAACTCTAGGCTTTATAGCTTACGAACATTATCACTACTAATACAGTTCACAACTCCAACCTTTGTGACCTATGGACAATATCATAGTGCATGCAACTTTCAATTCTCGTCTCTATGGCCTATATACATTATCACTTCTCATGTAACTCCAAACTCCAGTCTTTGCACCATAAAGACATTATCACACTCATGCAACTCCCAACTTTGGCCTCTGCTGCCTATGAACATTATCACAACTCTTGAATCTTCCAACTCTGGCCTATATGTCATACAATTATCATCACAGTTCATGCAGCTCCCAACTCTGGCTTTTGTGGACTACAGATGTTGCAGTTCACTGCTACGACTTATATGACAAACTACGGTCTACACATTTCTCGGCCCACTCAGCTCCCATTTCTAGACTCTATGACCTATGAAAGTTATTGCAGTTCCTACTACGATCTCCGTGGCTGATCAACACTCATGAAACAATCATCTACAACACTAGAATTAGACTCTTGTTTTGGCTCTAGCTCCAGGTCTTCCTCCTCGGTACCTCTTCGTGGAGGGGGTGAAGCTCCATTAATAGAGTATGAGGGTGGTTTCCCAAGTAAATAAGGAAAGAATTCAGAACCTCTATCAAATGACTTAGAAAGATTCCCACGATTGGAAGACCTATTGTGGACATTTTAGTGCATGCATGATGTCGGGATTAAGAGATCTTGAGCTCGTTGTATGTGTCTCATCTAGACGTTTGATTTGAAGATAAACTTGTTAGAATTGTAATATGTTTGAACCTTCAATTAGCTATTTAAAACTTCAAAAAGAGGTTTAATGGCTTGATCCGACCATGATTTGAATCGGATTGGACCAATTTTCGTGTTGTTGTGTTTGTCTCGTCGAGCCGATCAATTTGACTTTAAGTTTATTGAAATCAGAGTTCTAAATAATTTTTAATTAGATTTAAAAAATTTTTGCTAAAAAAATATCACAAGATTTGTTCTAATCATCTCGAGATTCACGCTAAATGACAAACTTTATTGATGATATATCATATTCTAATTAATATTATTTTCTCCCTTCCTTAATAAAGAAGCCAGCAAGGAGCCATTGAACTCGTATAATTAAGCTAGAGCTCGAGCCAAGTTCATGCTTAAATCGGGGGTGGGTTGAGCTCTACTCAACTCATTTACACTCCTCACCCCAAATTAAATCTGGCTGCAAAAAAATGGTTTGGAATGTAATTTTGAGAAAAGTTACCTACATTTCTAAAATATACGGACCGTAGTATTCAAAAAATACTTTCAGAGCTACCAAAGCGGTAAATTAGGGGAATGGACGACGGAGCAAATAGAAAAAGCAACGGGATCAAAATCACGCGGCTTGGGTCGGCCGGCGATCTCCACCAGCTCCATCCTTCGCAACAAGTCCTATTACATCCATCCGTTTGACCTAGGTTTCGAATCTCCCGGAGGGTGCGCTGATTCCAGATTTCACGTTTTCCGCTACTCAAAATTGTACTCTCTGTCTTTGATTCCTGTCCTCAATAGCAAAGCTAGGAATTGGAAGAAAGAGGAGGGAAGGAGTAGTGGAAGGAAGGAGATGACTGTTTCGGACAACAGTAGGGGCTTGATCTTAGCTGTAACTTCAAGCGCGTTCATCGGGACCAGCTTCATATTCAAGAAGAAAGGCCTCAAACGCGCGGGGGCCAATGGCGTCCGAGCAGGTGGGGGATAATTTTGATCTCAGTGTTTAACAGCTTATGATTTTTATTTGATAGCTATAGTTCTGGTTATGATTGGGGTCGGTCTTTGGGTGTTCGGTTGGAGATTCTCTAGATTTGAAATTTGAGGCGAGGATGATTGAATTTTTATCTTGAATGGTGTTGTATGCATCTATATTAGGTTTTCACACTGCAAGGTATCTAAGAATTTGTTACAGAAAAGATCCTTTTCCATCCTCTGGTAATCATACTGGAACTGAAGATATGGCTTCAGGAACCTCAGTAATTGTAAATTTGCAATTTACAGTTACGCATTATGGCCTTTGCTTCCTATGATTAATTTATAAGCTATAAAATTCATGTTTTTCTTTATTTTTATCTTTGTAGATGCCTTCTCAGATTCCACAATAAGACTGGGTAATGCTAGGGTTCGTTCTATTTTATTGAATTTTGTCAACACAGTTTCTATTCATGTGTATACACCAAAACTACTGGCACGAATCTCAAAGAGAACGAACGGCCGATAAAACAAAGCTTCCCTCCGAGTAAGCGATCGACCGACAATTTAACGCCAAGCATGAGAAGTCATGTTTCCAAACTTGAGATAGTTCAAAGCTCCGGAGATGATCCCCCATTCGGTAGTGACAAGATTTGCTGAGGGCAAGACAAAAATCATCTCTACAGCGGGTTTCGTTGGATACCCGCATATGCTTGCGAGAGAGGAGATCTGGCAGAGGTGCGAACTAAACAGGTAGACGAGATACAAGTCCTGTAAGACTTAAGCCAAATGGCAAGTAAGCTACGACTCGCTCAATAAAATAAATCGACTCATCAGTCGACCGACTGACCAAAGAAACAGGCCTCGCAGAGCTTATGGCCAGACCTCTTGATAAAACAGACGACCGTATTCAGTCCAACTGATTATGCGCTCTCGGCATACGCGGATTCCAGACGACCGACCAAAATGATCAATCACCCGCCGACCGACAACATTCACTTAAACTCAGAAGTTAATGCAAGCCGTCGTTCTTTGTCAATATCATGACAGCCATTAATTCCAATTATGCACATTAATTCTATTAGAGCAGTTCATAATGGTTCCCACTTTTCTAAATTGCATTGATTAGAACCCTTTAAATAGATGATTTCAAGAGGGATAAGGGGTCCCTTTCTGGCTTTTTCTTGAGAAAATTACCGTTCTCTCTTACTCTCACACACTCTCTTTCTCTTGCCTCTTTTTGATTCTGACTCTGTGCTCACAAAAAGACATGTTAGGATTCAAGATCATGATACCATTCTTCCAACGTTTTCCCCCCTATTTCTTTAGATAAGCATAACTTTAATGAAGAATTTGTAAACGTTATTTGTATTCTCACAAAAAGTTAGCTTGAGAAACATTTGGATGGGAGGCTCCTTTGAATCTTTTAGATAACTATATTTAGTTTGCAAGGTGAAGCTTTATTTTTGCCTTTAAAATGTTTGTGTGTAGGCTATGGGTGTAAATGAGTTAAGCTGAGTTCGATTCACCCCTAGCTTGAGCTTGAGTTTGAATAGGTAATTAAGTTCAAGCTCGAGCTAAATTCTATGAGTTTGAGCTCACTCACAAACCATACCATTTACTATAAAAGAGAGAAGATGATTTCATTAAACAACTCCTCTACTAAAATTGTAAAAATAATGTGAGATTAGAGGATAAATAATAAGAAATCATTTTATATATATATATATAAATAGATAGATAGATAGATAGATAGATAGATAGATAGATATAATTTAAATATTTTTAACCACTCTATACTTTGGCAATTAAATTTTAATAGATTTTAAGTATATTTTTAATTAATATTTTCTAAATGAGCCTGCTTTCAAGCTGATGAGTTGAGTTGGAGCTTACTTAGGCTTGGTTCATTAGCTTTTCGAGCTAGAATCATGAGCCATTTATTAATCTAAGCCTCAGTTGGTTCACGAGTCAGCTTGACTCAACTACACCTTTTGTGGAGCATTCTTTCCTTTGCATTTTCCGATAATTTAATTTATTGTTGTTTGAAATTGTCCAAGACCCTAATTATTGTATGCTTCTCTTTATAGAGAACTGCTTCCATTCAAGTTAACTGACATTATATCGTACTTCTTATAATGTTCACAGATAGGGTGAGCTTATGAGATTATTTTTTTCAATCTTTTCTTTGACTTGTTTTTTGCTCACTACTGTAGGTTTTGGAGGATACGCCTACTTGTTAGAACCACTTTGGTGGATTGGAATGATGTTAAGTAAGATAATTTTCCTTAAGAATATCATAGTTCTTATATATGATCTGTTTGAAAGGCTGAAGCATCTATTATGAACAGTGCTTGTAGGCGAGGCCTCAAATTTAGTGGCTTATGTTTTTGCTCCAGCTGTTCTTGTAACTCCTCTTGGTGTCTTGAGTATAATAATCAGGTAATTTGGTGATGGTAAATAGCTGATGAGATGCAATGCATTTTTCTATTCAAATTTGATGTTATTTGATTAATTCTGCAGTGCTGTTCTGGCACACTTCATACTAAAGGAGAAGTTACATAAAATGGGCATTCTTGGATGTGTATCGTGCATTGTTGGTTCACTTGTCATTGTAATTCATGCACCTCAGGAGCAGTCACCAAGTTCAGTAGAAGAAATCTGGACACTGGCCATACAACCTGGTAAATGTATAGGAAGATTTACATACATGCCACTCAATTCCTATGTATTTACATATCTAACATTTAAACTTCAACTTTTACATACTTGCCAATTTACCTATGCATGAAAAGGGGCATTTCATTTCTTAAAAGTTAAAATGGTGTCATTTTTGATGTGATATGAAACATTTGGGTGGTATAAATGTAAAAAAAGAAATTTATGTGTTGGATATGTAAATATATGGGAATTTGGTGATATGTATATAAATGCTCCAAGAATATTTTATGCACCCATCAGTATATTTTAAGATCATGACATATAATGTAGTTCGGCATTTTACTTATATGAACTTACAATGACTGTTCTATTGTATTTTTATCTTTTGCAGCTTTTCTGACTTATACAGCTGTTGCCCTAGTCATCGTCCTGGCTCTGGTGATATATTTTGAGCCCCGATATGGACAAACGAACATAGTAGTTTACCTGGGAATATGTTCTTTGATGGGATCATTGACGGTTAGCTTGAAACTGTGCAGCTTAGTATTAGCCTCGTATTAGATTGTCATATATGGATTTCAATATTTAGCTTAAATTTGAGGTTTTTTCTTGGAAATTTAAGTACGTAGCACACAATTCTTGTGCATTTACATATTTCACACCTTAACTGTCATATTTACTTAGCATTTTGGTCTTTTAAACTTATGCATGAAAATGTGTTTTTCACTTTTAAATAATGATAATAGTGCTATTTTTGATGTGATATTAAAGATTTGCGAGCTATGTGTGTAAAAGTTAGATGTGAGATATGTAAATGCATAAGAATTGTGTACTATCTAAAAGCCCTTTTTTTATCATAATTAACTTGGTCTAAGAATATCTTGATTGATCTACAGGTCGTTAGCATAAAGGCCGTTGGAATTGCAGTAAAACTGACATTTGAGGGAATAAGTCAGGTGGCTTGTCCTCAAACGTGGCTTTTCTTATTGGGAGCTGTCATCTGCACTGTTACTCAATTGAATTACTTGAACAAGGTTAGTCTGTTCTTCTTTTAATTAAACTTGTGCTCTTATGTCATTATTGGCAGCACATTTGATTGCCTAGTGGAAGAACTCTTATAACAGCATGAATGCTTTTGCCCAACACGTATGTTTTACAGGATGCAAGATGATATTATCAGATTTTTGCATCAAGGTTGGATGTAACATGCACGGACAGAAATGTAACTATCGGTGATCAAATTATTAAAAAATGTGAACTTCAGATATCTCGGGTCTATTGTTCAAAGTGATGGTGATATTGATGGGGATGTTATTATTAGAATTCAAGTTGGTTGGTTGAAGTGGAGGAATGCTTCGGCTTATTGTGTGATAGAAAAATACCGTTTATATTGAAAGGAAAAATTTATGAAATGGTGGTGAGACCTTGCAATGCTCTATAGCACTGAATGTTCGCCTTTAAAAGAGAAGCATAAAACTAAGTCAAGTGTTGCCGAGATAAGAATGATTAAGTGGATGAGTGACTTTACACTTGGAGACAAAATGCAAAATGAATATATCCGTGATAGGGTTGGTATAGCTTCAATGACGAATAAAATTAGAGTGTAGAGTCGTCTTAGATGGTTTGATCATATTAAACATCGACCATCTGATGATCCGATTAGAAGAGTAGATGTTTTAGATTCGCCTTATGTTAAGAAAGGCAGAGGTAAACCTAGAAAGACTGGGGCATATTGTATAAAAAATGATCTTAATTTATTAGAATTAAATAAAAATATGACACTAAATAAGACGTAATGGAGAAAAAGAATCATGTTGCCAACCCTACTTGGTGGGATAAAAGTTTTGTTGTGGTTCTTGTTGTTGGATAGAGCATGCATTCCTAACATGATTATACCACCTTTTTTTTTTAATATTTTTTCTATTTTAATTGTGATACCACCAGCATTATGCTGAATCCTGATATGCAAAATAAATATGGGATTTTTAAGATTATTATATTCTCAAGTAGAAGGTTGTCAATGCATTCATGATTCATCAGGTATTTATGGATGGTAATTGTTTGATGGATGCTTCATAGTTCATATTAGTGTAAAAATGCAAATATTTGTTTAGCCAGGGAAATTCTACATTTGATCTATGAAGAACATTGATTATTAGGCAGAATATTGGTTTGAAAAAATTTCAAGGTATTAAATTGTGGAAGGTAACTGGTGAGTTTTCTAAGGGGTTTTGTCAAAAGAAGGATTTTGAGGGAAGGAAGAGTTGGGAGTGCGGGAATAGGAGAGGGTTAATGTTTGAAAGTAATGTAAGAAAATAATATCTCAATCCTCAATATACAATATAGCCAATACAGTTGAAGCTGCCCCGTTGTCTGATGAACTATGCAAGCTAGCTATTTTGATTGGAGATTTCACATGTTTTCAGTGATCAATTGGACTGAGTTGATATTTGGTAACAATTTAAGGGTGGTATTGAGTTGAGTTTACGGAGACTAGATAATTAAATTTTATTAGTTTCACTCTATGCATTCCGGTTGAATCAACTTGATTTGAGATCGGTGGTTTTCGAGTTGGCACCATTTCTTTTATCTAAATGAATTTAGCTTAGATTGACTAAATTATTTTAATTTCAGTACCATTTATGTTTGGGGAAGAGAATAATAGAATCTCAAACCCAAACTTGGTGCAATATCACATCATAATGGTCTGGTAAGTTTATGCATTTTTAATAAAAGGCATGTTTACACATTTAACACTTTAGATTAGACAGATTATATATATTTATGTGTGTGTGTTTGTGCGTGCGTGTGTGTACATATATATGTATATATATACATATATATGTATATTTATACATATGTATGTATATATATACATATGTATGTATATATATATGATTTAATTTTTTACATAATATATTTAATATCTTTTACACAGTATTTAAGTTATATAAATCTCATTAGAATTTTGAAAAGACCAAGTAGATTTTATATTTCATTTCCCACTTATATTTTGTTCACCGCCTAATTTTTTTTGCTCATGTGGTGTTGTGCTTTCTTAATGATCATTATGTTTTATTCTATTAGTGAGATTGGATGATTAGTTCTTAAACCTGCATTTGACCCTCACTTAGATATGTTCTTATGTCATGCCTAGTTGAGGTTTTTTGTTTTCTTTTTTGTGTTTTTTTATTTTTTATTTAAATTTTTTTGAGATTTGTTTGGAGTGGGTATGGGTGAAGACTTGAAATAGAAGGTATGTGATCAATAGATGACTTAACCCAACCCATTTTCTTATTTGAACTTTAGCCTTGAAGTTTATTGTCTCTTTCGAAGTATTTTCCTTAACAAACTGGTATCGGAGTGGGGTTCGATTCAAGTAGGAGAATGACCGAAGAAGAAAGGTTCAAGGTGGTGAATTTTAATGGGATGAACTTCGTATTCTGGAAGATGCAGGTGGAGGATTTGTTGTCAGAAAAAAATTATATTTGCCACTACAAAGAATCAAGAGGAAGCCTGAATCTATGCCTATGGAGGAATGAAAGTGTTAGATCGAATGACACTATGTTTGATCTTGTTGACACTTTTCTTTCTGTTGCGTTCAACATTGTGAATGAAAAAACTCTATGCCTATGAATGAATGAGAAGTGTTGGTTCGAACGACGCTAGGTTTGATCATTGAGACATTTTCCTCTTCTGTTACTTTCAACTTTGTAAATGATAAAACTATAGTGGATGTCATGACGACACTGACCAAGATGTATGAAAAACCTGCTGCTTCTGATAAGGTTATTCTGATGGAGAAATTATTCAACATGAAGATGGTAGAAGACAGTTCAGTGACAGAGCATCTCAGTAACTTCAATATTGTGACGAGCCAGTTGTGTCTCGTAGGGATCAAGTTTGATGACGAGGTCAGAACACTGGTGATACTATCTTCATTGTAGGAAAGTTGAGATTGCTTGGTAACGATTGTGAGTAATTCTTTAGGGACTGCGAAGTTGAACTTCGATGATATCGTGGGTTTGATACTGAATGAAGAAGTTCACAGAAAAGCAACAAATCGTGAATCTTCAAGTTTTGCGTTGAATGCTGATAACAGCGGAAGGAATCTGAGCAGAAATACAGGCAAAGACAGATCCAAGTCAAAGAAAGAAAAGCCCAAGTCGAACAGAGGAGAATATTGAAATTGCGGTAAGAAAGAGCATTACAAGAAGGACTGCAAAACTCCAAGGAAAGCTGGTGGTGGAGGACAGGAAAACAGTCTTTCTATTAATGTCTCCACAGGTGAAATCCAAAATGACTACTTGTTATTTTCTCTAGTCAGACTGAATCCTGGAAAGTTGATTTATGTGCCTCTTTTAATTCTAGCCCCAATAAAAAAGTATTTATAAACTACACTCAGAGTGATTTAGGATAAGTTTATTTGAGAGATAACAGGGCCTGCAGTATAGTTGGAAATAGTGATGTTGATATCAAATTGCCGAATAGAACAGTTTGAAAGCTTATTGAAGTGAGACATATTCTAAGTTTGAAGAGAAATCTTATCTCTATGAGTCAGCTGACAAAGTCAGAACTCGTGACTACCTTCATATGTGATTCGTGGAAGGTGACAAAGGGAGCATTGATGATGGCTCGGGGCAATATTGAAGGCCCCCTTTATCCGATCAATGAAATAACTGATGTGATTGATGTGGTTGGAACCAAGGTGAATGCATGTCTGTGGCACTGTAGGCTTGGCCTGAACGAGAAAGATATGAAGTCCCTATTTTCAAAGAATAAGCTTCAAATTCTGAAACCAGTTGATCTAGATTTCTGTGAAGGTTGTATATATGGCAAGCAGAAGATTTTTTTCAGAAAGAGCGGGTTAGCGGTGAAATCAAAGAATTTGAAGTTAGTGCATACTGATGTATGAGGTCCTACTCCAATTTAGTCCATTGGAGGTTCTCATTATTTTGTCACATTCATTGATGATCACATGAAAAATGTATGTGTTTATTTCTTACAGCAAAAATCTGTTGTATTTGAAGTCTTTAAGAAATAGATGACTATGGTATAAAATGAGACAAAAGCTTGAAGCTGAAGTATCTCAGATCAGATAATGGGGGAGAGTACCATGATCAGAAGTTTAGGAATTTTTGTGCTATTGATGGGATTAGGCATGAGTTCACTGTCCCAGTGACACTGCAGCATAATGGTGTAGCTGTGCGCATAAACAAAATAATCACGAAGCATGCTAGGAGCATGAGATTGCATACATGCTCACCAGAATAGTTTTGGTTTGAATCAGTAAACACTGCAATTTATCCGATTAATCGCTGTCCTTCAGTACCTTTAGAGGAAGGCTTACCTGGAGAAGTTTGAAGTGACAAAAATGTATGTCTATCTCATTTAAGAGTATTTTGGTGTTCTGCAGATGTGCATTTTGATGCAGGGTCCAGGAGCAAGCTTGACTCAAAATCTGTCAAGTGCATATTCATTAGATACGACTTAGATGAGTATGGGTACAAGTTCTAGGATTATTAGAACCAGCAATTTATCAGTAGGGATGTCACATTCAACGAAATGGGAATGTATAAAGAGAGGATTAGAACTCAGGATATTCCGTCAGCTACTTCTGAAGAATCAAAATATGTGGAGATATATGATATTGGTGATTAGGAAGATAGAGAAAGAACAAGTGCTCAACCAGAAGGAGCACTGAAATTTCTCAGTCACTTGCTACAAAAGTCAGACAATCCAACAGACTGAAACAACATATACAAAAGTATTTTCCTTCTTCATACTTTGTTATTAACTGATAGTGGGAGGAGACCACTCAAGTTGATGATTCAATGGAGTGGGAGCTTGCCATGGATGAATAGATGCAATCTTTGTACTCAAATCAGACTTCAGATTTGACGGTAATACCAAATGGCAAAAGAGCATTGCACAACAAGTGAGTCTATAGGTTGAAGGAGTTAGATGGTAGTAAGCGCTACTAGGTAAGGTTTGTTGTGAAGGGTTTCCTGAAGAAGAAAGGAGTGGATTGCACAGAGATCTCCCTAGTGGTGAAGATGATGACTGTCAAAATTATGTTGAGTCTGGTTACAGAGGAAGATCTACATCTGGGGCAGATAAATGTAAAAACAAGCTTCTTACATGGAGATCTGGAGGAACTATACATGGTGCAACCACAAGGTTACAAGGTTCTAGACAAAGAAAATTTGGTCTGCAGATTGAAGAAGAATTTTTATGACTTGAAGTAACCCCCGAGATAGTGGTACATGAAGTTTGACAGGTTCATGTCACACAATGGGTACATGAAGTGCTAGACATACCACAATTGCTTTATCAAACATTTCAAAAACAGTTATATTTTGCCTCTTTTTTATGTGGACGAAGTGCTAATTGCAAAGATAGATATGAAGAAAATTAAGGACTTGAAGAAACAATTATCAAGTGAATTCGAGATAAAGAGTTTATGTTCAACCAGGAAGATCCTCAGGATGAGAATCAGCAGGGACAAGAGTGTAGGAACACTAAAGTTGTCTTAGGCAGAGTATGTTGAGAATATTCTACAGAGGTTTAACATGAGTGAGGCAAAACCAGTTAGTACTCTCTTATGTATTCACTTCAAACTATCTAAAGCAAAGTTGCACGAATGGAGAGAACTCCGCATGCTTCAGCAGTTGGAAGTTTGATGTATGCGGTGATTTGTATAAGGCTAGATATTGCATATGCAGTGAGAGTAGTTAGCAGGTATATGGGAAATCCAGACATGCATCATTGGGAGGCTATGAAGTGGATTCTTAGTTATTTAAGATGAACAGTCAACATGACACTTTGTTATGGAAATGTAGGGAACAGTCTACAGGATTTGTATATTCAGATCTGATAGGAGGTGAAGAGTAGGAGAAGTACAATGGGATATATCCTTATATTGGGGAACATAACAGTGAGTTGGGTTTCCAAGTTACAGAAGATCGTTGCACTTTCAACTATGAAGGTTGAATATATTGCTAAGACTTGCAAAGAGATGATTTGACTGTAGAATTACATGACAGAATTGGGAAGGAGCGGGAGATTGAAAAGCTCTATAGTGGCAGTATGAGTGCAATCCATCTTGCTAAGAATGCTGCTTTTCATGTCAGGATGAAACACATCCAGCTCAAATATCGTTTCATTCGATCTCTTCTAGAAGATAGACAGTTATTTTTGGAAAAGATACATACAACTGAAAATCATGCGGATATGTTGACAAATGTGGTGACTGTTGAGATACTGAAGTTGTGCTTTGCTTCATTTGGGTTTCATGAAGGTTGAGATTGGGGGAGCCACAACATGGTACGTGATTATAGTACGTGATTATGACTGTGATTCTGATGGAGGTATAGGTAAAAAGGGACAAGTGCTCGGTGCTTTGTCTCAAAGTGGAATATTGTTATGTAGTGTGGAGCCAAAGCATTTCAAGTAGCATTTAAGGCTAGCGCCTAGGCGCCAACTATGGGCGCTCAAGTGCCCTATAAGAGCTCGGAAACAGAAAGGCTGACACCTATGCGCCGGCCAATGCGTCACTATAGAGCGGGTGTTGCTTGTTTTCCCGAGAGACCAACACATAGGCATCAGCCTATTGGTACATAGGCGCCCATTTCTAGGCGTCAATGCAGAGCGCTTGGTGCTTAGGCACCAAGTTTGGGCGCCTAAGCACCGGTGCGATTAATACACGAAAAAATAATTTTTTAAGCCAATTTTGAGCACTAACTTGTTGTTTTTTCTTCTGAATTCTTCGATGAGCATCCTATGAAGGTGATGAGTGTCGAAGAGGTGGATTTTGGTGATTCAGCTTTATTTTTGCATCGTATTGTAGAGGGAAGATTGTTGGTGCAAGTTCTGTAAGTTTTTTTGTGTGAGTGTGGAAAAGAAACTTTTGTGAGTCATTTGTAAATTTTCTGAATTACATAGTGAAATTTATGGTTGTGTGGCTCCGTTGTTTATTTCTTTTTTGCGTTTTTTCATGTAAATCCCTATGTGCTTTTTTGGTCGCGTTGATTGTGCTTTCTTAAATTTTTGTTCTGGTTTTTTTCTCAAATCTTGTGATCCTATTCCGCGGTGAAATTAGAAGGTGCTCTTTCAAGGTAGTTTCCTTAACATAAGCATCTAAGTTTAGAGCACTTTTAGATATGATTTATATATGCTTGACTTCATTAGAAGCCTTGTACATCATAAATTACATTTAAGTGGTGTTAGGAAAAGTATGCTCTATGATGATGGACTAAAATATTGCTATATGTTACACACTGTCGTAGCTAAGAGATCAATCGATTAGCATGCATATGACTCGTGACTATGAATATCATCATAGTTATTCTTATTAGTATGACAATTTAAATCTCATGATTATGAGTATGATCATAGTTATTTTTATTAGTATGACAATTTAAATCGGTCATATTTTAATGCATCTTATGATTACGATTAAGTCTTATTGCATTCGTGACAGCAATTCTACTCTCCGTCAATCTTATACTTATTATCAATAATCTTCAAGGCATGTATATGCTAATACATCTAATTGTTATTCATTTTCCTATGATTGAGAGTCTCATGAAGAATATAAATCATCATTAGCATAAATCTTATGATTATACATCCATTATATCACTTCTAAAATCATTTTGTCTTGATAACAATTCATATCATATAATAATTTCTCGAACTCTAAAGGTCCAAAAACATTTTGAGACTATATAGTTCTTTGTCACTTTCACCAATTCAATAATCGGATGCTTTTGTTAAGTTGGCTTATGAAGTTTATTGTTGTAAGGATCTAGATTTTTTGGATAAGCTTGCTGATGATGATCAAATCAATAGTTGAACCACTTATTGAGCCTAACCTTGGGTTTATGCCTAAGTAAATTCTCTTGCTTAAGTTTGAGATGTTGCCCAAGCTTGTTGCTGTATTTTTTAATTTTTTGTTTTATTCCTGCTATTTTTTGAGCTAAATAAATACTTTACTATTCTAATATTTTTGCAATATTCTTCTTTAAATATAAGTTGTTGTTCCGTAGGACCAAAAGGTATTATTTGCTTCCTTTTAAGTAATACTTGTTTTGTGTTACCATTGCAATAATGGATTTGTGCCTATGTGATCCTCTTCTATAATATAAATTGAATATGATGTATGTTGAGCGACAATTAAGGGTGCAAATGAGCCGAGTTTGAGTTAGTCTAGTGTTTGACCCATCCAGTTTTTTTTCAAAATCAACGAGTTCTAGAAATTTAATATTATTTTCATATTGGACTTGATTCAAATTCATTTGTTCTTTTATAACATCTTTTCGGCTCAAATTTAGCTCGATTTAAAAAATAATAAAGCTTTTCATTATTTTAAAATAGAATTGATAAAATCAATATAAAAATTTTATAGTAAATACTATTTATTTATTTAATCAATTAGAGCTCCAAAGAACATCGAATAATGACTTATTCGTGTTTGACTCATTTATAAATCGAACTGGTCATGTTGAATTCGCTTTCTTAATGAATGAATTAAACGTGAACTATCTAGCTAGTTGACAATGATTTTTTCACGAACGACGAACCTTTTTGAGAGTTCTAGTGGCAACATCCAAATCCGAAGCCTCTAGATTTTACTTATATTTTTAATACACGTAGATAAAAGAGATACTCATAAATTAGTTTTATTGCTTTTTCCACCATGGCGATTGGTCTTCTAAGAAATTATTTCTAACATGACTCAAAAAGGAATTTGTTTGTGTTATGGGAGTTGATGCAATATAAGTCATCCAACTAATTCTATTATATGTATTATTTTTAATTCATATTTAGGATTTTATTTCAAGTTTAGATTTAATTTTTAGGATTACCCTTTACTTTAGATGATATGATTTTTAGGACTTGCGTACAAGAAATTTTGAATTGAATTTTGTATACCCATCATTTCAATAAGTAGGGGGTTTTTAATAATAAATTTTGATTAAATTTTGATTTTCCTTTCTTTTTTTCCTCACTATTTTTGTCATGTTTCTCTTCACAATTACTCCTTTCTCTCTCAAATGATTCTCTCTTCTCCATATGTTTTTTTTTTCCCTTATCATTTTTGAGAAAAACATGCCATTGTGGCATGTCCATGGGGCTTAATTCCGTCTCTCTTCTATGGAATCGTCAATGTTTTGATTCTAGATGTCTCGATTTTTGTAATCCTCATACTTTGGGTTTGAATTCAAGAAAAGAAGAAATAAAAATGGAGTAAAAAAGAATTAAGGAAAGATTTTCATGCAGGACCCATCATCAAACTGACTTCAAGATTAATTCTTCTTCTACACCACGACAACTCCCAATTAAATTCATGTTTAAATGTTAGCAACCTTTTGATTTAAAATCTTAAACATATTTATGTGTGGTGCGGAATTAAATAGATATTCTAAAATCATGAAATCATGAATGTCAGCCTTCAAATGGTGAAAAGATGCACATGAATTAGGTTACATGGTTAATCATGCAAAAGCATGCTGATCCCTTGCATGTGGGGATTGAGTCTCTCAAATAATTTTAGTGCTGATCAAACCTTGTTTAAAATTAATGTTTCAAACACACTAGGATTAAAAAAAAAACAAAGATGAAACGCTTTTAAGAAGTTCAATCAAATCTACTTGAATATTACTTCTTTGGATGAGAGAAACTAGCCCCAATCGGAATGCTACACATCACATCTAAGAGCTTTTCAAAACCAATGGTTAATAATCAATACAAATTGTTCGTGGATAATGGATAGTTTTCATTTATTCATATTGAATATTGTCCAAGTTTTAAACTTATTTGCTGCATGGCTATGTTACTACATATATTTAATCTTATCCGATTTTTATTAGATTTTCTGGAAATTCTTTAATTGTTGAGTATTTCTTATATTATTAAACTACTTAACATGTTTTTTATTGTTGTAAACTTTTACGAGGGACTTCAATAAATTTTCAAAATTTGGCAGTTTGTTTACTAATCATGGAAACTTTACATATTTTGAGAAGTTGCTTAATTTGCTTTTGTTATGCATTTTTTTACATGATATGAGGTTGAGGAGTGTCAACGGTGGTCAGAAGAAAGAATGGTTTTGTTTATATTATGTTGTTTATTATATTTTATTTTTGTCACTCCATTTTGAGTATCATCATTGTAGTGTCTCATATTTTTTAACCGGGGGAGAGCAAACGAGGGAATCAAAAAAAGAATAAGAGAAATCGAATAGTAGGAAAGCTGAAGAGGGATAGGTGAAGTGAGAGGGTCCAAAGAGTTAATTTATAAATCCACACTTATTTACCCTAAGTCTATAAATGCATTTTTTTTTGTGTGTTTTATGACATTTTTGGATTGCTTTTTCATCAGAATAGCTGTCAACATTCAGGTTTTCCCCTTCTAGGGCTATATCTCAAGGCGGGCTTGCTCCGGTTATAGCTCGTTCGAGGCGGTGTTCTCTTTGCAAGGGATCAAATAGTGCTTCGTCTGGAGCTTGTTCTCGCGGGGGATATTTATCTCTGACTTTTCTATCCTCCACATTCCTCCCCTCGGTACCACCCTCATTCCTCGCTGCTGGAACTACCGGACAACCCTGATGTCTTCTGGCAACTCTAACCATTGACCAACACCTCTTCCGCCTGCTGGCAACCCTTCCAGTTACCTCCCACCTCTTCCGCCTGATTTCTCTGTCCAACCATCCCCTCTCTTTCGAAACACCGAGACAACCCTGCCTTTGCTGTCCCACTGTCCTATGTATTTCCCGTGGCTATCACAGTCATTCCCGCTCGCCGACGCTGCCACTCCGAATAGACGTCTTTGTTGTTTGCTGATGTCCCGCTCTCCAATTAGCCCCTACTTGCTATCTTTCAATCGACCAACCTCCACATTTCTCCATTGTAGTCCACCACACTTCCTCGTCAACCATTCACCTCCTTGTCACCTTCCACCTACTATCCACTCACCAAACCGACCACCACCTTTGCATACATTTAACTGTATTTTTTTGGTTTGTTGTTATATTTCATTGTAAAGTGTGTGGGTGTAATCACCTATTACACCTTTCAGCATAATATTTGCATTCTTATTATTGTTTGGGTTGATTTGAATCATGTCGTATTAGAGCTGGCCTAACCCTAGTCTTATCATAGGGTTTCTAGCATCCATGAATACCCAACCCCACGTTTACACAAAAATCCTTCTCTGTTTGGAGTATTTATCTCATACTTTTCCATCATTTACATTCCTCTCCTAACTTCAGCTGTTGCCTTTCCTTGCTGCTGGAACCACCGGACAACAACCCTGCTGTCGTCCTGCAACTCCAACCACTGGCTTCCACCACCTCCACCTGCTATCATCCCTTCCAGCTACCTTCCACCTTGCTGCCATTCATTCCAACCACCCGTCTTCCCTGCTGAGCCACCCCCCTTATTGCCTTAGCCCTAGAAAATCTCTCTTTGCGTCCCGCTGTCCCATGCATTCCCCATCGCAGTCACTGTCATTCCCGCTACAGGCTGTTTGATGCCTTTGGCTGTTTGCTGCTATTCCTGCCCTCCAACCAACCCCTGGCTGCTGTTTTTCTGCTGGCCAACCTCCCATCGTAGTCACTGTCATTTCTGCTTTTGGCTGTTTGCTGCTATTCCTGCCCTCCAACCAGCCCCTGCCTGTTGTTTTCTGCTGGCGATCCTCCCATCGTAGTCACTGTCATTCCCTCTTCTGGCTGTTTGCTGCTTTTGGCTGTTTGCTGCTATTCCTGCCCTCCAACCAACCCCTGCCTGCTGTTTTTCTGCTGGCCAACCTCCACCTTGCCCCCCTCCCTCCCCACAACTTCTCCTTCCTCCTACAATCACCACCGCTTTGCCACCTTTCTCCCACCGTCCACTCACCAAACCGACCACCACCCTTGGATACATTTATCTGGGTTTGCTTGGTTTGTTGTATTTTTTTATTAAGTGTGTGTGGTTGCAACAGCGTATTCCTCTTTTTAGTAATAATATTTACATTCCTATTGTTGCTTGGGTTAGCTTCGGTATCAATTATCCTTTCAATGCAAACAATATTTACCATCATTTTATTTCGTTGGACCCTTTGATTGAGTGGAGTACAGTATTTCTCGATTTGAACGACTGCAAGGGCATGAATATGCTTGTTAATAGGTTGATGGACTTGATTTAATACTATTTGATTTGATTTGTTGGACATTTGGATCAAAGTTTAGATTTGATTGCCAACCCTACTAAATGAATCTATTCAATTATCACTTGCTGGGTTGGGTCGTTGATCAAGGCTAGCTTAAAATCCCAAACCAAATAATATATATGCATACATATATACCTATATATATATATATGTATATATATATGTATATATATGTATATATGTATATATGTATCTATGTATATTTATATGTATATGTATATGTATATATACATATATACATATATACATACATACATACGTACGTACATACATACATATATATAAAGGTTGGTTGACGGGTGGAACCGTCAACTAACTCATTGGGCTCGAAATCCCGCTAGGTTTGAGATTGGACCCCGTTAGCCAACCAAATCGAGTACCACCTCCATATAGCAGGCCACTCGCCTGGACTGATTTCAAACCCCCGACCTGAGGGTATTTATACTGATGAGCAGATGCTCTACCAACAAGCTCTCTCTCTCTCTCTCTCTCTCTCTCTCTCTATATATATATATATATATATATATATATATATATATATACATACATATATATATGCTCCAAAAATAAAACTTAGTCTCTTTATTTTATTTCTCAGTACAAGGAAATTATGAAATACTTAGATTGAACTAAAACTTGATTAAAAAATCAAACCTGATACGAGTCCTGATATGGATTCACGTTAAAACTATGATCAGGCGAAAATTTCAATCGATTCTGAATTCAAGGTGGTTTTAGGTCGGGATTGGCTTGTCTGAACCCTACTAATTGATAGGCCTAGATGCGAACATGAGTGTCTTCAGTTTCTTCTTTGTACGGCCCTGGTAAGAAATAGTAAAGGTCTATGTCCATAGTCTAGCATAGACAATTTGTACAAGCATTTAGTTTCTCTTTCTGAAGTCCATTGAGAACATGATGTGAAGGTTTTCACATTGAACTTAGATCGATTGAAATAACATTATGCAAAAAAAAAAAAAAAAAAAAAAAAAAAAAAAAAAAAAATCATTTAAACTGAAAGGTCATCTTCAGCTTTGACAAGCCTAAAAAATGTGACATAAAAAATGAATTTGGTTTTTATTCTCCTAAATTTTTCTCTTTTGTGTGTTCTCCATTTTTTCCATTCTTCATTATTTTTCTATTTTTTTCTTGCGTGCTAAAATCGTACCCTTTATATATATATATATATATTTATTGTTGTCGTTTTTAGGCTTTTCTGTTAAGTGATGGTTTTTTTATTTTTATATATAGGGAGACCATCAGACCAATATATTTTACCTTAAACAAGCAATAATATTTTAAGAAATGAACTTAAATTTATGTGTTTTTTATTTTGTGAAGAGCTTTTACCATGTCACTAGTCATATTTTTGCAGCCAGCAGCTCCACTTGTTTCCTTGAGATGAGAAATTATTATCCAATCAATAAAATTCTTTACTCTTTAACTTTGCCGTTTTCATTTCGAAGGATGCTTTAAAATTTCAGAAGATTACTGACATCTGTATATGACATTTGTTATATATATATATATGTATATATATATAATTTATCGGATCATTTCCCAAAGGGACTCCTCACAGTGTCGTTTTTTTTTTGTTATATTATGGCAGGCATTGGATACCTTCAATACAGCTGTAGTATCCCCAATTTACTACGTCATGTTTACGACTCTAACAATCGTTGCAGGTGCAATAATGTTCAAGGTATATTTATTCTTTATTTTTCTATTATCCTACTTCAATTTTACGCTATATGATGTTTATTCTAATGTAATTCCTATACATTACTTTCTGTTTAGGAATGGTCGCATCAAAATTTCAGCAGCATAGCATCCGAACTATGTGGATTCGTAACAATTCTTTCTGGCACAATATTATTGCATACAACTAGAGAGCAGGAAACGGAGGATGCAATTCCTTCGGCAGGTATATTGAATGGCACATGGAGGAGGTTGAATTAGCTGAGCACTTTTTTTAACTTAAACGTCATTAACTCCTCATAGAAAATAAAATATAATTTAATTAAATTTTCTAATTCCAATATTATTTAATAAAAAAATAGAATTAATCGAAGAACATAAAAGTTAGATTAATATTCTTATATGACATACTTATGCAGGTATTAGTATACTTGGATTGTGTTAGGACAGAATTAAGTGCTACACAAATATACTGCTAAATTAAAGGGGCACCAGATGCTTATGTATTTACATCTATAACACCAAAACTTTACTTTTTACATCTATGACACCCAAATATTTTATATCACATAAAAGTACCATCATTTTAACTTCAAAAAAAGGTGAAATATATCTTTTCATGCATTGGTAAGGTGACATATGTATAAATTGAAGTTTAGGTGTCATAGGATTGATGGTATTTTGGTAAATCTTCCTAAATTAAATTGAATATTAATCAAGCCATAAATTTGTATTTTTCTCTAGTTCATATCGAACTACCCGTTGAACAATAAATAAATATATTCACAAATAAAAATAAAAAAGCGAAATGTCAGACTTTCAAGTCATGTCCAATTAGCCACGTAGCCACTTTTATGGAACAGGTGTAAGTTGCTCGCTGAATGCATAGATTGCTGTACACATGTACTTCGTCCCAATCTGTTGGGTTTTATCTTTCTGTGCTGCTCTTTTTTCGTTCCAATTTGGTTTTTTGATTGATGCAGCTAGAATAAAGTACTTTTCTTTTTTTTTGGGGATTTACATTTATACCACACAATCTTTATTTTATTTATACATCTAAAAACTGAACTTTCATACTCATTTTTATACACTTCAGCTTTGAATTGATGAAAAAAATGTTCCTTACTTCGAAAAGTTAATATTAGCGGTATTTTTGACATGATTTAAAGTTTGGGCGGTATGAATCTAATTCCCCACTTTTCTTATAAGACTCTGAAATTAATCTCTGGCCTCTTGATTCAGGCTCAATATCCTGGTACATCTGGAAAGGCAGCACAGATTCTCTGCTGAAGAATGTAAAAGATGATTACTTTGTGACTTTAAATTGCTCAGATAACATTACATGACTGATTTAAGTTCTGCGTCGTTTATGTATTTGTAAATTAGTGTAGATTTTAGCATATTGCAGTTTATTCTTAAGAGTTTTGTAATTTTAGAGTGATCTGGGTGACTGAGATTTTTGACATTGTTTACTGGTTCTGAACGCGTCTATAAGCCCAAATGTTTTTCATCCTGTAACAATTTAAGTGCAATTATTGAAACTTCGGAGTGACATCAATTTCACCATTTATGGTAGGAAATATTTATGTATATTTTGACTTTTCATTTCAAGTGTCTTCATTCTTGACTTTTTGGGTGTTGCTCTCAATAGTCTTTAGTTTTCATTGACTACTACCATATAGTTGTTTTTTCTTTTCTGTTTCAAATTTAAGTTATATATATATATATATATATATATATATATATATATATATATATATATATATATATATATATATATATATATTCAAAAGAAAACCGATATTTGGCAGAGGCCCAAATATCAGTTTCCCATGCGTACAGCCCATGATGAGGCCTGACACTATATCCTTAAACAGACTGAATCCCCCCGTGCCACGGGTGGGATTTGAACCCCTGACCTTCGGGGTCTTACAGAAGCCTCGCCCCATCAGGCCAAGAACACGGCACACATATATATAGATATATTTTATAGTTGATTCTATATGCATTACTTATTGTTATACATCATGTTTTTAATGTATGCATTCTCAAATCACCATCTTACCTTTAATATTGCAGTTTTTTCTTTATTCTCCTTGTGTGTTGTATTCAAGTTTTTTTATTTTAGGTATTCATCTAAATTCTTTATTTTGTACAGCTTAATATCTTGATTTTATTATTTTGTTAAGGTTACGTTCAATAAATTAAATCTACCTGTTTTAGAATATTTTATTTAGGTGGTCATTGGATATGATTTTATCTTGTAAGATATACTTATATATTACTCAATTCCTAGGTATTTACAAATCTAACAACTTCAATTTTTACATATATACCACTTTTTCTACGCATGAAAATGTTATTTCAGTTGACAAAGTTGTATTTTTTTATGTAATATGAAACATTTGGTGGTATAAATGTAAAAAACCAAAATTTAAGCCTTAGATGTGTAAATACATAGAAATTGGGTGGTATGTCTGCAACGACCCTTTCATTTTTGGCATTTTTTTTTTTTCATTTTGTCCTTTGAAATAATATTTTTGCAATTGAACTTCATTTAATTATTATTTAATATTGATTATATATAATTTCATATGATGTTTACATAGATTTTTCCCCTTCAGATATAGCATATTACAATTGTCAGAACCTCAATTTTCTTTGTTGGAGCAATTTGGGCTGTCCATATCTATTCCACAGCGCTGCCAAATGGCAGTGCTGAAAGCATAGTTTGATTTATCTCAATGTCCTTCATATAGATTCTAAAATAGGCGCGTCATAATCGTCTCAATTATTGAGATTTTATTTTTATTATAATTAAAAGCCTAGGCTCTAAATCTATTGTTGAACAAGCACTTAGAACTTTATTATTTATAAATTTAGCATCAACTCAAATTTTTTAAAAAAATGGGCGGATTATGTCTTAATTGGATTGGTTTAGTTATATTATAAGTTTATGTTTAGGTTGAACTCGAGTCGAGTTTTTATATATATGTTCGTATTTGATTTAATTAAAATTTTAAAAAATTATGATTTGTAATTTATTTATTTAATATTAATTGAATAAGTATTTCAACGAATTAATAAATTAATTAAAATTATTCAAATGTGTACATAAAATTATGAATAAATAAATTTATAAATCTAAATAAATAAATAACAGAATAAATTTTGAATGAGTATTTAATTAGTCTAGATCAATTATTTGGGATAATAATAAATTACGGGTAAAATTTCTTTTTATAAAATAATATAAATAAGTACTAGCATTATATGCGTAGCACCCAGTTCTTATGGATTTACCTATAAGAATTGGGTGCCTAAATTTTCATGTTTACACACATAACACTACTTATGAATGAAATGATGATTTTCATATGATGTTTGTAAGTATGAAAGTTTAATCGTAAGATAGATAAATATGAAGATTTTGAGTACTATGTATGTAATGACCCCTATTTTTTAAAATAAAGAAAAATAAATGAATTGTATTATATTACAATGAATATTGATGACATATATTACCTTTAAATATATAATTAACTTAATTTTAGGTTTTGAAATTTTATAAAAATAATATATCATGTATGGTATAGAGTATCATTAAATTTATTAGAGTATCACTAAATTTATTAGAGAGTATTTAACAAATTTCTGTTATTCATTTAATGCGTTGGTTCATTTACAACCATAGGGATAACACAATGGCTCATATATGGCCATAGATCAAGAATTCAACAAGAGGGGCATGAGTAGAAGGATTATGAGTCTACATTGTTGGACAAAGAAATCTGAATGATAGCAACAATTGAGGCTCACAAAGGCCATTTAAAAATAGAGTCACATATGAGTTATTATTTTCACTTCCTTATTTTGGAAGGCAAGATATCTAACATGTGTCATGAAGATTGAATTAGGTTTAACTCTTGAAAATGTTGCAAGAATCAAAATTTAAATAAATTTGTTTTGTACTTACAAGAGAAAAAAATTATTCACATGTAAGTAGAATTAATAAAAACAAATAAGAGAAAATAAATGTATGTATGTATGTGTTTATGTATGTGTGTGTGTGTGTGTGTATATATATATATATATATATATATATATACATCTGTGTGTGTGTGTGCGCGCGCGCGCAAATGTGACATGTTGGATGACAACTTCGGCATAAGTCCCCTCTGCCTTGGGCTGCCCGGGTTCGAATCCTAGATGGGTCGAATTAGCACATATGGGGGATCAGTATTTAGAAGACAGAATAGTCCTTCCTGAATACCGATTCTTTTTTTTTTTTAATAAAATATATAGGAGGCGGCCTTTTTGAACTGGTCCGGGGTTGCTAGTGGTGATTCAAGGATTGCCATGAGTCGGGGCTTGGTTGTCCTCAGATTAATGGAATATTCCCCTTCTTTGGAATCTCCTTTTTGTATCTAGTGATCTTCATCGGCTTTGGGCTTAATCATAACCATATGAAGTGGAGTGGGGCTTATTGCTCAATATAAAGTTATTGTACTATGATGGAGCTAAATATATAACCATTGTTCTTTTCGACTGTGTTACATGCCAAAAGAAACAGGTTTTTCTCATCCATGTCTAATGAGGGGGAAAATATTACATCAGGACTCCACAGGTAGAGTTACCTGCGGAGTCCAATCAATGGGTGTCACGTGGAATCTCAGAATAACGCAGAATAACACGAAGAAATATTCCTAGGTGTTACTTCATGGTCAGCATTATTTTGGCTGAATAACAGAATAATATAGAGAGTATTCCTCCATGTTATTCCAAGTTATTTAGTGTTATTCATGTGTTATTGTGGTAGTATTGTAACACCGGGAATATTCCTCCGTGTTATTCCGTATTATTCAAGTGTTATTGTGGAGATATTGACGTGTTATTGTGGTGGTGTTACAATATCATCACAATAATACTTGAATAACGTGGAATAACACGGATGAATATTCCCCATGTTATTCAGCCCAAAACAACGCTAACCACAGAGTAACACGAGGGAATATTCTTCCGTATTATTCTGCGTTATTTTGGGATTCCAAATGGCTCCCATCGATTGGACTCCACACGTAACTCTACGTGCTCTTATATGCCTATCTTCCGGGAGCGAATCACCTCATAGGTACGTCTTTCATTTGTTGCTTTCCTTTTCTTGTTTTTCGTCTTTTACTTTGGTACATGCTACATGCAACTTTTTGGGGGGATCTTCTAAAGAGCCACTGAAAATTGAGTATACATTCTAGAGTTTTTTGGTTTTTTTGGGTATGTTTGGAGATCTTTTTGCGTAGGTTGTATTTGTGGTGGTGGAATTCCTATGAGTGTGATGTATTATTTTTTGTTTTAGTAGTGGGATCCACCGATCACAAAATCCTGTACCTGTTGTCTCGATTAAATAAAATTACCTCCGGATTTCTTAAAACACACACACACACACGTATATATATCACTCGCAAAGGAATGGAGCATAGGAGGGAGAGAGCTTCAAAGAGTCATCTCTATCTCAAGTTAGACTTTTTTGCATTTAATGCTCACTTTATTTATAGGATGCTATAGAAACTATCCTTATACCCTGATTCTCTTTGGTTTCTGACTTTTGAGCAATTGATTTTAGACCAGTCGACTCCCAATTGATTGGTCTCTCACACGTCATCTTCTTGTAGGTCGGCCTCTGATAAGTCAACCTCTAAGTCACTGGCCTCCGATCGATCTAACTTTAATCGACCGGCCTATAACCGGTTGGCTCCTCAATCAAACTTTAATCGCGCGACCGCTTTCGTTTGATTATTCACCTCTACATTGCTTAAGATTCACTTTTTGGCTCATGACTTATTTTAAATAATTAAATCCATGCAAGATTTGATCAAGGGTACTTTTATTGTATATATTTTAGTTCCCCCTAATTCTCTTGTATTTTAGTAGGCTATGCGACGATAAAAATAAGAGAACTAAATATGAAAATGACTAATTATTATTAAATGAACTTATTGATTGAAGCTCCATTGATTTTAGAGTAAATGATGCTATAAATATTGTGTGGAGACATCTCTCTAAATTCACCTGTTGTGCCTTCCATTTCTTTGTCAGTTGTCCTGCATTGCGCGAGCTTTCGTTCTACCTTTCTTTGACTGTCATCCTTTTGATTCATAGGAGCTCTTATTGGACAAAATCATGAAGTTTCAAATTGACATCTCGAATGAGTTCCTAATATGTGTGATGCTTGCGAAAGAGAAATGCAAGAAGCATCGTGAGGACAAATGAAGGGAAGAAACTTGTGATGAAAACAAGGATGATCTATTCTTCAAGGTAGGTGGGCTCTTCTAGAAGATCCCTAAAAGAAGCTCAGTTAGTTGCCATGACCTAGGACCCGATTGTTGAACTTGTCATTGCGACAGATGGTTTGACTGAGGGTTGAATCACCCTGACAAACATTTAGGTTTCCTCATTCCCACGAAGAGTCCACTTAGAGCAATCAATAATATCAATTTGGTATGGATTTTAGGTGCTTGGGATCCTTGACCAGTTAGTGAATCCCACATTTACCTAGACTTCTAATTTTTTGGTTCTTTCATGTTGCAGATGCTCCAGCTTAGATAAACTTAAAAATAGCTCTGAGTATGTCGGCAAGGGATGAGGAGCGAGTAGTAGAAGGAGATGGTCGACTTACTAGCGAGGAAGAGGGAGCCAACCTTTCAAAATATCTCTCGACCCTTTCAAAGAGATGTGAGGATATCCCTGAGCAGGTTCAGGCAGACCATAATATGCTGACTCATTGCTTGAACAAGATGGAGTG
This sequence comes from Papilionanthe hookeriana x Papilionanthe teres, assembly GCA_022702705.1. Taxonomy (NCBI): domain Eukaryota; kingdom Viridiplantae; phylum Streptophyta; class Magnoliopsida; order Asparagales; family Orchidaceae; genus Papilionanthe; species Papilionanthe hookeriana x Papilionanthe teres. The sequence continues at coordinate 46,869,947 of CM040438.1, forward strand.
TTCTTTCACATTTGAGGCTAGCATAATGTAAAGTTTCGATACACATGCCTTATCATATTGCATGATGAATTTGGAAAAGAAGGTTTTTCTGTTGATGTACATGGTTTTTGCACCCCATAAGGAGCTAGTAAATCTAAGAGAGAGATCCCTGGTCTCCCAAGCTTAAGTTAAGTCTAATAGGTTGTTAGTTTTGATCTGGGGGCGAGTTCTTGCTTCGAAAGCTGCTTTTACTGGGTATGCCTTGACTAAGAATGTCTCAGACGCCTTTGTAGGCTAATTCATTCCTCCAAGTTGAGTTAGGGTGATACCTTATTGTAATAATTTTTTTTATTTAAATAACAATTTTTATTTAGCTCTTTGATTTTTGGTGCTATTTTTTTGTGGGTCGATCTTTGAATCTTCTGATGGTCATTTTTGGCTTTGCCCTTCTTGCAAGGATTCTGGTTCTCTCTAACCTTGTAAAAGAGGCTTTGATGGTGAAAGTCAAACTTTCATTGTTATTTTTCTTTATGGTTCTCTCTCAAACGGACACATGGATCCGCACTACTACTCTCCGATGGAGTTCATAATAGAAAACTCTCCAACTCATCAAAGATAAGCAAGGAAGAGGTTAGAGAGTATTAAGAGAACCATGTCTTCAACTCTTCCATCCACCTTCAGGTTGTCACTAAGGAGGAGAGAACGAATGCCTTATGTAAGGATGAGCTGACGATTTTTAAGGATGAGTTCTGCTTGGACATTGACTCCCATTATGTAAGGAGTTACACTCTATTTTTAGCTTTTATGGGATCATCCCAATACAAGTGATACCAAACTTTATCATCATGATAATGAAATTTATGATATTCATAATGGGGATCACATGATCGATTGAGCACTTCACCCACCTTATTGCCTTATGGATTTTTTCGAGCAAATTTATTCAATTCCCATCAATAGGATGGTTTCATTTACGAGTTATTGAGAAAAAAGGTGAAGGATTGTAATCTCAAGTTCTACTTTTCCTCCATGAAGGACAGTTGATCAATCAAGATAGTGCCGACCAATGTACCTCCTCTAAAGACCAAGCTGAAGGTTTTGTTTGAGGTACAACTAGAGGGAGACAAGGTTGAGAGGAAGTTGATAGCCATCCAACAATATCTTGGATCTTTGGTGATCAACAAGGTATTGGTTCCCTAGAATTATGGTGAGATAATTGAGGCCGATTGGAAGGATTTTGATGCTCTGTAGGCTGAGTAGGATGCGGCTATGGATGTTGAGAAGGCAAAGAAGTTGGTTTGGATTTAACAGGTAAGTGTATTACTCTTTCAATTTCTAATTCTACTATTGTAATCCAAAGGACTAGGAGTGATGAACTCATCTTAATTGAGAGATCAACATATTAGAAAAAATGATGTTGGACCTCATCATATTGCAAACACCTAGAGCAACAATAAGTTGACTCATGACACAGAGTTTAACTGAGGCGAGCTCATTCAGCGTACAGAGAGGGGATCAGACGGTCCTCCGAAAGTGATACCACTCAGCGTCCATCCTCCCGAGTAGGGGTTCATTGAGCTCAACCAATCGGGGCTTGCTTGCATATGGGAGAGGACCGTTGACGAAGATAGTGATGGAGTTGATGATGGAGTCGGTGGCAGAATCAGTAGACATGTTGGTATGCTTGGAGAAAGTGTCAGTGTAAGGGGAAGGCTTCTATAAAAGTGGAGCCCACTCATAAGCATAAGTGTGATACCTTTCCCATATTATCCGGGCTGAAATGGATCCCCTTAGAGAAACCAAAGGTGAAAGCGAGGCTAAGTTAGGGCGATAGGTATGCCCTTATCAACCTCAGTAAGTGTTGGAACTTTATCAAGCTGGCCTCTACCTGATATACTTACACCCTGAACACCATCATTACCTTTTTGAGCACGGTTGAGACTTTCTCACAGCTGGGCCCAAATGAGTTATCGCAAGAGACTGACCTCCTACACATTAAAAATTTTGCCTGATCTTTGTGATTTTGATAATTTCAGATGCCCAAACGAAACAACCCAAAAATTATGGGGCAACCGACACATCATTGATACGCCAAAAAAATGTTTGATTTTTCGCATACTTTTTATGCTCATTTTTTGTGATATTGCACTTTAAAGGAATTCATTTTTATGTTTATTGCACTTATAATGATTTTAGGCATTTAAAACAAAAAGAAACAAAAAAAGAAAGAATTTGGAGTCAAATGATGCACCTTTGGAAAAGTGACCTGGCGCCAACGACACCATAATTCAAAGACATGGCGCCGACGGCGGCAAAATTCGGTGTCGACGGTGCCAGTGACGGTTATGGCTCCTATTCATTAAAGTGGGACGATTTTTTGAAGGTTGCTTGAGACAACATTATAAAATAGGGTTTTGGTGTCAGAAAAGTGTGTTGTATGTGGGTGTGAATCTTAGGCGTTAGAATTGAGTAGAAATTGGAGAGGATTTTCTCTAGATTTGTAGAAGAAGAGGAAAATTAAGAGATTGCTTTTTCCTTAGCGTTCTAAGAGAGAGTTAAGTGGGTTTGTAAAGAGATGAAGATATTCAAAGGAACTTCAAGCGATTTATTTGAAGAAGAGTTTGATATAAGTTGTGTTTATTTTTTTTCTTATGTTGTAACTTGTTTTTATATATAAAATCCAAATTTTGTTGTATTTTCCTCATGGATTCTGAGTAGTTTTATTTGTCCTTCTCCCTACAATGAGATATGGTTATGTGAAGAATCAAGATTGTTGCACAAGGTTTTAACTTTTATAAGTGTGATGATTCGAACTTCGGTCTTCATTTACTTTTCGATCTGACCAATTGAATTGTTAAAATTTGTTGTGGAACATACGATCCGAGAGGGCTATGCTTTCTATAACAAAGAAAGAATCACATTGCACCATTGGGTGAAGGAAAAGTAGCATATATGACGATGCGAATAAATAAGGAAATATACTTTGATGAGAGTAAAAATTGGAGATTTTAGAGTGACAAACTAAAATCCCCAATTTGATCCATGTGTTTGGAAACTAAAGCGAGATGTTAGCCCTCAGGTGAAAAGTACGTGTGATCTCTTGAGTGAGAGTCAGATCCTTCCAGCCTAACCGCAGATTTATGGACCAAACCCTGGATTAGCCAATGTTCTTTTTCACTCGTAAAAGGAGAAAGAATAGGAATGCTCCTATTTGGCACAATACAAATTTATATAATTTTAAACAATTTTGATTGATTCACTGACTATAAACTCATTGTGAGGGAAATGATACCTTCTTAAATTTGAACTCTTCGTTATAAAAATTTATTTTAGCTTTAGTAAATTTAACTTTGAAGTTTAGAGAGTAGTTTAGTAACCGTAGATCCATTAGCTACATTAAAACACCATCAATCTGTATTTCTTACTTAAGTTTATAGTTTTGAATATTGTGTATTTGTACTACTATCATAAAATTTATCACATTCATGTGGGATCAATACTTACGACTCCATTAAAGCCATTTATTACTTGAGCGATACGTATACTTGCGTTAGTATCCTAGTGACGATATAAAAACTATTAAAACTCATTAGTTCACTAGGACTGGCAGCTTTAAGATAAAGATGATTATACTGAGGTAATTTTTATTGTGATTAATCTAAATATTTCTTAAATTAGATGTCGGTGTGTTCTAATGTTAAAAGACATTTATAACAACACAAGAAAATACCACATCAATCATAAACAAATTTTATCATTTGGCACAAATTTTGAGGATTAAAATGAATTTTTTAGCATTGTGTGAGCAAGAAACCTTCAAACTCAAATAAAAAATCATGATAACTCTAATTTTAGCAAACTTACACTCAAATCAAGCCTATATCAAACTATTAAGCCACTTTTGGAAGATTTGGGCTTCTATTACAAAGTTCAAATAGATTCAAAATCGAACAAGCTCATGACCAAAATGAACGTATCAACAAGATGAATCCAACAAGCTCAAGATGTCTCAATTCTGACATCATTAAGGTACTCAAATATAAAAAAAATGTCATTCGAGCAAGTAAATCTCTTTGGGTCATCCGATGGAGTGGTCCAAATTCCTTCATTATTTGTAGGGAGGCATCGCCTGGACTCTATAAAGAGAGTCCTACCCCTTCATGAAAGGGGTGGAAACCTGGACTTGGAAAAAGAGCTGGACTTTGCGGAGAGACCTTGATTCAGAGGACAGAGGAGAGGAGCTAAAGTTGGATTAGAAGAAGAAAGAGTTGAATTCCACTATCATTCTGGATCGAAAACCTAACAAATACTTCTCGCTCTCGCAATTTCCGACCGCCTTCGGCCGTCCGTTGCTCGTTGCAACAAAACGCCTTGCAGAGTCATGACACATGATGTAGATAAATAAAACTCCTTGCAGAGTAATAACCAACATCATCGAGTAACAAAAACCATAGAAAGCAATGCATCGTTCTAAACATAATATAATAATACACCCCGTATATGATGCAACTACGCGTCTTTAATACGGTGAAAGGACACACCCCAAAGATGATGTAACAACATACCCTACATAATGTTCAACGACAAACCTCCAATATGGTGCAACGATACACCTCGAAGATAGTGTACCAACACACCAAACACGGTGCAACGACACATCCCTAAGATGGCACCCTATTTAAGGTGCAATATTATGCCTCAACTTTGGTGCAAAAATGCACCCTAAAAAATGTGTAACATCGCTCGTTAAATATGGTGCAACGATGTGCTCTGCATACGATCTAACTACAAATCCTGAAGATGGTAAAAATATACATCGAAGACTCTACAACAACACACCCCACAATAACTACTTATAAATGTTGTACTCATAATACATGACTTTCTCTTGACTCCTGAAGTTCTCTCCTACATCTCTCCACTATAGCCTATGCGACCAACACCAGCATATGTGGTTTATATCTTATGCTGCTTCCAAATCTGGCTTTTGTGGCCTACGTATGTTATTAAAACTCATCACTACAACTTGTGATCAAGTACGACCTATGTGGCTCACAACTCATGAAGCTCTCAACACAGGCCTTTGTGGTCGACGTTATTACAACTCACCACTATCGTATATGCGACCAACTACAACCTATATGTTCCACAGTCATTCAACTCCCAACTCGTTTCTGTGACAAATAAACATTACTAAAACTCCACTATGGCCTACATGACTCACAGCTCATGCAACTCTCAATTTTGGCGTCTGCAATGTACAAAGATTATTACAGCTCCACACTACAGCCTATGTAACCAAATAAGATCTACGTGGCTCATAAATCATGGAGCTCACAGCTAGGGACTTTGCGGCCTTCAAATGTTATTACAATTCGCCACTTTGGTCTATGAGACCAACTATAACCTATGTGATCCACAAGTCATTCACTTCTCAACTCTCGCCTCTACAACATGCATATATTATCACTGGTCACCACTATGTCTACGTGACTCATAGCTCACGCAACTTTCAACTCTGGCATCAGTGATGCACAGATGTTATCACAGCTCCCTGCTACGGCTTATGTGACTAACTATGACATACATGGTTCACAACTCATGCAACTCATAACTCCGTCTTCTACGGCCTACCAACGTTGTCATAACTCCTAACTACAGCAGATATGCTCAATTGATTCTCCTTAAACTACAACCTATATGACCAACTACTATTACAACTTATAAATACACTTCCACAATAAGCTAACACTAAAATCACCGTCTATAATTTTCATGGAAGACTGCCAACTCTAAATAATCCACTACAACCTTCGCAACCCGTTACAAATATTCTTATCAAAATATTATTGTAATATTTCCTAATCCTATTGTTCCCCATAAAAACTAATTTCTCATATTATGTTGAGCCGATAATTTAGTACTCTCCTGACCCGGACCTTCCAACACCCCCATCAAAATTTAAATTTTTTACGAACTTGAATTAAACAAAATATCGAATGCTCAAAATTGTGCAAATTATCAAATGTGTTCATTAATTTCTCTGTATTTTTTTAAAATGAGCGCAATATTAAAAATTTGGGCAGTGTAAAATATAAAATATAGTTTAAGCGTTAGACATGTTAATACATGGTATGTAATTGAATGCCCCTATAGTTATAATATATATATATATATATATATATAGTATGTATATATATATATATATATTAAAGCATATTGGGGGCATATGCCAAGGAAAGCCCCAAATTGAGCTTTCAGTGTCACCGTATTGCAAAATGTGGAAGCTAGAAAACGGGCACCAACCCTTAATATCCTCGCCCATACATTAATCACAGCCGTCCATACAATGGGCCGAATTGAAGAGGTCAACAGGCCATCCATTAATTTTAAAATGGATAAACAACAATAATGCAGAGATAATTAATAAGTGAAGACCACATAATCACAATGCATTGAAGAGGGATATTTCTCTTGCCAGCGTTTCAATTTGTCGATTCCTTGCTCTATCCATATAGAGAAATATAGAAAGGAAAATTTTACATTTATATCACACAATTCTCTTATATAAATTTATAAAGTTTAGGGGTGAGATTTGTAAATACAAGAATCAAAACGCATTAAAAAAAATGTTCTATTTTTTCTTTTTTAAATTATGTTCTTCAATCTTAAATCCAACCTTTGAACTCCAATTTTCCCCAAAATAGAAAGAAATATAGACATAGATTTCCATCTTCATTCATACCAGTGAAGAAAATCGGAAGACATCAGCAGAAAACCTTTAGATAGAAGTACTTCAATTTATTCATGATCGAAATATCAGCAACTCGATATATCAGCGACTCGATATCATAAAAAAGATGAGATACTCGAGAAGAAATTCAAGTCATAACAAGAAAACAGAGATCGATACAGAACGGAAACCAACACAAGAAGATAGCACAGCAGACATCAGCGAAAGATAGAGGATAGAAGGCCAAAACACATCGATAGAGTTACTGACGGACGATCTTCAAAGATAAGGCTCTTAAGAGATCTGGCCACAGTCAGCGATTTTCACCTCTTTGGAAGTCCGTCCAGACGAAGAACCCACCTTCTCAATTGCCTTCACAACATCCAAGCCCTCCACAACTTGGCCGAATACAACATGCTTTCCATCGAGCCAAGCTGTCTTCTCCGTGCAGATGAAGAACTGGGACCCGTTCGTGTTGGTTCCCGCGTTAGCCATGGATAGAATACCGGGACCGGTGTGTTTCTTCGTGAAGTTCTCATCGGCGAACTTAGCACCATAGATCGATTCTCCACCGGTTCCATTTCCGGCAGTGAAGTCTCCGCCCTGGCACATGAACTGAGGGATCACGCGGTGAAAAGTCGATCCCTTATAGTGAAGTGGCTTCCCGGACTTGCCGATTCCCTTCTCGCCGGTGCAGAGTGCTCGGAAGTTCTCGGCCGTGCGTGGAGTCGTGTCGGCGAAAAGCTCCATGACGATGCGACCGGCCGTAGCGCCGCCGATCGTCATGTCGAAGAAAACGCGCGGATTGGTACTCATCTTTTCTTGCCGATTAGGGTTAGGGTTTGCTTGCCTTCCAGCGATGAAAATTAGGGTATGGGTCTTATCGGCTTAAATAGGAAGCGTACTGGGGAGATATTAACGTCAGGAGGGATCTTGATCGTTGGTTTGTACACGTGGCTACATTGTGGATTTGATTTAACTACAGTTAGTGTAACTAGAGTTAGCATTATCGGGTTATGTTCTGTGGGACCCTACCTGGTTAGGCACATTGTGGAAGGGGCTTGTAGGTGCGGCGTGTGGCACGTGAGTGAGCGCCGGTTGGTCTGCCATTTGAACTTGCGAACCTATTGCATAGGCTTTAGTCGGGTTAAATGAACTACATTTGCTGCCTGTTTACGGACGGCTCTGCCCGGCCAAATTCAGGGTAATGATCCTCTAGTCGGATTTAGTAGATTACAGTTCGATTATAAATATTAATTTTTAATGTGTCTATCCGATCTGTTCACGTCTTCAATAGGGATCGAATCCGGGACCTTTGGGGGACTTACGGTGAACCCCGCCCAAACCATCAAGCCACGACTGCGGCGCGCGCGCGCGCACACACATATATATATATATATATATATATGAGATAATGATTAATTAATTTTAATATATATATATATAGTTAAATCCTTTGAAGATGTAGGCTCCTTCATCATTTGTGATAAGTGAAGGAGATAATAAAAAGCAGATAATTTCAAATTCTATGTATCACCCTTTTCTTAATGGTTCCTTCTTTTTTTCCACCCCCATCTATATCATCAATACTTTTGTCCCTATAGGCTATAGGGCTATTGAGAAAAATAAAGAAGGATAAGGAATAATAAATTATAGGTGGTACTGTATGAGAGCTGTTGAATTTTGTACTTGATAAGATATATTCATGAGTGTGAAGGGACTCATAAATGGGCATGAACACTAATGGCTTTGAGTTTATTTTTTCAACCACGAGAACAAAAGAATTTTCTGCGTAGGAATGTAAACGAGTAGAGTTTGGGTGAACCTTGTGTTTGTTCTTATGTAGATCGATCGAATTTTTTTTGTTTGAAATGGGCTCGTGTTCGAAACAACTTGTGAATAGCAGATCCGTATTACGCTCAATTCAAGTTTGTTTGTTCAAATTAGCTCGTGTTCGACTCGAATTTGGGCTAAACAATCAAAACTCACAAGGGACTATAGACCTTAAAAGAGGGATTTCACTCCATTCATTTAGAGACTTTTAAGGTTGTAAGAATATTCTCTCATTGATGTGGGATTAAACATACTTAAGAGAAAATATGAACAAAAAATAGGGTATGATCGTAATACATCCCATATTACATACCACAGCTCCCAAATATTAATATTAAACGTACATGGCACTATTACGATGGCATTGAAAGCAATGGTCACAGAGGTCCGTCACCATCGTCACTGACGACCTTAAGCTCATTAGCGAGATCTCCCCTTGGTTTAGCGACCGAGATTTTCATTTTTGACGTCACCGTCCTTAGACGAGAAAGGGGAGATGAGGATGATGCACGGAGACGATGAAGCCAAGCGGAACGACGAGCCTATGAGATCTTGAATTGGAATGCTGGAATCGGGAAGGCAGCTGGCGGGACGGAGGGACATCCGATGAGATGTGGAACGATGAGCTGGGCTGGCTTCCAAAACACAGAATGGCGGGCGGTTCGTGGGACTTCAAATAAGTACCTCTAACAACCTAATAATAAGAAGTCTACACTTGTCATCACTATAACATTAAGTGAAGACCTTTAAATATCTGGTTGGTTAATAGTCTAAGAATACTAATGCACCAGAGATGATGAAAAGTCATAAGCATCTTAATCGAGGGAGTTGTACCCAAAATTTTGGTTAGTCCACCCATTTATTCTCATTATAGAGTTTGGATTTTTGTCAGAGTTTGGTGTTAAGTTTCTTCGAGAAATCCTTCTAGCATATCTACTGACCTAGTTTAGGATTTAAGGTTTTTAAGTTAACCTTTCTGGTCACCCCTTTCCAACTTAAGTCAAACTTTTTCAAAACTCAATACTCTTCAAAATTTAAAACCAAACAAGACATCGAAACCCTAAACTCTTCAAAATCAAATAACCAAACCAAACTTCAAAACCTTTTTACAACCCTAAACCCTAAACTCTTCAAAACTTAAAATCACACCAAACTTCAAAGCCTTTTTGAAACCCAAAACTCTTCAAACTCTGAAGCTGAAGCAAACTTCAAAAACCTTTATAATGTCCTAACTCTTCTCAACACAAACCAAACTCCTTTTAACTCAAAAATTACCTTCCAAAACCCTAAACTATTTTAAACTTTAAAAATCTATGTTTTAAAACTTCAAACTTTCCTAACTTCAACTTTTTGTTAAAATTTTAAACCACTCCAAATAGAGCATAATAATTTTTAAATAAACTTTAAAAAATTTTAATAAACATTAACAAACATTAATAAAAATTTAACAAACGTTAATAAACTTTAATATTTTCAAAACTAACTTTAACAATAACAACAACAAGCTTTTATCCCGCTATGTGGGTTGATCCACCTTAAAATTACTTAGAATTTTATATCAAATTTTTATTAATATTTTAAGGATATTACGCTTTAATGAAATATATTTCTTATGTTTTGGTTGCAGGTACAACAAATTGAGTTTATAAAGAAAAAGAGTTAAAAAGGAGCAAAAATAAGCCAAATAGAGTAAAAAAAGACAAAGAGGCTGATTTTGGCGCCTAGGCGCTAGACACAGCAGATTGATTCTAGAGATTTCTTGACAGTTATTGGATGGTTATTGACGCTTTTAAACCAATCTAGAAGCCTCTCGACATTTTCCCATATGTTATAAACCAAATAACAATGAATATAAACACGATAGAGCAGTTATTAAACGAAGAGGTGTAACCTAAATGTGAAGGGGTGCGTCCATTCGCGCAATGATCCTGGCGCTTAGGTGCCAGAATTAGCGTCTAGGCGCCAAAGTTAATTTGTAGAACATTCAATGAATGTTGACGAATTTTGAAGATGTGTTTTATGCAAATCTTGGTCATTTCTGTTGATCTATAAATAGAGGGTCATTTCTACAGCAAGGGGTGTTCTAGAGTGTGCGAGTAGTGTGTGTAGTGTGTGAGGGAGAATTAATTAGCAAATAATTAAGAGTGTTAAGTGTCTTCTTCTTTTCTTCTTCTTTATTTTAGTGAGTGTTTAGTGTGAATTCAAGAGTCAAAGTCCTATTAGAGTCTGTGGAGTCAGAGAAACTTCAAAGGAGTTCTTGGATTACATTCCAGATAAGTATTTATATCTTGTTTCTTAAGTTTAGTACTTTGGATTTGAGTTATATGAATATGATTTGTGGTGTAATTTCTATATTTTCTGAGTAGTCTTCTTTTCTTTCTCCCTACAAATATGAAATGAATTAATAATAGATTTAAATCAGATTTGAGAACTTAATTTCTTATTTTCTAAAAAATTGTGATGATATTGTACATAATCTTAATTTATTTTACAAATTGGCCTTTTGTATTATTAAAAACTGTGGAGAATTCTTAAGATCTGACGGCGGGCTAAGAATTCTTAACTTGTATGTATCACATTTCTCTTAAAGGGGAGGTGCAAATAAATAGGGAGATAATCTTTAATAGGCGTAGAATTGATTTTTGTTTTTTGTGTAACATGTTAAATTCAATCAATTTGGTTTTATAAAAGAGGTGACGGGTCACTAGTAGGCCAGACCAAAGCCACCCATTTGGGGGGAACCTAGAAGTGAGAGTCTAGAAATTCGTCCCTTTCTACTAATAATACATCCTAATCCAATATTTTAAAACTAGCTAATGTTCTTTATGACCTTGACCAAAGAGTAAAGGATATATATGCTCCTATTTGTCACAAAATTACATTTTTAAAGTTCTCAACTAATTTTATCTGCTTATTAATCATGAAATATTTCGTATGAAGAATGAATCTTTGTTTATTGTTTTATCACTTGCTAATTTTCATATTGTGCATATTTTAATTAGTTTTAAATTAAAAGATTTAAATTAATAGTTTTCTTTCTTTTAACTATATTAATCATTGTGGGATTGATATCTGGGGATTTTAAAAAGAAAACTCTATATTACTTGAAACGATACGTATAGTTGTGTAGTACCCCTAGTGTGTGATTTATATTTAATTATCAAAACTTTAATCTTTAATTATTCTACATTAGCCGCTTAATCAGATTTGGGCAAGTTTGACCATAATTTAATAAGCTAATTTACTTACGTTATTGCGGTTGTGTCAAGTTTTTGGCGTCGTTGTCGGGGATTACAACTAATTAAAAGAAAGCAAATTAAAATCTGTATATATATATAAACAAATACAAAACAAACAAAAATATATATTTAAATAAATTAAATATCTTTCTCATACTTTTATGCGAAGTTGAGGAACTGAAGGATTAATACCTTATAATTCTGAATTAGAGCATACTATAGGAAAAATTAGAAAGGAGAATAGATTTCGTAATTTGTAAGAAATAACTAATATACCTCATAATATTGATCAAAATATTGAAAATCAAAATCAAAAGCATCAAAGACCTTTAAGAGAATATGCTAACCCTACAACTGATGCAATTCATCTAAGCATTCAATTACCTGTTATAGCTGTAAATTCTTTTGAATTAAAACCTGCAATTATACAAATGGTTCAAAATAATTAGTTCGGAGGGTCTCTTACTGAAGATCCTAATTTACACCTAGCTAGTTTTCTAGAACTTTGTGCCACCTTTAAATGTGATCGTGTTTCTGATGATGCTATTAGACTTAGGCTTTTTTCCTTTTTCTTTAAGGGATAAGGCTAAATTTGGTTAAATTCGTTAGCAACAGGATCTATTAAATCTTGGGGAGAAATGGCTCAAAAAATTTTAGCTAAATATTTTCCGCCATCGAAAACTGCAAAACTTAGAAATGATATAACTTCATTTACTCAACTTGATGGGGAAAATATTGATGAAGCTTGGGAAAGATTCAAAGAACTTCTTAGAAAATGCCCACATCACTCTTTACTAGACTGGTTAATTATACTAACATTTTATAATGGATTAATAGGTTCTCGTAAATCTATTATTGATTGTGCTGCTGGTGGTTCTTTAATGTCTAAATCATTTGATGAAGCTTATTTTTTAATTGAAGAGATGACAACTAATTAATTCCAATAGTCTTCTAATAGGATTAATCCTAAAAGAGTGGTTAGTATTCAAGAAAATGAAGCTTTTTCGATTTTAGTTTCTCAAGTGGCTGTTATATCAAAGAAATTGGATAACTTGTCTCATTTATCACACTTAAATGATAATTCGGGAAATGTTGATGAATATCAAACTTTAGAAACATTGCAAGCTATTGCAAGTAAAACTAATAACTCATATTCTAATTATTATAATACAGGTTGGAAGAATCACCCTAATTTTAATTGGAATAATGCAAATCCTCAATGGGGTAACAACCAACCTATCACAACTGGAAATTAGAATAATCAAAATAATTCTAATTATTGACCTTCTTATCCTCCTGGCTTTAATAATCAACAACTTAAAGAAAAGAAATTGTCGATAGAAGAATTAATTTTACAAATGGGGAGTCAATTGCAAAGTCAAAATGCTACAATAAGAAATATTGAAAATTAAATGGGGCAAATTGCAAATGTTATAAATAATAGACCACAAGGAACACTACCTAGCACTGTTGAATTAAATCCAAGAGAAAATGGAAAAGATCCCGAGCAAATTAAAGTTGTGTTACTTCGAAGTGGAAAAGAACTAAGGGATGGAAAACAGAGTAAGATTCAGAAAGAAACTGAAGTGGTAGAAGTTGAGAAACATAAGAACAACTACTTGAAACAGAGAAACAACTGTCATCTCAAGATGAATATGAAAAATTTCCACCTCCATTTCCACAATGACTTAAGCAACAAAAATTGGATCAACAATTATCTAAAATTTTTGAGGTATTTAAAAAGCTTATTATTAATATCCCATTCGCTGAAGTTTTGAAACAAATGCCTAAGTATGCAAAGTTTATGAAAGACATTCTTGAAAAAAAAATTTTGAAGCTTTTGAAACTGTAGCACTAAGTGAAGAATGCAGTGCAATTATTCAGAAAAAACTTCCACAAAAACTAAAAGATCTTGGAAGTTTTACAATACCTTGTGTTATAAGAGATGAATTTTAAGGAAAAGCCTTATGTGATTTAGGAGCGAGTATTAATCTCATGCCTTTATCCATCTATAAGAGATTAGATTTAGAAGAAATTTCTCCTGAAACTGTAACCTTGCAATTAGTAGACCGATCTATTACTCACCCTAGAGGAGTAATAGAAGATGTTTTGGTAAAGGTGGATAAATTTATTTTCCCTGTTGACTTTATAATTCTGGATATGGAAGAAGATAAAGAGATTCCTATTATCCTAGGAAGACCTTTTCTTGCTACCGGACGTGCTATGATTGATGTGCAAAAATGGGAGTTAACCATGAGAGTTAATGATCAAGAAGTAAAAATTAATGTTCTTAAATCAATAAGGTATCCTAATAAGGAAAAGTATTATAGAATGGACATTTTGGATTACATTATTCAACAACATTTTCAAGAAAAATGTCAGATTCATTTTAAAGAAGAAGAATTTATAGACCCTGAAAATTTAAGTGATGAAAGTGATTATGAAGAAACAAAAGTAAGAGAAGTTCATTACATTAATGATAATTGGGAAATATTTGATACTACTGAAAGTAATGAATTCAAACCATCTATTGAAAAGGCTCCTGAATTGGAATTAAAAGAATTACCCTCTCATTTGAAATATGTCTTTTTAGGGAATTCATTAACTTGACTTGTTATTATATCTTCTGAATTGACTGCTAATCAAGAAGTAAAACTGCTTGAAGTATTAAGAGAATATAAAAAAGCTTTTGGGTGGATTATAGAAGACATTAAAGGAATAAGTCCTTCAATTTGTATGCACAAAATATTACTAGAAGATGACAGTAAATCCAGAGTTAATCCTCAAAGAAGATTAAATCCAGATATGAAAGAAGTTGTTAAGAAGGAAATGCTTAAATGGTTGGATGATGGTATTATATATCCAATATTAGATAGTCCTTGGGCAAGTCCTATTCACTGTGTTCCCAAGAAAGGATGAGTAACTGTTGTTAAAAATGAGAATACTGAATTAATACTTACTAGACAAGTTACTGGTTGGTGGATTTGTATTGATTATAGAAAACTAAATGATGCCACCAGGAAAGATCATTTTCCTCTTCCATTCTTAGACCAAATACTGGATAGATTAGCTAGACAATTTTTTTTTTGTTTTATGGATGGATATTTTGGGTGTCATCAAATACCTATTACTCCTGAAGATCAAGAAAATACTACATTTACAAGCCCGTATGAAAATTTTGCTTTCTGAAGAATGACTTTTGGATTATGCAAAGCACCTGCTACTTTTCAAAGATGTATGATGGCTATTTTTTGTGAGTTAATTGAAAAAGGAATTGAAATTTTTATGGATGATTTCTCTGTATTTGGAACTTCTTTTGATTCTTGCATATACAACTTGTCAAAAGTGTTAAAACGTTGTCAAGAAACAAATTTAGTTCTGAACTGGGAGAAGTGTCAATTTATGGTCACAGAAGGAATAGCACTAGGTCATAATGTTTCTAAAAATGGTATGGATGTTGATCACGTAAAAATTCAAGTTATTGCTGGATTACAACCCCCAACTTCTATTACTGGTATAAGAAGTTTTCTTGGACATGCTGGATTTTATAGGAGATATATTAAAGATTTTTCCAAGATTACAAAACCTCTATGCCATCTTTTAGAAAAAGATACTAAATTCGAATTTGATGAAACTTGCCTAAAAGCCTTTAATTTGTTAAAAGAGAAATTAATTACTACACCAATCATTATTGCACCTAATTGGGAAAAACCATTTGAATTAATGTGTGATGCAAGTGATTATGCTATTGGGGCCACTTTAGGACAACGATATGATAAGATGTTTAAAGTTATATATTATGAGAGCAAAACTCTTAATGAAGCTCAAATTAATTATACTACTACTAAGAAAGAGTTATTGGTCATAGTATATACTTTTGACAAATTTAGATCATATTTACTTAGGAATAAGTGTATAATGCATACATATGACTCTGTTATTAAATATATAATGACTAAAAAGAAGCTAAACCAAGATTGATTAGATGGATTCTTCTGTTGAAAGAATATGATTTTCAAATAGTCGATAGAAAAGGGTCTAATAATCAAATTGTCGATCATTTATCTAGAATTGAAAATAATGAAATGAATGATAAGGAAGAAATAAACGAATATTTTTCTGATGAATAACTTTATACTGTTTCTACTGGATTAATCCCATGATATGCTGATATAGCTAATTATTTAGCTAATAACATTATGTCGTATGGATTAGATTAGTATCAGAAAAAGAAATTCTTACATGATGTTAAATTTTATTTTTGGGACAATCCCTATCTTTTTAAACAATGTAAGGATTCTATTAAACGAAGATGTGTTCCTTATGAAGAAACTTATGAGATTATTCAAAAATGCCATAACTCTGAATTTGGTGGACATTTTGGAATTGATAAAACTGTTTTCAAAATTTTACAATCTAGATTTTATTGGCCTACATTATTCAGGGATGTTAACAATTTTGTTAAATCATGTGATTGATGTCAACACATAGGCAATATTTCTAGAAGAAATGAAATGTCACTAAATTTCACTTTGGAAGTGGAAATTTTTTATGTCTGGGGTTTAGATTTCATGGGACTGTTTGTGCCTTCTTTAGGAAAAATGTATATTTTATTAGCTGTTGATTATGTTTCGAAATGGATTGAAGTAATTGTTTTTTCCTCGATGTGATGCTAAAAGTGTGGAAAAAATTTTAACTAAAAATATTTTCACTAGATTTGGAATGCCACAGATAATCATCACTGATGGGGGAAGTCACTTTAAGAATTTTCTAATTCAGAGATTAGTGAGCAAATTTGGAATCAAGCATAAAATTTCAACAGCCTACCATCCCCAAACTAGTGGATTAGCGGAAATATCAAATCGGGAGATTAAAAGAATTTTAGAAAAAACGGTTAATCCAAAGCGAACTAATTGGGCTGATCGACTTAATGATGCATTATGAGCTTATAGGATTTCTTATAAAACTCCTATTGGAATGTCACCTTATAGGTTCATTTATGGAAAACTTTATCATTTGCCTGTTGAACTGGAACATAAAGCTTATTGGGCAATTAAAGAGTTTAATTATAATTTAAAAGATACTGGAGATAAAAGATTATTACAATTAAATGAACTGGATGAGATGAGAAATGATTCTTATGAAAGTGCTCGAATTTATAAAGAGAAAATGAAGATTATGCACGATAAAAGAAAACTAAGAAAGAATTTTGAGCCTAGACAACAAGTTTTACTATACAATTCAAGATTAAAATTGTTTCCAGAAAAATTAAAATCCAGATGGATAAGGCCATATGTGGTTGAGAAAGTTTACCCTTATGGAGTTGTGGACATTAAAGATTTAAAAATTGATTCAGTAATTAAGGTAAACAGACATAAATTGAAGCCCTATTTTGAAGAAAGTGTGCCATCTTTTAAAGATGTGCTATTTTTAAGCCAATCGGATTAAAATATTGTTTATGTCGGGTT
Organism: Papilionanthe hookeriana x Papilionanthe teres; assembly: GCA_022702705.1. Taxonomy (NCBI): domain Eukaryota; kingdom Viridiplantae; phylum Streptophyta; class Magnoliopsida; order Asparagales; family Orchidaceae; genus Papilionanthe; species Papilionanthe hookeriana x Papilionanthe teres. The sequence goes on from CM040438.1 coordinate 46,887,199, forward strand.
GACGGCGTTAAATCAAGCGCTTTATGGGAGGCAACTCATAGTATGATTTTATTTCGTGTTTGATCGTGTGTTGTATGTGACTACACTTAATTACATACCTTCGACCTACCTTTTTAAACCTTAATTGAGTATGGAACTTATGAGAATTTGACAAATGACGAACCTGTGATTTTCAGGATTCGGACGCTTAGGAGCCAAAACTAGCGCCTAAGCGCCCAAATTGGCGCCTAGGCGCCACAGTTTCTAGATCGTTGGAAAACCGCCCCAAAGCAGTTTTTGCACATTCTAATCTATTTAAACCACCATAACTTCATCTCAAACCTTCAAGCCATCAAAATTTTTGACTGAAACATTCATTTAAAGAGAAGAAAGAGTTTTGATTGCTTCCATTGAGAGATTAAACATTGGAATTGATGGGAAGGAGAAGTTTGTGCGCAAGGATTCACAAACTTATTTTAATGGCTATCTAGCCATGACTCTGGAGAAGTTATGCGATTGCCTTGAGAAGATTGAAGAAGAGTTAATTCTAGTTGGAGGGTGATTGCATGAAAAGTTCCACCAAATTGAGCACATTGAATGATAAATGAAAGTTCAATCAGATCATTTGGCATGCTTTGAAGATTATCATGTAACAATGTACGCTAAGAATAAATGCATAGATGAAAAGATGGCTTCGAAATTTCCTCGAGTCCTTTTCTTCCATTCCTTTGTTCTTAGTGAATTACCTTGTAAAACTAATGAATGTTCTGATGTGAATCCATGAAATTAAGGAGAAATAGGTGGAGAGATTGAATGTGATTGTTAAGTGTGTTGTGATTTGAAATTGTTTTATGTGGAGATGTTTATGAGTGTTTATGTGTTTGTGAGATATGAGGGTTTGTTGTTGATGTTTATTTTCTGTATTTTTTGGGCTTTATCTTGAAGATCTGGAATGAATGAAATGAAGTAAAGTATGAATTGTTATTTGTTAGATATTTGGAATGTTATCTTTGAATTTGGAACCTATTGGATTATTTTTAATATTATTTTCTGGAAGATGTTTGATGAAGATTAATAGTTGATTTTAGGCTTACAAATGTTAAAATAACCTAAACTACAAAATATAAAAAATATAAAAAAATCGAAATGTTTGGTGATTCTGGCGCCTAAGCGCCGGTTCACCTGGACTGAATTTTGGCCTTTAAAACCGACCAAACTCCATTTTCACGCCTAAGCTTCATCTTCTTCCTCCATTTTTCGCGAAAATCAGATCAGGATTCCATTTTGAGCAAGATTTGAAAGATTTCGACGCGTATTAACTTTGGATTTCAACTTCTTGAGATTAGATCAAAGTTTTAATTTAATTTTAACCATGGATTTTTCTACGTTTGCATAGTGCTGAAATTTTGGAAGAAAAAAATTGATTTTTAAGAGGAAAATCCATGGATTTAAGTTTGATTTAGTGAGTTGAGCTTTTATATAGTGTGATATTATTTTTTTTGTGATTTATTTGGTATTATTTACAAATTTTAGGAATGACACCTAAATCAAAGCGGGGTAAGGAGGATAGCGAATTTGATCAAACAAGGTTTACTAGTGCGAGTGCACAAGTTCGTTACAACGAATTTGATATTGTTCGCAAGTTCATAGTTGAAAGAAGTTTTTATCATCCCGGTGGATCAATCGAGCATATTATTGTTGTCAGACAGTGGGAACAGTTCTGCTATTTTTCTGCGATAGCGATTATTTCTTTAGTGCGGAAGTTCTATGCAAATTTTCCCGAAACGACCGATTTTGAAGTTTATGTGAGGGGGACAATAGTTGAATTCACTCCGGAAGTGATCAACATGTTTTATGGCCTGCCTCCAGTGACAGATTGTTTCTATGATACTTTTACTCCTTCTGAGAGAGAACTCGATGAGATTCTGGCATATTTGACTGATGGAAGAGGAGCCTGGAAAATAAGAAATAATAAATGGGTAAATTTTTCCTCTTCGATGCTTAATGCTACTTCTAAAGCCCAGAATTATTTTATTTCTGCTCGTCTCCTTCCGTAAAACCACTTGAGTGAGGTGACAAAACAGAGAGCTATTCTGAACTATTGCATTCAAGAAATGAAGCCAATAGATGTGAGAGCCATTATTTATGATGCGATTAGCACTTCTGCTAGAGGAAGTGTTATTTCTGGTTTAGGCTTTCCGGCTCTCATTTTCTCGATTTGCAAGAATGCTGGTGTTTCTTATTCTATTTCTGAAGAGCAGCTTAAGCCGCTAAAGCCGATAGGAAAATCTCATGTTGATATTTATGGGAAGACTAAGAGTCAAAGTACTGGAGCATATCCTTCTTCTATGCCTTCTACTTCTGCTTCTATGCCATCTACTTCTACATCTGAGCCTCCACCTGATGTGTGGAACATTGGTTGTCAGAGATATTTGGAGCATCAAAGTGATCTATTTTTGATGCAATGCAGAGTAGATGAGATGGATAGCAAATTAGATCACGTATCAGACTATATACAGAGGAAGAGTGATTATGATGGGGAGTATAATGAAGCACTGGTAAATTTTTTGAAGGGTGATAGGAATATTCAATTTCCTACATGTCCTAAATTCATCCCATGGATCAACCCTAGAAGTCCTATTCTTGATGATTCTTCTGACGATGAGGAGGCAACTGAGGATGATTAGACTTTATATTTGTTTTGCTTTGTTGATGTGCCTGTTATGTGTGTTTATTACTTTTCATGTTTTATTGTATTGATTAAGAACTTGTAGTAACTCTATTTTATCTTTTCTGTTGTTAGATTGCTTAGACTTAGTCATTTTCATGCTCCTATTTTTTTTTTATTTTAGCACATTTGTTTTTAAATATTAAATTTTTTATGTGTTACTTATTTAGCTACTCTTTTAAATATCTATTCCTGCTTATACCAGTACTGTTTTAAATACCTTTAAATGTTATACCTTTTCTTCCTGCTTAGTTTAAAATTTCATAGTGAAAAATGTTTTAAAAACCTTATTAAAAGAACTAAGTTTGGGGGAGGGAATTGAACTTAAATTTAAATTTTACTAGTCCTTAGTAAACAATATTTTCAAAATTACTAACATAACCTATGGAAGAAAAATTAATTTAAGATAAATATACAATTATTTTCATGAATGTTGTAATAAACTTATAGAAGTATTTTTTAATAACAAAAGATAATTCTAAAATTGTAATTATTTAATAAAAAGGTGTTAGAATTTTGATTCAAATATCTAAATTAAAAGATGTTGTATTTTTTAAAGTATTAAGGAATCTAGATATTTACTTGAGAATATGGAATTGAAACTCTATGAAAAATATTTTTGCTAAACACGTATTCATTAAGTGAAAAATGTGTTAAGTTTTTAAATATAAGTTAAGGATAGTAGAGTTCAAAATCATTAACAGACTATCCAGATATAGTAATCATCACTTAAAAAAAGAAAAAACGATTGAAAACAATCCCTGAAAAAGAAAAGAAAAATATATAGGATTAGAAAGCAATCCAAAATATGAAAAGAAAAAGAAAAAGAAAAGTGAGGAGAAGCTTGAGGAAAAGCCTAAATCTAAAATTGGATTTATTTGAATTATCTTATAAGAAGAGACCTAATGCAAATTTTTACTTAAAGTCTTATGTATAAGCATCCTTACTAGTAGAGTTGTCATGAAAATCTTTTTCCTGTAAATTATCTACATGTTCTTAATATGACAAATTGCAATTATTTTTTTGAAATAGATAGGAGAATAAAGTTCTTAACACTTGCATATTAAATATTTTACATATTTTGGTTTTTAGACTAACTTATTTAAAAAATGTTTTAAGTTTCATTATATTATTTATAAAACAAAAAGTTATAGAAGTCTTAAAGAAAATTTTCTCCATAGATTATAATTTTTAGTAGTAAAATGTTACTTGAGGAGAAGTAACGTTTAAGTTTGGGGGAATTGATCCACTTTAAAATTACTTAGAATTTTATATCAAATTTTTATTAATATTTTAAGGATATAACGTTTTAATGAAAGGTATTTCTTATGTTTTGGTTGCAGGTACAACAAATTGAGTTTATAAAGAAAAAGAGTTAAAAAGGAGAGAAAATAAGCAAAAAAGAGTAAAAAAGATAATGAGGCTGATTTTGGTGCCTAGGCGCTAGATACAGCAGATTGATTCTAGAGATTTCTTGATAGTTATTGGATGGTTATTGACGCTTTCAAACCAATCTAGAAGCCTCTGGACATTTTCCTACACGTTATGCATGGGACTTATATTTTGCAAGAATGTATGAACTCAGATTTATATATTTATAATGATTTTGTTAAGTCCAAACATTCAACGCAAGTATACGTATCATATCAAGTAAAACAGGGCTCTAATGGAGTCCTGATTATCGATCTCACTAGGAAGTTCAAAGTATATAATATAGCACTAAAATTTGATGTTTAAATAACACTTAAAGTTTAACACTTACTATTACTAAAACTATGCAGAAAACAATAACAATTAACTAAACTACAATTACTTCTAACAACTTTAAAAATAGAATTAAGTAACAGACACACTAAACTAAGTATTTGAAAGGTTTTTGATATATGAGAAAAGTATCTTTTCTCTTGCAATGAGAATTTGATGTGTGGATTGATATGAAAAAATTATCTATATTATTGTGCCAAATAGGAGCATAGATGATTCTTTACTCTTAAAAGAGTACCCCATCTTCTAAGCAAGAAAAAAACATTGACATATCCTAAGTTTAGTCTCTAAATCTAAGGCTAAGTCTGGGAGGATACCGAGCTCGACTTTGGAGCTCCACTCACCCTTCACTCGAAGGCTAACCCTTGATATTAGTTACTAATCTTAGAACCGATTTGGAGATTTTAGCACTGCCACTCGAAATCTCCACATTGAAGTCCATCAAAACATATTTCCTATTTATTTGCACTCAATCCCATGAACTACGCAATTCATCCATATAAATTGAATGGATCTTTCATTATTGTTCTAGGACATTAAATCCTTTCAAACTTAATGTTCAACAACACATTTTAACATTTCAATTGGCCAAATCGAAAAGTAAATTAAGTTCGAAATGAAAAACCATCACAATTTCTTCATTACATTAAAAGCACATCAAATCCACATCAATCCATCATCACATCTCTATGCAAGAAGAAAGACAAGGGAGACTACTAAGAATTCATGGAGAAGATACAATAAAACATGGAAAAGTTAGGAACGAAATCCCAAGAGTTTCCATAGACATCCCTTCAAAAAGTCGTCAAATCTCTTCAAATTTGAACTCCACCGACTTCGGGCGCTGGCGACGCTCTATCGTGCCATTATTTTCTGGAGTCTCTAGATTTAGGCGCCGGCGGCGCCATAACACATTTTCCACCGTTTTGCTCCTTTTTGCTCTGAATTTGTTCCTTTTTGCTTCTTTTCATTCCAATCACCTAAAATCATCATACCTGCAATAAATCATGAAAAATACATTTCTTTAAAGTGCAATATCACAAAGAATGGGTAAAATTATATAGCAAAAATCGTATATATTTTTGCTGCATCGATAAGATAGTAGTGATGTCACTAATTTTTAAGTATCTTAGACATCTCATACTCTTCTTCATTTGTTTTCCATTATCAATTGTTTCAATTTTGAAAATTTCCAATTTGAAATTCCAATGATCAATCATTGAAACCTAAGCTTAAAAATTTCTTGAAGATAAAATCTTAATCGTAATTGAGTGTTTTCTTAATTAATTTTTGTTGTTTAAGATATAATTAAGTATGGGGGCTTGCCCTCAGAAAAAGTTTAAGACCCTAGATTTAATCTAAATCCTAACTAGTCTTCATATTATATAGAGGAAAGATTTGTTGGTTTTAACTATAGACCTTGCAAATATAAAAAATTTCTTAGTTTAAATAACTAAACTCACTATAAAGTGGTAATTCTATCTTTTATGATAGTGTATTACTTTTGATGCCGTGTTAGATTATTTAAATAAATATATCTTCGATTCTGTATGGTTCTAAAAGGACTCACGTCAAAAAATAAAACTGAAAGAAGAACAAGAAAAACAAATTTATTACCTTGGAGAATATAAAATAAGTATAAAAGTTAGAAAGATAGAATTCGATACTTGTTATAAATATATTCCTTGAACTATCTTATCCTCATACTCTCTCTCTCTCTCTCTCACTTGCTCTCCACTCTACCCCCCTACACAAACTCCAACTACAGCTAAGAACCCTATATACATACTAATGCCCATCAACTCGAAGTCCCCACGCCCTTCCACACCCCTCTTACTGAAAAACATGCTCTTCACTAAATAACTTTTGTAACTCTATGTGTAACTCCCTTGAGTTGATTTTAAAATTGCTTTGAAATTGAAATTGTTAGTTTGTAGCATCACAACATTAAGTTTGTAGCACCAAGGCAATGTCCGCTCTTATTATTTGGATTAACTGCGACAGGTTCTGGTGCTATGTTATTACAATGATGGTATCATGGTGCTAAGATCTCTGTAATCAAGGTTGATTTTTGCTCTTACTAATGCCAAAGCACCATAGGATACAACGCTAAGGCCCTGTGCTCTTTGTCTTGAATAGGTTAGTGATATGGTGCCGCTAATTAGCTGCCACTCTGAACCTTCTGGCTTTTGAGAATTTTCTTTAAGTTCCAAACACTACAGAGCTGCCAAAGCAGCGCCAAGACACTATAACTTAATAATCTTGGATAAGTGACCTAAACTATATTTTAAGATTTATAATCCTAAAAATTTATAATCCTAAAAAGAATATTTTTCATTTAGATATTCTTGAGATAGTGATAGTTAGAATAGAAAATAATGATTAGAGCGTACCTTAAATTTGTGTCTTCTGATTAAAGAGAATGCTATCTATCAATTGTTATGTAGGCCTTTCAGAATAAGCATATGTTCTACGCTCCAGAACTCATCATAAAATAAAAAAAATATTATGTAGATTTATTTTTCTTAAATTATAGAGTTCCACTGTCTTACCAACCTATGCTAACTCAGCTTAGAGATGAATACAAGTAAAGCTGTCAAAACGGTTAGTTGTTTGCAAACAGCTCGTGTTCGGCTCAATAAGAAGCTCGTGTTCGGCTCGTTCGTTAAATATAATGAGCCGAATACGAACAAATTTTTAAGCTCGAAATATAAACGAGCCGAACACGAAAAAATATCTTTTCGCTCGTGCTCGTCTTGAACTAATAAAAAATATATATAAATATACATAATATTCTGTAATGTTATTCCTCTTTGTAACAACGCGGAGTAACATCGATAATACCAATAACACTGCGGAATAACACCGAGCAACACAACGGGTGTTACTCGGGTGTTATTCCACGGAATAATACCCTAATAACACAAATAACACCGCGGAGCAACACCCGATAACACAGAAATAACACCCAAGTAACACCAATAATAGCAATTGAGTAACACCCGCGCTATTGGGGTTATACTCAGGTGTTTTTGCGGATGATTCTCAGGTGTTGTCGTTGTGTTATCAGTATTATCTTGCCGTCCACGGTATTATTAGTGTGATTCCGAGATATTTTATATTCTATCAAGCCTATTTCGAGCCGAACGCGAACAAGAATATGTTATTCGAGCCGAACACAAACACATCACTCTCGAGCCATTTCGAACACGAGCCAAATTGGAATGAGCCAAACAGGAGCCGAGGCTCAGCTCGCTCAAGCTCGGCTCGTTTACGGCCCTAAATACAAGAAATGAGATACAAAGAGTTCTCAATAGAGAGTAACTGTTCAGACAGCATCAGTCTCACAAATTTCATATATGATATGTTATGGTTATTCAGTAATGTACATAAAACAAATGAAAACTATTGTATGTATTATATATATAAATATATATATGTGGTAAGAAATACTAAAGTTTTCAACGATAAGGCAGGTCTGGATGCTCATCATTACGACAGTGATATGATTTGAGATACTTTTATGTCATTAAAGAGAGCATCAAAAAAAGGAAGAAAGATGGAAAAGCTCACCAGCACCATTAGAGAAGAAGAACAAATCAGACAGTAAGGAACCCAACTACAAACCACAAATCTGAAAAGAGTATAAACGGGGAACATTTCTCAGTTTCCAGTTCTTAGTAGGTTTAGCGTCCAAATGAAGCAGCATCTTCCTTAAAGATCAATGCAGTTATTCTATGTCAAATATAGTTTTGAATAAGGAAATTAGGGATTTTTTTGGGTTTTAGATGATATTTTTTCCTTTTTCATGGAGCGAAATATCAAATACATGTTTTAGTCTTTGTTAAGGTTTCAATTTTTAGATCAACATTTGCTATGGTATACCCTATATCAAAGTTTTTTTTTGCCCGTTTGGGGTAGTTTATTTGCTGCGGTGGCATTTTGAAATTGCATCATCAGGTCTGTTTGGGTAAACTGTGTATTCGCAGCTTATGCGTTTTCGAAATGCTGAAAAAAATGTTTGTGGTGGTAACTTTCTAGCTACGGTCCGGCTTTTCAAAAAAAATAAGAATTTGTAATAGTCAGCGTGTCTAACTTATCAGCAACTTATTTTTAATCTGCTTATCAGCAGATTATTCAATAAGCTGCAGCTGCCCCAAACAATAAATTTGTTTTATGCCAAATGTTTTTATGTTTTTAATTATGTTGGGACTTATAAAAGGGTTTTTTGGCATTTCATTTTGTGAAAATTAAACCCTAAGCTGCAGCTGCCCCAAACAATAAATTTGTTTTATGCCAAATGTTTTTATGTTTTAATTCTGTTGGGACTTATAAAATGGTTGTTTGGCATTTCATTTTGTGAAAATTAAAATGCTAGTTGATGTTTATAATAGAATTGGTGGAATTCTGAATATGCTTATTTCAAAAACTTCCATGTATTAAAGGGATTATTTTGGATCTTTCTCAGGTTATAGCTCATACACGTAATTATTTAGTTAATTAGATTATTAAATACTGATTAAGAATATCTTAAATTAAATTCAAAACAGAATATGTACATAAATATAATTTTTTCTATTTTTTTAAAAATATGTTTTTTTTTTCCGTGCTTTAAATATGAGAATCTTGATTGTTGAAGGTTAATATTAAAATAATAACTTTTAACAACATTGATTAAATAAAATTGACGTAGTTAACAATGTCACTATAGCCACTGCATTTCTATAAAACTATAGAATTAGTACAGTACTAACCTCTATAATGTTACAAAAATAAAGCGGTTCACAGTTGTATTTCTGTAGTTTAAGCAGTGCTTTCAGTGGAAACAAAAAATATATTAAGTGGTAGTTGCGGTAAATAGAGTTTTCTCATCGGCTCAAATACAGTTGCTAGATGTCCTTGAGACGAGAAACAATTACAATGGCTTTGCTGAGGTATTCTAACCTGTCTGAAGAGTTTTGAAGCAGTTATAAGTACTATAGAATATTTGAATTAGGACTCTTACTCGAGACTTGTCAGTGAATCACACTTAAGGAATGAAGTGTTGGAAGTTCAAATATTTAAGACTACAAGCATCTGTTTTGTATCGGAGATCCCCAGTTACATTTGGCGTTACTGTATTTATAGAAAATTATAACCATGAAAATATCAGTTATGTGCTTGAGATTTTGGTTGTCAGCTAGCCTTCGGCCTTCGCCGGCTAGTCTCAGATCATATGCCTCTCGATGAGTTTAAGGCAAATCTCCTCTTCTAATACCTTCTGAGTAGTCATTGCCGAGGTGAGATGACCCCCTAGTCGATCAGTCGTTGAGCGGATCGACATCTAGTCGGTCGTCCGGCTGTCTCTTATCCTAATATCACCACTTGGCCCTTCTTGTCCCAAGCATTTGTTCTGCTTAAGCGGGATTGATCTTTTGGCACGTACCTAGATTGGGATCATTCAATCTGACTGAGCGCCTTATTGTTATATATATTTCATTTTTTTGATAATGTAGTAGACAAGAAACTACTTCCCTCATTCTTCTTGAATCATCACTGAGCTTACCACTTAAAACCAAACTCTAAGATGGAGGAAGATTTATCTGTTTAAGTTTGGTCTTTGAAGGAGGGGCAGAGAGGCTTGAGAGTCTATAGTTATTGGAAGGCTCATTCACATTCATCCAACCACATGAATATCATTGCTTGTCTTAAGGTTTGAAGAAAATGCCGCATTTGTCACCCAATCTCGAAGATGAATCGACTAAGTCATGCGACCCAGCCGGTTATTCTTGTTGTTCTCTAGTAATACGGGAGGTGACGTTCAAACGAAAGCCTAAATCTTTTCTAGATTGGCTTTTATTCCTTTGGCAGTCAGAAGATATCCTAGAAATTTTCATAACCTTGCGGTGAGCGTGCATTGAAGTGGTGGCACACATTTTTACAAATTTTAAATTTGAGTTTTCAAGAAATATTATTTTGGAATTCAATTAGGATAGCATAAATTTATAACGATTCTTTTCAGAGGCCAAGGGATAAGGACCAGATATTGAGAAGCTCAGCAATATTAAGACAATCGTATAATTAGGCTTTATGATTTTTTTATTGGTGTCTAATTTTATTGAAATTATCCTTATACGACTATGTTGAGGGCTACCATCAATGTAGGAGACTTGATCGCAGTTCTTAACAATATTATAAATTTCAAACCCACTAAGGAATAAAGCTCGTCTGATGTACTACAATTTCAACTCTTCTTGGCAAGCGTGGTAAACTAACCTACCTAAAAGTCTTAAAACTATGATATCTAGTCATATGCTTATGCATGATAAGTTAGGCTAATTAAGACTCTGTTTGGGACAGTTTATCCGCAGCGGCAGCATTTTGAAAACATCACCTCACTTTTTTGAAACTGTGTTTGGGTGAAAACGCGGTTGATTTTTAACATTAAAAGCAGAACGTGAGTTAAACCCCGTGGTCCACGTTTTCGGATAAGCGACTTATCTGAATAAGCGCAAGCTGCCCCAAACACACCTTAAGTGGATTTAAAGGAATTTCTTAGCTGAACCTATATATTAAAATGATTGATTTATGAAAGTTTGTAATGGACCTAGCAAATGCATTAAAATTTATTTTAGTTGGTTGACTTGGAATACAATCCCAATACGAAATGCATGTTATTAGAATTTTAAAGTGTAATTATGCCGAAGTTTTAGTATAACGTCTTTTGAAAAGTAGCGCTCATCCTCACGGATTAGATGACTTATACATGTTAGTGAAAGAAGTGTATGAAAATATTATTAAAATGAAAATTTAATTAAAAGTTAAGAAAATCCTTCAAAAAATATGAATTTTTTTTTATATTTTCAAGGATGACAACTAAACACTACCACAGAATGTGGGATTATATGGATTTATACTAAAATTTTCATAAATTTTAAATTAGATATGATTTAAAATTATTTTAAAATTTAAACTGATTCCAAAAATTATGAAAATCAATAAAGAGATTTGGGATCACCTCTTTGTGTTTCTTAAGATTTTGACCAATAGATTTAAACTATATTTTATTATAAATTTTATAAGACAATTCAAATTTTAAATCCATTTAATATTTAAAATAAATAATAAAATTAATTAATTTATTCTTGCAAAATAAATAATTAATAAATTTAATTTTTTGTAAACCTAAATTTTAAACACTATGGAATATCAATTTGAATTTTTCTAAGCTTATTTATTTTTGGCAAATATTTGTAGGTGTGACATTAATTCATGTAATTAATTGATCAATTGATTAATCCATTTTTTAATTTTATAGTTAAATTAATTTAGGTTAGCTCACTAATTAACTCAAGACCTAATGAATGATTTAAGGGTGACCTTAGATGTTACTTTTAATTAGATTTTATTTTATTATTTTTAATTAATATTTTTTAACTATTAAATAGCATAATTAATTAGAAATTTAAATACCCATTAATTTTAATTTTAAATTTCATGAAAAATTTCCATATATTTTAAATAACTTTCTATATTCCAAGATCATTTTTGTCCACTACAAATTACAAGGATGAACAATAAGGATTTCAGTCTTTTCCATTTATCTAGTAATGCAGATCATCTAATAATATTTCTTTGATCCAAGGGATCAATTGGATAATTTCTAAACATATCTCACTTAAAAGGATGATCAAAACTTACAAGTTGTACTATATAGTGAGATTGTTCTAGTTCTTAAGTCTTCTTCACAAAGTATAAGCAAAAATGTATATGGAGCTCAACTTGAAAAATACAGGGTTTGCCTAAGTTTTATTAAAATTATTGGCATTGTTAACTTCATTTCATTCCCATGAACACCACTTTTTTATAGGTCAACACCTCAAAAAGCCTAAGCTACTAATTAGTTCAAGCTTGCAAGGAATGTCACTATAGTTAATTTTTAGTGAGCTTAGAATGCTCTAGAAAGGGAGGGTAATGGTGTTGGAAAGCTTGGTAAAGGTCACTGCAGCTCCTTGGAATAACAGGATTGTGATGGATTGATTGAAGGAAATTGGCACTCAAATCTCTTGGTCAAAATCTTTTTATTGTGGCTATACCCAACAAATCTAAGTTATAAGATGACTAAGGGCTCTCTAATGATCATTTTTAGATTCTATGATCAATTTCATGTCATCCTGAGTACTTGGGAGCACTAGGTGAGGTAGTGGGAGTGGGTGATATGGGTAAGAGGATCATCACTACTTTTAGCTAGCCTAGGGAATAATAATAGCTTTGGGCAGTGGTGTAATTATTTTAGGTATGTTTTAGAGAGCTAAAGTGAGCTGCTTATGTAGTATTTTTGGCAATTGTAAGCTAGTTTGACTAAATTTAAATTAGTAGGCCTAGGTTAGCCCATTTTATGCACCTAGATTTAACCTAATGGCTTGGGTCAAGTCTAGCCATGCTCCTTAAGTCCTTGGTGGGCTTCAAGTTCAATTTGAGTAGTTTTAGATTATGTTTAAGCTAATATGGTTTATACGAGCACTGGGTCTAAGCTCATTTAAATCTAATTATGGTCAAATAGTCATGAATTTAGGTTTAATTAATTATAATATCAATTTGGGAGGTGTTTATAGGTGTACAATTGTGTTGGATTGCTTAATTAGCTTAACATAACTAATTTGAACACATTTGGTCAATATTCGTTCAAAGATCAATTGAACGTGTTGATCTCACCTTCGTGAGGGCTCACCTACTCACCTGCACATAGCCCCTAGAACAGGGTTATGCCCTCTTGGGCCTCATCAGAACAAGGCCAAACGTTCATCCTCTGCTTGAGTTGGTTTAGGGTTTTAACCTGGTAAGAGACCTAAACCGCCCACCATGGGTAAGACATGCCTTGGGTCACTTGTGAAACCCAAAACCCTTGGAGCTTTCCAATAGACCCTAGGGAACACCATGACGGTCTTCTTTCTTGCATCATAAAGTCTTAAAACTTGAATATTTGAGCATATTTTAGCTTAGCTGTATAATTATTTTTTGAGTGTACATTATATATTCAATTTAATATATATATATTTATCTATGCTTATGGAATTACATATAAAAGTTTAAAGATGACAGCATAAGAGAGATGTCTAATCCTAATCTGCAACTTTAATCGATCAAGGAATTACGTCTTTTTTTTTTAGGGAATCACTGTTGCTTTATTGTGCTTCTAGAAGTCTCAAAAGGAGCTATTTGTTTTACTTTGCTTTTATCACTTTGGTGTAATCTGGTATTCCTATTTTCCTTGTTTGTGACTCTTATATTTTGTTTTGCTCCTAAATATTATTTCTAAAGTGTAATGATTTGAATCATAATGTAAACACTCCATTTCACATATATTTAATAGAATGCTTGATTTTGAGCCATGTATTATTATTTCTCTTCTATGCTTGCTTGTATAGTTCTACACTACGATATGACTTTTACTTCTGAAGTCCATGATAGGACCATGATAATTCATTTGTTCACTTGAAATATCATTTTGTTCAGAAGAATCTGTTCAAATCTAGGCATGGCACAAGTTGTATTAATCAAAGTTTTGAGTTTTGACATTATCCTAACAGGTTAACCGCAGCAAATCTACCATTTGATCCATTTTTATTTGCGTTAATTTACATATGTAACACACAATTCTCAGGTATTTACATATCTAACACCTAAACTTTCACATAAATTTTATGCATAGCACTCAAATGTTTAACTATTTTCTAGGAGTGAAATACAACTTTTCCATGAAAATGTAAGGTGATACATATGTCAAAATTTGAAGTTCAAATATTAGATATGTAAATATATATAAGTTTTTGTGTGCTATGCATGTAAGTCTACCATTATTCTTCAGTAGCTGTGTATAGGAATTGAGTGGTATGCACCAAAATGCTTCTTTAGTTTACATAATTTTGAGCATTACACCTAATGTATCATTGTTCATTAAAAAAAAATGCAATTTATGGGAAGTAAATGAAAGAGAACTATGATGAAATTTATAAATGTTCAGAACCTGATTACCTAAGTTTGAAACTGCGGAGAAATATAACTTGCTGATTCGATTTTGCTTGTTGCATGCTACTTGTTGGAGGCTTTGTGGCTTTGCTGATTTGAAAATTTTATTGCACGTCATATGTCATTTGAGGTTATATAGTTTGCTGACTTGGTTTTCCCTTTTGCATGCTATCCCTTGATTGTAGCGTGCTGATTTGGAAATTTCATTGCAAGCTGCCCATCTGAGGAAGTTCTCATTGATTTGGGTTTTCTTCAGTTTGAAACCGCAGAGGTTGCTGATTTTTGTTCTGTTGGACAATTACACACTGATCACTTGAAACTTGCTATTTACAGTCTAACACTCACCTTCATGTACCTTTTTAAGGCTCTTACATAAATATGTTGACCTCACTTTTGTCGAGGTTTAGTTTTCCTCCTAGGATCTAGGGTTCTAGCTTTAGGAGCTTCCCCGACGATCTTAGATTCCTAGCACTGGACCCACCTCGTCTTAGAATGCTTGAAACCACTTCGACACTCTTTTGGAATCCCGGACGGAATTCCTGACCTCTTGCTCACAACTGGTAGGTTGGAATTAGCGTTAGGACTCCAAATTGAGTTCCTATAGGACCACTGGACCTTAGGGTAGCCTTCGTGCACACTTTCGCACCACCGAGCACAAATTCCTCGAGCCCCGCCTCGACGTCTTCAAATTCTCCGCGACGGATCAAGATCAGAAGTCAGAATGCCGGAACGAGCGACATCAAAGTCAGAATTTCAACGAAATCGAATTTGACGCACTTTCGACTCGACCGGTGACGAGGTTCTCCGAACGACCTCAGATCGCGAAAAGGACTGCGCCATTGCGTCCGGGACGTCGAATTTGCTAGGAAGAGGCATATAACTTGTCGTGTTTGGAGCGCGGACCCGCGACGCGAAATTTTACCGATTTTTATTAAATAAATCCTTTTTTTTCCTATTTAAAAATCCTATTTTAAACCCTGATTTTCTCCCCTCTCTTCCCTTACCCGCGTGGACCTCGCCTTTTTCTTTTTTTCTCCCGGTCCCGATCCCGTTTCTCTGGCTCCTGCGCGAGTTCCGACCTTGGTCCCTGTACCTTCTCGCTACTTCCCCTGGCGACCTGCTCACAGCAGGCCCCTTTCGGCCTTCCCTGCCTCTACGGTCGGCCTTTTCCAGCGACTTTGTCGCCACTCTCTCCCGCCTCTTTTCCTCTAGCCGACGTCCGAGTAAGTGGCTTCTTCTCCTCCTTCTTCTTGAGGCCGGCTATATAAGCCTCATCTCGAGGGAAGTCTAGGGTTGGTTGTTGCTCGTGGGTGGCCGGTTCCGAGGGTGCTACTCGTCGCTTCTCTCCTTCCCTCTCTTCACTCTTCTTCTTCTCTCGTTGCTCACTCGATCCTCCCGAGTTTTAGCTTGAGTGAGGTAGAGTGTTGTTGGCTTGACTCCCTGAATTTCTTGGGACTTGGCTGCTCGATTTTAGCCTGGTTTGCGCCGTTCGGTCCCTGCTGTTGGATCTCTTGGTGTGTTTTTCTTGGACATACACTGAGGTATGGACTTTTAGTTTAGATTGCTATGCTTGAGTTGGACGTGGTTATACATTCAAAAGGGCATGGGGTTGCTTCTTGCTCTTCTTTACTTATTTTGCATACTTGTCCTAATCTAATGTGAAGCATAGAGTGGTTTGCTCAATCTATATGCACGTGGAGCTTGCTCTTTTGCTCCGCCTACTTCTTCTTTGTTTTTTAAAAAAAAAAAAGAAAAGAAAGCATGTTAGGGAGACTTTAAGTTGATTTGGAGAACCCTTATGCCTACTTTCGTTTGAAATATGTTGAAGGCTTATCTTTGATATGTTGGATGAATGGAAATGCTTGTTTAAGCTTCATGCTTAGCTATATTCTAAGTCTTATTTTGGCTCATGGTGAGCTTCGATTGAAAGTAAATTTTATTTCATATTAAAAGGGAGCTTTGGGAGAGTCTGTTTTGGGGGTTTTGTTTCTCGGCTTTGGCTCTCGTTGTTTCTCGGTTGCCCTCGTGCTGTGTCTGATTTGCTTTATTTTGCGGTTTTCTTGGATTTTAAATTCGCTTTGAGCCCCATTTTGGTTCGGTTGTGGTCGAAAACCTGCTATACTCTCGATTTTATGCTCGATTTAGGATTTGGTTTTAGCCTTATATGGCTCGGCTCCTTGTTGATTTTGTTGTTTGGTTTTCTTTCTCTGTTTGATCCGAGGCTGGACTTGTTCCCCTAATTTGGTTATGGCTCGGGTTGGCTCTTTAGCTTCTTCTAGCTTTAGCCGCACGTTGAGGACTCGTTATGATTTAAGGATGGGCCCGTTGTAGCTCTTGTCATGGCCGGATTTTGATTCTTTTGAAATTGCTCGGAATGAGTCCCGCGGATTTTTCCGGATTGTGGGCCGTTTTGTGTCCTCATCGCTTGCCCGGCTTTGGTCCCTGGAGCTCCCTTGAGTCGACCTGATTTTGGGGGTTGTTCTAGCTTCGAGAATTGGTCTATTTCTTTAAGCCTTGTAGGATGCTCGGGTATGAGTCCAGCTTTGTATTTATTGAAGTTTATTGGGGCTGTATTTGAGGTCGAATGGCTCGGCTACTTAGTGAGTTTAATCTTGAGCATTTGTGGTGAGCTAGGCTTGATGTAATTGGCTCCCTAGGCCTAGCCGTGAGCTTCTTTATGGAAATTTGGCATTTGGGCGGGGGCTCTACTTCTTGTTACCTCCTTTGCTGTGACCTTGGCCGTGGACCTCTCCTTGCTCTTGTCTTGGCCGAGAGCCTTGGTGGATGTGGTAATGTTATTCTCGCCTCTTGCTACACTTGCTTATGAAGTTGGTTTGGAAGAATTTAAGAGCATCTCTTATTTGCTTTAATGTTTGGGAGTTAAATGTTGAAATTGATGAAGTTATGCAAAGTTGGAATTGTGGCAATCATGTGATAAATTGGTAGGCCTTGTTCCACACTTGTATAGGGCCTCGAGTTCTATGAAATTGAAATAAAAAAAAAAAGAAGAAGAAAGAAAGAAAGTGAAAAGGGGCTAAGCCTTGGAGTTTTGTGATAACCCTCCTAGTTTAGTGACCCAGGTCCAGCACCCGGGCAGCAATTCTTTTCTTTTATTTTGTCTTATTTTCATTTTATTTTTTTATTCATGATTTTACCGTAATTTGGGAAACAGGGAGTGTGTTTTTAGGGGTCTAGGCTTCACCCTCTCCGAGAGTGTCGAGGTGCCTTTAGTCTTTTATAGGACATGTAAGGTCGGTCGGGAGTCCGGGGTGATTTACTTGTCTTTTCTCTCCTTTTCCTTGACCCCTCGTCCCTAGTTTTCACCTTGTTTCTTGGCTTAACCCACACACATACAGGGGACATGTAGGTGTGCATATATAACCTCCTTGGGTTATATATGGGCCATCAAGCAAGGCTGTAAGTGCGGTGGGGACGGTGATGCGGTTGCAAAACGAGAAAAATTACGAGAGCCATAGAATGGGGCCGCCTGTCTCAGAGACTCTGTAGAGAGTAGAGCAGGAGTCACGGAACCATTCGGCCGTCCTTGGGGTTTCTACTGCCGACAGTCTAAAGTTCGTAGTCCTAGTCCTATTAGGTAGTCAACCTGTGGACTGAAATACTTTAAAACAAAAATACATATGTTTGAAAAATACAAAATTGCCTCCACCGCTACACAGCCTACCTACCTACAGCTTTTGCTTGCATGAAAACAAAAAAAATGAAATGTGTGAAAACTTATAAAAGTCCACGGTTGGCTATTCGAGTCGGATTAGGACTGCTTTCTGCAGAAAGTTGGGATAGTAGTCAGCACTCAAGTCCGGATATTAGCACAGCTCTGAGTCCGAAACACCACCGTGCTTACGGGACACTTGTAGGCTTTACTTGTAGGTTTCTTTCAGTATTTTCTCGTGGTTTCCTACGGTTTTACTTTGTTTCCTTTTTCTTCTGCGATTTTTCCTCGCTTTCTCGGCGTTTTCCTTCGTTTTTACTGTTGAGTTTTCAGACTTTACTTTCTTTGTACTCACCATAGCACCCCTGTTTAGCTAGGTTGTTTTCACTTACTACTTCTACTCCTGCTCTTTTAGTATCGACAAGTCTGCTGCAGAAAATAAAAAAATGATAATAAACAAGTAATAATAGTACGAGGATAAGCAAAGCATACTGGTACTCTCGTGACGATCTTTACTTTCCTTATTGTTATACCTGCTTGGCATGTTTTACTTTTCAGCATATACTCCTGCTAGTCTAGGCTGTTTACTTTCAGTACATATACTTGCTTGGCATGTTTTACATTTCCAGTACTTCTTACCTGCTTAGCATGCTTTACTTTCTTCGCACTCTTTCCTGCTAGTATAGCTTGCTTACTTTCAGTATACACCTGTTATAGCATGTTACTTCCTGCATAGCTTAGTATACACCTGTTATAGCATGTTACTTCCTGCATAGCTTAGCATGCTCCTGTTTACTGCTTTCTTTTTGCCACTTATGCCACTGTTGCACACACTCACTGTTGCAATAAAAATAAATAAATGACTTGCATGTTCACTTGAACTTAAATCCTAAACTTAAACTGCGATTCCTGCTACAACGTGGAGCTTGGAGCACGGTGGGCAGCACGGCCATCTTCTTCAGCAAAACCTGTGTCGACATCAGCAAAACCCATTCCTTAGTTTAAACAACAAGCCTTAGGTTTCGAGGTAGTCCGCCCCGTGCGACATAAACCCTCACCTTTCTCTTTTAGGCCTTTGCACACCCCTTCTGTGCAATATAAGCCCTAATCTGCTTAGGTTTCCGAGGTTGTCGCCTCATACGACGTAAACCCTCCTGTCTTTCAGGTAGTTTGCATAGCCAGGCATTATGCGAAACGTAATCCCTATAATTAATTTGCAGGATTGAAATCAAAACAAAATCTCTTTCCAAAAATTTAAAACCCAACCTTAGGATAGTCTGGGACGTCCTCGAGGTCCTCCTCGAGATCTATGACATCCCCTACCCTTCTTTCCTTTGACTCCAGAAATAACTGTTCCTCCTTGCGCCCTTCACCTGTTGGATTTCCTACTCTCAAATTTCGTTGGAAAACCCTACCTTTTGACTTCGTGAAGATAGAAACCTGAGATCTAAATCGAGAGTTCTCTCAGGTGATTTCGGTCATCTGAGGGGTAATTAACTATAGGGGCTTGCCTCTATAGGGAGTTTTAAAGACCCCAGATAATATAAACCCTATTTAATTCTTTTGTATTAAATAGGGAATTTGTTCGGTCCACATAAAGGTTCGCGGACCGTAACGGATGTCATGAATTTTGTGGTTTATTTGATCGAGCGATATTGTCGAGTAGGGTGTCTATTCTTCGGAATAGATGCGTTACTCGCGATATTACGCTCGTTCATTCAAACTGCCAAACGAATGAGATTCGTCCTTTCTCACTCTCATATTTTAAAACTTAAAATGTTATTTTCAAAAATCAATATATATATAAATTAAATTAAATCCTAAAGCTCAAAGCCCTCCTAAAGCGGCCGACAACTTCTGGCGACTCCGCTGGGGAATAACTCTACTCTCCATTAAATCAAAGGTTTCTATCTTCACACATCGACAATGTGTCCATGTCCCTCATGGTCCAAATTGTCATTCTTCCGTTGGCTTGCTTTGCTCATTTCTTTCTTGGCGAGCACGATCAACTCTTTTGGATTTCAGAACCGTCTGTTTAAATCACCTTTAAACAGCGTGGTTCGGGAATCCTTAGGGTTTTCTTTTGATTTTGCGGGGTCGGACCCCCAATAGGTGTGTTGTGCGCGAGGTGCGCTGTGAATTCGGCTCAGGACTGGGTCCTGAATTTCCCTTTCACTCCGTGTTTCCCGGGTTTGATTTGCTATCGGCAAATTAAACCAAATCTCTGCTCTTGTACCTTCCGTTTAAATCCTGAAATTAAATGAACAATAAAGATAAAATAAGGTGGAAACACCAAACAGAATAAGGGAATTGCCCAGTTTGCAGTACAAGTGCGGTAGCTTGAGTACTTCCGTTGAAACTGCAAGACACCGGGACGTTACTGACTTCCAGAAATTCTTTAAATGCCAGGAGCGATGTCTTCGCCAAAGTTGATCTTTTCTTTTGCCTCCGGAGTAGAGTTCGCCGTCAATAGAGATGAGCTGCCTGAGCTGTCAGTCATCAAGTTCGGGCAAGGGTTCGACGATGTTGAAGCTAAGTTCGGAGATGTGGCTGTTGAGATGACGATGCCTGAAATGAGCAAGTCTGTTAAACCTATTGTAATGTTCAACCTGAAGACTGTTGAGAAACTCCCCATGCCAAAGAAGGAATGGATTGAAAAGAACTCAGATGCTGTTGGGACTACTCCTGAGACTGTTTCTGCTCCTACTGTCGGATTCGCTACCGTCGTACCAGTCGCTCCGCTAACCAAAGGAAAGGGTATTCTACATGAGGAAGAGTCAGTCGAGGCTTGTGTTCTACCGTCTCCTAAGTTCAAGATTGAGTCTGATTCAAAGTCCGTGCAGATGACAAAGGCACATGAATGGAAACGCAATCAGGGAATTCTGAAGATCAATCAGCCGCGACAGCAACCGCAACGGTCTGATGAGCAGTCGTTCCAGTTGAGACCATACCAGATAGATGGGAGACGGGGTCCGACAATGAATCAACGATTAAGCAAGGTGTACTCGTTCAAAGAGGAGTCAGTGTCGCAGATGTTCCGTTACTTGATAAAGAGGCCAGAATTCAGACTACCGGAGCCAAAGAAGCCAGAGGAGGCCGGCAAGAAAGATCATCCTCAGTACTGTCCATACCACCGGTTGCTCGGCCACACCATAGAAAACTGCTTCAGCTTCAAGGATTGGCTTGAGAAGAATTTCAGAAGCGGAAACTTAACGATCCCGAATGAGTATTTAAAAGAACCTGAAAAGGGTTCTATAAATATGATTTTGTGTGATCCCATTAGCTTCTGCACGACGACGCCGATGCTCAAGAAAATAAATGATGTTTCTCAAAGACCTCCAACTGATCTTAAAGCTATCAAAGGAAAGTCAATTGAGTCCGCTATGGAAAAGCTTCGAGCTGACATTGCACGACTGTCTGAAGTTCGGAAAAAAAGACTTTGAAGATGAAGATTACAACCTAACAGATTACATGGAGGGCAAATTCGCAGAAATCAACGTCATTGAGACCCGAGCCATGTTAGCCGCGAGCGACACTCCTCTTTGTGAGAACGCAGCGGATGAGTGGCAGAGGGTCGTCCAACAGAAAGATGAAATTATCAACCGCCTTGAGAAGAGGATCGAGGAAATGATGGCTGTTATGGTTGCCGCACAGGGACAGTCACACTCGCAGCAAATAGCGTCCCCAGAGATGAATCAGCCAGAGATCGTCCATATTACCGATGAAAGAAGAGAAGTTGCTTCTGCAAACCGAGATGAGCCGCCGAAGAAAGATTCAACTCAGAATATGGTGCCAGAAAATGACATCAAACAGCTGGTCGAACAACAAGTAAAAGAAGCCTTGGCCCAATCGAAAGGGGGCGCATCAATTTCAAGGGGTAGACCCTACCCGGAGGAGTTTGATTCCGTCCCTTATCCTAAGGGTTTTGTGCCACCAATCTTTAAGACTTTCGATGGAACGGGCAACCCCGTCGAGCATGTTGCACACTTCCGGCAAGTTCGTCGCAACGCGGGGGTAGCGAGGCATTACTTTTCCGCCGGTTCGTGAGCGATCTTTCCGGAATTGCATTTGATTGGTACGCGAATCGCCAAATGGATCGATCAAGACGTTTACGAGTTGGAGAATTTGTTCGTGAAGAGATTCGCCGGGTACATCACCACATTACTATCGGAGATCTTGTAATGGAACGTCAGAAATCTACAGAGACTTTGGTGGAATATATTCTACGGTGGAGAAACTTAAGCATGAAGTGCGAGCCCCAATTGCAGGAGCAACATGCGATTGAGGTCTTACTCAAGAATATCCATGGACCGATAGCTTTCATGCTTAAAGGACTCACCATCAAGTCGTTCGAGAAACTACTGAGCAAAGCCAGCAGTCTGCAAGAAGAGATCAAGCATGCAGAGCCGCAAGAAAAGGTTGAAGAGCCCAGAACAACAAAAGCATTCGAGAAGTCTGAAATAGTGGCAATAGTTGACAAGGGAAAGCAGTCGATAGAGATACAGACCGAGCAGCTACCTCGATACGATCGGCGAGCAGCAGCCGCCTCGAGACGGTTAGTTTTCACGACAGATACAGTCAGCCGCTCCCTCAGTTCAATCAGCCGCCTCAGTGGTATGTTCCACACCCACCGCAATATATTCAGCATGTCCAACAGTACGGTCAGCGGTACAATCAGCAACACAGTCAACAGTCGTCCCAGCAGAGGCCACTCCCGACGGATGGAAGGCAGGGTCGGTCTATGACCGATTTGTTGAACAAAGTATATCCCTTCAATGATGAAGCAGTGGCACAGATGTTCCAGAATTTGATTAAGAAGCCCGAGTTCAGATTACCTGAGCCAAAGAAACCAGCGGAGATTAACAAGAAGAATCATCCCAATTATTGCCCATATCACAGAATGCTTGGGCACACCATTGAAGGTTGTATCAGTTTCAAAGAATGGCTGGAGAAAAACTTCAAGAATGGAAGCGTAACAATCCCCGATGAATATTTGAAAAGAACTTGAAGAGGTTCTATCAATATGATTTCGGCGATTTGTTTGCTTCAATTGAATCCTACGCAGCTGACAGCGGACATGACACTTTTGATTGTCGTTATATTACTTTTGTTGCTCAGCATGATCAGTATTGGTCTGTACCATCCTTCCTATTGCAATGAATGAATGACAAGGAGTTTTGTTTTTGTCAAGAATTGCTCGATATTTGGAAAACTCAAAATCGAATATTTTGCTAAGACTTTGACTTCAGGAAGAACGAAGTTAATGCCCTAATGACTGGGTCCTTCACTTTAAAGAATTTGGACTGGGTCCTAAGTTGATCTCGAAATGAAGCAGTGTGCTTGAAATACGAGTAATTGACTCGGGATATCCCGAGCCTTTTAATTTTCTGCCATGTGGTTTGGTCCGGACTTTCGAAAAAGTTATAATATCCCAGGATTCATGTTAAGGGACATTTCAGAATTATTAATTGGGGAAGTTTTTTTGGCATTCAGAATCTTTAACAGAAATATGCACTGCCAGATACAGTAATTCTCAGAAAACAAAAGGAGCAAAAAAAAAGGGGTGTTCCTGAGGAGAAGCTTGAGGTGAGCACACAATCAAAAATTGGTGTCACAATCCAGACATTCAAAATCTTTAATCTGTGCTTCACTAGATATAGTAATCCTCAATAAAAAAGAGAGAGCGAAAAGCTCAATAAAAAAAAAAGAAAGAATGCTCCCTGAGAAGAAGCTTGAGGCAAGCATATAACCAAAAATTGGTGTCTTAATCCTCCCCCGATTAATGAAACTTGAAAGGCTACCTTAAGAAGTTTCCTCCGATATTATGCTTTGAAGAGAGTCAAGTGATTGTACGCCTTTTGGCCGGTCATTAATTGGCTCAGAAATATCTTCAGACAGTGAAAAATATTTTTGATCACATGAACAGAAATTTTGGGATCTGCTTAGGCCCAGAAAGAAAGAATTAAAGAAATGACAACGTTATTAGCAATTAACGGAAATTCGACCCTGAAGTCGTGTCTTTCAGCGCCCAGCAAATACAACTTCAACTTCAACTCGAAGAATGTCAGAAAGATTTCTCAGATACAACTCCAACTTCAACTCGAAAAACGCCAGAAATACTTCTCAGAGACAACTTCAACAACCTTTACAGAATCTGCAACAAATCAAATGATGACTGCTACAAACGAAACTACAGAGTTTTGTTCTCCTCAGCAATGACGTCCTTAGAGATAACACACCTTTATAGGTACTTGAAAGAATGTGATTCCGATGACACCTTAAAGGGAGTTATTCTCTACACGCGCCTTCAGTCGGTGGACGATACCTCAAGAAGTACTGCACATCGTGATGTTTCAAAGACAGATCTTGTTCAACAAAGCACCGATGCTCGCACTTGTCTTAAACTCGGGTCCAAATCCCAAAATAAAAATCAACATTTGAACAAACAAAAGAACTCGCACCTTGTGAATTTTCAAAATCTCCGCACAAACATTTCAATAAGATTCAACACTCGCATGAACTTCTACAAACATTCTCTCGCACTTTACAAAATATTTTCATAATCTCGCATCCATGAATATCAAGAATGTCTTCAATCTCTCGCATTCATAAATCTCAACGAATATGTCCCGTCTCTGCATTCATAAACCTCTGCATTCCCAAATATCAACAAAACCTTTTTTGAATCTCTGCATAAATACATCTCAACAAAATTCTTCACGGTCTATGCATCTGTAAATTCTCAGCATTTCTCAGCAATTCTCAGCAATCTCAGCATTTCTCAGCAGTTCTCAGCATTCTCAGCAATTCTCAGCATTTCTCAGCAGTTCTCAGCAATTCTCAGCAATCTCAGCATTTCTCAGCAGTTCTCAGCAATTCTCAGCAATTCTCAGCAATCTCAGCATTTCTCGGTAGTTCTCAAGCATTCTCGAGCAATTCTCAGCAATTCTCGAGAATCTCAAGCATTTCTCAGCGGTTCTCAGCATTCTCAGCAATTCTCAGCAGTCTCAGCATTTCTCAGCAATTCTCAGCAATCTCAGCAATTCTCAGCAGTCTCAGCATTTCTCAGCAGTCTCAGCATTTCTCAGCAATCTCAGCATTTCTCAGCAGTTCTCAGCAGTTCTCAGTATTTCTCAGCAATGTCAGCATTCTCAGCATTTCTCAGCATATTCTCAGCAATCGGGATAGACTCCCACTTCACTCCCTTCTCAGCATATTCTCAGCACTCGGGATAGGCTTCCGCCTTACTCCCTCCTCAGCAGTTCTCTGCATTTTGCATAGGCTCAGTCCTGCTCTTTCTCAGCAATCTCAACATTCAACCATCTCAACACGAAATTGAAATCAAAACAATCTTAGCATTCGGGATAGGCTTCCGCCGTACTCCCATCTCAGCATATTCTCTGCAGTTCTCAGCACTCGGGATAGGCTTCCGCCTCATTCCCTTCTTAGCATATTCTCGGCATTCGGGATAGGCTTCTGCCCTATTCCCTTTCTTTGCATATTCTCAGCATTCGGGGTTGTCCTTCACTCCGCTTCTTTCTCAGCACAAAATCAAAATTAAAATTGCAATTGAAGTTGAAACACTCTGCATTTTGCATAGGCTCCGTCCTATTCTTTCTCAGCATGCACATTTGAGGTAGGCTCAGCCCTACATCCTTCTCAGCATACAAATGCATTTGGGTGGGCCTTCACCCTACTCTTTGCATAAAATTAAAATTGAAATCGAAAATTAAAGTCGCGGCTCTCTTAATTGAGAGTTCCCCCTCTTTCTCCCCAGCGGAAACTACTCACTCTCTTTCTCGTTCTCGCGTCCTGTCCTAAGTACTTTACTTAGACGGCTCCGTGTTGGTTCGTTGATCTTCTTCGGTCAAAGCCAATACGCGCGGTGTGCCTGTCCGGCGCACCACACCTATTGGGGGTCCATTTGTTGACCTCACTTTTGTCGAGGTTTAGTTTTCCTCCTAGGATCTGGGGTTCTAGCTTTAGGAGCTTCCCCGATGATCTTAGATTCCTAAGCATTGGACCCACCTCGTCTTAGAATGCTTTGAAACCACTTCGACACTCTTTTGGAATCCCGGACGGAATTCCTGACCTCTTGCTCACAACTGGTAGGTTGGAATTAGCGTTAGGACTCCAAATTGAGTTCCTATAGGACCACTGGACCTTAGGGTAGCCTTGTGCACACTTTCTGCACCACCGAGCACAAATTCCTCGAGCCCCAGACTCGACGTCTTCAAATTCTCCGCGACGGATCAAGATCAGAAGTCAGAATGCCAGAATGAGCGCCATCAAGGTCAGAATTTCAACGAAATCGAATTTGACGCACTTTCGACTCGACCGGTGACGAGGTTCTCCGAACGACCTCAGATCGCGAAAAGGACTGTGCCATTGCGTCCGGGACGTCGAATTTGCTAGGAAGAGGCATATAACTTGTCGTGTTTGGAGCGCGGACCCGCGACGCGAAATTTTACCGATTTTTATTAAATAAATCCTTTTTTTTCCTATTTAAAAATCCTATTTTAAACCCTGATTTTCTCCCCTCTCTTCCCTTACCCGCGTGGACCTCGCCTTTTTCTTTTTTTCTCCCGGTCCCGATCCCGTTTCTCTGGCTCCTGCGCGAGTTCCGACCTTGGTCCCTGTACCTTCTCGCCACTTCCCCTGGCGACCTGCTCACGACGAGGCCCCTTTCGGCCTTCCCCGCCTCTACGGTCGGCCTTTTCCAGCGACTTTGTCGCCACTCTCTCCCGCCTCTTTTCCTCTAGCCGACGTCCAGGTAAGTGGCTTCTTCTCCTCCTTCTTCTTGAGGCCGGCTATATAAGCCTCATCTTGAGGGAAGTCTAGGGTTGGTTGTTGCTCGTGGGTGGCTGGTTCTGAGGGTGCTACTCGCCGCTTCTCTCCTTCCCCTCTCTTCACTCTTCTTCTTCTCTCGTTGCTCACGGATCCTCCCGAGTTTTAGCTTGAGTGAGGTAGAGTGTTGTTGGCTTGACTCCTCGAATTTCTTGGGACTTGGTCGCTCGATTTTAGCTCGGTTTGCGCCGTTCGGTCCCTCGTCGTTGGATCTCTTGGTGTGTTTTTCTTGGACATACACTGAGGTATGGACTTTTAGTTTAGATTGCTATGCTTGAGTTGGACGTGGTTATACATTCAAAACGGCATGGGGTTGCTTCTTGCTCTTCTTTACTTATTTTGCATACTTGTCCTAATCTAATGTGAAGCATAGAGTGGTTTGCTCAATCTATATGCACGTGGAGCTTGCTCTTTTGCTCCGCCTACTTCTTCTTTGTTTAAAAAAAAAAAAAGAGAAGAAAGCATGTTAGGGAGACTTTAAGTTGATTTGGAGAACCCTTATGCCTACTTTCGTTTGAAATATGTTGAAGGCTTATCTTTGATATGTTGGATGAATGGAAATGCTTGTTTAAGCTTCATGCTTAGCTATATTCTAAGTCTTATTTTGGCTCATGGTGAGCCTGATTGAAAGTAAATTTTATTTCATATTAAAAGGGAGCTTTGGGAGGTCTGTTTTGGGGGTTTTGTTTCTCGGCTTTGGCTCCTGTTGTTTCTCGGTTTGCTCTCGTGGTTGTCTTGATTTGCTTTATTTTGCGGTTTTCTGGATTTTAAATTCGCTTTGAGCCCCATTTTGGTTCGGTTGTGGTCGAAACCTGCTATACTCTCGATTTTATGCTCGATTTAGGATTTGGTTTTAGCCTTATATGGCTCGGCTCCTTGTTGATTTTGTTGTTTGGTTTTCTTTCTCTGTTTGATCCGAGGCTGGACTTGTTCCCCTAATTTGGTTATGGCTCGGGTTGGCTCTTTTAGCTTCTTCTAGCTTTAGCTGCACGTTGGGGGACTGTTATGATTTAAGGATGGGCCCGTTGTAGCCTTGTCATGGCCGGATTTTGATTCTTTTGAAATTGCTGGAATGAGTCCTGCGGATTTTTCTGGATTGTGGGCTGTTTTGTGTCCTACTGCTGCCCGGTTTTGGTCCCTGGAGCTCCCTTGAGTCGACCTGATTTTGGGGGGTTGTTCTAGCTTGAGAATTGGGCTATTTCTTTAAGCCTTGTAGGATGCTCGGGTATGAGTCCAGCTTTGTATTTATTGAAGTTTATTGGGGCTGTATTTGAGGTCGAATGGCTCGGCTACTTAGTGAGTTTAATCTTGAGCATTTGTGGTGAGCTAGGCTTGATGTAATTGGCTCCCTAGGCCTAGCCGTGAGCTTCTTTATGGAAATTTGGCATTTGGGCGGGGCTCTACTTCTTGTTGCCTCCTTTCGTTGTGACCTTGGCCGTGGACCTCTCCTTGCTCTTGTCTTGGCCGAGAGCCTTGGTGGATGTGGTAATGTTATTCTCGCCTCTTGCTACACTTGCTTATGAAGTTGGTTTGGAAGAATTTAAGAGCATCTCTTATTTGCTTTAATGTTTGGGAGTTAAATGTTGAAATTGATGAAGTTATGCAAAGTTGGAATTGTGGCAATCATGTGATAAATTGGTAGGCCTTGTTCCACACTTGTATAGGGCCTCGAGTTCTATGAAATTGAAATAAAAAAAAGAAGAAGAAAGAAAGAAAGTGAAAAGGGGCTAGGCCTTGGAGTTTTGTGATGACCCTCCTAGTTTAGTGACCCAGGTCCAGCACCCGGGCAGCAATTCTTTTCTTTTATTTTGTCTTATTTTCGTTTTATTTTTTTATTCATGATTTTACCGTAATTTGGGAAACAGGGAGTGTGTTTTTAGGGGTCTAGGCTTCACCCTCTCCGAGAGTGTCGAGGTGCCTTTAGTCTTTTATAGGACATGTAAGGTCGGTCGGGAGTCCGGGGTGATTTACTTGTCTTTTCTCTCCTTTTCCTTGACCCCTCGTCCCTAGTTTTCACCTTGTTTCTTGGCTTAACCCACACACATACAGGGGACATGTAGGTGTGCATATATAACCTCCTTGGGTTATATATGGGCCATCAAGCAAGGCTGTAAGTGCGGTGGGGACAGTGATGCGGTTGCAAAACGAGAAAAATTACGAGAGCCATAGAATGGGGCCGCCTGTCTCAGAGACTCTGTAGAGAGTAGAGCAGGAGTCACGGAACCATTCGGCCGTCCTTGGGGTTTCTACTGCCGACAGTCCTAAAGTTCGTAGTCCTAGTCCTATTAGGTAGTCAACCTGTGGACTGAAATACTTTAAAACAAAAATACATATGTTTGAAAAATACAAAATTGCCTCCACCGCTACACAGCCTACCTACCTACAGCTTTTGCTTGCATGAAAACAAAAAAAATGAAATGTGTGAAAACTTATAAAAGTCCACGGTTGGCTATTCGAGTCGGATTAGGACTGCCTTCTACAGAAAGTTGGGATAGTAGTCAGCACTCAAGTCCGGATATTAGCACAGCTCTGAGTCCGAAACACCACCGTGCTTACGGGACACTTGTAGGCTTTACTTGTAGGTTTCTTTCAGTATTTTCTCGTGGTTTCCTACGGTTTTACTATGTTTCCTTTTTCTTCTGCGATTTTTCCTCGCTTTCTCGGCGTTTTCCTTCGTTTTTACTGTTGAGTTTTCAGACTTTACTTTCTTTGTACTCACCATAGCACCCCTGTTTAGCTAGGTTGTTTTCACTTACTACTTCTACTCCTGCTCTTTTAGTACTGACAAGTCTGCTGCAGGAAATAAAAAAATGATAATAAACAAGTAACAGCGCGCCGAGGATAAGCAAAGCATACGGTACTCCTGTGACAGTCTTTACTTTCCTTACTGTTATACCTGCTTGGCATGTTTTACTTTTCAGCATATACTCCTGCTAGTCTAGGCTGTTTACTTTCAGTACATATACTTGCTTGGCATGTTTTACATTTCCAGTACTTCTTACCTGCTTAGCATGCTTTACTTTCTTCGCACTCTTTCCTGCTAGTATAGCTTGCTTACTTTCAGTATACACCTGTTATAGCATGTTACTTCCTGCATAGCTTAGTATACACCTGTTATAGCATGTTACTTCCTGCATAGCTTAGCATGCTCCTGTTTACTGCTTTCTTTTTGCCACTTATGCCACTGTTGCACACACTCACTGTTGCAATAAAAATAAATAAATGACTTGCATGTTCACTTGAACTTAAATCCTAAACTTAAACTGCGATTCCTGCTACAACGTGGAGCTTGGAGCACGGTGGGCAGCACGGCCATCTTCTTCAGCAAAACCCATTCCTTAGTTTAAACAACAAGCCTTAGGTTTCGAGGTAGTCCGCCCCGTGCGACATAAACCCTCACCTTTCTCTTTTAGGCCTTTGCACACCCCTTCTGTGCAATATAAGCCCTAATCCGCTTAGGTTTCCGAGGTTGTCGCCTCATACGACGTAAACCCTCCTGTCTTTCAGGTAGTTTGCATAGCCAGGCATTATGCAAACGTAATCCCTATAATTAATTTGCAGGATTGAAATCAAAACAAAATCTCTTTCCAAAAATTTAAAACCCAACCTTAGGATAGTCTGGGACGTCCTCGAGGTCCTCCTCGAGATCTATGACATCCCCTACCCTTCTTTCCTTTGACTCCAGAAATAACTGTTCCTCCTCGCGCCCTTCACCTGTTGGATTTCCTACTCTCAAATTTTGTTGGAAAACCCTACCTTTTGACTTCGTGAAGATAGAAACCTGAGATCTAAATCGAGAGTTCTCTCAGGTGATTTCGGTCATCTGAGGGGTAATTAACTATAGGGGCTTGCCTCTATAGGGAGTTTTAAAGACCCCAGATAATATAAACCCTATTTAATTCTTTTGTATTAAATAGGGGAATTTGTCGGTCCACATAAAGGTTCACAGACCAGAACGGATGTCATGAATTTTGTGGTTTATTTGATCGAGCAATATTGTCGAGTAGGGTGTCTATTCTTCGGAATAGATGCGTTACTCACGATATTACGCTCGTTCATTCAAACTGCCAAACGAATGAGATTTGTCCTTTCTCACTCTCATATTTTAAAACTTAAGATGTTATTTTCAAAAATCAATATATATATAAATTAAATTAAATCCTAAAGCTCAAAGCCCTCCTAAAGCGGCCGACAAAATACCATTTTTTTTTTAATAAAAGAGCACTATAGGATCAATTTTATTTCATCAAAATAAAATGTACAAAACCGGGAAAAAGGTCCCAACGCACAGACCCTACAATCCCCAAAAAAGAGAAAAAAAAATTGGGTCCTTTTTCCAAAAAAAAGAAAACTTACAACTCACACGACTCAACCACAAACAAACACAAACAAACACAAAATATTAACGATCTAACATAATGACAAAATTTAAGAACATAGGAATAACATTAGAAACCAAAGGTTGGTGCAAATAAGATCCAAATTTGGCAATCCAGTCCGCCACCATATTGCCTTCACGCTTCGTATGCGTCCAAATCACATTCATTTTAATAATCAACGCCTTAATTTTCTTAATCTGTAAAACAATACTCCAATGACAGTTATGATGCATAGCAAGTATATTCCACAAACATAAGGAATCAATCTCAAAAATAATATTAATCCAACCTCTATTCTGAGCAATATATAAAGCAAATAAAATAGCCTCAGTTTCAGCGATTAAAGAAGAACTAGCAGAAAGAGAAGATGCAAACCAGATCACAGCAATGTCATTCCAGTCGCGGAAAATACCTCCTATACCAGCTTTTAAAGTATTCCAGGCAGCATCGGTATTTACTTTGATGAAAGGAGTTGGAGGTTTGCTCCAAAAAATTTTAGTAACAGAGTTGTTATTAGAGTTCCTACAGAGTTTGAGATTATAAGCAATAGATTTAATATATCTGTTATTAATGTGTTTACTGAAATCATAAACAGTAAAGCATTTATTGAAATAAGCGATAATTTGCCCAATGACTTGAGTAGGATTACTAGCTATATTATTGAACTTGATATTATTACGGGAAATCCAGGATGAACCAAACGATAATAGAGGGGATAACATTAAGAAAAGGATGCCCTTTACTGTTCCAATCTCTAAACATTTCAACAATAGAATTGTAGCCATTAAACAGCTCATCCCTACCACTAATAATGAAAAAGTAATTCCAGATTTGAACTACAAAACTGCAGTTAACGAATATATGCATTATATTCTCCTCCTCCATACCGCATAAATAACATTTAGACACAATTCTTAAGCCTTTAAGCTTAAGAAGATCATCAATAGGAATACAATTATGTAATAACCTCCAAGTAAAAAAGAAGATGGATGGCTTAAGCCATTTATTCCATAATTTCAATAATTTTAGCTTTTTTTTTATTTTAAAAAGAAAGTGAAATACATTTTTTTTATGCATAAGGTGGGAGAATCGAAGATTTGGCGTTAGATATGTAGGTATAAAAGAATTGGTGATATTTATGTAGATATATCCATGATAGGGTTGGTGTAGCTCCTGTGACGGACAAAATTAGAGAGAGTTGTCTTAGATGGTTTGGTCACATTAAACGTCGACCATCTGACGATTCAATTAGGAGAGTAGATGTTTTAGATTCGACTTATGTTAAGAAAGGCAGAGGTAGACCTAGGAAGACTTTGACTTATTATATAAAAAATGATCTTAATTTATTAGAACTAAATAAAAATATGACACTAAATAGGACGCGATGGAGAAAAATGATTCATGCAGACGACCCCACATAGTGGGACAAGGGCTTTGGTGTTGTTGTTCTTCTTCTTTGATTCAAATGCAATTTTCTCTTTACTACTGCTTCGGGGTTTGTTTTCTTTTAGGCCCATTCTATTGCTTTGTGCTCATCAGAGAAGTTTTGGTAATTGATTTCTTTTCATGGTGATTGAGAGATTGCTATGTTCCAAAAACATATCTATATATGGATTCATTCAAGGAAGGAATACTTTACCTCCCACATGCCTTTGCGCATTTCTGAATCTTAAAACCTATGACTTAATTTTTAATGAAATTGCTCATTTTAACCCTGGTTTAAGGCAAGACAGACAGAAAGTAGATTGGTTGAATTCAAAGTTGTTAGTTTCATCTCTTACCAGGATCAAGATAATTTACACGCATATCATCAGGTTGTTTGTTTCTTTTCTTACTTTTTGTCTTGTGGTGTGTATATATATATTTATAGAACGATCGATGAAGTAAAAATTAGAAACGTGAAAATTCACACCAGAAAAAAATACATAGATTTACGTGGTTCGATAATTTTTGCCTACATCCACGGAGTTGCATAGAAATTTATTACTTGAGGAAATTACACTGCCATTGATCACCTCGACGATTACAAGAAGAACTTCTTACTTCTTCTCTCTCTACCTCACCCTGAAGAAGAAAACCCAGAGAAAACAAAGAGGAATCGCAAAAAATGCTTTTCACACCTATAGCTCCTTCACAATTCCGAACAACAGAAGAGAAGCAATGCTCTTGGAGTTCAGATGCTTCTGTTCTCCTTCTTCTAGGGTTCGGTCGCAAGCCCGACCCCCTTCCTCTCCTGTAGCAGTCGATCGCAGAAGAAGAAGTGAGGAGGCTCCGTTCGCGACTTAATGGAGCAAAAGGCGAAGTGAAACTAATAGTGATATTTTCTGGTGTGAATTTTCTCGTTCTTATTTTTCACTTCGTCAATCGTTCTATACATATATATATATATATATATATATACACCACAACACTTTGCACATCAATTAATCCTTTTGTATTCACATAATGATCACCTAAGATGATTATACTTTTGTCTGCATGGGAATTTTCTTCTATTTTAAAAAGCTGTATGATTTGTTTATGCAGAAGATTTACATTCATACAATTTAATTCTTGTAATAGTTATATATCTATCATCTATACTTCAGATTTCTACATTTATGTCACTAGAAATAAATGTATACATATATTATTGGCAGTCTTCTACTTGCTTATGATTGTGCAAAACTTAAATTTAAAATCTGTGCATATGGACTTATACGATCTTATGCATAACACTTGAATCCAAGTGCTGCACTCTCACATTCTACAAGTTTTATGATATATATGCAGCTGATATTTATATATAAGACACTGAAAATTGGATGAAAAGCTTCAGATTTTGTAATCCTGGTGTATTTACATATGCGGCATTGAAAATTCAATGCATTATTTCAGATTTGGCGACATTTACATGCTTGAACTTTCAGATTTACAAAGAAAAATAATAATAAAATTGAATTGTCATGCAATTACATGCCTAAACTCTCAGATTTTGTATTTTTGTGCCTAAATTTTCTCTCTTACAATTGAATCTGTGTTCAGACGGATGACTTTTATACAGCTATATGCAAATGGTGGCTCCCTTGTTTTGGAAGATCTTTTTAAGATTTGCTTACACACCAATCAATTCTTATGTATTTACATGTCTTGAGATTTAAACTTCACTTTTTATATACATGCCAATCTCATCTATGGGTGAAAGGGTGTATTTCATTTTTCCAGAAGTTAAAATGCTGGTATTTTCATTCCAATACGAAAGAGTAACGTGGCATGAATCTTAAGATTAAAGTTTGGGAGTCAAATATGCAAACGCATAGGAACTGAGTAGTATGTATGCAAATCTTTAAATCTTCTTAAATCCTCAACTTAATACCAACTGTGGTGTTGCTCAGTTTGATTGGAAGTGTTCATAATGCGACGATTCTATATTGAGCATCGAGCTGGTATATAAGTGGGAGGTGATGGGGATATAGGCGATAATGTGAAACACTTCTTGTGCTAAAACAGGATAATAGAATAGTACTTCTCCAGACTTAATGACTTCTGGAGGGAGCAGGATCCAAGCTATTATTCAACAACATTTGGCGAGAAGCTGCCCGTACATTCCTAGGCCTCTGGTAGCTCTAACCCAATAATGTGGCTAACTCGTGAACCACCTAATTACAATATATATATATATATATATATATATATATATATATATATATATATATAAAATCTTTTTTTCTCGTGACACTAATATTTTTCACTGTTAAGTGAATGTTTAATTTTATTTATATGCATGTCAAACCAAGAATTTTGGGCGTTACTTTCTACGGGTTTGCTTGTCAATCACTTTGATTTGGCTAGGAGTTGCCTTCCTTTGATCGCCTTGTTGGTAGTTCGATCCGATGTCGGATTTTATGCACACAGATCTCTTATGGTTACCTACGGATGTCCCTCAAGAATTAACAGGGCCACTGGTCTTGAATCTGAGCCCACACATAGCTCAAACTCTTATACTCAGCTCTGATCTTTCATATATGTGTCACTTGACTTTTTTTATACACATATGCTCATGTCTTTTGGGTTTGTTTAATCTTTCGTAATACTTGCATGTCTTTTGTGGCGTTAAAGGAGGCAGGTACGCGCTACTACTTTCTCTTTTACTATACATTCTTTATTGTATTTTGTTATATGTTTTTCTAAATATGTATAATCTACTATACTTGTAAAAGACCCTTAGGGTAGAGGACATTAGGCCACCTGTTTAGGAGGAAACCTACAATAAAATTATGTGACCCAAAAATAAACGATAATCACTATTTTGAACACACTTCTTAAAACCCAAAACCATCACAAATAAGGAGCTTGAAGCTACCCGTCTGAAAAGCATCATGAGGATGAAAACAGATGACAACTTCAGAAGGCGATCAAGATAGAACATAAAGTAAATGATGAATCTCAACTTCCGTAGACTTAATAAAATAAATCCTTAAGGTTTTGAGGTCGTTTGTCTAGCACAACATAAATTCTCACATTATGTTTAGGTTTTCGCAAAATCATATGACATTCAGTACGACGTAAATCCACCTATTCTTCTAGGCTATCTGCATTATCGTATATTATGCAAGTGTAAGCTCTAAAATTTAAATAAATGACAGGAGTAAACATTAAATAACATTA
The DNA here is from genome assembly GCA_022702705.1 of Papilionanthe hookeriana x Papilionanthe teres. NCBI lineage: Eukaryota > Viridiplantae > Streptophyta > Magnoliopsida > Asparagales > Orchidaceae > Papilionanthe > Papilionanthe hookeriana x Papilionanthe teres. The sequence goes on from CM040438.1 coordinate 46,923,221, forward strand.
CTTCAAAGATGTAAAACCAACAATAGGATGGTTTTGGAGGTCATTGAAATTCGCCCACCTCTCGCTCATTTGGACTCCAAAAATAACTTTTCTTATTTGAGTCATTCCCACATGATTTTTCTATAAAAAATCGTCAAAACTAAACTTTGAATTCTTGAAGACGAAACCCCTGATCTTAATCGAGAGTTTTCTTAAGTGACTTTGTTTGCTTAAGATGTAATTAATTATTGGTGTTTTCCCTTATAAGGAATTATGATCCCAAGTAATATAAACCCTATCTAATCTTTACATTAAATAGAGGAATTGACGGTCATAAATTCTGCAGACCAAATAAGAGTCATAATTTCTTGGTTTAAATGGTTGAGCATACTAAAAAGTGATATGCTTATTTCTCGGGATGGTGTACTAGTTGTGATATTATGCTCAACTATCTAAATTATTAAATATATGAGATTTATTTGGTCTCATTTTTCAAAATTAAAATACTATTTTTCAAAATTAAAATTATATATATGTATTAAATCAAATTATTTTCAAAGCAACCGACAAATTCCCGTAATATAGTTGGCTGATCTTCATCCATCTTTGAACCTGCCACGTGGTGCTGACGAACTTTTTGTCCATTGTGTGATCATCTTCCTCAAAACATCATTATTTTAACTATCCTTGACTCCTTCTACAATTCCTTCATTCTCCATTGAAAAATCCCCATGCAAAGCCCTTGTACTGATTTCTTTCGGACTTCTCCTTTATATTTTTCTTGTTCTTCTCATGGTGAAACAACCCTCATAAATGACCTCAAAAATCTTTCTCCAATATCTATTAATGTCAATACAAAAATGTGCCCTTTAGATGATGGACGATTAATCTACCTTATTATATCTGTACCCCAACATTTAGACGACCAAGATGTTATAGTTGGGTGTAGTGCATTTTGAGGGACACCTTTTAGTATGATCAATACAATCATTCACCATCATTAGTCAAAACTAACTCTTCTTTCTTTCTATCATCATTGTCATTTTAGGATCCAAATAATATGCACTATAAAGTTCTTCATAAACTTCTATTACATTCTTATCATATTCTTCAGTCCTCAAAACATCATTGACATATATATTCTAAAGATCAACAGTAAAGAATGTCATTTAGGAAGGCATATCACAGCAGCCCTTTTCATAATTTAACCCGTTTGGGATAACTTATTTGGTGTGATGGCGTTTTGAAAACACACCAGATCTGTTTGGGTAAACTGCGTTTTGACAGCTTATACGTTTTTAAAATGCTGAAAACAACGTTTTCACGCCGAACATATTTTGGTGCGGTAGAAGCTTTCTGGCTGCGGTCTAACTTTTTCAAAAAAATTAAAATTTGAAATAGCCACCGCATCTAGCTTATCAGCAGATTATTCAATAAGTTGCAGTTGCCCCAAACAGACACTTAAGCTGCCATCGAATTATTATCAGATATATTATATAGAATATATATATATATATATATATATATATATATATATATATATATATATATATATATATATTTGGACATTAATTCTTATTTTTTTTATTATTAATTTAAAAATAGTATAATATATTTAAACTTAATGAGATAATTATAGCCTTTATGATAGATTATCTAAAACGATTATAAACTTTCTTAATTAACAAAATAAATTGTAAGTTATTATTAAATATTTAAGTTTGGAATAATAAAATATTAATTTATTACATAATAATAAAAAACTATGTCAACGTCACATTAGTTGACAGTCCTCTTCAAGCATTAAAGATAATCGATAATGAAATTTTGTATTGATTACTGTTTGCAACTCAGTAGCTTTTAATCCTTCCTATTAATAGCAAAATAAAAGTAATTCAATGGTCTTCTCGTAAATTTGGTTATGTAATATTGGCGACTTATAGTTTTGATTTGTGAATTAGAATTTTTTAAAGAAATCTATGGATCCATCGTTTAATTCCCTCGAAAGCTAACTTCGCCTCCCCTTGCTGAAGAGAGGAAGGGTTCCCGTTAGCATTTAAGATGGAGGGAATTTTACATATAGAACACATAATTCCTACGTATTTACAAATTTAGTATCTAAAATTTAATATTTACACTTGTACTACTTTGTTGTCATATGTTTAACAATATAAAATATATTTTTATTTTTAAAATGTTATTGACTGATACTCCATCAACAAATTTTCGGCACGGAACTTGAGATATGATATGGAGGTAGAGATAAATTTTTTTTAGCAAGTAACTTTTAAACTTTGATTGAAAGTGATCAAAAATCGGATTTCAACATGCTTATAGTCAAACTCACTGGCTTGACGAGACATACCCAATAGTTAAAAAATAGGTCTAATTTGAGTCATATCAAGCCAAATTAAGCTGCTAAACTGTTTTTATAAGCTATCCGAATATAATTGAAAAGTCAAATGAATTCCGGATATGCATGTTTAAAGTTAAATCGAGTGTCTCGGCAAGAGGAATCCAACGAGTCTAAGATCATTTAATTATTACATCAAGAGTGATCTAGATTCCTTATTTGCAACATAGAGGCTATAAATAGAACCCTACCCCCTTCTTGAGAAGAGGCAATAAGAAGACCAAGGCATGAAGAAAAGGAAGCTACAGCCCAACCACCTGGATAGCAAATCTAACCGCCTCCTACATGCGTCGCCTACGGCCTCGCCGCCTCTCATTCTTGTAGCGGTCAGCAAAAGCCAACGCCCAACTCTGGTCGTCGTGGGTCAACTCTAGTTGTTGTTGCCTCCGACAATTAAAGCCTTTGCCTCCAATCACCGCTGCCTCCGATTAACTTTGCTTGTTACCGCATTCGACCATCTTCAGCTGTCGCCGCCGCCCCTAGCCAACCCCAGTCATCGCCCTCACAAACTCCTACAGTCGCCGCCTTTGCCTCCAACCAACTCCGGTCGCTGCTACATCCAGCCAACTGTGGTCATCTCCCTTTGGCCAACTCTACTCGCCCATTACTCCGCCTTCACCCAATTCCGGTTGCTATCGGCCACCATACTGTCATGGTGAGTAAACTTCGACTACGGCCACCTCGGCCAACACTGACAGCCACCGTCGTCGACCACCGTCAACCATCATCGCTACCACATAGTCCTTGCACCAAAGTCCCTTCTGAAGTTACAACGACACTGAGGAATCCAGAGGTATAATGCAAACTAACAACACTCCACTTATGGTATAACGACATCTTCCGAAGAAGATATAACAATACATTCCAAAGAAGAAGACTTTCTCCGGATTCTTAAAGCTCTTTCCGGGTGGTGAGATTTTTTATTTGTTGTTGGTCACCATAGACCTTGAAATATTTTTATCTAAATAATTGGATACGACATTCGATGTATATAAATATTATCTTAAAATGGATCTAATCTTTCGAATGATGAAATTAGTCGTGATTTATAGATTTACTGAACCAGGATCTTTCCCTTATCTTACGCATGTAAGATAAGATTTATTTTATTGAGCTCTGGTATGAGGCTCCATACTAATTAATTACATCTCAAGGACAACACTTGAGAATACTATAAATTAAAATTATGCCTTACATCTCTTTTATTCATCAAGGAACGTTTAGGGGATGATAGAGTTTGAAGACTTAGGGTATGCTTAGGAATCGCAACTTATCTCAGATATAGTGATCGATCAATACTGATCCAGTTAGTTCTACTGACTATTTAGTTTGTACATTTGAAAAACAACTGATTTGCAGTTGTTTCTGAATAAATTACTATTTTGCCCGTGTGCAGTAATGTTATTTACAATATAACTGTCATAGCCATATATTTGATACTTGAGAATTAAAAAACAACTTCAAAACAGTACAAAAATTAAATAAGGACTTATAAATAACATTTTACAAAAAAAAAAAAATCATCCTATTTAATAAAATAAAATGTTACAAAAAAAGTTCATCCTCTACTCTATATTTTTCCAATTATTTTCTTTTGAACTTTCTCTTGGCATATTTTGTCGCATCCTATGCCAAAAAGCCAAATTCGTAAACATATATGTATGCACCTAAAAAAAGGAAGATTTACCTTATCACATGCTCACCACTAAATTTTTATGTACGTAAATAAACAACGCCTAAACTTCAATTTTTACATATATATGCCATCATACATATGAATGAAAAAGATGTATTTCACTTTTTAAAAATTAAAATATTAATATTTTTAATTTCATATGAAAGATTTAGGTGGTATAAATATAAAAAAAAAATTAAATATTAGCAGATAGACATGTTTATAAATACGATCAAACATCCCATGAGCCATATTAAATTTTATATAAATGCGACCAAACAAATTGAATATTAAACAAAATTAAAATTTATTATCTAATTATTTTTATATTTCCAAGTAGTTTTTCTTGTGGCGTGAACAGACTTACCTTCCCCGATGATGGCGTGAACAGGCTTAACTTCCCGGATGGTTTCTGGTAGGAGCGAAGTGGAAGGATGAGAAAGAAGGGAGTATCACTGGTCTTTGTATGTTGCTGTCCCATCGTGGCCTTCGCTACTAGCTCTAATCGCGATTGTATAGCGAGCTTTCATTCACAAAGACGATGGTTTTGGGCAAAACCAGGAGAGTGGGGGTGATGACTTTGGCCTGCGATGACGAGCAAAACTTCGGCCTGCGACGACGAATGATGCTTCGGCCTGCGATGACGAGCGAGACTTCGGCCTGCGATGACGAGCGAGACTTCGGTCTGAGATGACGAACGATGATTCGGCTTGCGACGATGAGCGAGACTTCAGTTTGCGACAACGAGCGAGGCGATCAAGCATATCCTTCGATTTTCTTCTCCTACGCGACTCGTCTCTCTCGATAGTACGAGGGCAATCTCATCAAAATATTTCACAAAATGTGAAACACAAAGCTCAACCCGCGACCCGCGTTTAACGTAAATAAAAACGTCATTCGCACATACGTTGTTCGAAAGCGGGATCCAAACGGTGAGACGGTGTTTTTAAGCCGCCGCAGTTGATAAGCTGCCCCAAACGCACCCTTAGATAAAAAGAGGAAAGTTAGGACAAAGGTTGACTTCACTTCAGCTTTAAAAAGGAGTTTTCCCTTAGGTTTGAGACCATTATTTGACAATCAGAGTGATGAAACAAAGTTTGAATCAAAATGTCAAGTTTGAGAAACCACTTTGGATATAGATTGGGTTTGATTGGATTTGAATGGCTTTGAATGGATCAGATCTTAATAGAATAGGGTTGAGTTTGATAGGATAAGATTAAATTTGATATGATTGGGTTATGTTTTGCAGAATTGGATTAAGTTTGATAGGGTTGAGTCAAGTTTGATTGGATTGAGTTTAAAAAAATCCTCATATAAGGGTAGCAAAGGGGAGTAGATTTCTATAGAGAGTTGAAGCCCTAACATAAACATCTCTAAATAGGAGGCTATAGGTGGACAAACCTAAATTTGACAGTAATGTGTCTGGTCAAGATGCTCATGATTTTCCATCTTCTCGGTTATATTATTAGCCTAAGACTATTAACCAATAAAGTAACAGGAGTTCTCCCTTATCATCATAACAATGACTTAAGTAGTCCTTCCCATCATAAAGTGGTATTGAGTATCTTCATCCATAATATGAGCTACTTCATTCTAGTAAACTTTTATTGTTTGAGGGGATAAGTCAAATTGTGTTATAGGTCTCAGTCTTTAATTCTATATGTTATGTACCTAGTAAACTAACCTAGGGCGTCTTGATTGGACTAATATAGAGTGTGTGTGGTCCGAGGTGATGCAGGCGCTCGGTGTAGCGCTTGAATTTGGGCACAGAAAAAGCGCCCTGATGCGGGGCACTACAACTACGGGGCCAAAGCCTCACAAAAATGACTCAAGGCAAATTCACTTGAAATCGTGAAAAGCAGGATGGGGTTGCGAGAGGGGGATTATGGGACAGTGGGAAGAATAGTGATCCTACATGTGAGAAGAGGAGGGCAGGGCAGCTTCACGCACCTTCAACACTTGCTTCTTCTCGAAAAGTCATTCTTCTGGAGACTTCTTACCTTCTCCCTATCCTTTTTTTTGTGTAGTAGGAGGCCAGTGTGAGTGTGGGAGGCAGTTCTACTAAAAGTTATCTTCTAATCTCCTTGGTCGAGTCTCCTCCCTCTTGTTAGGGTTGTAATCGACAATAGGTGGTGATTCGGTTGTATCCTTCTATGAGGTGGTGTTATAAACTTCAAACCCCCTTCACTACTACTCACCCATCTCTTTACCCTAACACTCTGGCCACATATCACCTCCACATTCCTCCACCACTCTACCATCACCCCTACTTCCTTCACGATCATGCCATCCAATCCACCTACAATCAACCACACACAATCGATAACCTACCCAATGACCGCTCACTCCACCGATGCCACTGCCACTTTCGAATAACTTCTTATAGATCTAGTTAGATTTCATCTATTATTGCAATTTTTTTTTGATTCGTGTTCGACAATTATTTTTATATTAATAAAATTTTACTTTTTGTATTTCACCTCATCTCAACTAGTTTCGGTATTTTGGTATTAGAGTCCAGTTCAAACCTAGTCATATCCTAGGGTTCCCCAGCCTCTACCCTTATCCAATTCACCTTCTATCAACTGACAACTTATTCCTTCCAATTCCCAACTCATCATTCCACCATGAAGGGATACATCAGATTCTACTTGGGAACATATCTAATGTGAAATTCATCATCTGTAATAGAGACTAGGCAAAGTAGCTGATGGAATCCAGAAAGAGACTACCTTTTACCGTGAACGAGGGATTCGTAGAGAAGACAAAGATGAGGTTCTTAATTTGTTTAGCAGAGAAGATCATAAAGATAAATAATATCGACCTTTTTAAATATCAAATGAGGTCGAGAGAAGATGCCTCCTGTGGAGGTCAGAGGGACTGATATCAAGATGAACCTGCCTGAGTTTGAGTGAGCATGAACCTCGATGAGTTTATCGACTGGCTACAAACAACCAAATGAATCTTTGAATATAAGGATGTACCAGAGGACTAGTAGGTCCAGTTAGTTGTAATTAAAATAAAGAAGAATGCCTCCTTATGATGGAATAATCTACAATGTCAGAGGAGGAGGAAAGGAAGTGAAAAGATAACTAATTGGAAGAAAATGAAGAAGGAAATGAAGAAAAAAAAACCTCCAACTACAGTATCGCAAGTAGATTTTTCTAAAACTCCACTACTTGCATTAATGAGATATATCAGTTGAGGAGTTCATAGCTTAGTTCAACTATCTACAGCTAAATTTCGAGCTGACAGAGCTAGAGGAGCACACGATCGATATATATCGATAGTAATGTGGTATCGATACAATTAACAAAGTTACCTCGAGAGGAAATAATAAAATTTGAGAAGGAACTGATAGAGAAAATCAAAGTGAAAAGAAGCCAGAAAAAGGTAGTTCCTTCAACACAGTGCCAGCTAGAAAGTGTTTCTGATGCCACGACTACGACCACATTGCCTCCAGCTATTCAGCTGCCTGCTTTTTCACCCTTACAAATCAAGGAGCCATCAAAGAAGTTGATGAGGAATCAGCGAAGAATCCAAAATAAGAGCACTATTCGTTCGATAAATACTGCAAGCCAAGCTTGAGTGAGACCAATATTGGCTAAGACATTACATTTTTCACACTAAGTGCACCATCAAGGAGAAGGCCTGCAGCTTGATCTTCGACAGTGGCAGCTGCGAGAACACTAACGGTAAAAAAATTAGCCATATTCCCTTACCTGGCTGAAGAAGGGAAACGAGATAAGTGTAGATCAACTGTGCCTAGTTGATTTCCCTATCATAGACTAGCTATAGAAACAGCTATGGTGCGACGTAGTTACTATGGACACCTACCATATTCTACTAGGTAGACCTTGGAAATTTGATTGAACAACTCAACACGATGGGTTCAATAATACTTATTCTTTCAAGAAGGATGGGAAACAAATATCTTCACTACATGTTAAGGATGCCAAAGTTGGGAGCGATACCGAAGCAGCATTAGTTCCTCGTACCACTTTTCTGCAGTTGATTAAAGATGTCTCTATAACACTAGCATTAGTCCTCCTGGAAAGTAGCGAAGAAGAACGAGAGGTACCAACAATATTACAACCATCGATACAAGGTTTTCAGGATGTTACGACCAACAACTTACCAAAGGGATTAGCACCACTAAGAAACATTTAGTACTTCAACGACCATACACCAGGATCCGTATTGCTAACCCAACCAACCTACAGACTAAGAACTGTGGAGTATAAAGAACTACTATGGAAAGTATATGACCTCATTGCAAGAGGGCTAGTAAGAAAAAAGCAACAACCCTTGTGCAGTCACGATCATGATGGTGCTCAAGAAGGATGGATCATGGAAAATGTATGTCGATGGTCTAGCCATCAACAAGATTACCATTAAGTGCTAATTTCTCATACCCCACTTGGATTATCTCTTAAACGAGCTACATGGATCCACTATCTTCTCCAAGATAGAATTGCACAGCGAATATCACATACCTCGCTTGGATGAGGCTAAGGGACAAATGGAAAACCTCCTTCAAGGTGCTGAATGGACTTGATGAGTGGACCATTATGCATTTAGGTATGTCGAATGCACCTAGTAGTTTAATTAGATTAATGAAATAGGTATTGTGACCTTACATTAAAAAATTTTTCATTGTTTATTTTGACGACATTCTATTATATAGTCGACATTGGACTATCACTTGCATCATCTGAAGTTAATATTTAAGGTATTGTGAGTCAATCAACTACATACCCATACAAAGAAATGTAACTTCATGACAAGATAAGTATGCTTTTTGGGTTACATAGTGTCTAGCACAAGCTTCTCATAGAGATAAAGGCCACTATCGGCGGGGGCGTACCAAAATGATTCACTGCGTTGAGGCAATTTTTGGGGCTGGCATACTTCTATCAAAGATTTATTAGAAACTCAACACTATTACCTCCTCTCTAGCTGAACTTTTGTAAGGAGTGGATTTTACTTGGACAACCACAACCCATGATAGTTTTGACACACTGAAAGAAAAGGTGACTCAAGCCCTCATGCTAGTACTTCCAAATTTGAACAAATTTTCTGAGATAGAATGTGATGCCTCTGGCATGGGGATTAGTGTAGTACTAAACCAAGAAGGACACCCCATTGCTTTCTTCAGTGGGATATTGAATGAGTCAAGGAGGAAACAATCAACTTATGACAAATAACTTTAAGTCATTGTAAGAGCTCTTAAACATAGGAGTCATTATCTATTGATGAACGAGTTTACACTATTTACAGATCATGAGGCTCTAAAATTCCTCAACGGCGAAAGCAAACTAAAGGGATGACATGCCACATGGGTGGAATATTTAGCCTCATTTTAGTTTGTACTAAAACACAAAGTGGAAAGCCAAACCACGTAGTAGATGAGTTGAGTCGTCGAAACCTATTGATCACATCCACATAGAGGCGAGTTGTAGGTTTCAAGGTTAAAAAAAATCTATAAGAAACAAATGAAGATTTCAAGAACATGCGCGGGGGGGAGGGGTCGGGGGACAATATCAAGAGAAGCCAGCAGGGCAATATTACCGCATAGATGGATATTTGTTACTCCAGGGGCAGTTGTGCACTCCTTGGTGTTCGCTAAGGGAAGTCATTATCTAAGAAGGCCACAATAGAGGACTAGTAATTCATTTCAGCAAGTACAAGACCCTTGCTTTCGTAAGAGAGCATTTTTTTGAGCCAAAGCTAAGAAGAGATTTAGAATGACATGTCAAGCAATGCAAGAATTTTCATTAACAAAAAAAAAGATCTCAAATCACTGGATTATACACAACACCTCTAGTAGCAGAGAATCCATGGGTGGACATTAGCATGGATTTCATGCTAAGAATTCCAAGGTCTCAAAAGAACAAGGATTTCATAATGGTTGTAATAGACATATTCTTGAAGATGGCCCACTTTATACCCTGTCACTAGACATTAAATGCCTCCCACATCATCGATCTAAATTTAAGGGAAATTTTAAGGCTGCATGAGAATCCCAAGATCATCACCTCCGATAAAGATGTCAAATTCCCAAGCCACTTCTGGAGGGCACTATTGGGAATGCTTGACACCAAACTCAAATTCAACTCGACAACACATCCACAAATAAAAAGACAGATGGAGGTAGTAAACCAGAGCCTCTATAATCTTCTGAGGAGTTTCATGGGAAAAAACATAAAATAGTGGGATCTCATCCTAGCCCAAGCTGAATTTTCCTATAACTTATCCATTAACCAAACTACAGGACGAACTCCCTTTGAGACTGTGTACGGACGCAATCCACTCACACAACTTGAATTGAAACAACTCCTGCCATCTTCATAAATCATCAAGGATGCCATAGAATGAGTTCACAAAATTTAGAAGCTTCACGAAGAAGTTGGTAAAGAAATTAAATAGCATAATAAAAAATACCTGGCGTAAACAAATAAATCCAGGAAAAAAGTAACAATTCAGGAAGGTGACATTGTATGGATCTGAATAAAAGAGGAGAGATTTCCTACATGATCATTCGAGAAGCTTAAGCTAAGAATAGATGGACCTTTCAGACTACTTCAAAAACTGAAAGTAAATGCATATAAGATCAATTTGCCTAGGGACTACAATATTTCAGCTATATTCAACATTGCTGATTTGATACCATACGTTGAAGAGCTTGGAGCTTCGACAAATGAGGTCGAAGCTTTCCCAACCCTAAGATAGATGCAAGAGCTTAGTTGAGTCCCTGAATTTAAGTATATATATATATATATATATATATATATATATATATATATATATATATATATATATATATATATATATATATATATATTATTTTTTATCATTTTGTGTCATGTGAGCTTTGACTTTAATTAGAGCGAAGTGGGTTGGGCTCACTTTTGGGTACTTTTTAGTCTTTGTATGGAAATGTTTTATACTCACCCATCATGAAGACTTGGCTCAAGAGAACTTGGGTAGACAAGTCCTCATAATAAGGATTTGGGTCTAGCTTGGGTCTGGGTGTGTTATATGAATGGTTAACTATTTTTTGGAAAATCTAAAAATTTGGGTAGATTAGGCTAAAATTGGTTTGTTGGCTTGCATAAAGCTTGACATGACTTGGTTGGCTTTGCATAAAGCTTTGGATGGCTTGGTGGCTTAACATGGCTTATAATGAGAATGGAGTTGGGTGGATTTTTTTATTTTAATTTTTTTCTCATGAATCTAATTTAGGTTGTCTGATCATGAAACTTTGGGCTTTGGGTTTAATTGATTTTTAATATGAGGAGTATATTTAGATTTATGTCATGAGAGTTTGTTTTCATTTAAATTTGATTTTAAATTTGGTTAGTGGACTTTGGGCATTTTGAATTTATCCTGATGAGTTTAGAATTAATTTGTGGACTTTAATGTTGGGCTTGAATTTAGCTCATGATTAATGTAAATTAAGCTCATGAATGGGGTGGATTAATGTAGGAGTATCAATTATGAAGGTTGGATCACAAAGGTGTTGACTTTGTTGCTTTAAGGTGGGTTTGAATTTAATATAAAAATGGGTTTAATTGGTCTTGGATTTTGGTTTGTAGGAATTCTTTTGAAAATTGATTTTACTTTTAATTTAATGGTGAGATGTATGTAAGTGTGAATGTGATGAGAATTGTAGTGTTTCAAAGAATTACACCCTAAATCAAAGTTCCTCTTAGGGCATCTCCAATCATTATGAGAACTCATCTTGAGTTTCAATGTGTTGGTCTCAATCGACTTAACCAAGGGCTAAGGTTCTAATACCACACATGAGACTATAAGGAATCAAGAAGTGGTTTGAATTTTCTAGCTAGTATAGGTCTCAACACTAGCCCTCTAGGAGGGTAAGCAAGGAAGTCTTATGTCAAGATTCTAGTCATTAGAGAGAGAGACAGACCTCAACAAAGATGAAGTCAACACTAAGTATGAACTATGGAGGGAGACTGTTGGAGGGAAGAAGAAGACTTGAGTCATGAGCTCGGGTCACTGATTTTTTCTTACAACAGTCACCCCTACACCTGTGCATCTACATCTTCTATATCTACCACACAGAAGAAGGAGGTCTCCAGGTGTGTTGCCCCATTTGCTACAAAGATGGAGGCATGATTCCCTCAGATGAGGTCGGAGCTAGAGGCAAACATGGAGGCCAATTTGATGGCTGAGTTGGATGTATTCCAGTAGTGGGTGAAGCATCGTAGAAAGAGCCCATTGGAGAAAGAGGAGGAGGCAGAGGACGATGATGATGAGGATACATAGAAGGAGGATTAGTGGGATAGTTTTCATTTTATTTGTACAACTTTACATAAAAAAATGTTTTGACTGGTCAACAAATTAGTTTTCATGATTTTATTAGTAATAATAAGCCTCATGAAATTTTCAAAATGAGGCTTTGAGCCTTACAATAATCTCGAGAGAGAAAATAATGATCTCAAGCTTAAATAAAGTTTTGTTATGCTTAAGTCAAGGGAAATAGGATTGACCAAAAATGATGTCTGCATCGTGCAACTCTCTAATATGGCCCTTATGGCTTATGGAAGTCATCACAACTCAACCCTACAACCTATATGACAAACTATGGCCTACATGGTCTATAGAGTATGCAACTCGCAACTCTGGCTTGCACAGCTTATGAACTTCATCACAGCTCACTGCTATGACCTATGTGGTCCATAGCTTATGCAGCTCTCAACACCTCCTTATGGGGCCTTTGGACATCACCTCACCACTATGATCTACGTGACAAATTATGATCTACGTGGCGCACAACTCATGCAGCTTCCGACTTTGGATCTTGTGGTTTACGGACATCATCACGGCTCACCATTATGGCCAATGTGACCAACTATGTCCTACGTGGTCCACAACTTTTATAGCTCTCAATTTTGAGTTGCATTGCCTACGGACATCATCACAGCTCATGACTATGGCCTACATGAACGACTACAGTCTACGTGGTCCACAGCTTGTGTAACTCCTAGCTTTTACCTCAACAACCTACAAATGTCATCACATCTCACCACCATTACCAACGCAACTAGCTACGACCTCATGGTCCATGGCTTATGCAGCTCTCGACACCTATCTCTGTGACCCACAGATGTCATCACATTTCAACACTATGTCGTACGTGAACAACTTCAACTTATACGACGCATAGCTCGTACAACTTCCAACTCTGACACCTATCTCTATGGTCATCATCATAGCTCACCAATACAATCCCCATCCACAATTTTCACAACAGACTACTACCTTCATAGCAATCGACTACGACCCTTGCAGCCTACTACCATCGAGAATTACAATCATTACAGCCAAACTACGGCTATTATAGATGAATCATTATTGCACATTTATAATTATCATCTTTCTAACTTCATCTTCTCTAATTTAGGAGAACAGTGAATTTGTGTACTCACCATTAATATTAGAATTTTTCAACTGGGCTGTGCCTCATGGCTATTTCCCTTTCCACGTTTTCCACATAAAAATCGAGTGTGTGTTGGTTTTTTTTCAACCCCAAAATAGTAATTCATTACTCTATCACCACAAACATTGCGACATGCATCATTAATAGTGATATTTGTGATGTAAATAAGCAGATCTTGTTGGGGGACTGATGCCAATTTTTTTTGAAACCCTAAATGCTGCCTACGTCTTCCTGCCCGTGCTTCTCTTTCCTGGCCACGTTTTCTTTTCGCAAACGGTGCTGCTTCTAACTGCATTTAATTTGTGGCTTGCTGCAACAGCTATTTTCTACAGCACTTCTTGCTAGGTGAAGTATAAGGGCACACTGCTTTTAATTTGTTCTAAGTGATTCATAAGAAAAAAAGAAAAGAATACACATGCATGTGACATATACACTGTCCCACTAAATGAATGAGAATCGATGTAAATTTAATTTTCTTTATCATATACACTGACACTTCTCTATAAAGAGATCTATAATGTCCAAAACGTGGAGATCAAACAATACACATGCATCAAAAATATGTCATATACATATTGTCAAAGTTTAAATTTTATAAATAGTAATTAACTGTAAAATAAAATATTAAATTTTGATATTTTATATTATGACACATAATGTGAATTTATGTTCTTATACAATACTCTATAAAATTATTATTGAGCAGAATCTTTTTAAGTTAATGTTAGAATATGATTACTTATATTTTTTTTATTGTGCTTAATTTTTTCATTTATATGTATTTTTTTTCTTTGCCTTTTACAATGATTTATGATTGACATAGTAATCCTTTATTTATTTGTTTATAAATATCATTATATATTCGTTCTAATGATATTAAAAATTTAACTTATTTTATATGTATTTAATATATATTATATTAAATTTATGAGATATATCAAAAATATCATACAGTAAAAGCAAAGACTTATTTGTGTCCTATAATTTTAACTAAACATATATAGGTGTGTTGGATCTAAATATGTCCGGTTGACAACCCTAAGAAATAGAGCGTTGAAGGATGAGAGGGATAAAGAAAGAGAATGAGGAATAGCACAACAATGAACAATAAATATGTGTAACCTTTATTTATGAAATGCACCTCCTATTTATAGGAATGGATCATCGTAAAGTTACACACTGTACCCTTCAAGTACATAGGTACGGTGGGGGTCGTCCATAAATATGGCTTGTGGGGCCCATGAATGTGGTGATGCAATTGTTAGGTTGGGCATCCCATAAAAGGAGTGGTTGTGAGGCCGAGCGGTCGTTGGGTCGGACGTCCATCAAGTCGGACTGTCGTGAGGCTAGGCAGCTGTTAGGTTGGGCAGCTATCAACCCAGTCAACTGTGTGATCGGTTTGTTTATAGGCCAGGTTGCTAAATGTTGAGGATCAATGTCAGCTACTTTGAAACTGAGGGATCCACTTTACTTTCTCGATCCATTTAGAATGGAGGTGACTGGTTCATATGAGTGAGCCCGGCCCAATGGATTCTTCTGGGGTGATCTGCCTTTTAATTGTCAAGGGTGCACTGTCTTTCCGGTATGCATGGGCTGTCTGGCCTAGCATGTGGTTCTAGGTCATTCTTGGTAGGCCCTGCGGGGCCATGTCACTTCTTCCGCCATCTATGAGATGCCTTTGAGTTTCATGCTAACACACTTTAGATGTACATTTTAAAGTTTCCCATTCTCTTGCTCCTTGATAGTGACAAAAGCGACAAGGATAAGAGAACTTAGATTTTAAAACAAGTTTATGGTATTCAAGACATTTTAATGCACAATAATTAATCACTTCATGATTTCCATGCCAAAGTCATTATAAATGTGATGTGGAAAGTTATGATTGAAGTGTTCTTTCATTTTCATTTTATGTCTCCTTAGTAGTGATAATTTTGGAGGGTGGAAGGTTTCCGAAATCCATTGAAGAGGAGGTCCAAGCTTTAGTGTTCCAATCCATGAAGAAGAGGGAAAAGTTTGGCTCTAAGATCGAACGTGCTGGAATGTATATCGTGACTGAGAAGAAGTTCCCAGACTCAGTGGTTGAAGTAGACTCCTTTGATTTGAATAGCAGCCGCTCCGGGGAAAGTTTTGTTATGGCAGAGGGAGGCATACCCATGATGAAACATCGTGTGATGGGGGGAGGGCCGCCAGGGCGGTGATCAGATGGGCTAAACTGCTACTCCTCAAATCTTTCCATAGTTGAGGGACCTACAGAGTCAAGAACCTATTTTTGACCCCTAACCTCCAGGAGTGTAGATGCCGGTGATCAAAAAGTTGCTCCCAATCCTTCTATGACTAGTGTCTCTCAGCTTACTTCTTAAGCCTTGCTGGCAAAGAAAGAGATCGAAGGAGAAACATTCTCCTTTATCACTTCTTACTTGGATCGGAGTTGGATCTGTCTTCTGGTGAGGTTAAAATGATTACACCTCTTGATGAGCTATGGGCTTCTGAAGTTGGTATCTTAGTCGATTCCAGATCTGCCGAGGATCCCATGCTCACTTGAGGGACTATTAGCTATGAATCAATGAGCTCTATAAGAGCAAACAAAGTTATTTTTCAATCTAGTTTGGCTTAGGCTTCATTGCCTCAAAAAGGTGACCTCCCTCGTGGCGTACGATTGGGACAGTTGGAAGTAGAGTTAGCCACAGTTCAGACTCGCGAAGCTGTTCTTCCAGAGGATTTGACGTCCCTGAAGGTGGAGTTTGCAGCCGTCTGGGAGGAAGTTTCAGCCTCTCGACTGTATCCTAAACGAACAAATTTGATATGGTTAGAATAAAGAGAGAACTAATGTTCAAGTGGTTGTCTCTGTTGGGGTACGTCTCGACAGAGAGGATAGCTGATAATCTGGTGTAAGTTTTTTCTTTTCAGGTGAATAATTGTAAATGGGTGAAACCGAATATACATAAGCTTTATTTCGTTAAATAATATATATATATATATATATATATATATATATATATATATATATGGCGGAGAAAAAAATACCGATTCCTTATGCGCTGCAACTCTATGATGGAGGCCTGACGCCATGTGCCTATATATTCGAGAACCACGTGCCACGAGGGATCAAACCCGTGACCTGAGGGGACTTACAGAGAACAACGTCAACCAACAGACCACGACTTGTAGCACAAATTATATATATATATATATATATATATATATATATATATATATATATATATATATATATATCTGTGTGTGTGTGTGTGTGTGTTTATATGTTTTTTATTTATATTAGTTTTTTTTTTCAATGTGTGTTTGATTAGCCATTTCTCACTCTTTAATGTAGTGAAAATATAGTATTGCCCTTGCAGTGTTTTGGCATCTACTGTGTTATAAGTTATGAACTAGACGTCTAGCTTCTCATACTATCCTTTTTTCCCTTCGTGTGACTCCTTTCTTCCTCTTCGTATCGCACCATGGCTTCTAGGTATTCTTCTAAGCTATTCGGAATGAATTCCTCAGGTGTGTCGTTGGTCATTTTAGAGAGATAAGTGGTGGCACTATTCATGTCATTTGCCTTTAGGTTGGATGTTCTGCTCTGAACTACGAATAGGGATAGATCAGTGGGTGCTTATGGTGATAGTTTGGTCGTATATGTTGATCAATTTAGTTATGGGCTGAGACTAGTGTTCTGCAATTAGATGAGGTCTATCCTCAATAGTCACGACATTATCCTTACAAATCTCACACGAAGTCATTGCCATCATTATGAACTTCATTATCTATCTTCTACAGGTTTAGATTCCATGGGAGATCAAGTTATTTTCTTACCTCTTTAGTTTCAAGGTTGAATTGGATGGTTACGCAGTGTTCTCATCCGACTTTAGATGCCGGATGATAGGGGTTGAGAATAAAGTGAAATATTGGTGGTTGAAGTTTGTGATCAACACACATCATTGGAGATGGGGGATCTCTATCCATCCTATTACAAAAAGAGGTTTTAAGCCCAAAGATGTTTTCTGAACATACTCGTGTTTACACTGGTATGATCAAGGAGAGCAAACCCTCCATCTTTCAATTCACAAAGCAGGACGTTATCAACAAGGTCTTGTAGCCCGAAACCTCTGGGGATATGACAGTCTATGGGATGAATTAGATGAGAGAGAGAGAAGAGAAAGACTGAGGCAGCCGCGACAAAGGCTAGGGAAGAAGAGACCCAGAGCGAAGATACCTCTTGGAAGGGAAGATCTCGCTGCTTGGTTGAGGAAGCCATCAGGAAAGCCTAGTCTTGGTAAGATAAATTATCTCCAATTCTCTATATATTTTTTTAAACCTTAGGAAGTCTTCAGGGAACTCAAGCATATTTCAGAGGACTCCATCCAAAATATTGGGGTCTCGAGAGTCAAACTCTAAAAAGGAGGTACAAGTGTCACCTTCATCAACCAATAAGAGAGGCTACTGTGCAATGCGTGTCTCCTTTATGTACCTTTCTAGCCTCAGAAGGAGAAGTAGGCTCTGAGTTCAAGCTTCGGGAGAGGTCAACTGAGACCCAAAGGGAGGTAGACAAAGAATTGGCTCCACCTCTACCTTAGTATACAAATGACAAGTTTCTCAGAGGTGGATCATTTGGATGGATGGTCAGAGCAATGTCTTTGGGAGCTCAGGAAGAAGGTTTCTGATCGTGAACACCTAGATAGATTGGTTCACTGGCCTTCCCCTCGGGAGATGACAAATCTCCCTAACTACCTGATGGAGGTGATGCAATCAGACGGGTTGAACTTCATCCTGGCCTATATGACCTCACTAATCTATGCGATTCCTTCGACCGGTGTCATTCCCTTACACATTCTATGTCTCACTACTAGGCAAATGTCTTGATTGACGAGGAGAAGAAGAGGAAGGCCGCTAGCCAGATGGTGCCCGAGATATCAAAAGGTAAGAGATAAGAGGAATTGGAGCTCTTGTGCCTGCAGAAAAAGTTAAATAATTTAACCCAGGCATAGGAGGCTAACGTTGAGGAGTGTCGGCATATTTTTAGGTTGTGTTTTATTTTGAAAAGGGGTCGCCTAACAGAAATCTGTCGGCGAATTTTTAATTTAATAAATAATTTGAAAAGTAGTATTTGATTTTGAAAATAATTTTAAATTTGAAGGTTTTAAGATATGAGACTAAACCGATCTCACATCCCAAATAGTTTATATAAACGAGCACCGCACCACAAACCGTGTATCTATCCACTAAGGATAGACACAACGCTCGACGGTAGGGCTCGATTAAATAAACTAGAAGATTTGTGACATCCATTTGGTCCGCGAACCAATTTTATAAGCCGAGCAAAATTCCCCTGCTTAATATGAAAACATTAAACGGGGTTTATATTACTCGGGTTCTTCAAAATTCCCTATAAGGGCAAGCCACTATAGTTAATTACATCTTAAGTGACGGGAATCACCTAAGAAAACTCTCGATAATAATCAATAATTCTGCTCTCAAGGATTTCAAAGTTTAAGTTTTCAAGGTATTGAATTTTGGAATTTCAATAGGGAATGGATCAAACTTGGAACATTTTGTTTTGTAAATCCAAAGGAAGAAAGGTAGGAGAAATCACAGATTCGAAGTGAACTTCGGTAATTTCCCGACTATCCTATTGTTTGGCTTAAATTTAGGAAAATCCTAATGTTTATTTAAATGTTTTGATTTTATCAATTTTAATTAATTAAGACTTATATTTATATGATAAAAATAGCCTTGAAGATGTGAGGGTTTATGTCGTATCAGACGGCTACCTCGGAATCCTAAGTCCGGTTAGGGCACTAATTTGCGAGGCAAATGCCTAACAAAAGGTTGAGGATTTATGTTGCACTAGGCAAACTACCTCGAAATCCTATGGCTTGGTTATTTAATTCTAGGAAAGTTTTGCTGATGTAGATTCAAGTTTTGCTGACGACGATGGCCGTGCTGCCCACCATGCTCCCAGCTCCTTGTTGTCGCAGAGGTTTAGTTTTAGAAAGCATAAATCAGGAGATGAGAAAAGTGTTTTGGTTTAGAGAAGTCTTAATTTTCCAAGTGTTTTTTGTGTTTTGATTAAAACAAATCTTAAAGTTGATTATAACGACACCGGTTAAGATCCCACGGTTCCATCCTTCGGCATCATTATTTTTATCGGATTCACTTAGTCCGGATGAATTTGCTAAACTCAATTGAATGAGTTCCACACTTTCATTTAGACCGTGGGAAATCCCGTTAGCAACACGTAGGTTACATCATCCGAGGTATTCCCGATCATCCAACAGGACGTTTTAATTTAGTTGTAATTGTAGTTTTGTGTTACTGTTTGTGATTAAATTTTGAGTTGTTTTATATTTTGAAATGTTGTGGCGGTGAATTTTATCTTGCAATGACTTTTAACTTAGTTTTGGTTTCGGTTTTGGGACTTATCCTAAAGGTGTGGGTTTTCATGCAATGATTGTTTATCATGCAAGAAACGTAAGTGCGATGCGATTAAATAAATTACGATAATGTAAATTACGAAAAGTAAATTGCAATAAAATAAAAGCGTACTCGGAGGGTCTTCCCGTCATCCCAAGCTGCACTTAAAACACAATTAGAATATTTAAGCAAGTTCCTAGGTAGAAGCTAAGGTAAGGGTTATGGTTTTCTACCGAATTCCTAATCCTATAGCTAGTCATTTTCTATGACGTCTAGGTCTTTGTATTTTTGTTTGAAGACGATTTTCTTCATCGAGGAGTAATTAAATTCAATTGTTCTTATAAATGTCCTATCATATTGAGGAAGTGCTTAAGAAGAATCTTAAACATCTTTTCGATATTTCTAGGATTGTTTTAAGTCCAAATGAATTCGATTATATAAATGAATTAATCGTCCGAGAATTCGAGTTTTGTTGTTATCTTGCTCGAGTGAACCGGGACATTTGAATATCCTATAAGTGAAGTAACATTTCATTTAATGTTACGTTTAGGAGTTATGATAACTAAAACTTTCGGGGGTAAATTGGTATTCGAATGATTTGATTTAAGTTGAAGGGTTTAAATTTGGAATAGTGTTCAAGTTATTTTAGATTTATTTTGAATTCTTTATGTCTTTGGTGATGTTATATTTAATTTAATTTAATTTAATTTAATTGAGTTTTAATTTAATTTAATTCGATTGAGTTTGATTTGATGTTAAATTAATTTAATTTGATTTGATTTAATTTTAATTTAATTTGATTTAATTTAATTTAATTTAATTTAATTATTTAATTTAATTTAATTTAATTTAATTTAATTTAATTTAATTATTCAATTTAATTTAATTTATTTAATTTAATTTAATTTAATTTGATTGTTTAATTTAATTTAATTTGATTTAATTTAATTTAATTTAATTTAATTATTTAATTTAATTTGATTTGATTTAATTTGATTTAATTTAATTTAATTTTAATTTAATTTAATTTAATTTTAATTTAATTAATTTAATTTAATTTAATTTGAATTTAATTTTATTTTTAATTTTAATTGAAATTTTTAAAAGAGTTTAATAATTAAGTCTTTTAATATTTTAAATTTGAGTTATCATTTTAATTAAGAATTGAATATTAATGAGATAATTAATTTAGGGATTTTTAAATTAAAGAATAAATCTCTTCCTAATAATATCCTTATTTTAATAATTCCAATTTTATTATTCTTCCAAATTTAATCAATTATTTAATTAAAGTTTAATCATTTTAAAATTGTTTAATGGGTTTCTACCCTTTAATTATTTGAATTTCAATCATCCAAATCAGATTAGGATCAAATATTTTACTTGTTAATTTTTTTATTAAACCTAAAGTTTTAATTAAGGATTAAAATTTAATTACCATTTTACCCTTTAAACTTAACAATTTCGTAACTCACTAAATTGAACTCAAATGAACTTGAAATTTTTATGTGACTTCACTCATGTGTCAATAAAGACATGAGAGGAGAAAATGTGATTTTTCTGTATTTAATTTATTTATATAATTATTTTTGGTGGAAAATAGAGATTTCCAAGGAAAATTTAATAACATGACCAAGGGAAAGTTTCTGTCCTTAAGAAAATTAGGGGACATTCCTAATGACCAGAGAAACACTTGGACCAATTTTGGTGATTTTTTGAATTATATTATTTTTATTATAATTATTTTAAGTTTTGGAGTGTTAATTAATTTAAAAATAAAATAAATGTTGAAAAATGGATTTTATAATTTTCAAAAATCTCTCTGATATCAAGGAAATCAGAAAAGCAAATTTTGTAATTTTCTGATTTCTTTATGATTTATTATAATTATTTTAGTGAAAATGCTAGAAAATACATTTTTTTTTAATTTTAAAATTACCTTAAAGCTTTAAAATTTAATATCTCACCAAATAGACCTAAGAAAAATGTGGTATTTGTTCCTATGTGATTAAAATTCAAAATGTGACATTTTGGTGAATTTTATTATTTTTGTGATTTTTATTATTTTTTAATTATTAAAAATATTAAAATATTATTAAAAATCAACTTTTTTAGAAAATTGAAATTTTAATTTTCTTAGGTTCCCCTGATATCAGAGAGGCTCCAAAACCAATTTGGTGAATTTTTTTTAAAGGTATTTTAAAAGTTATGAATTTTTAAAGTTTAAAATGGTTAAGTGGCTTAATCAACCCAATTAGTGGGGCTAACAGAGTCGATTGACCTCAAACTTTTATGGTGGATTCCTCTGATCCTAAAGGTTAGTGGAGAATTGATTTCAAGTCAATTTGATGCATGGTAACTTTAATTAATTAAAGACCTATTTTGGGTTTTTAAGCCAATTAGGGTTGTTTTAAATGAACTAAGTCGAAACCT
The DNA here is from genome assembly GCA_022702705.1 of Papilionanthe hookeriana x Papilionanthe teres. Classification (NCBI taxonomy): domain Eukaryota; kingdom Viridiplantae; phylum Streptophyta; class Magnoliopsida; order Asparagales; family Orchidaceae; genus Papilionanthe; species Papilionanthe hookeriana x Papilionanthe teres. Next base: position 46,945,601 of record CM040438.1, read on the forward strand.
ATTTTTCCTAAGGTTCTGCTGGTCATAAGAAACATCACCAAATTTTCCTAGAATTTATTTCACAACATGCTATTTATTGGAATTAAAATACTCAAAACGATAACTCTGAATTTGAAAAATCGATAACTTTTCATATGGATGGCCTCCGACTTTGGAAAATTCGGGGAATGTTCCCAAATTCGGAGGCTTCAGCTTCTATGGTCTCATGCCATGGTGAATTGTATACATGCATGGGGAATTAAAAGTATGCAGAGAGTAAATAAAATATTAAAAATAAAATACTTGGTGAAATTAAATGATTTCTTTTCCACATTATTCTCCTCTGTTCACTGAGCAAGAGGGTATTTTTATTTTATTTTTCTGATTTTCCTACACAGAGATATGAATTTTTGAAGTTTAGGGAATTAAATAAATAAAAAAATACCCTAATTTTCTATTTGTCCACGCGGCGCCGCGTCGACCTCGGCGGCTCCGAATGCACGCGCGTCGCGCTCCGATTCGACGCCGCCACCCGAGTCGGCCGGCCGGGCCCCGCGGTTCTCGTACCGTCTCCCGGTCCGACGCCATCCGAGCCGTTCGTCCGCGCGTGTATTGAATGGACGGCATCCGTTCATCGTCCCCGAGCGTCCTCGCCCGAGAGCCGTCCACACTAAATCCCTAAGATCTCACTCGATACTCGATGGATTTTTATGTTCTTATACTTCTATGGATTCGTCTTGAAGAGACGAACACATCTATACGGTTAACATGCATTGAAACTAAGGCATTTGAAATGGAGAATCTCCGAAGCTCGGGATGAAGAATTAGCTCATACCTTTGCTCGGAGAAGTGTGGTTTCAATCCGAGAGTTGTTGCACCTTCGATTGGATCCCGCGAGCTCCGGATGAAGTCTCTCGGTGCAGTGAATTGTCTGGATGTGATTTCGACCAAGCCGATCACAAAGCTTGGAGGCTGGAGCAGCCTGGGTGGCCTGGAGATGGGGCTTTTCTTTGGTGGACACCTTCCGCTAGTGCGGTGAAGGTGTAGAACCAATCGATTTGGGAATTGGCTCGCTTGTGGAGAAGTGTCCTGGTTTTGGGTGGAATTTCGACTCCGAAATTGAGCTCGCGGAGGAGAAATGGCAGGGGGATCTCCTCTGGGGATCAAGTGCTCTGTGTATGGGGAGGAGTACGGAACAATTTTGGCGAGTTTTGGCGAGGTTTGTGCTCGGCTCTTTCTCATGGCCGAGAGGGTGGAGTTTAAATAGGAGAGGGTGGAGGGCCTCCCGGGGAGAGTTAGGGCTTGGGATCGAGTTGCTCTTGGCAAGAGAAGAACACTACAATGGCCATTGGGGATGGGGCGGCTCGGCGGGTGAGAATTTCTAAGTTGGCTCACATGTGAGCTCTCGGCCATGGTGTTTTCCGGCGGCTCGGTGGCCGGCCGGCCGAGCATGGGTCACCCTCGAGGTTAGGTGGGTCGGGGCGGGGCTTGGTGCAAGCAATTGGCAATTGCCATGTGTAAAGGCTTTGATTCAAAGTAGAATGGGGCATGGCTAGTTTTGAGTCTAAATGGGTCGATCCACCCATTTGGGCTTGGTGCACCCTTGAGGTGGCTTTGGATGCTTGTGGGGGATCAAAGGGATCAGCTGGTTTGGCATGGAGAAGTCTCCATCCAAATATATTTGGATTAAATTTAGGTTTAGGTGAAACATGATTAAGGCTAATGAGGTTTAGGGATTAAGGAAAGCCCCCCTCTTCTTACCCGATATGGCATGGTGGAGTGTCCAAAGCTCTCATGGCTCACATGTGGCTCATGCATGGCTTCATGGCTCACCTTTGGCTTGGCAAAAAGTTTGGTCGATTTCATAAAAAAAGATTTTAAGGATTTTGGATAATTTGGTGGAAATTTGGATGAAGCTTCATTTAGAATTATTTGATCATTGGTTTAGGACTTAGGGATGATTTTAATTGAAAGTATGATGAGGGGAAATGTCATATGGGCTTTGGAAGAATTTTTGGGGTTTTGGATTTGGTGGAAGTGGGCTTTTAAAATGGTTTAAGGAATGGGCCTTTAAGTTTAAAAATGAATTTATGGATGGGAATTTTGTAAAGAGGTTGGGCCAAATAATTGTTGGGTTTAGCTCATGGATGTGTCATGAGTGACTTGAAGCAAATTGGGGGTGATTTGGATTTGAATTGGGTTGAATTTGGACTCTTTTGGTGAATGGGCCAATATAGGTCCAAGTGGGCCAACTTGGGCCAATGTTGGGCTAGGGTTGAAATTGATGTAAAATTAATGTTTAGAAATGTTTATGGGAGTGTTTCAAAGAGGTTTTGACTTTGGTTGGGCTTTGATTTTAGGGTTTGGGCTCATTTGGGTTAGGTTTGGGTTTAGGTCAAAAATGGGCCTTTTAACCTTGGGTTGAGTTTGAGTGGGGTTTGGGTCTAAATTTTGGGCAAATCATGTTAGTATTTTGTTTGTGGGAATGTTAAGGAAGATTTAGAAAAGATTTGGGGTTAATTGGAATTGAGTTGGGTGAGTTTGGGTTAGGTTTAGGTCATGGGTCCAAATTGGGCTTTAAGGCCAAAAGTGAGATTGGATCCAAATGTCAATCAAATTGGGCTTGGATTTGGTCTAGATTGGTATTGGGGATGTTGAATTGAAGTTTAGAATTGAATTGAACCAAAATTGGGGTCAATTGGGTAGGTTTGGTTTGACATTGGGTTCACTTAGGGTTAAAATGGGTCAAATTGGGGGTTTTGACAAAAGTAGGGTAAATTGACAAAATTGGCCCATGGTGTAGTTGGACAAAATGAAATTGGGAATATTTGGGATTTTCTGGAATTTTCTAGGAATTTTCTGAATTTTTGGATTTTTAGGCCAAGAGGGGTATTTTGGGTATTTGGAGGGTATTGGGAGGTTTTCTTGGAATTTTTGGTATTTTTGGGTATGGATGATCAGTTTAAGTGATGTGGAAATGTTTGGGATTGATTTTGGAGAATTTTGGGTAATTTGGAAATTTTTGAGAAATTTGGGTAATTTCGGGGGTTTTGGGTAAGTTAGCGGGTGTAGGGTCCGGGGGTCGAAAATTGAAAATTTGGAAAATTGAAGATTGGGTGGATGTAAGTGGAAAGAAGTCATTTTGGTTGAGCCATGAAGCCATATCAAGCCCACATGAGCCATGAAGGGACTCATTTGAGGCATTCATCTATGTTGTTCCTAACTCTCTTAGCGAGGGCTTAGGGGTTAAGGACCATCCATGTGGATCACCTACATGAGTCGGGAGGTCGAGTTAGGTATGGGTGTGTGAAAGTGTAGTGTGTAGGTGTAGTGTATAAGTGTAGTGTGTGTAAGTCGGCCCTTCACGAGGCCCCTTCACCGGACGGAGCCACCGGGCGATCTAAGGCCGAAGAGTCTTATAGGGACTCATCCTTTAAACTTCCACATTTGATTTCAACCCTCTAGGTGATTAGGGGTCTACGATCGAGTTTGTGGAGTTTGCGGGGAGTTAAGAAGTGGTTTGAATTTCTAAAAAGTGGGTCCATATTCTAGTCCTCTAAGACAGATCGAAGGAAAAGCCTAAGGCTAGATCCTGAAAGTACTTAAAGAGAAGAAGAGAAGACCTCATCACAAATGAGGTCAACAAATGGACCCCGATAGGTGTGGTGAGTGACGGAGCACACCACGCGTATTGGTGTTGACCGAAGCGATCAACAAAACCAACACTGAACATCCAAGTGACAAACTTAGGATGAAATAGAGAAGTTTTCATTTGGGGAGTAGCAAGTATATCTCCGAAGCTTAGGAGATTCTCGAACTTTCATTGGGGAAAGGAAAAGGAGGTGAATCCCAAATCACATGACACAGGGGAATTTCGATTTAGATTTTATTTTGTTTCAATTTAAGTTCGATGTGTGAGTTTAGATTTCGATTTGGAGTTTCAATTTAGATTGGAGTTTGTCGAAATTAATTTGAAGGATTTGACTTGAAATGAAAATTGGAATTACGAGGTTTTAGATGTAACATCTTCGACCTCGAAAGAAAATTGAATTGATTAGATTGAATCGTTGCGATGAGAAGAGATTTCGGAGTAATGCGGTGTTGGATGTAAAATCCTTAACCTCGAAGTTTGATTTTGATGTATTTCGGTGCGATAGGAAAAGAATCCTAAAGCGATGCGGTCTTGGATGTAAAATCCTCGACCCAAAAGGTTTGAATTCGATGTATTTCAGTGCAATAGGAAATGAATCCTAAAGCAGTGCAGTCTTGGATATAAAATCCTCGACCCAAAAGTTTGAATTCGATGTATTTCAGTGCAATAGGAAAGAATCCTAAAGCAGTGCAGTCTTGGATATAAAATCCTCGACCCAAAAGGTTGAATTCGATGTATTTCAGAGCAATAGGAAAGAATCCTAAAGCAGTGCAGTCTTGGATATAAAATCCTCGACCCAAAAGTTTGAATTTGATGTATTTCAGTGCAATAGGAAAGAATCCTAAAGCGGTGCGGTCTTGGATGTAAAATCCTCAGACCCAAAAGTTTGAATTTGATGTATTTCGGTGCAATAGGAAAGAATCCTAAAGCGGTGCGGTCTTGGATGTAAAATCCTCGACCCAAAAGTTTGAATTTGATGTACTTCGGTGCGATAGGAAAGAATCCTAAAGCGGTGCGGTCTTGGATGTAAAATCCTCGACCCAAAAGTTTGGATTTGATGTATTTCGGTGCTGATAGGAAAGAATCCTAAAGCGATGCGATCTTGGATGTAAAATCCTCGACCCAAAGGTTTGAATTTGATGTATTTCGGTGCAATAGGAAAGAATCCTAAAGCGGTGCGGTCTTGGATGTAAAATCCTCGACCCAAAAGTTTGGATTTGATGTATTTCGAGTGCGATAGGAAAGAATCCTAAAGCGAGTGTAGTCTTGGATGTAAAATCCTCGACCCAAAAGGTTTGAATTTGATGTATTTCGGTGCGATAGGAAAAGAATCCTAAAGCGGTGCGGTCTTGTATGTAAAATCCTCGACCCAAAAGTTTGGATTTGATGTATTTCGGTGCGATAGGAAAGAATCCTAAAGCGATGCGGTCTTGGATGTAAAATCCTCGACCCAAAAGTTTGAATTTGATGTATTTCAGTGCAATAGGAAAGAATCCTAAAGCAGTGCAATCTTGGATGTAAAATCCTCGACCCAAAAGGTTTGAATTTGAGATTTGGAAGGATGAGTTTAAACTCGATTGAAATTTGATTTAAGATTTGATTTGAAATTTGGAAGATCAAATTTGAAACTTGATCGGGAGTGGATTTGGAATTTGATTGAGAATTTGATTTGTGATTTGAAAAGATTGAAATTTGAAATTTGATCGAGAGTGGATTTGGAATTTGATTGAGAATTTGATTTGAGATTTGAAAAGATTGAAATTTGATTTGGAATTTGGAAAGATTGAATTTGAAATTTGATTTGGAATTTAGAAAGATTGAATTTGAAATTTGATTTGAAATTTGGAAGGATGGAATTTGAGATTTGTGTTGATTTCGTTTATCTTTTAATGATTCAAATTTTATTTTATCGTTTATTTAATGTTCATGTGAATTTGGTGTTTGTCATTTTTTAAGATTTTTTTTTAGGAAAGTTTTCTTTTATTCTTCTTTCTTTATTTCTTTTACGTTCTTTGTTCGAAGTTCATTTAACTTTAATGGCGTTTCCCAATCAATTTGCACAAAAGAGGTGAAGGCCAAAACGTGACATGGTCACTTTCATTCCAATCATGTTGAAAATACATCATACAACTCGATGCGGAATACATTTCATACAATCCATGTAGACTCAAAACGGATTGTGTATGATCTTTGTTGGTCCATCAAAAGAAGCATTTGTCAAAAAATCCATGTACGAATAGTGGGGTACATGGTTAATAACATCACCTTCCAAGCCATCCTTGGCGAGGATGCCGACTGGATGTACGTTGGAGGTGTGATATTTCCCATGTAACTCGCGACTCGTAAGGCCGGAGGTTCTCTAGCTGCGGGTACGGTTGGAAATGGTAAGGAATCTTGCTGTCGTCCATTCTCCGAAAGTAGCCGAGATCCGCTCCATCGGCACTCCCGGTATGCGATGCTTAGCGATATCCGCTCCGTTGCCCTTCGATATCATGACGGAACCCACGGTAAAGGTATCTTTGTCGGCCCTCGGAACTCACCGGGCCTCGTATCCGGAGGTCGGATCCGAACATGATGTCACACTCATTCAAGAAAGAGGCGTGCAAAAAGGTCTAACGAAGTCGTGGTGATCTATATGTGGGGGTATGCGGTCACCTTGTTTGTAGATGTTGATAATGCGGCTATTGGGTATGCAATCTGCTGGCGGTACCCTCCATGTTATCAATCTTTTTACCATTCTCACGATGACTAATGGCATCGGATCTACTTGCCCATGACGGAGTATCCCCGGTGGGTTTCCCTTTACGTCTTCGACGAAGTTGTAGCAGGCATCCGCATTGTATTGTGATTCTTCCTTTCCCTGGCATCCATCTCCGGGGTTCCGAGTATGTGTTTTCCCTCAGGCGGCCTGCTCGGCCCATTCTCTTCAAATCCCGGATACAATCCACGATTTGCTGTTGTTCATACTCTGAGAATACGTCGGTATGTAGCTCGAGGCCCTCTAGTATGTTGATCCTTCTTCCTTTAATTCTCTCGAAGTATTCAAAGGTTTTCTTTTCAACATTCTGCATCCTCTCCGAGCTCGTATTCGGAATGATGCGGATGGCGAGGCCTTGTGACATATTGTGGGATATATGGTTCAATCCCTTCACGTTCCCCGCATACCTCGGCTCCTCGGGGATGATGCTTGTCGGGACATCCCCCGGGTTGCTTCTGCAACAAGGTCATGCATTATTGGTGGTTCTATCCGGTGGCGTGGTAGCCTTCTTTCTTCTGATCTTCTGGGGATTTCCCTGGTTCTTTCTGTTATCCTAGGAGCTGGCCTCCTTTCTTCAGGTTCCTGGTGAACCGGTGTCCTTGAAATGTGTGTGCTGGCATTAGCAATTGTCTCGTCACGCTGGTCCGCAGCTAGTTTTGTTAACATCTTACGGATACGGCGATTCTTATTTCTTCGTTGCGTGGCTGTGAGAGTAGCTCTCCGCACTTCTTGAATCTCTGTGGGCGCGGCGCTGACAAGCCTGCCCTCCGCTGTAGCGACTATGGACTTCATTTTCTTATCTTCTTCTGTGTTTGCTTTTCTTTCCTTGTTGTTAGATTGGTAGCTTGGGCCACCCACTCTCATCCGTTGTCTGCCCGAGCCGGTTCTTCTCGGTCAGCCGGGACCCGGTCACTTTCCTCGTCTTGTAGGCTCGTCGGTGCGAAATCCGAGTCGATCTCGATTATCGCTCCATCTTTCACCCTCTTTTCATCGAGTGCGAGGCTTACGCCATTCTTAAAGTTCGGGACCAACCGCCCGTTCAACATTTCCCTGCGAAAAGATAAGGAAAAGGATCAGGGGCTGTACTAAGAACAAGAACATTAAGAAAATGTTTATTAAAGATACATTTTTTTTATATATATATTTTTTATTTTCAAATTTAACAGGAATGAAGTAGGATAAGATCAGGGAATAGATTTTGATTTGAAAAAGAAAACAAGGAAAACGTATTATCATGGCTTTATTTATCTTAGCACATTTTATTATTTTTGGGTTCGGACCCGATCATAAGTAATTACTTCGCCGTGTTTCTTAGGGATGAAGAATTCATTCCTTCGAAACATCGGTAGCGTAATACTTTTTCAAGTATCGTCCGTTGATCGGAAGCATATGTCGTTCTCCCCGGCAATTCACTAGTTGGTAGGAACCTCACGAGTATCTTGTTTCGACCACAAACGGTCCTTCCTAAGTGGGTTCAAATTTTCCTCTTATCTTGCGGTGTGCGAGAATAGGTCTCTTGAGAACGAGAACTAAGTCACCAACTTTGAAGGTTCTTGGGCGGACCGGTTTGTCATGGGCTTGAACCATCTTAGCTTGGTATAGTTCTAAATTCGTTGCTGCTGCAAGTCTTTTCCCTTCCAAGCTTTCTAATTCTTCGAGTCGTAATCCGGCGTTTTCTTCGTCGTGATCTTGTTTGCAGTCGCAATTACGAGTGAAGGAAGGCCGAACCTCTAAAGGTAACATCGCCTCGGACCCATACACTAGAGCGTAAGGTATAGCTTGAGTAGGAGTTACGAAGGTTGTCCGGTAGGCCCATAAGGCTTCTAACAATTTCTCGTGCCAATTTCTCTTATTATCGTCCAAGGTTTTCTTTAAGATTTGAACGAGAGTTTTATTAAAAGCCTCGGCGAGACCGTTTGCTCTTGGGTAGTAAATTGTTGAGTATCGCCGGTCGATTCCGTGTCTCCGACAAAATTGTTGATTTGTGTGCTTCGAATGCGGCCCATTATACGAGATGATCCGCGCGGCACTCCGAAACGGTAGACAACTTGGTTCTTGAAAAGCGTAGCACGTGGTGTGCTTTCACTTCTCTAAGTGGAACTAGCACGCCCTTGGAAAAGTAATCTGTAGCCGCAAGAATGAAGCGATGTCCTTTTGAAGATGGTGGTTCTATCGGACCCACTATATCCGTGCCCCAACATTCGAATGGCCGCGACGCAATTGTCGAGTGCGGCACATTTGGAGGTTGGTGTAGAACCACTCCGTGTACTTGGCATTGGTGACGGCTCTTGGCGATTTTCATGCGATCGGTCATCATCGAGGGCCGGTAGTACCCTAGTCTTTTAATTTGCATTTTCATCTTCGGACCCGGTCGGTGAGCCCCACGGAGTCCTCGAATGCACCTCTTTAACAATTTCACGGGCCTCGGACCCGCTTAGGCACCTTAGCCGCATTTGATCAAAAGACCTTCGTATAATGTGTTGTTTATTAATGCGTAGGACGGAGTTCTTTTCTTGATCCGATGGGCTAGCGACCTATCGTCCGGTAGCTTTCTGTTTGCGGGTAGTCTGTAATGGTCGTCGCCGATCTTACGTGTTTTTACATCACTGTTGCAGCTGATTCTTCTTCTTTTTCGATTTGTGTATTGTGTCCATGTCGAGCCGTGATAGAACTCGACGTCCGTGAGCCGACACTTCCACCGATTCATCTTGCAAATAGGCAAATTCTTTTGCGAGACGGGCTAAAGCATCTGCTAAAGCATTTTCTTTTACGGGAATTTTGTAGATTGTCACATTTGGAATCCGTTCAACAATTTGTATAGCATACTTGGAAGTATTGTTCGAGTCTTGGCTTTAAAATTCTGTACTTGTCAGACGATCTGTTGAATGATTAATTGTGAACCCCGTAGATGTTGATGTCTGTTATCCCCATTTGAATAGTTAATTCCAGTCCGTTATGAGGGCTTCGTATTCTGCTTCGTTGTTTGTACACGGTTACGTCGAGTGGTAGGAGTATCTTAACATCCCCGCTCCGGCGTTATAAAGATTAGCCCGATTCCGCCTTACGGGCACTATCACTTGCGATTCTTCGTCTTTGTGTCTTGAAGATGCTCCGTCGAAATATAATTCCCAACATCGATCATCGAGGTCTTCTAGGTTCATTATTTGTTCATCCGGCAAATCATCATTGAGAGGAGATTCGCCGCAGAAGGGTGTCTTGCGAGAAAGTCTCGCTAAGATTTGTCCCTTTACGGCACGCGGAGGCACGAAAGTTATATCGAATTGCGATAATATCATTGACCATCCGGCAAGTACGCGGGAAAGTGTTGGACGAGTCATCGAGTATTGCAATGGATTAAACTTCGAGATCGGGTTAACCTTATGAGAAAGCATGTAGTGCTCGAGCTTTTGAGCGGCGAAGATCGGGGCCAAACAATGCTTTTCGATTGCGGGATACCTTACCTCCGTCGGAAGTAAACGACGGCTTAAGTAGTAAAGAGCATTTTCTTTACCCTCATCATTGACACAGGCTAACGAGGCTCCGAGAGAGTCGTCTAAAGCCGCGGTGTAAAGTATCAACGGTCTACACGAGGCCGGGGCTGCTAAGACGGGAGGTGTCATTAAATATTGTTTAATGTCCTCGAAGGCTTTACGGCATTTCTCTTCCCAAATAAATTTGGCGTCCTTTTTAACTAGTGCCGAGAAAGGTCGACACCTACTGACGGGTTTGAGATAAAGCGTCGAAGATATGCCGACTTCCCTTGGAAAGATCGTAGTTGTTTTAAGGTTTTGGGAGACGGCATTTCTAAGATAGCTTTAATCTTTTCCGGATCGATTTCAATTCCATGATGTCGGACAACGAATCCTAAGAATTTCCCGGAGGTGACACCAAAGGCGCATTTTAAGAGATTCATCTTAAGGTTAAATTGTCTTAATCGTTCGAAAACAATTCTCAAATCATACAAGTGGTTTTCCTTCACTTTGCTTTTGATGACCACATCGTCCACGTAGCATTCGACTTGATTGTGGATGAGATCATAAAAAATTCTTGTCATTGCTCTTTGGTAGGTTGCTCCTGCGTTCTTCAGTCCGAATGGCATCCTTTGTGTAGCAGAAATACTCCGATCGGCGTTACGAATGTTGTAAGCTTTTCATCTTACGGAGCCATTTTTATACGGTTGTATCACGAAGATCCATCCATGAATGAAAATATTTCATGCGTTGAAGCAATGTCGATCATTAATTCAGGATCGGTAGAGGGAATTCATCTTTTGGACATGCCTTGTTTAAATCTACGAAGTCCACACGGATTCCGATCGACCATTCTTCTTTACGTCGGCACCACATTGGCTAGCGAGTCGGGTATTATTCTTCACGGACAAATTTAGCGTCTATTAGCTTTTTAACTTCGGTATGACTTGTTGTTCGATTTCTAGACGCATTCTTACGGGACCTTGTACGACTTGGAACGAAGTAGGATCCACTCCTAGCTTATGGACTGCAACCTCTGGAGCTAATCACGGCATCTCATCGTAGCTCCAAGCAAAACGAGTCTTTAAATTCCATTAATAATTTGATTATTTCTTCGGAGTCTTCTTTGTTGAGTAAGGAGCTAACAAAGGTAGGTACTAAGCTCTTTCTTAGTACCTAAGTTAACTTCAGTTAACTCATCTATTGTGGATTTAATTTCTTCTTCGAATTCGGTGGAGCGTCTCCGATTTGCAAATCTTCGAGTTCGTCCGTAGTTTCCATGCAGTTTTCATTGGACTTGCAAGTGACAACCAAGCAAAATTCGGTATCGTCAGTGACCACTATTGTGCCGAATCCGAGTCCATACTTTGAATTGGGTGGGCGACCGGAGTTATTCCATAATTTTTCAAAATGTTGTGATTGGCCTTTTGTCCATTGTCGAGGTAAGAAACCACGTTGAATTAAATTTTGAACACGGGGAGAGTACCACTCGAAAGGTAATTCCATTAATTCTGATGAAGTGACATCTTCGAATTGTACATTATTTTCAGTTTTGGAGGTAGAAGCACCACGGTAGAATTTGATTGGCTTTGCACCGCCGCTACGTACCTCTTTGACCACCATACCCTCGATCTTATTAGAATGGATCGGGGTCAGGGTCATAGTATGTACAAAGTGGTTAATCTTCTCGTACATTGATTTATATTCTTCATTCTTCTCATCTTCGAGAGAGATCTTGAATTGCGGCTTCCTCCGACTTATTGTCGCTGCTTCTTGCTTGGTTTCTTTTTCTTCTTCAGAACTGTCATCCCAATCAACATTGATGGTGGTTTCCTGCGTCCGGATCATCTAACGTCTCTACCACGACCTCGTCCCCGGCCTCGACCTCGGATGCGAGTTGTGGAGAAACCTTCACCATCTCGTCGTAAGGGAGTGGTGAGTGGTGCATTGGACTAGAACCTCGGAGTTCTTCGTTGTCACGAACTTTCTTTGCTTCATTTGTTACGGTATCTCGGAGAAGATCGTTTTCTTTGGCGGTGCATAATAAGTCGCATCTTCATGGATTCCAATCTCATGTACGGAGAATGGTTGCAAGTCGCCTTTGATGCACTTGTTCCCCTCCATCGTTGTATTTGATGCACCGGTGCGAGATGATGGTACCATCCTGTTTTCATGTATCCATGGTCGGCCCAGTAGAGCGTTGAACGACGTTTCTGAATCGATTATATGAAATTTCGCAGTTGTCTTTGCTAAGTCGCCGGTCTTCATCAGTAGCGTTATTGACCCGAGGGCTCTTTCTCCTTTCTTGTTGAATCCTCTTAATAACATTTTGTCGGCCTCGAGCTCACGAGCATCAATTTCAAGTATCTTTAGTGTTCGAAGACTCATTATGTTGATTGATGCTCCTGGATCCACCGATACTCGGAGAGCGTAAACTTCCCGATTATGAGCCGAAATGTACAACGGTCGGTTGTGATCTCGTCGTCCCAAGTAGTAGGTCATTGTCCGTGAAGGTAACGCCTCGTTGTTCCTTTAACGAGCAAACCTCATCTAAGGAATCTCCGGCCATTTGAGCTAAGCAAATTTCCGGATCAAGTAAGGCCTTGATCGAGCTTCTCTCATCTCCTTTGATAAGATGAGAGCATCGTAAATGCTCGGTTGGCCGGTAGTTTCCTAAGATGGGCTAGCACGTTGTAGTCCACTTTGTTCTCGTGCGTCTCGGCTTCTTCTTGAACGGGTATTTCTTCTGCGGGGTTGGTTCTTCTTGAACAACCACCCGCTTTCCTTTGTCTTTTGGACCCATTCTTGGAGGTAGAACTTTTCCACTTCTTAAGTTGACTTCGTAATTTCTTTTGAATCTAGTGTTGAACTTGCGGTGTCTCCTCCGAATCGGAATGACGGGCTCTTCGGATTATCTTCAAAATACGAAGGCTCTAACTCTATCGTAAGCTGGAGCTCCTCGAAACTCGCGAGATAGATCCGTTGCTTGTTGAACTCTCGTAGCCTCCTTGATGGATGTCTTCTTCGTTATTTTGCTCGCCGAGATCGTGTATGATTTGAGAATTCTTGTTGGTATTGAAGTCGATGTCCGGATTGTCGCTAGTTACGTAATCGTTAGAAATAATCAAAACGTAGCCAACGCCATCACCCTTATCATTATATGATCCCACCGAAGTGAGCGGATAATCATACAAAATCGAGAGGTTCGAGGGATTTCTCCCCAGAATCGGAAGCAACTAACCTAGGATAAGCGGCCCTCAGTCCAGCCTTAGGAATCTCGGTCCCCTCTTCTTCGTCAATTTTCTTCTTTTCCTCGATCGTCTCCTGTCGAGGTGGTTCCTCTATCACAAGTGATAGTACCGGTTTAACAGGTCTCGAACTCTGAATTGAAGCTCGCACCGAAGCGGTTTGGATGCTGTCTAAAATCTTCTTCGAAGACATCGTCCAGGCGGTAGTCCATCCATCGTCGAGTTGCATAGGGATGCTATCGGAATGACGGGATCGGTTGAGATAACATTGACGGAACCTCCTTTACGGGGTTCCTTCATGTACTCCTTCGGGATTATTATATTTCCTTTCCGAAGGTTGTCGTTGAGCCAACTTTTAAAGGTAATGCAATCTTACATCTTGTGCCCGAAGCATCCAGATGGTAGGGGCGAAAGTTGGGATCACCGTTCTTGTTGACTTCCTCCGGTCTTTTAGGTTATGGCAGTTGGAAATGCGGAGTTTTCATTAGGCTACGGAACATCTTACATGCTTGCTTCATTTTTGAACGGATATTCCCTGCTCGAAGCTCCCTCGATGTACGTTGTGGACGAGACGGTTGTTCATACTGCGGAGACGATCGATAATTTGGACCGGGGTTGTTGGTAATTCCGTTGTGGTTGATGCTTGCCGTTACGGTGGTATTTGCATCGGTTGCTTGCCTTTGTCAACTGTCTGCGACGATCCGGATTTCTTTTCGAAGGTCTTCACGGCTTACGCTTGTCCGTCTTGTCGGCGAAACTTAATTGCTTCGCCTCTTCTTGCAAGCTTCGGCCTTGCTTAACAACTTCTCGAAAGTCTTAATAGTGAATCCTTTGAGGAGAAGTGCTTATCGGGCCGTGAATGCTTTTAAGCAAGATGCTGATTGCATGTTGTTCTTGTAGTTGTGGTTCACACTTCATGCTTAAGTTTCTCCATCGAAGTATGTAATCCACCAAAGTTTCATTCGGCCTTTGTTTCTCTACCACTAAATCACCTATAGTGATGTGGTGCGCGAGCTCCGGCAAATCGCTTGATGAAGAGGCTCTCTAGCTGCGAGAATGTCTTCACTCGAACCATTGGGTAATTCGCATACCGGTCGAAGGCGATTCCCGACGGACTGGCGACAAGCTGTCGGAAAAGTAACGCATCGCTCCCGCCGCATTGCAACAACTCGGCACGAAAGTGTGCGAGATCTTGTCGGGGGTTCCCGGTTCCATCGAATGTCTTGAACAGAGGTGGTACGAAGCCTTTCGGGTATTGGACGACATCGAATTCTTACGGGTAAGGTCTGCCGTCCGAATGGATGTCCCGTTCTTCGATTGTGCTAAGGCTTCTCGCACTTGCTTGTTCTACTAAGTTCTTGATATCCTTTTCGGGGATCATACTTTGTGTTGTATCCTTTTCGGTGGTCATCCCCATTGACGGATGTAATCTCCTTTCCTCCGTCTACGATGTGAATGACCTGCAGGGGTGTCTCTCATGTGGTTGTGCACGACTGCGGAGAGTGGCCGGAGCTACGGCCATCTCTTCCATCCTTTTCTCCATTTGAGCGATCGTGTCGTCTTTTTCCTGAAGGCGTCTTCTCATCGGTTCCGGCTCCTCTCTTTCGCAGTCGCGGGAGCACCTTGCGAAGGCGATGAAGCTCGTGTCTCGACCATATTGATTTCGCGTATTCGTCGTCCATGAACTCCGATGAATCGATCTCATCTCCGAACTTTTCTTCTCTTTCTTTTGCCAACCGTCGGATATCTGTTCTCGACTTTTCCATGGCGTCTTCTAGCGGAGCTTTACGTGTGTCTTTGCGGTTGTCGTGCGATAGGCTGCCGGGTCCCCTTTTCACGAGTCCCCTTTATCGCGATAGCGCTTTCTTCGATTCCGACCTCTCGGCGAGACTTTCTTTTTCGGTTGCTTCGTTTCGATCTCAGTCGCCCGTAGTGGGACGCCATGCCATCCTTCTAGCAGCGAAGGTCCAGGACCGGATGGTCCGTCGGCCAAATGTTGGAAGGTGGTATCCTCCCTAATCCGTAATCCCGAGACTACGACGGGCGGGCTAGCCTTCATTCTCTTGCTTGGCTTTTCTGTCATGACGGCGGGCTCTACTCGGGGCCCAAGACGGGATTTGACCGGCACCCGCCACTATCCTTCGTAGAATTTCCGATACGGGGCGGTTTTCCTTCCTTGCTAACTTTTCTACCAAAGTTTGCGGTCGAGCGAAATGGCGTAGTTCTAGTTCTTTTCTTGCGGCTATCGTTGTAGTATGCGGGTCGAGGTAATGTGGCGACAATCTTGCGAACATTCTCCTCGTCCTCTGCGGCGGAGAGGGATGGAACTCGCTTCCTCACAAAAGTGGTATGTAGTCGGGCGGCGGTGTATATTACGGTAGCGGTGTATATTACGGCGGCTACGGAATTTCCTCCGGAAAGCGATCTCGGCGGCTACGGCTTCTGCGGCGATCCTTCTACTTGTTTCTTCTTTGGGTCTTTGTCGGTGATGGAATCTTTGAAGCTGGACCCGATTTCGAAAACGGAAGGTCTTACGAGAAGATCCGTACCCTCCACGGTGACGGAGTTTACCATAATTCCGGATTTCTTTCCCCTTTGATTTGGCGAAGTCGGGGTAGGTGCGAAACAACTAGACCAGGTGGGGGTAGCAAGAACGGTCCTCCTGCAGACGGCGGTACTCCTCCTAGTCGGGACCCTTTGCGGGGGAGGAAACTCTTGGGTCGACCTAAGGTTGAACTCGAGCGGTGGCTCCTCGGCTTCGGATACCTTGTTCGTCGGTGCAAAGAGGGAGACGTCGGTGACCTTGACGTTCGTGTTTTCAAATCCTCGTTCGAATCGGATGATCCCATTGTCGGGCAACTCATCCTTATAGACAGTCGAAGTCCGATCCGTTGGTGAAGGAGAAAATCGGTTTCGGGGCTTCCATTTCGCGAGGTAGATTACGGTTGTCGATCCCGAGTTATGCTTCTTTTCTTTAGGACGAGAAGAAAGGAATTGAAAAGAGTCCGAACTCATTTTTGTTCATGTATTTATAAGAAGGAATCATTAGTTAAAAGAGTCACTTATTAGAGGGTTTGTTTATTTAGAACGGAATGTTCGAAAGGTGTAGAGAAGGTAAGGAATCGATTCGGAGTTGGAAAGGAAAAGAGAGTCTTAAGCGAGACTTCTCGACTCGAAGGCTCATTCCTAAACTAACACCTGTCGGGGTCCACCCCACCTCGAAATGAGGTAAAAGGATTTCGGAACCTCTCCGTTTAGGGGTGTCTAAACGAGTGGCTCCTAAATCCGAGAGAATGTTGGCTATACTCATTCGAGATAGAAATGAACATAGTATTCCAACGGAAAGAAGGGTAGTTTGATCCACTAAGGACATGGATGCACTATCTTGATTTTTGAAAGCAGAATTATCTGATTATAATGGAGAGAGGAATTTTCCCCAGCGGAGTCGCCAGAAAATCTGTCGGCATATTTTTAGGTTGTGTTTTATTTTGATGAGGGGTCGCCTAACAGAAATCTGTCGGCGAATTTTTAATTTAATAAATAATTTGAAAAGTAGTATTTGATTTTGAAAATAATTTTAAATTTGAAGGTTTTAAGATATGAGACTAAACCGATCTCACATCCCAAATAGTTTATATAAACGAGCACCGCACCATGAGCCGTGTATCTATCCCTAAGGATAGACACACTGCTATGACGGTGGGGCTCGATTAAATAAACTAGAAGATTTGTGACATCCATTTGGTACTGCGAACCAATTTTATAAGCCGACAAAATTCCCTCGCTTAATATGAAAACATTAAACGAGTGTTTATATTACTCGGGTTCTTGAAAATTTCCTATAAGGCAAGCCACTATAGTTAATTACATCTTAAGTGACGGGAATCACCTAAGAAAACTCTCGATAATAATCGATAATTCGCTCTCGAAGATTTGAAAGTTTAAGTTTTCAAGGTATTGAATTTTGGAATTTCGATAGGGAATGGATCGAACTTGGAACATTTTGTTTTGTGAATCCAAAGGAAGAAAGGTAGGAGAAATCACGGATTCGAAGTGAACTTCGGTAATTTCCCGACTATCCTATTGTTTGGCTTAAATTTAGGAAAATCCTAATGTTTATTTAAATGTTTTGATTTTGTCAATTTTAATTAATTAGGACTTATATTTATATGATAAAAATAGCCTTGAAGATGTGAGGGTTTATGTCGTATCAGACGGCTACCTCGGAATCCTAAGTCCGGTTAGGGCCTAATTTGCAAGGCAAATGCCTAACAAAAGGTTGAGGATTTATGTTGCACTAGGCAAACTACCTCAAAATCCTATGGCTTGGTTATTTAATTCTAGGAAAGTTTTGCTGATGTAGATTCGAAGTTTTGCTCGACGACGATGGCCGTCTTGCCCACCATGCTCCGGCTCCTTGTTGTCGCAGAGGTTTAGTTTTAGAAAGCATAAATCGGGAGATGAGAAAAGTGTTTTGGTTTAGAGAAGTCTTAATTTTCCAAGTGTTTTTTGTGTTTTGATTAAAACAAATCTTAAAGTTGATTATAACGACACCGGTTAAGATCCCACGGTTCCATCCTTCCGGCATCATTATTTTTATCGGATTCACTTAGTCCGGATGAATTTGCTAAACTCAGCTGAATGAGTTCCACACTTTCATTTAGACCGTGGGAAATCCCGTTAGCAACACGTAGGTTACATCATCCGAGGTATTCCCGATCATCCAACGAGGACGTTTTAATTTAGTTGTAATTGTAGTTTTGTGTTCGTTTGTGATTAAATTTTGAGTTGTTTTATATTTTGAAATGTTGTGGCGGTGAATTTTATCTTGCAATGACTTTTAACTTAGTTTTGGTTTCGGTTTAGGGACTATCCTAAAGGTGTGGGTTTTCATGCAACGAGTTGTTTATCATGCAGAAACGTAAGTGCGATGCGATTAAATAAATTGCGATAATGTAAATTACAAGAAAGTAAATTGCAATAAAATAAAAGCGTACTGGAGGGTCTTCCCGTCATCCCAAGCTGCACTTAAAACACAATTAGAATATTTAAGCAAGTTCCTAGGTAGAGCTAAGGTAAGGGTTATGGTTTTCTACCAAATTCCTAATCCTATAGCTAGTCATTTCCTATGACGTCTAGGTCTTTGTATTTTTGTTTGAAGACGATTTTCTTCATCAAGGAGTAATTAAATTCAATTGTTCTTATAAATGTCCTATCATATTGAGGAAGTGCTTAAGAAGAATCTTAAACATCTTTTCAATATTTCTAGGATTGTTTTAAGTCCAAATGAATTCGATTATATAAATGAATTAATCGTCCGAGAATTCAAGTTTTGTTGTTATCTTGCTCAGTGAACCAGGACATTTGAATATCCTATAAGTGAAGTAACATTTCATTTAATGTTCTGTTTAGGAGTTATGATAACTAAAACTTTCGGGGTAAATTAGTATTCAAATGATTTGATTTAAGTTGAAGGGTTTAAATTTGGAATAGTGTTCAAGTTATTTTAGATTTATTTTGAATTCTTTATGTCTTTGGTGATGTTATATTTAATTTAATTTAATTTAATTTAATTGAGTTTTAATTTAATTTAATTCGATTGAGTTTGATTTGATGTTAAATTAATTTAATTTGATTTGATTTAATTTTAATTTAATTTGATTTAATTTAATTTAATTTAATTTAATTTAATTATTTAATTTAATTTAATTTAATTTAATTTAATTTAATTTAATTTAATTTAATTATTCAATTTAATTTAATTTATTTAATTTAATTTAATTTAATTTGATTGTTTAATTTAATTTAATTTGATTTAATTTAATTTAATTTAATTTAATTATTTAATTTAATTTGATTTGATTTAATTTGATTTAATTTAATTTAATTTTAATTTATTTAATTTAATTTAATTTTAATTTAATTAATTTAATTTAATTTAATTTGAATTTAATTTTATTTTTAATTTTAATTGAAATTTTTAAAAGAGTTTAATAATTAAGTCTTTTAATATTTTAAATTTGAGTTATCATTTTAATTAAGAATTGAATATTAATGTGATAATTAATTTAGGGATTTTTAAATTAAAGAATAAATCTCTTCCTAATAATATCCCTATTTTAATAATTCCAATTTTATTATTCTTCCAAATTTAATCAATTATTTAATTAAAGTTTAATCATTTTAAAATTGTTTAATGGGTTTCTACCCTTTAATTATTTGAATTTCAATCATCCAAATCAGATTAGAATCAAATATTTTACTTGTTAATTTTTTTATTAAACCTAAAGTTTTAATTAAGGATTAAAATTTAATTACCATTTTACCCTTTAAACTTAACAATTTCGTAACTCACTAAATTGAACTCAAATGAACTTGAAATTTTTATGTGACTTCACTCATGTGTCAATAAAGACATGAGAGGAGAAAATGTGATTTTTCTGTATTTAATTTATTTATATAATTATTTTTGGTGGAAAATAGAGATTTCCAAGGAAAATTTAATAACATGACCAAGGGAAAGTTTCTGTCCTTAAGAAAATTAGGGGACATTCCTAATGACCAGAGAAGCACTTGGACCAATTTTGGTGATTTTTTGAATTATATTATTTTTATTATAATTATTTTAAGTTTTGGAGTGTTAATTAATTTAAAAATAAAATAAATGTTAAAAAATGGATTTTATAATTTTCAAAAATCTCTCTGATATCAAGGAAATCAGAGAAGCAAATTTTTAATTTTCTGATTTTTCTATGATTTATTATAATTATTTTAGTGAAAATGCTAGAAAATACATTTTTTAATTTTAAAATTACCTTAAAGCTTTAAAATTTAATATCTCACCAAATAGACCTAAGAAAAATGTGGGATTTGTTCCTATGTGATTAAAATTCAAAATGTGACATTTTGGTGAATTTTATTATTTTTGTGATTTTTATTATTTTTTAATTATTAAAAATATTAAAATATTATTAAAAATCAACTTTTTTAGAAAATTGAAATTTTAATTTTCATAGGTTCCCCTGATATCAGAGAGGCTCCAAAACCAATTTGGTGAATTTTTTTGAAAGGTATTTTAAAAGTTATGAATTTTTAAAGTTTAAAATGGCTAAGTGGGCTTAATCAACCCGATTAGTGGGGCTAACCAAGTCCAATTGACCTCAAACTTTTATGGTGGATTCCTCTGATCCTAAAGGTCAGTGGAGAATTGATTTCAAGTCAATTTGATGCATGGTTAACTTTAATTAATTAAAGACCTATTTTGGATTTTTAAGCCAATTAGGGTTGTTTTAAATGAACTAAGTCAAAACCTATTTTTCCTAAGGTTCTCTGGTCATAAGAAACATCACCAAATTTTCCTAGAATTTATTTCACAACATGCTATTTATTGGAATTAAAATACTCAAAACAGTAACTCTGAATTTGAAAAATCAATAACTTTTCATAGGGATGGCCTCGACTTTGGAAAATTCAAGGAATGTTCCCAAATTCAGAGGCTTCAAAAGCCCTATGGTCTCATGCCATGGTGAATTGTATACATGCATGGGGAATTAAAAGTATGCAGAGAGTAAATAAATTATTAAAAATAAAATACTTGGTGAAATTAAATGATTTCTTTTCCACATTATTCTCCTCACGTTCACCGAGCAAGAGGGTATTTTTATTTTATTTTTCCGATTTTCCTACACGAGATATGAATTTTTGAAGTTTAGGGAATTAAATAAATCAAAAAATACCCTAATTTTCTATT
Source organism: Papilionanthe hookeriana x Papilionanthe teres (assembly GCA_022702705.1). Taxonomy (NCBI): domain Eukaryota; kingdom Viridiplantae; phylum Streptophyta; class Magnoliopsida; order Asparagales; family Orchidaceae; genus Papilionanthe; species Papilionanthe hookeriana x Papilionanthe teres. Next base: position 46,966,458 of record CM040438.1, read on the forward strand.
TATCCACGGGGCGCCGCGTCAACCTCGGCAGCTCCGAATGCACACGCGTCGCGCTCCCATTCGACGCCGCCACCTGAGTCAGCAGCCCGGGCCCCGCGGTTCTCGTACCGTCTCCTGGTCCGACGCCATCTGAGCCGTTCGTCCGCGCGTGTATTGAATGGACGGCATCCGTTCATCGTCCCCGAGCGTCCTCACCCGAGAGCCGTCCACACTAAATCCCTAAGATCTCGCTCGATACTCGATGGATTTTTATGTTCTTATGCTTCTATGGATTCGTCTTGAAGAGACGAACACATCTATACGGTTAACATGCATTGAAACTAAGGCATTTGAAATGGAGAATCTCCGGAAGCTCGGGATGAAGAATTAGCTCATACCTTTGCTCGGAGAAGTGTGGTTTCAATCCGAGAGTTGTTGCACCTTCGATTGGATCCCGCGAAGCTCCGGATGAAGTCTCACGGTGCAGTGAATTGTCCGGATGTGATTTCGACCAAGCCCGATCACAAAGCTTGGAAGGCTGGAGCAACCTGGGTGGCTCGGAGATGGGGCTTTTGTTGGTGGACACCTTCCCTTGGTCTGGTGAAGGTGTAGAACCAATCAATTTGGGAATTGGCTCACTGTGGAGAAGTGTCCTGGTTTTGGGTGGAATTTCAACTCTGAAATTGAGCTCGCGAGAGGAGAAATGGCGGGGGATCTCACTGGGGATCAAGTGCTCTGTGTATGGGGAGGAGTCTGGAACAATTTTGGCAGAGTTTTGGCAAGGTTTGTGCTCAGCTCTTTCTCATGGCCGAGAGGGGTGGAGTTTAAATAGGAGAGGGTGGAGGGCCTCCCAGGGAGAGTTAGGGCTTGGGATCAGCTGCTCTTGGCAAGAGAAGAACAGTCTACAATGGCCACCTGGGGATGGGCGGCTCGGCAGGTGAGAATTTCAAAGTTAGCTCACATGTGAGCTCTCGGCCATGGTGTTTTCCGGCGGCCTGGTGGCCGGCCGGCCAGACATGGGTCACCCTCAAGGTCAGGTGGGTCAGGGCTGGGGCTTGGTGCAAGTAATTGACAATTGCCATGTGTAAAGGCTTTGATTCAAAGTAGAATGGGGCATGGCTAGTTTTGAGTCTAAATGGGTCAATCCACCCATTTGGGCTTGGTGCACCCTTCAAGGTGGCTTTGGATGCTGTGGGGGATCAAAGAGATCAGCTGGTTTGGCATGGAGAAGTCTCCATCCAAATATATTTGGATTAAATTTAAGTTTAGGTGAAACATGATTAAGGCTAATGAGCTTTAGGGATTAAGGAAAGCCCCCCCCTCTTCTTACCCAATATGGCATGGTGGAGTGTCCAAAGCTCTCATGGCTCACATGTGGCTCATGCATGGCTTCATGGCTCACCTTTGGCTTGGCAAAAAGTTTGGTCAATTTCATAAAAAAGGATTTTAAGGATTTTGGATAATTTGGTGGAAATTTGGATGAAGCTTCATTTAGAATTATTTGATCATTGGTTTAGGACTTAGGGATGATTTTAATTGAAAGTATGATGAGGGGAAATGCCATATGGGCTTTGGAAGAATTTTTGGGGTTTTGGATTTGGTGGAAGTGGGCTTTTAAAATGGTTTAAGGAATGGGCCTTTAAGTTTAAAAATGAATTTATGGATGGGAATTTTGTAAAGAGGTTGGGCCAAATAATTGTTGGGTTTAGCTCATGGATGTGTCATGAGTGACTTGAAGCAAATTGGGGGTGATTTGGATTTGAATTGGGTTGAATTTGGGCTCTTTTGGTGAATGGGCCAATATAGGTCCAAGTGGGCCAAGTTGGGCCAATGTTGGGCTAGGGTTGAAATTGATGTAAAATTAATGTTGAGAAATGTTTATGGGAGTGTTTCAAAGAGGTTTTGACTTTGGTTGGGCTTTGATTTTGGGGTTTGGGCTCATTTGGGTTAGGTTTGGGTTTAGGTCAAAAATGGGCCTTTTAACCTTGGGTTGAGTTTGAGTGTGGTTTGGGTCTAAATTTTGGGCAAATAATGTTAGTATTTTGTTTGTGGGAATGTTAAGGAAGATTTAGAAAAGATTTGGGGTAAATTGGAATTGAGTTGGGTGAGTTTGGGTTAGGTTTAGGTCATGGGTCCAAATTGGGCTTTAAGGCCAAAAGTGAGATTGGATCCAAATGTCAATCAAATTGGGCTTGGATTTGGTCTAGATTGGTATTGGGGATGTTGAATTGAAGTTGAGAATTGAATTGGACCAAAATTGGGGTCAATTGGGTAGGTTTGGTTTGACATTGGGTTCACTTAGGGTTAAAATGGGTCAAATTGGGGGTTTTGACAAACGTAGGGTAAATTGACAAAATTGTCCCATGGTGTAGTTGGACAAAATGAAATTGGGAATATTTGGGATTTTCTGAAATTTTCTGGGAATTTTCTGAATTTTTGGATTTTTAGGCCAGAGGGGTATTTTGGGTATTTGGAGGGTATTGGGAGGTTTTCTTGGAATTTTTGGTATTTTTGGGTATGGATGATCAGTTTAAGTGATGTGGAAATGTTTGGGATTGATTTTGGAGAATTTTGGGTAATTTGGAAATTTTTGAGAAATTCGGGTAATTTCGGGGGTTTTGGGTAAAGTTAGCGGGTGTAGGGTCGGGGGTCAAAAATTGAAAATTTGGAAAATTGAAGATTGGGTGGATGTAAGTGGAAAGAAGTCATTTTGGTTGAGCCATGAAGCCATATCAAGCCCACATGAGCCATGAAGGGACTCATTTGAGGCATTCACTATGTTGTTCCTAACCCTCTTAGCGAAGGGCTTAGGGGTTAAGGACCATCCATGTGGATCACCTACATGAGTCGGGAGGTCAAGTTAGGTATGGGTGTGTGAAAGTGTAGTGTGTAGGTGTAGTGTATAAGTGTAGTGTGTGTAAGTCGGCCCCTTCACTGCGACCGAGGCCACCTGTGGGCGATCCTAAGGCCAAAGAGTCTTATAGGGACTCATCCTTTAAACTTCCACATTTGATTTCAACCCTCTAGGTGATTAGGGGTCTACGGTCAAGTTTGTGGAGTTTGCAGGGAGTTAAGAAGTGGTTTGAATTTCTAAAAGGTGGGTCCCAATTCTAGTCCTCTAAGACAGTCAAAGGAAAAGCCTAAGGCTAGATCCTAAGTACTAAAGAGAAGAAGAGAAGACCTCATCACAAATGAGGTCAACAAGGAGTATGAGCAAAGCATCATCGCCTTGACTGCTAAAAATAGAGGCTTGGAGGCCAAGATGTCAGAGATGATTTCGAGGAAGGATCATGTAGTGACACTCTTGGAACATATTCAGGTCAGCATTTCCATTGTTACTGAACGTTTTATGGATGCTACCTTGTAGATCCTAAATGGGATGACTAGGAAAATTTTGCTTCCCTCTTCATTGATTCCGAGGAAGATGATGAGGTGGATGAGTCCGAGGGAGATGGAGCTGATAGCAGTGGAAGATCCACAGTCATCTAGTGTTTCTGTACATATTTATTTTTTTTCTTTTTGGTGTTTTGACAATTTTAGCACCGTCTGGCCCTCGCTGGGCCACCGGACAACTATGCACTCAAAGGAAAACCATGTAATATATATTCTAATGAAATGGTTAGAAATTTTCCTCATTCCTTATTTGTCTTGTTTATTTCTTTCATTTTTATGGGTCACACTTCCTTGAATGAAATGGCTCATGGATATATGAATGCATGGTTCAGGTAGATTGTGAATTTATAATCATAACTAGTTACCCTTAACTACACTTCCAGATGAGTAGTCTTGCCTTTAGATTGTTGTTTAGCTAGGACTGGGTTATCACATTATTGTGGTCTATTAGTTACTATTTATTGTTATCCGAGTGAGCTTGGCACCCCAACTGACAGTCTTTCAATATTTATACGAGATCGGGTGGTCTTAGCGTCATGGTCTTCTGGTCTCCATTTTGTGCTCAACTAAGTGATCATGGCTCTACAACTTGCAATTGTTTTCTCTCTTTTTCTCTCTTTTCCTTTTAGGAATCGTTGTTGACCTCACCTTTGTTGAGGTCTAGTCTCTCCTTAGAACAACCTAGGGTCTAGCCATAGGACTTTCCTGATGACTATCTTAGAAGACTAACAATGCAACCCTCACCCCATAGAAAATCAAAACACTTTTATACTTCACTTGAAGTTTTCAAATGCTTAAAGACAAACCTCTAAATAATTAGGAGGTAGAAATGAAGCATTAGGAAGCTCAAGGGGAGTTTCCTATAGGATGGTCAGGCCTTAGGACTTAACCTGGGTGGTTTGGGTGAGACTCACACACACTTACACATCACACTCTCACACACTACCTCACAACTCTAAACCAAACTTCTCCACACTTGATCCCCTACTTTTTTGGAAACTCATGTGGGTGGTTTCCCAATATCTTAGCCCCGGGCTAGAGTTTGACTAGTACCAACACATGGAGGATACAAATAGGGAATTCCCTTAGTCCATGGCTCAAATGGGTTATTAATCTCACTCAACTCCAAATTTTACCGAAAATCCTAATTTTTTATCTCTTAGCCCTAAAACTTTACCAAATGACCAAGTTACCCATAAAGCCCTAATTTTGCTCAAAATTCCCAAAATCAACCAAAATCACCAAAATCTCCCAAAAATCATCCCAAAACATTCCTCACTACTCAAAATACCCAAAACACCTCAAATTTACAAAAATTCCCAAAATACCCCCAAGATACCAAAAATTACCAAAATGCTCCTCCTAGCCCAAAAACTTTAAAAATTCCCACAAATTCCGAAAACCCTCCAATTATTTTCAATTTCAATTTAAACCACTTTATTTGATCCAATTTGACCAAATTTTCCCTATTTGACCAAAACCCCAAATTGCCCCTTAAGGCCCAAAATGCCCAAATCTCCCCCATTGTCCATCCAATTGAACTCAATCTTGCTCAATTTTTATTTCAAACCAAAATCCATCATCACCAATACTAATATAAACCAAATCCAAGCCCAATTTAACCCACATTTGAAGTCAATTTCAACTCAAACCAAAATGCTCCAATTTTGACCATATGGCCCAATTCCCCCAAATTAAACCCCATGAACCAGTAAATTCCCCAAATTAATATCCAAAACCTTTATAACATTCCCCTAAACCAAATTAAACCATCAATTGCCACCAGTTTGAGCCAAATCTCACCCAAGTCAAACCAAACCTAAAATTGCCAAATTTATCCCAAATGTGTCACATACCCAAATTCTACCAAAATTGAATGCCATAGCCCTAAAATTTCTACCCAATTATTGTTGAAAACCCTTCCTAACATCCTCATGAACCATTGGGAACTATGAATTCACCTTTGAACCCACTCTAACCTAACCTAAACCCGAGCTAACCCAAATGCCCCTAAATTAACTAAATACCCAATTCAAGCCAAATTAACTCCCCAAACCAATTCAAAACCACTTCAAACCTCTCCCAAACACTTTATGACAATCATACACACCATTTGAAACTATCAATTGGACCTAAACCAATTTTGAACCCAGCCTAGCCCAACTTGAACCCACATGTCCCAAAATTGAATCCATGAGCCATGGTGACCAAATCTAGCCAAATTAATCAAACCAAGCCATCCACAACCACCAAATTGACCTTAGGAACCACCCTAGGACCACGTAGCCGAACATATATGAATCATGGACCAAAGGTCCCCTAAATTATTGGATTTCACCCCATTTATGGCTAAACCAAGGAAGATCGCTTACCCAAAAGCCATCACTAGCTTAATTACTCACCATGATGGTCTGTCCTCTGGCGACCTCCTCTGGCCTTGTCGGCCGGCCTAGTCGTTGGAGGAGCTAAACCGAGAGCCACCCCACTTGATTCTTCACCCAATTGAGCCCACCTGATGTGTCAAGCCTTGAATGGAAATTGGAGCCTTACTTCCCTCCAGATAAGCGGCCTAATGCACCTGAATTGAGGCTCTGAGCTCCACCCCAGCCACGGCTATTTAAGCCCACCCTCTTCACGGCCAAAGAAGGAGATGAACATTTACTTTGGGGAAAAGCTACCAAATTGCTCCCCAAAGCTTCCTTGAGACCTCCTTAGTGCAAGCCCACCATCCTCAGCCATTGAATCTCATTGTTTGGAGCCAATTTATCCACTGAAATTTCAGTCGAAAGTAGGACAATTTTATTTGGGTCTCCCCACTACGTAAAACCCCAAACCAACTTGATATACACCATCACCAGAGCAGGAGAAGAAGTTCCCTCATCAAAGCCCCATCCTAGAGCCTCTCTAACCTAGACTTCTCTCAATCCCGAATATCCCCTCTGATCGATCCTGGGTCTAGACACTTCACCACATCAAGGGACTGCATCTGGAAATTCGTTGGGACCAATCGAAGCTGCCACAACCATCTGATTGAGTCCTCTCCTCTCAGACAAAGTTATTGAACTTCACCTTCTTCTTGAGCTTAATCAATTATCCATGCATGTTGGGTTGATTTCAGGCTAGGTTAGCCATATAGATAGATTCGTCTAGGTCAAATGAGTCCATAGAAACAAACCCCAGTCGATTTGGTTGAGTCTAGCTCGAGTTCTTAGCTCTGGAAGGTGGACAACTCACAAAATAAACGAGTTAGGGATGAAGCTCCAACACCGTTCGATCACACATTTATCACTTGGACGACTCTGATGCAGTTTAAGAAAGCTGCGGTGCATAAAACAGAGGCTGACTCAAAAGGCGGCGCCTAATCTAAAGGAGACACGTGTGGCTTCGATGTGTCGTAGGATGAGTTAGCACCGACGTGGTTAAGTGAGAAAATATGAATTATTTAATTTAATTAAATCAGAAAAACTTTAAAATTTTATAACTTGGTGTAGAAAAATCAGAAAAATAAAATAAAAATATCCTCTTGTTCAGTAAACAGAGCAGAACAATGTGGAATTTGTTTGAAGTTTACTTGATGAGTATTTTATTTTTAATTTATTAAATATAGTCTGGAGTTTTTTGATTCTTCATGTGCATGCACATTTCACCATGACTTAAAGCTTAGGGCATTTGTTCTCTCTGTCATGGGGGATCGTTCCTGATTTTTCCAAGGTCAGAGGTGATCTCCATCAAGAGATTCCTTTTTTTCAAGTTGTAGGTGCCTGTTTTGGTATAAAAATTATAATAATTAAAATATTTATCAGAAAAATGCAAAGTAAATTTTGATAGGTTCATTGTGACTAAAGGAACGTCTAAAAAGTATAAACTTGGTTTAACTCATCAAGTATAACCCTAATTGTAATTAAACCATAAATTCTAAAGAAAAATTAATTGGACTAATTATAAATGAAAATAACCTAAAAATCATTCTCCACTGTGGTTTAGGGTTAGAGGGACCCCGATAAAAAATCTGAAGTTATTTGAAATTGATTTGATCACCTAACTTGATTTTCTATGTTAAATATCATCTTTGTCGTTAAAATAACTATAATAAATAAAATACAACTTAAAAAAATCATTAAATTAGTTTTGGGAATTTCTTATGACAGGGGAATTTTGTTAAAATAAATTTGTAATTAAAATAAAATTTTCATTTTTAAGCATTATTTTATTATTTAAATAATTAAAATATAATAAAATTCACAAAATTAATAAAATTGATGGAAATGTTATAATTGCCTCCTAATCACTTAGGAACAATTAGAATAATTTTCCTAACTCTAAAAAAAAAGTAATTAAATTTTAAATGATTAATTTTTTTTAAAGGCTAAAAAATAGATTTTCCTTAATTTCCCACCAAAATAATTATAATAATTAAACTATAAATAAAAAAATATTAAATTTAATTCTCTGGGTTTCCTGACATCATAAAGATTTAAGGAAAAAAATAAAACATAATTTTCCAATTAAATAATATTTTATATTTAACTAATACTCCAAAAATTAAAATAGTTATGATAATTAAATTAAAATTGAAAAAATCATGAAATTTGGTCCTAATGATTCTCTAGTCTTTGTGAACCTCCAGTAATTGTCTTTGGGACATATGTTTCATTTTTATAAAGTTAGTGAATTTTCTTTTAAAATCCTTAATTTGCATAAAAATAATTATATAAATTAAATCAAGTTAAGAAAAATAACATTATATCCTCTTATGCTTTAATTGACCCATAAGTAGGATAATAGAAAATTTTTGAAGTCATTTGAATTAAATTTGATTAATTATGCAGTGTTAAGGTCTTAGGGGCAAAGTTGTAATTTTGAATAATTTGGCCTTAATCAATATTTATGCTTAATTAAAAATGAAAAATGGGTAATAAATGATCTTAACAAATATGTTGAAATGAATGAAATATAAATGAATAAAAGGTAGAAACCAATCTCATCTTTGTCACATTAAAAGATAAGCTTATGATTTTGTTAACCACATTAATTTGGAAGAAAATTTTAAAAAAAGATTCTTAAGTTTAAGGGTTTGACTTTGGAAGTAAATAATTCATCAATTAAATAACCCTACTTGATGTTTCGTTAATTTGACAAGAATCATAATTATATGACTTAAAATAATTATAAAAAAATCACACATATACCCACTAAAGTCTTAAGGGCTTAATAGTGAGCTAGGCTTAACTGAAATTTGACTAATGAAGTTTAGAAAAGAAAACTCAATTAATTATAAAATACATTTGAAACACTACAAGCCCATCAAAATTGGTTGAATTCTTTCATAAATTAATTTGCCTCTAAATGTCCCACTTACATAATTCTGAAATTAGATATCAAGTGATATCTACCTCACCTTTTGGGACAATTAAAACATTAGTTCATTGAGCATAAGGGTATGAAATAGATGAATCATTTAGTGAGTATCATATGTTTTAAATGAACTCAAGAAAGTTCAAAAGGGTTGTGAAATATCTAGGTATCCTCTGGTGTTTTCACAAGTTTTTTGGACACTTTGTAGGACAACTAAATTTATCATATTTATTAAAGGAAAACATCTCCCAAATGAAATAAATAGGACCCACCAAGTTATGACATAGAGCTTCATAGGCCTATGATGAACCTATCTATAGGCTTTTACTACCCATAAAATTATAAATGTTTCTTGCAAGGTACTAAATTTTTAGGTGGAGTAACGAGAAGACTCGACATGTACGGTTTTACAAGTTTGCAGTACCTTCTTTTCAGTACTTCCTTTACTTTACTTTTCTAGTTTACAAGCTGGCATGTTAAACAACAATGTCACCCTGCATGAAAACAAAAACTTTTAGGATAAAAACAAAATTGAAACAAAAAATCAAAATTAAAATCAAAACAAGATAAAATTCACCACCAAAACAATGAAAATATAAAATAACTCAAAATTTAATCACAAATAGAACAAAATCACAAATACAACCAAATTAAAACGCCTTTATCAGATGATCGGGAATACTTCGGAGAATGCAACCTACGGCTGCTAACGAGATTTCCCATGGTCTAAATGAAAGTATGAGACTCATTTAGTTTAGTTTAGTAAATTCATTTGGACTAAGTGAATCTGAAGAAAATAGTGGTACCGGAATGAGGGAACTTTGGGATCCTAACCGGTGACACTATAATCAACTTAAATATTCCCCAAATAAGATATTAAGACATCTCAATTTGAATACTCTCCAAAACATGCTAATTCTCTTTTTTCTTCAATTTGACACTTCTAAAAATAAATCTGCTACGACAAAGAGCTTAGAGCATGCATAGTGGGCAACACTGCCATCTTCAACAACAAAACTCCTTAGAACTAAATTACAAGCCATATGACTTCGAGGTAGCTTGCCTAGTGCAACATAAACCCTCACTTTATCTCTTTAGGCTTTTGCACCTTGTGTAATATAAGCCCTAACTCGCCTTAGGATTCTGAGGTTGTCATCAGGTATGACATAAATCCTTCCATCCTCCAGATTATTCACATGATTGGTATCAAGTGAATGTAAACCCTAAATAATAAAATTGACAGGATGAAACATCAAATAATAATCTCAAATTGTAGCCAAACCATAGGTTAGTTTGGGAATGAACACCAAGATTCTTCTTGGATCTTTGTCTTTCCTTAGCTTTCTCTTCCTTTGGATTCCTACAATAACTATTTCAAAACTTGAGCTACTCACCTATTGGATTTCTTATTTTCACATTTTCTTGAAGAAACCTACCATTTTAAAGTCATGAATACAATATTTCCTGATCAATATCAAGTGTTTTCTTAGGTAACCTCGATTATCTAAGATGTAATTAACTATAGGGGCTTGCCCTTATAGGAAACTTAAAGACCCTAGATTAATATAAACCATAACTAGTTGCTTCATATCAGATAGGGGAAATTGTTGGCCAACATAAATGGTTCACATACCAAACTAATGTCATGAATTGTTTAGTTTATTTGATCAAGCTCACCACCAAGCTACATATCTATCCTTCGGGATAGATACATTTCTTGCGGTGAAGCACTTGATTATTTAAACTATTGTTTATATGAGATTAGTTAGATTTCATATTTTTAAAATCAAAATGATATTATATATATATATATATATATATTCCTAAATTAAAAAGAACACCCCAAAATGTTACAGCCGACAGTCGCCAGCTTGTCTATCATCACATAAGTCTCTTTTTTGAGTAAATCTTTATTCTAGATCGTATGAATGATCTGGTGAAGAGATGAATCAGAAGTAAAGGACATATGAAAATAAAAACAAACGAGAAATCATTTGTGGAAAACCTTTTTCGGGTAAACTTCGTGTGATATTCTGAAAGTGTACTTCCAAAAATAGATCGGATCAAAAATACTTTGGAACATATCTGCGACGAAGACCATACAAAAGCAACTATAACCAGAGATTCAAGTGTGTGTATTTTTCTAGGGTCAAAAACAACTCTTAAAGGGTATCCCTTTGGTTAATTACATCTTGGGGGTGACAAAAAATACCCTCGATAAATGGAATTCTGCTTACACTTGTGTAACGACTAATAAAAGGTGTCACAAAGGATGGTTATCTTAAAAGAGTGTCCCAATTCCTTCAAAGATAGCATCGATCCATATGAAGAGAGAGTGAATCTCTCATGATCTCATACGGATGGTGTTCTATTCACATGATCAGTGTCAGGTGAATATAAGTCCTAAATAATAAAATTGACAAGATGGAACATCAAATAAAATCCCAAATTGAAGCCAAACCATAGGATATTTTGGGAAAAACACCAAGATCTCTCTTGGAGCTATGCCTTTCCCCTTGTCTTTCTTTTCTTTGGATTCCTACAAAAATTGTTTCGAAATTTGAGCCACTCACCTATTGGATTTCCTACTACCACATTTTCTTGAAGAAGCTTACCATTTGGAACTCATGAGTACAATATTTTCTGATATATATCAAGAATTTTCTTAGGTGACTTCGGTTATCTAAGATGTAATTAACTATTGGGGCTTGCCTTTATAGGAAACTTAAAAACCCAGATTAATATAAACCCTATCTGATTCCTTCATATTAGATAGGGGAAATTTTCGATCACCAATGGTTCGTAGACCAAACAGATGTCAGGAATTCTTTGGTTTATTTGATCAAGCTTTACTGCCAAGTAATGTATCTATTCTTCGGGATTGATACATGTCTTGTGGTAAAGTGCTCGATTATCTAAACTATCACTTATATGAGATCGGTTTGATTTCGTATTATTCAAAAATTAAAATATTATTTTCAAAAATCTATATATATTAAATTAAACCAAAACCCCATTTTATAAAACTATATTTTAAAACTCAAACAAATTTGGAAGACTTTAACGACCGACATAGAGTCCTCTGATTTGAACAGCGACCGTTCTGGGGAAAGTTCTGTTATGGCGGAGGGTGGCTTCCCCATGATGAGACCTAATCTGATGGGGGAGGGTCGCCAGTGTGGTGATCAGGTGGGCCAAACTGCTACTCCTCAAGTCTTTCCATAATTGAGGGAGCTACAGGGTCAAGAACCTATTTTTGACCCCTAACCTCCAGAAGTGCAAGTGCGATGATCAAGAAGTTGCTCCCAATCCTTCTATGATTAGTGTCTTAGCTCACTTCTCAACCCTAGCCGGCAGAGAAAGAGATCGAAGGATAAACATTATCCTTTATGAATTCTTACTTAGATCGGATGTTGGATCTGTCTTCTGGTGAGGTTAACAAGATTACACCTCATGAGGAGCGATGGGCTTCTGAAGTTGGCATCGTAGTCGATTCAAGATCTGAAGGGATCTCATGCTCTCTTGAGGGCCGGTTAGCTGTGAATTAATGAGCTCTATAAGAGTAACCAACGTTATTGGTCCATCTAGTTTTGCTTAGGCTTTATTGCCTTAAGGAAGCTGACCTCCCTCGTGATGCACGGCTGGAACAGTTGGAAGTAGAGTTAGCCACAGTCCAGACTCGATAAGCTGTTCTTCCAGAGGATTTGACCTTCATGAAGATGGAGTTTGCAGCCCTCCGGGAGGAAGTTTCAGTCTCTTAATTGTATTTTAAAATGAACTAATTTGATATGGTTAGAATAGAGAGAGAACTAATGAATAGAGACGGAACTAATGTCTAAGTGGTTGTCTAAACTGTAGTATGTCTCAGCTAAGGCAACAACTGATAGCTTGGTGTTATTTTTTCTTTTTAGGTGAATAATTGTAAATGGATGAAACCAAATGTACATAAGCTTTATTTCGTTAAATAATATATATATATATATATATATATATATATATATATATATATATATATATATATATATATTAAATTTTATGCAAATCTTCCTAAAATTATATTACATTTGGCATAAAAAATGTGCATAAATCAGATAACTTACCCACATTACATAAATATTTTGTGAGAATCACACTGATTGATATGAATCCCAAAATGCAGTTAAAAATATGAAAATTATAAGGCGTCCACAAAGTTTTTCCAGATGAAGAAAGAGGGCATGGAAAGAAAGACTTAGCATAAAAACGCTCTGTAACTCACTTGGGATTTCTAAGAACAATTATAACAGAGTCGCCGCGGAGGAACATCTTACTGATGAACCTGTCTTTGTTCACAGGTAACGCTTTCTTCTTCCCTTTCCCTGTTTTTGGTACCTCGGTCCACATCTCCCTGACATTTTCAAGAACCATGTTGCAATGGCGATCGAAGGCTCTGACACGTCCAAGAAGCTTCCTATTGTTTCGGCAATTAATAAGAACCTGAGTGTTTTGCTTGACGCTCATCATCAAAACAGATAGAGTACCAGTATTGAACTCCTCCTCCTCTTTCTTTCCGACATCAGCATCATCTGCCATTATCTACAACCTTTGTTGGATTGGCGATCTGCCGAAATGAAGGTTCCGAGCCTTCAACCTTTTAGCTTCGCCTGTATTTCCTCGCCTCCGCCCCCGTCTCACCTCTGCTCGCCTTCTTGCCACGCTTCGCACTTCGCACTTCGCACTTCGCATATATATATATATATATATATATATATATATATATATATATATATATATATATTGTTTTTATTTTTTTTTCTTAAAGAATTGGCATTTGGAAGAGGCCAAATATTGATTCAGCTATGCGTTACTTATCACTATGATGGAGCCTGACGCCTATGTGCTATATATAGTCAAAACCTCGCCGCACAAGGATCAAACCCGTGACACTGAGGGAGCTTATAGACAACCCACGACAACCAATGAGATTACGGCTTGTAACACAAATAATATATATATATATATATATATATATATATATATATATATATATATATATATATATATATATATATATATATATATCTATATATGTGTGTGTGTGTGTTTGTGTGTTTATATATTTTTTTATTTATATTATTTTCCTTTTACGGCGTGTGTGTTTGATTTAAGTCATTTCTCATGCTTTAATGTAGTGAAAATACGATATTGCACTTGCGGCGTTTTGGCTTCTACTTGTGTTATATGTTGATGAACTAGACGTCTAGCTTCTCATACTATCTTTTTTTCCCTTCGCGTGATTCATTTCTTCCTCTGCGTATCGCACCATGGCTTCTTGGTATTCTTGCTATTCGGCATGAATTCCGTCGCTGTTTCGTTAGTCATTTCAGAGAAATAAGTGGTGGCACTATTCAAGTCATATGTCTTTGGGTTTTGCGGAGGTATTCTGCGAACAGGTGCGAAGGGTTTCAACGTGGCGATTTGCGATTGGCGAAGGATTCGGAGTTCGCGGGACAACAGTTCGACTGAGGTGTTGGCAAGAATAGTCGGGCGAACATTTTGATTTGTGGGTCACATGAAAATCACGGAAAAGTGTTGTAATTGGCACGATTAACCAGCCCACTTTGGTGTAAGAAATTTCATGATGTATTTCTTCTAAGGGGCGAGATATTCGCCAAGGTGGAGATTTGTTAGGTATGACTAATATATCGGTAGTTAGAGATTTCTTGGAATGAAGAGGTGTGTCTCTTGGTAAAGAGGTGTGTCTCCTGGTGAATAGGAGTGTCTCTTTGAATTAAGTGGGTTGGGGGGAGCGAGGGCGAGTTAGTAATTTATCCATGGATTTTATCTATAAATTGATGTGTAACCCTATGGGTATGTGAACTGAACTATTGTAACTCCTCTGAAATAGTGAAACCGTCGATCTGCTCCCAAGGATGTTGACATCTTTGCCAAACCTCGTTAAGTCTCTGTGTCTTCTTCTAGATTTGCGTATTGTTCGCCCTAAAATTCCACAACACTTCAAGTAGGTTTAGATATAGGATCTAAAGATAAATTCTAAAATAACTTGAAGATTTTATACACTTGATACCTCTTGAAGAAAGAATTTTTATAGGAGGAAGATTTAAATGGACATGTTGGTAGAGTGGTAGAAGATTTCAAAAATAATTATGGTAGCTACGGTTATGGAGAGATTAGTGAAGAATGTAGAGTTATATTAGATTTTGTTTTAGCGTATGATTTGGTTATTACTAATATTTTATTCAAGAAATAGATGAGCATCTTATTACATATAAGAATTGATCTAATAAAACACAAATTGATTATTTTCTTATCAAAAGAAGATATCGTCGAGATTTTAAGGATTGTAAGGTCATTCCTAGTGAGGATTTAAGTACCCAACATTGATTATTAGTTCTAGATTTTAAGATGAAGAGATGTCAAATAAAGAATACTAGGATTTATCATCGTAAAATTAGATGGGGGTACCTAAAAGACACATATAAAATTAAAGTTATGAGTAAAATTCAAGATATAAAAATTTAGGATGTTTATGAAGGAGAAAAGCTATGTGGGAAACAGTAACAAATACAATTAAACAAGTGACAACAGATGTACTTGAAGAATTAAAAGAAAGAGTTTCTATAAATAAAAATAGTTGGTGGTTGAATAACAATATGCAAGTAAAAATAAATATAAGAAGTTATGTATAAAAATTGGTTTAAATGTAATAACTTAAATAATTGGGAAAAATATAAAACGGGTGCATGAAATTTAAAAGAACGATCTCATACGCTAAAAATTCAGCTTTTAATGATCTTTATAACAAATTATATACTAAGAAGGGTGAAAAATATATGCATAAACTGGCCAAACAAAGAGAAAAGAAAGTAAAGATTTAACTCAAGTAAAATATATTAAACATGAAAATCAAAAGGAGTTTTTCTTTGAAAAAAAAATTTTCTACATAGGTGGGTAAGTTATTTTGATAAACTTTTTAATGAAGTTTGTGAAAATACAATAAACCTTAGTAATCTTAATATCTTTAATAATAATAAAACATTTCATTTTTACTGTTGCATTAGTAAAAAAAAAGTTAAGGAGACTTTAAAGAAAACTAAGATTGGAAAGTCTGTAAGGCCTGATGATATCCCAATTGATGTGTGGAAATATTTAGGAGATTTGGGAATTTCCTGACTTAATAAACTTTTTAATATTAATTTAAAAACTAGAAAGATGCCTGAGGAGTGGAGAAATAATATTTTGGTCCCCATTTTTAAGAGTAAAGGGGATGCACAAGAGCATGCAAATTATAGAGGAATTAAATAGATGCGTCCTACTTTAAAATTATGGGAGAGGGTAATTGAACATAGGTTAAGACGTATTACCATGATTTCTCATAATCAATTTAGATTTATGTCTGGCAGGTCTAATATGGAAGCTATACATTTATTGAGAGGCTTGATGGAGAAGGACAGAGATAATAAGGAGCATCTAGATGTGATTTTTATTGATTTAGAAGCTTACGATAAGGTTCCAAGAGATATCATTTGGGCAGTCCTCGAGAACAAAGGTGTTGATATGACTTATATTCAAGTCATTAAAAATATGTATACTAGAGCTATTACTTGTGTTCTAACTGCAGGAGGATTGACCAAATATTTTCTAATTTCTGTTGGTATACATTAGGAATCGGCTAAGTGACTGTTTGCGAACATTTCCTTTTCGCAAACTATGCTGGCTTTTAAAGTGCTTGGTTAAAACAATTTTTATGGTAGTCTGATGGTTCGTGATGGATTGTGAACCTTCTTGCTTAGTGGATTATTTGAGTAGCAAATGAATTACTTTGCTCGATAACTATTAGAGTCTATATCGCTTTTGACTTGGCCAGTAAGCTTGCATTCATGGACGCATGTTGGCGAAATTATTTTTACTATTGGAGTCAATATATTCGTAAAATATTTTCATCTATATTAACTAATTTAACACGCACAAAATAAGGTGCAATTAAATTTTATTGGCTCTAAGTTATTCATAAGAAAAAGAAAAAATTTGTATATACATACCACACAATTTTTATGTATCTACACATATTGCATTTAAAATTTGTTAATTAAATTTATAACAGTTTAGTGTTTTAAATCTATGCATGTAAATGTGAACTCCACTTCAAGAAAGTTCGTGCAACTGTTTCCAATGCAAACATTAAAGATTATAGCGAAGTTGTTATTTTGGGGTTATTGAAGAGAATCAATATATTCAACTTCAAACCGCAGATGTTATTTCGAGATTATTTTGGGGCAAACCCTGAAATAACACTGCGGAAGTTATTTCGCGATTATTTAGGGGTTATTCCTCTTCAATAATCCCGAAATAATACCGCGAAGATTATTCTGGGGTTATTTCGGGGTTGTTGAAGAAAAATTTATATATTTCGCTTCAATAACCCTGAAATAACACCGCAGAGGTTATTTCAAGATTATTCTTAGGTTATTTCAGGGTTATTGAAGGCAGCAGTTCCACTCCAATAACCTCCGTGATTATTTTTAGGTGAGTCTGATATAGCACATATTGCGGTATATTATTATAGTCCACAAGTAAAGCTACATCCATAGTCCAGACAGAAAAATTTTCCCTTCTTATAAGTTTCTAGCTCCGCTGCTAGTTATAGAATTAAATTTAAAAATTTAGGTTAAATGCATGAGAATTATTGGGGATGTATATAAATGCCCCTTTTACCATGTGGGAAAATTTTTTAATGTTTTGTGCTGAATAACAAACTAAATGAATGAGAATCGTTCTAAATTTAATTTTCTTTCTCACATACACTGACACTTCTCTATAAAGAGATCTATAATGTCCAAAACGTGTAGGTCAAAAAATACACATGCATGTGACATGCATCGAACATGTGTCATATAAATATTGCCATAAAGTTTAAATTTTATAGTAGTAATTAACTGTATAATAAATATTAAAGTTTGATAATTTATATTATGGAAAATAATGTGAATTTATATTCTTATACAATACTCTATAAAATTATTACTGAGCAGAAACTGTTTTAAGTTGATGTTAGAATTTGATTACTTATTTTTTTTTATTGTGCTTTATTTTTTCATTAATTTTTTTTTCTTTGCCTGTTACAATGATTTATGAATGACATAATAATCCTTTCTTTATTTGTTTATGAATATCATTATATTTTCGTTCTAATGATATTAAAAATTTTTAACTTATTTTATATGTATTTAATATATATTATATTAAATTTATGAGATATATAAAAAATATTATATGGTAAAATAAAAAACTTCTTTGTGTCCTATAGTATTAACTAGACATATATAGGTGTGTTGGATCCAAATATGTCTGGTTGACAAGCCTAAGAAATAGAGGCTCAAAGATGAGAGGGATAGAGAGAGAGAGAGAGAGAGAGAGAGAAAGAGTGAGGAATAACACAGTAATGAACAATGAATTTGTATAGCATTTATTTATTAAATGGACCTCTTATTTATAGGAATGGATCATCCTAAAGTTATACACTGTACTCTTCAAGTACATAGGTACGGTGGGGATCGTCCATAAATATGGCTTGTGGGGCTCATGAATGTGGTCATGCAATTGTTAGGTTGGGCATCCCACAGAGGAGCAGCTGTGAGGCCGAGCGGTGTACGACTTATTTTTAGGTTGTGTGTTTTTATTTTGAAAAGGGGGTCGCCTAACAGAAGTTGTCGGCGAATTTTTAATTTAGTTTAAATAAATAATTTTGAAAAGTAGTATTTGATTTTGAAAATAATTTTAAATTTGAAGGTTTTAAGATATAAGATTAAACCGATCTCACATCCCAAATAGTTTATATAAACGAGCACCGCACCACGAACCGTGTATCTATCTCTAAGGATAGACACACTCGCTCGATGGTGGGGCTCGATTAAGTAAACTAGAAGATTTGTGACATCCGTTTGGTCCGCGAACTAATTTTATAAGCCGACAAATTCCCTCGCTTAATATGAAAGCATTAAACAGGGTTTATATTACTCGTGTTCTTTAAAATTCCTATAAGGGCAAGCCCCTATAGTTAATTACATCTTAAGTGACGGGAATCACCTAAGAAAACTCTCGATAATAATCAATAATTCTGCTCTCAAGAATTTCAAAGTTTAAGTTTTCAAAAGATTGAATTTTGGAATTTCAATAGGGAATGGATCAAGTTTAGAACATTTTGTTTTGAGAATTCAAAGGACGAAAGGTAGGAGAAATTACGGATTCGAAGTGAACTTCGGTAATTTCCCGACTATCCTATTATTTGGCTTGGATTTAGGAAAGTCCTAATGTTTATTTAGTATTTCAATCTTGCTAATTTTAATTAATCAGGGCTTATATTTATATGACAGAATCATACAAATAGACTTCGAAGATGTGAGGGTTTATGTCGTATCGGACGACTACCTCGGAATCCTAAGACAGGTTAGGCTTAATTTACAAGGTAAATGCCTAACGAAGAGTTGAGGATTTATGTTGCACTAGGAAACTACCTCGAAGTCCTATGGCTTTGTTATTTAATTCTAGGAAAGTTTTGCTGAAGTAGACTCAGGTTTTGCTGATGACGATGGCCGTGTTGCCCACCATGCTCCGAGCTCCTTGTTGTTGCAGAGTTTTAGTTTTAGAAGTCATAAATTAGGGGTTGAGAAAAGTGCTTTAGTTTAGAGAAAATCTTAATTTCCAAGTGTTTTTTACGTTTTAATTAAAACAAATCTTAAAGTTGATTATAACGACACCGGTTAAGATCCCACGGTTCCATCCTTCCGGCATCATTATTTTTATCGGATTCACTTAGTTCGGATGAATTTGCTAAACTCAACTCGAATGAGTTCCACACTTTCATTTAGACCGTGGGAAATCCCGTTAGCAACACGTAGGTTACATCATCCGAGGTATTCCCGATCATCCAACAGGACGTTTTAATTTAATTGTAATTGTAGTTTTGTGTTTTGTTTGTGATTAAATTTTGAGTTGTTTTATATTTTGAAATGTTGTGGCGGTGAATTTTATCTTGCAATGGCTTTTAACTTAGTTTTGGTTTCGGCTTTAGGGACTATCCTAAAGGTGTGGGTTTTCATGCAACAATTGTTTATCATGCAAGAAAAGTAAGTGCAATGCGGTTAAATAAATTGCAATAATGTAAATTGCAAGAAAGTAAATTGCAATAAAATAAAAGCGTACCTGGAGGATCTTCCCGTCATTCCAAGCTGCACTTAAAACACAATTAGAATATTTAAGTTCCTAGGTAAAGCTAAGGGAAGGGTTATGGTTTTCTACCAAGTTCCTAATCCTATAGCTAGTCATTTCCTATGACGTCTAGGTTTTTGTGTTTTGGTTTGAGGACGATTTTCTTCATCAAAGAACAATTGAGTTCAATTGTTCTTATAAATATCCTATCATATTGAGAAAGTGCTTAAGAAGAGTCTTAAACATGTTTTCAATATTTCTAGGATTGTTTTAAGTCCAAATGAATTCAATTACACAAATGAATTAATCGTCCGACGTTTAGTTAAGTTTTGTTATTATCTTACTCAGTGAACTTGGATGTTTGAATGTCCTATAAGTGAAGTAACATTTCATTTAATATCCTGTTTAGGAGTTATGATAATTAAAGCTTTCGGGAGTAAATTGATATTCAAATGGTTTGTGATTTAGTTTAATTTCAATTAATTTGGAATAGTGTTCAAGTTATTTTAGATTTATTTTGAATTCTTTATGTCTTTGGTGATGTTATATTTAATTTAGCTTAATTTAATTTAATTTAATTTAATTTAATTTTAATTTAATTTAATTCAATTTAATTCAATTTAGTTTGATTTGATGTTAAATTAAATTAATTTGATTTGATTTAATTTTAATTTAATTTGATTTAATTCCCTTTAATTTAATTTAATTTAATTTAATTTAATTTAATTTAATTTATTTTAATTTTATTTAATTTATTTAATTTAATTTAATTTAATTTATTCATTTAATTTAATTTAATTTATTTATTTAATTTAATTTAATTTAATCTTTAATTTAATTTAACTTTTAATTTTAATTTAATTTAATTTAATTTAATTCAATTTAATTTACTTAATTTAATTTAATTTTTAATTTAATTTTATTTTTAATTTTAATTGAAATTTTAAAAGAGTTTAATAATTTAATTTTAGTTTAATGATTAAGTCTTTTAATATTTTGAATTTGAGTTATCATTTTAATTAAGAATTGAATATTAATGAGATGATTAATTTAGGGATTTTTAAATTAAAGAATAAATCTCTTCCTAATAATATCCCTATTTTAATAATTCCAATTTTATTATTCTTCCAAATTTAATCAATTATTTAATTAAGATTTAATTATTTTAAATTGCTTAATGGATTTCTACCCTTTAATTATTTAAATTTCAATCATCCAAATCAGATTAGGATCAAATATTTTACTTATTAATTTTTTTATTAAACCTAAAGTTTTAATTAAGGATTAAAATTTTAATTACCACTTTACCCTTTAAGCTTAATAATTTCATAACTCACTAAATTGAACTCAAATGAACTTGAAATTTTTATGTGACTTCACTCATATGTCAATAAAGACATGAGAGGAGAAAATGTGATTTTTCTGTATTTAATTTATTTATATAATTATTTTTGGTAGAAAATAGAGATTTCCAAGGAAAATTTAATAACATGACCAAGGGAAAGTTTCTGTCCTTAAGAAAATTAGGGGACATTCCTAATGACCAGAGGACCACTTGGACCAATTTTGGTTATTTTTTGAATTATATTATTTTTATTATAATTATTTTAAGTTTTGAAGTGTTAATTAATTTAAAAATAAAATAAATGTTGAAAAATGAATTTTATATTTTTTAGAAATCTCTCTTATATCAAGGAAATCAAAGAATCAAATTTTGCAATTTTCTGAGTTTTCTATGATTTATCATAATTATTTTAGTGAAAATGCTAGAAAAAACATTTTTTAATTTTAAAATTACCCTAGAGCTTTAAAATTTAATATCTTACTAAATAGACCTAAGAAAAATATGAGGTTTGTTCCTAAGTGATTAAAATTCAAAATGTGACATTTTGGTGAATTTTATTATTTTTGTGATTTTTATTATTTTTTAATTATTAAAAATATTAAAATAATATTAAAAATCAACTTTTTTAGAAAATTGAAATTTTAATTTTCTTAAATTTCCCTAATATCAGAGAGGCTCCAAAATCAATTTGGTGAATTTTTGAAAGATATTTTGAAAGTTATGAATTTTTAAAGTTTAAAATGGCTAAATGGCTTAATCAACCCGATTAAGTAGGGCTAACCAAGTCCAATTGACCTCAAATTTTTATGGTGGGTTCCTCTGATCCTAAAGGTCAGTGGAAAATTGATTTCAGGTCAATATGATGTATGGTTAGCTCTAATTAATTAGAGATCCATTTTGGGTGTTTAAGCCAATTAGGGTTGTTTTAAATGAACTAACTCAAAACCCATTTTTCCTAGGGTCCTCTGGTCATAAGGAACATCACCAAATTTTCTTAGAATTTATTTCACAACATGCTATTTATTGGAATTAAAATACTCAAAACAAGTAACATGAATTTGAAAAATCAATAACTTTTCATAGGGATGGCCTCGACTTTGGAAAATTCAGGGAATGTTCCCAAATTCAGAGGCTTCAAAAGCCCTATGGTCTCATGCCATGGTGAATTGTATACATGCATGGAGAATTAAAAATATGCAGAGAGTAAGTAAATTATTAAAAATAAAATACTTGATGAAATTAAATGATTTCTTTTTCACATTATTCTCCTCTGTTCACTGAGCAAGAGAGTATTTTTATTTTATTTTTATGATTTTTCTACACAAAGTTATGAATTTTTGAAGTTTAGGGAATTAAATAAATAGAAAATACCCCTAATTTTCTATTTATCCACGCGGCGCCGCGTCATCCTCGGCATCTCCGAACGCACACGCGTCGCGCTCCCATTCGACGCCGCCGCCGCTTGAGTCAGCAGCCCGGGCCCCACGGTTCCCGTACCGTCTCCTAGTCCGACGCCATCTGAGCCGTCAGTCCGCGCGTGTATTGAATGGACTGCATCCGTTCATCGTCCCCGAGCGTCCTCACCCGAGAGCCGTCCACACTAAATCCCTAAGATCTCACTCGATACTCAATGGATTTTCATGTTCTTATGCTCTCATGGATTCATCTTGAGAAGACGAACACATCCATACGGTTTATGTGGGATGAAATTTACGCAATAGAAATGGAGAATGTTCGGAAGCTCGGGAAGAAGAGTGAGGCCACACCTTTGCTCGGAGAAGTGTGGCTTCGAGCTGAGGGTTGTTGCACCTTCGATTGGATCCCGACAAGCTACGCGATGAAGTCTCTTGGTCCGGTGAATTGCTCAGGTAGGATTTCGACCACGGCTCGATCACAAAGCTTGGAGGCCGGAGCAACTGGGTGGCCTCGGAGATGGGGCTTTTGCTTGGTGGACACCTTCCCGTGGTCCGGTGAAGGTGTAGAACCAATCAATTTGGGGATTGGCTCACCGTGGAGAAGTGTCCCGGTTTTGGGCTTGGATTTCAACTCCGAAATCGAGCTCGCAGAGAAGAAATGGCGAGGGGATTTCGATGGGGATCAAGTGCTCTGTGTATGGGGAGTAGTCCGGAACAATTTTGGCGAAGTTTCCTTAAGGTTTGTTTTCAGCACCTCTCATGGCCGAGAGGGGTGGTGTTTAAATAGGAGAGGGTGGAGGGCCTCCCGGGGAGAGTTAGGGCTTGGGATCGAGCTGCTCTTGCGAGAGAAGAACGACTACAATGGCCACTGGGGATGGGGCGACTCGACGAGGGAGAATTCCAAAGTTGGCTCACATGTGAGCTCTCGGCCATGGTGTTTTCCGGCGGCCCGGTGGCCGGCCGGCCGGGCATGGGTCACCCTCAAGGTCGGGTGGGTCGGGGCGGGACTCGGTGCAAGCAATTGGCAAATGCCATGTGTAAAGAGCTTGGATTGAAATGGAATGGGGGAAAGACCATTTTGGGTTCAAATGAGTCAACCCATGGTTTTGGGCTAGGTTCACCACCCAAGGCCCGGTCTTGGGCTGAAAAGGGTCACTTGGGTCGGCCAAGAGAGAATGGTGTGGTCTCCATCCATGATGAGGTGGCTAAGCATGGTTTAGTGTGTGACATGCTTAAGGTAAAAAAGGGTTTAAGAAGGATTAGGAAAGGGGCCCCTCCTTTTGCCATTAATGGCTTGATCACATGTCAAGCCTTCCATGGCTTCATGTGGCTTGTCCATGGCTTGCATGGCTCACCTTTGGCTTGGGAAAAGTGGAGTCAATTTCATGGAAATAGATTTTAGGAATTTTTGGTAATTTGATGGAAATTTGTATGAAACTTGATTTGGAATAATTTTATGGTGAATTTAGGACTTAGGGAATGACTTTTATTAAGTGGATGGCAAGTGGAGATGTCATGTGGGCTTTAGGGTAGATTTTGGGCTTTTTAAAATGGTTTTAGATGGGCTTTTAAGATGGTTTAGGAAAGTGGGCTTTTGAATTTTAAAATGGATTTTAGGATGAAATTTTGTAAAGAGGTTGGGCCAAATAATTGTTGGGTTTAGCTCATGGATGTGTCATGAGTGACTTGAAGCAAATTGGAGGTGATTTGGGTTTGGATTGGGTTGAATTTGGGTTCTTTTGGTGAATGGGTCAATATAGGTCCAACTGGGCCAAGTTGGGCCAATGTTGGGCTAAGGTTGAAATTGATGTAAAATTAATGTTGAGAAATGTTTATGGGAGTGTTTCAAAGAGGTTTTGATTTTGGGGTTTGGGCTCATTTGGGTCAGGTTTGGGTTTAGGTCAAAATTGGGCCTTTTAGCTTTGGGTTGAATTTGAGTGGGGTTTGGGTCTAAATTTTGGGCAAATCATGTTAGAGTTTTGCTTGTGGGGATTCTAAGGAAGATTTAGAAAATATTTGGGGTTAATTGGAGTTGAATTGGGTGAGTTTGAGCTAAGTTTGGGTCATGGGTCCAAATTGGGCTTTAAGGCCAAAAGTGAAATTGGATCCAAATTTCAATCAAATTGGACTTGTATTTGGTCTATATTGGTATTGGGAATGTTGAATTGAAGTTTAGAATTGAATTGGACCAGAATTTGGATCAATTGGGTAGGTTTGGCTTGACATTGGGTTCACTTTGGGTTAAAATGGGTCAAATTGGGGGTTTTGACAAAAGTAGGGTAAATTGACAAAATTGGCCCATGGTGTAGTTGGACAAAATGAAATTGGGAATATTTGGGATTTTCTGGAATTTTCTGGGAATTTTCTGAATTTTTGGATTTTTGGGTCGAGGGGGTATTTTGGGTATTTGGAGGGTATTGGGAGGTATTTTTGGAATTTTTGGTATTTTTGGGTATGGATGATCAATTTGAGTGATGTGGAAGTGTTTGGGATTGATTTTGGGGAGTCTTGGGTAATTTAGGTGATTTTGAAAAATTTGGGTAATTTCAAGGGCTTTGGGTAGGTTAGGCGGTGTAGGGTCCCGGGGGTCAAAAATTAAAAATTTGGAAAATTGAAGGTTGCGTAAACTTGAGTGGAATGAAATCATTTTGGTTGAGCCATGAAGCCACATCAAGCCCACATGAGCCATGAAGGGACTCATTTGAGGCATCCACTATGTTGTTCCTAACCCTCTTGCCGAGGGCTTAGGGGTTAAGGACCATCCATGTGAATCAACTACATGAGTCAGGAGGTCGAGTTAGGTATAGGTGTGTGAAAGTGTAGTGTATAGGTGTAGTGTGTGTGTAAGTCAGCCCCTTCACCGGACCAGGCCACCTGTGGTAATCCTAAGGCCAAAGAGTCCCATAGGAACTCATCCTTTAAACTTCCACATTTGATTTCGACCCTCAGGTGATTAGGGGTCTACGATCAAGTTTGTGGAGTTTGCAGGGAGTTAAGAAATGGTTTGAATTTCTAAAAGGTGGGTCCCAATTCTATCCTCTAAGATAGTCAAAGGAAAAGCCTAAGGCTAGATCCTAAGTACTAAAGAGAAGAAGAGAAG
Source organism: Papilionanthe hookeriana x Papilionanthe teres (assembly GCA_022702705.1). Classification (NCBI taxonomy): domain Eukaryota; kingdom Viridiplantae; phylum Streptophyta; class Magnoliopsida; order Asparagales; family Orchidaceae; genus Papilionanthe; species Papilionanthe hookeriana x Papilionanthe teres. Next base: position 46,992,253 of record CM040438.1, read on the forward strand.
ACCTCATCAAAAATGAGGTCAACAAGCGGTCGTAGGCTTAAACTGCCATCAAGACGGACTGCCATGAGGCCAAGCAGCTGTTAGGTTGGGTAGCTATAAACCCGTTCAACTGTAAGGTCGGTTTGCCTTTAGGTCGGGCTGCTACATGCTGAGGATCAATGTCAACCACTTTGAAACTGGAGGATCCACTTTACTTTCTTGATCCATTCAAAATGGAGGTGACCGGTTCATATGAGTGAGTCTGGCCCGATGGATTCTTCTGGGGCGATCTGCCTTTTATTAGTCAGGGGCGCAATGTCTTTTCGGTATGCATGGGTTGTCTGGTCGAGGATGTGGTCCTAGGTCATTCTTGGTAGGCCCAGCGGGGCCACTTCACTTCTTCCGCCATCTATGAGATGTCTCTGCATTTCATGCTAACAAGCTTTATATGTACATTTTAAAGTTCCTCAATTCTCTTGCTCTTTGTTAGCGACAGATGCGACAATTACAAGAAAACTTAAATTTTAAAACAAGTTTATGGTATTCATGACATTTTAATGCACAATAATTAATCACTTCATGATTTCCATGCCAAAGTCATTATAAATGTGACGTGGATACTTATGTTTGGCGTTTTCTTTCATTTTCATCTTATGTCTCCTTAATTGTGCTAAGTATGGAGGGTGGAAGGTTTCTGAAATCCGTTGAAGAGGAGGTCCGAGCTTTAATGTTCGAAGCCATGAAGAAGAGGGAAAAGTCTGGCTTTAAGATCAAAGGTGCTAGAAAGTACGTCGTGGCTTAGAAGAAGTTCCCATACTCTGTGGTTGAAGTAGAGTCCTCTGATTTGAACAACGGCCACTCCGGGGAAAGTTCCGTTATGGCGGAGGGCGACTGCCCCATGATGAAACATCGTATGATGGGGGAGGGCCACCAGGGCGGTGATCAGGTGGGCCAGACTACTACTCCTCAAATCTTTCCATAGTCGAGGGAGCTACAGGGTCAATAACCTATTTTTGACCCCTAACCTCCAGAAGTGCACGTGCCGGTGTTCAAGAAGTTGCTTGCAATCCTTCTATGACTAGTGTCTCTCAACTCACTTCTCAACCCTCGCTGGCAGAGAAAGAGATCGAAGAAGAAACATTCTTCTTTATCACTTCTTACTTAGATCGAATGTTGGATCTGCCTTCTAGTGAGGTTAACAAGATTTCAACTTCTGATGAGCGATGGGCTTCTGAAGTTGGCATCATAGTTGATTCTAGATCTACCGAGGATCCCATGCTCACTAGAGGGCCTGTTATCTATTAATCAATGAGCACTATAAGAGCAACCAAAATTATTGGTCCATCAAGCTTGGCTTAGGCCTCATTGCCTCAAGAAGGTGACCTTTCTTATGACGTATTGCTGGGACAGTTGGTAGTAGAGTTAGCCACAGTCCAGACTCGCGAAGCTATTCTTGTAGAGGATTTGACGTCCATGAAAGCGGAGTTTGCAGTCATCCGAGTGGAAGTTTCATTCTCTCAATTGTATCCTAAAATGAAAAAAAATTGATATGGTTAGAACAGAGAGAGAACTAATGTTCAAGTGGTTTTCTCGGCTGGGGTATGTCTCGGCAGAGGAAACAACTAATAGTTTGGTGTAAGTTTTTTCTCTTCGGGTGAATAATTGTAAATGGGTGAAACCGAATGTACATAAGCTTTATTTCGTTAAAAAATAGATATATAGTTTTTTCCTTAAAGAATCGGTATTTGACAGAGGCCCACATCCTGATTTCTTATGCGCTACAACCCTATGATGGAGGCCTGACGCCATGTGCCTATATATTTGAGAACCCCGCGCCACAAGTGATCGAACCCATGACCTGAGGAGACTTATAGAGAACCCCGCCAACCAACAGACCACAGATTGCAACACAAATAATATATATATATATATATATATATATATATATATATATGTGTGTGTGTGTGTGTGTGTGTGTGTGTGTGTGTGTGTGTGTGTGTGTGTGTGTGTGTGTGTGTGTGTGTGCGCGTGTTTTTTTTTTATTTATTTATATTATTTTCTTTTTCAATGTGTGTGTTTGCTTTAAGCCATTTCTCAAGCTTTAATGCAGTGAAAATACAATATTGCTCTTGCGGCGTTTTGGCATCTATTATGTGTCATATGTTGGTAATCTAGACATCTAGCTTCTCATATTATCCTTTTTCCCCTTCGCGTGGCTCCTTACTTCCTCTTCTTATTGAACCATGGCTTCTAGGCAGCAAGAATTCCTCATGTGTGTCGTCGGTCATTTCAGAGAGATAAGTGGTGGCACTATTCAAGTCATTTGCTTTTGGGTTGGATGTTCTCATCTGAATTGCTATGAAGTGGGAGAGATCAGTGTGTGACTATGGTGACAGTTTAGTCGTATATGTCGATCAATTTAGTTGTGGGCTGGGACTAGCATTTTGCAATTAGATGAGGTCTATCCTCAATAGTCACGACATTATCCTTGTAAATGTCACACTGAATTTCGTTACCATCATTATGAACTTCTTCATCTGCCTCCGACAGGTTTAGATTCCATGGTCGATCAATTTATTTTCTTACCTCTTTAGTTTCATGGTTGAATTGGATGGTTACGCAGTGTTCTCATCCGGCTTTAGATGCCAGATGACAGGGGTTGAGAATAAAGTATAATATTGGTGGTTGAAGTTTGTGATCATCACACATCATCGGGGATGGGAGATCTCTATCCATCTTATTACAAAAGGAGGTTTTAAGGTAAAAGATGTTGTCAGAACATACTCGCGTCTACATTGGTATGATCAAGGAGAGAAAACCCTCCATCTTTCAGTTCACAAAGCAGGATGTTGTCAACAAGGTCTTGTAGCCCGGAACCTTTGGGTATATTACAGTCCATGGGAGGAATCAGATGAGAGAGAGAAGAGAAAGACTGAGGCAGTCGTGAAAAAGGCTAGGGAAGAAGAGACCAAGAGCTAAGAAACCTCTTGAGAGGGAAGATCTCGCTGCTTGGTTGAGGAAGCCATCAGAAAATCGTGGTATTGGTAAGAGAAATTGTCTCCATTTTTCTCTCTATTTCTTTTTAACCTTAGAAAGTCTTCAGGGACCTCAAGCATATTTCAGAGGACTCCATCCAAAACATCAGGGTCTCGAGAGTCGAACTCTATAAAAGAGGTACAAGCGTCACCTCATCAACAAATAAGGGAGGCTACTACGCAATGTGTGTCTCCATTATGTGTCATTCCAGCCTCTGAAGGTAAAGCAGGCTCTGAGGTGGAGCTTCAAGAGAGGTCAACCGAGAACCAAAGGGAGCAAACTCGTACAAAAGGAATTAGCGCCACCTCTACCTTCGTCTACAAATGAGAAGTTTCCTCAAGGGTAGATCATTTGGAGTTTTTGATGGTGAACATCTAGATAGATTGGTTCACTATCCTTCCCCTCAGAAGATGATCGATATACCTAGCTACCTGATGAAGGTGATGCAGTCAAACGGGTTGAACTTCATCATAGCCTATATGAGCTACACCAATCTATCTGATTCCTTCGACCGGTTTAATTCCCTTACACATCCTATCTCTCACTACCAGGCAAATGTCTTGATTGACAAGGAGAGGAAGAGGAAGGTCGCTAGCCAGATGGTGGTCGAGATATCGAAAGTCAAGGGACAAGCAGAATTGGAGCTCCCGTGCTTACAAAAAAAGTTAAATAATTTGACCCAGGCATAGGAGGCTAACGTTGAGGAGTATGAACAAACCATCACCGCCCTACTGCTAAAAATAGAGACTTAGAGGCTAAGATGTCAGGGATGATTTCGGGGGAGGATCATGTAGTGACACTCTTGGAACAGATTCAGATTAGCCATGCCATTGCTACTGAACATTTTTTGGATGCTAGCCTAGTGGATCCTAAATGGGATGACTTGGACAATTTTGCTTCCCTCTTCATTGATTCCGATGAAGATGATGAGCTGGATAAGTCCGAGGGAGATGGAGCTAAGAGTTATGGAAGATCCACAGTCATCTAGTGTTTATGTACATATATCTTTTATTTTTATTTTTGTTGTTTTGAAAATTTTGGCACAGTCTGGCTTTGCTGGGTCACCAGACAACTATGCACTCAAAGGAAAACCATGTAATATATATTCTAAAGAAATGATTGGAAATTTTCCTCATTTCTTATTTTTCTTGTTTATTTATTTCATTCTTTTGGGTCACACTTCCCTGAATGGCAGGGCTTGTGGATATATGAATGCATGTTTCAGTTAGATTGTGAATTTATCATCATAAATACTTACCCTATAACTACACTTCTAGATGATCAGACTTGCCTTCAGATTGTTGTTTATCTAGGACTAGGTTATCACATTACTGCGGTCTATCAGTTTATGATTTATGGTTATCTGAGTGATCTTGGCACCCCAACTGACATTCTTTCAATATTTATACGAGATTGGGTGATCATGGTATCATCGTCTTCTGGTCTCCTATTTGTACTCAACTAGGTGATCATGTCTCTATGACTTACAATTGTTTTCTCTCTTTTTCTCTCTTTTTCTTTTAGGATTAGCCAACTTGTTTATCTTCACATAAGTCTCTTTTTTGAGTAAATCTCTATTCTAGATCACATGTATGATCTAGATAAGAGATGAATCAAAAGTAAAGGACATATGACAATGAAGACAAATAAGAAAAGAACATGTGGAGAACCTTTTTCGGGTAAACTTCGTGTATAGCCTAAAAGCATACTTCCAAAAACAGATTGGATTGAAAATACTTTGGAACATATCTGCGACGAAGACCATACAAAAGCAACTACAACTAGAGATTCAAGTGTGTGTGTGTTTATTCTAAGGTCAAGAGCAACTCCCAAAGGGACATATCCCTTTGGTTAATTACATCTTGGGGGTGACAAAAAATACCCTCGATAAAAGGAATTCTGCTTACACTTGTGTAATAACTAATAAAAGGAGTCACAAAAGATGGTTATCTCACAAGAGTGTCGCGATTCCTTCAAAGCTAGCATCAATCCATATGAGCAGAGCATGAATCTCTCATGATCTCATACGATAGAGGGTGAATCACTATACCACAAATAGACAGCGGTCTATCCGCAATTAGGGCCTACGATGAAATTAACAAAGCGTCAATAGTGCAATAGAGCTTAAAGTGGGTCGCAAAAGAAAGGTAGAGTTATCATAATCAGGTAGAGGTAGCCAGGTCAAGATACCATGAATCTGTCATCCCAAGCTATTATGATCCCAAGTCTACCTAGTTGTAAATATAGTCAACCCAACACAGCAAGAGATCCCCTTGTCAGCAATCTGTGAACTACATTATCCAATGATACCTTGGTAGCCCTAAGGTCAAGAGAAGAAACTTTAATCCTATGACCCTATATAGGTAGGAAGAGCAGATGCAGGACTTATACCTACCAAAGTGGTGAGGATGCTGCTGGATTGGAAATGAGAGGAGAGATTTAATTATAAAGCTGAAAACACTTTAGGACTTACTCCCTGTCTAGGTCCGTGAAGACTCTAACACCCTAAGTGCACTAGAAAACAACCAAGTAGAAATCTATGTTGAGTCATTCAGGTTGGAGAAGCACGGGGGACATCTCCTCAGGACCTGCAGAATGATATAGTTATTTATTCAAGTCCTAACCGTGGATGCCCTATTAATATGATTTGGGTTATGACAATGCTATGCAACCCATTCAAAATCCAGCCAGAAGGCTATGCAAAAAAAATTGTAAATTTTGAAAATTCCTGGATGTTTTAATCCTAAATTTTAATCAATCTCAAATATTTATTTATGATTATGTAGAAAACCTTTTATAAATTTACATCCTAAAAGAGCATAAGTGATTCATACAATTCCAGACAAAATCATAAAGCCAAAAGGGCAAAGCCAAGCCAATCACACTATGCAAGTAAAGTAAACAAGCTCAAAAGAATATGAAAAAGGCTAGCAACGTTGGGTCAACAACATATCCCAAAAATAGAAAAAGTGGTCAAGCACAGTATAAGTACAAACCATGTCTTAATTCTATACATGAATAAAATTTAGAATTAAAGTACGGGACACGAGCAAACAACTCCTAGTTCTTGTTAATAAATGAAAAATATTTAGTGTTTTAAATTTATGCATGAAAATGTGAATTCCACTTTAAGAAAGTTCGTGCTAGTGTTTTTGATGAGAAAATAAGGATTAGAGTGAAATGTATATAAATAAGAATGTTTTGCTAGCAAGCAATATAATCGTGCTACTAGTTATAGAATTAAATTTAAAAATTTAGGTTAAATGCATGAGAATTATGTGGGATGAATATAAATGCCCCTTTTAACATAGGGGAAAACATTTTAATGTTCTTTGCTAAAAACCGAACTGAATGAATGAGAATCGATGTAAATTTAATCCTAAAGAAACTGAAAAAGATCATGAACAAGCAAAAGTTGTACAACTTAGAAGTGGAAAGGAATTACAAGAGAAAATTCAGAATGAAATTGAAAAAGAGAGAGAGGTAGAAGAGAGTGAAAAACATAAAGAAACTCTTTCTCCAAATAAAGATCAGACTGTAATTCCTATTGAAGTGGAAGTTGAAAGACCGCCACCACCTTTTCCTCAAAGACTAAAACAACAGAAGCTTGACCATCAATTTTCTAAGTTCTTTGAAATTTTTAAGAAACTTACCATCAACATTAAGAAAAGGAAATTTGAAGCTTATGAAACTGTTGCATTAAGTGAAGAATGTAGTGCAATAATTTAGAAGAAATTACCTCAGAAACTTAAAGATCCTGGAAGTTTCACTATACCATGTGCTATTGGAGAAAAATTTTCGTGGAAATGCCTTATGTGATTTAGGAGCAAGTATTAATCTCATGCCATTTTTTATCTTTCAAAGGTTAGATTTAGGAGAGATTTCTCCCACCACTGTAACCCTTCAGTTAGCTGATCGATCTATCACTTATTCTAAATGAGTTATAGAGGATGTTCTAGTTAAGGTAGATAAATTTATCTTTCCTGTGGATTTCATTGTACTAGATATGGAAGAAGATAAAGAAATACCTATTATTTTAGGGAGACATTTTCTAGCTACCGGACGTGCTATGATTAACGTGCAAAAAGGAGAATTAACAATGAGATTTAATGATCAAGAGATAACATTTAATATTCTGAAATCAATGAGGTATCCTGAAAAAGAAAAATGCTATCGGATGGATATTTTTGATTATATAATTGAAAAGCATTATCTAGAAAAATGTAACGTCATTTCTGAAGAAAAAGATGATAAATCTGTGATATATAATGAGTTATTAACTGAAGAAATTGATGAAGTAAATGATGAAAATTTATCTGAAGAAACTCATTATATTCATGAAAATTGGGAAATATTAGACACAACTAAAAATGATATACTTCTACCCTCAATTGAAAAAGACCCTGAACTAGAATTAAAAATGTTACCTGCACATTTAAAGTATGCATTTCTTGGAAACTCATTAACTTTACCTGTAATTATATCTTCAGAACTAAGCAATGATCAAGAAGAAAAATTAATAGGAGTTCTGAAGAATTATAAGAAAGCTTTTGGTTGGACTATTGCAGATATAAAAGGAATAAGCCATTCAATCTGTATGCATAGGATTTTAATGGAAGAAATTTGTAAATCCACTATTGAACCTCAAAGAAGATTGAACACAATTATGAAAAATGTTGTAAAAAAAGAGATTTTGAAATGGTTAGATGCTGGAATTATTTATCCTATTTAGGATAGTCAATGGGTAAGTCCTATTCATTGTGTTCCGAAGAAAGGAGGAGTAATTGTCATTGTTAATGAAAAAAATGAATTAATCCCTACAAGGCAAGTTACTAGTTGGTGAATATGCATTGACTATCAAAAATTAAACAACACCACTATAAAGGATCATTTTCCTTTACCTTTCTTGGATCAGATGTTGGATAAATTAGCTGGACACTCAAATTTCTATTTTCTGGATGGATATTCTGGTTATCATCAATTACCTGTTGCTCCTGAGGACCAAGAGAAAACAACATTTACAAGTCCTTATGGAACATTTGCCTTTAGATGAATGCCTTTCGATTTATGTAATGCACCTGCAACTTTTCAAAGGTATATGATGTCAATATTTTTTGATTTAATTGATAAAGGAATTGAAGTATTTATGGATGATTTTTCAGTTTTGGAACTTCTTTTGAGTCTTGCTTGGAAAATATAATGAAAGTTATGAAAATATGTGAAGAAAGAAATTTGGTTCTAAACTGAGAAAAATGTCAGTTTATGGTCACAGAAGGAATTGTACTTGGACCTAAAATTTCACAAATAGGTATGGAAGTTGATCAGGCAAAAGTGAAAATTATTGCTGAACTGCAACCACTTACTACCGTTATTGATGTGAGAAGTTTTCTGGGTCATGCTGGATTTAATATGAGATATATAAAGGATTTTTCTAAAATTGATAAACCTCTTTGCCATTTATTAGAAAAGAAGCTAAACTAGAATTTAATGAAGATTGTCTGAATGCATTCAATATTTTAAAAGAAAAATTAATCACTGCACCTGTTATTGTTGCACCTGATTAGAGTAAACCTTTTGAATTAATGTGTGATGCGAGTGATTATGCAATTGGAGCTGTATTAGAACAAAAATATGAGAAAATTTTCAAAGTTATATATTATGCTAGCAAAACTCTAAATGAAACTCAAATAAATTACACTACTACTGAAAAAGAGCTTTTAGCAATAGTATATGCCTTTGATAAATTTAGATCATATCTTCTTGGAACGAAATGTATCGTACATACTGATCATTCTGCTATAAAGTATTTAATGTCTAAAAAGGATGCTAAACCTAGATTGATCAGATGGGTTTTACTTTTACAAGAATTTGATTTTCAAATAGTGGACAAAAAAGGAAATGACAACCAATTTGTTGATCATTTATCAAGAATTAAAAATAATAGTGAGAAGATTTATGAAGAAAATATAAATGAGAAATTCCCTGATGAACAGTTATATGTTATTCAAGGATTACAAATGCCTTGGTATGCTGATATAGTTAACTATTCGGTTAGCAATATTTTACCATATGGGTTGAATAACAAATATATTAAGAAATTCAAGAATGATTGTAAATCTTATATTTGGGAAGATCCTCATTTTTTTTAAAATAGGAAGAAATTCTGTAATTCGAAGATGTTTACCTTATGAAGAAACTTTTGCAATTATTCAAAAATGTCATAATTCTGAATTTGGAGGACACTTTTGGAGTGGATAAAACTGCGTTGAAAATTTTAAATTCTGGATTCTATTGGCCTACATTATTTAAAGATGTTGGACATTATGTGAAAACTTGTGATCGATGTCAAAGAATGGGAAATGTATCCAGAAAAGATGAAATGCCTCTAAACTATATATTAGAAATTGAAATTTTTGATGTTTGGGGTTTAGACTTTATGGGACCTTTCGTACCATCATCTGGAAAGATTTTATTTTATTAGCAGTTGATTATGTTTCAAAGTGGATCGAAGCTGTAGCTTTACCTAACTGTGATTCCAAAAGTGTTTCGAAATTTTTAAAGAAGATGATTTTTACAAGATTTGGAATGCCCAGGGTAATCATCACAGATGGGGAAGTCATTTCAAAAATATAAGAATTCAACATTACTGAAAAAATTCAGAATTAAACATAGAATTGCAACTGCTTTTCACCCACAAACAAGTGGAATAGTTAAAGTATCAAATAGAGAAATTAAAAGAATATTAGAAAAGACTGTTAATCCTAAAAGAACTGACTGGGTTAATAGACTTGATTATGCATTATGGGCTTATAGATCAGCTTATAAGACACCTATCAGAATGTCACCTTATCGGTTAATTTATGGTAAACATTATCATCTACCTGTTGAACTGGAACATATAGCTTATTGGGTGATAAAGGAGTTCAATTATGATTTTAATGCTGCAGGAGAGAAACGATTATTACAACTGAATGAAATGAAAGAGATAAGAAATGAGTCCTACGAAAATGCAAAGATTTATAAGAAAAGAATGAAGAAATTGCATGACAAAAAAATTTCAAGGAAAATATTTGTGCCTGGACAAGAAGTGTTATTATTTAATGCTCATTTAAAACTTTTTCCTGAAAACATAAGATTTAAATGGATGGGACCATTTATAATTGAGAAAGTATACCCTTATGGAGTTGTGGATATTAAAGATCCCAAAACTGAAAAAATATATAAAGTTAATGGATTAAGACTGAAGCCTTATATGGGAGAAATGAAACTAAATTACAAAGAGGCTTGCGAACTGAGTCTACCTGATTAATTCAATTGATTAGGTCGGGCTGACGACGTTAAACCAAGCACTTTGTGGGAGGTAACCCATATGTTATCATTGTGATTATTTGTGATTTGAATTTATCTTAATTGTGTTTATATGTGGATCACACCCTTTTATTAGACCTATTTTTAAGACCAAAACTTTGTTAAATTTGACGATAGGCGAAATAGAGTCGATCGAGGTTCCGGCGCCTGGGCGCCAAAAGTAGGTGCCTAAGCGCCAGAATAACCTGTGCGTATCGATAGTCCGGTGCCTAAGCGCCACGGTTACAGATAGTGGAAAAACCAAAAAACTTCAGTTTTTCACACGAAATCTCCCTATAAATTGCCCTATCTTCATCCCTAATCATATAGAAACCATAATTTCGACCAGAGTAATCCATTTTGGAGGAGTTAAGAGGAAATTGGAAGCAATGGATAGAGGAAATCATGAAAATGAGATAAGAGACAAATCCCCCAAAGATCCTCAACCTTATTTTAATGGTTTTATTGCAGTTAGTATGGAGAGGTTATTTAGTCGCTTGGAAAAGATTGAAGCGGAACTTCAAAGCATTAGGAATCATTTACACGAGGCGTATCATCAAATTAAACATTTGGAATGGCAAACGAAACTTCAATTTGATCATATGGCAACCCATCAAGGCTCTCAAGTAGCAATGTATGCGAAGAATAAGTGGATCGATGAAAAACGGCTTTGGAATTTCCAAGGGCATTGGTTTTCTATCCATGTGGGCCTAGCGAACTTCATTGTGAAAGAGATGGAAATTGAAGTTCGGTGTTGAATTGATCTTTTGTGTGTTCTAGGTGTGATTGAGTCAAGTTCTAGTGTGTCGAATATCGAGTTTGTGTGTTTGCTTAATTGTTCAATGTGTGTTGTTGGATTGAAAATTTTCTTTGAATTTATGTTGTTTATAGAATGATGAATCTTGTTATAGTCTTGTTCTGGAATTTATGGAGTTTGGAATGAAAATTATGAATTGGAATTGAAGAGTTCGGTTATATTTTGTGTTTGAAATGTGGATTTTAGTTTTCATTTTAAATTGATTTTAGAAATGTTTGGAGGATATAAATTTGATTAATACTCTCATATGAGTAATTAGGAGTCGAATTTGATAAGTTTTGGTGGAAAATATAATATTTAAATCAAATTTTTGGAAAGGCGAGTCTGGCGCCGGTTCGGCCTGAACCGAGACTTCATCTTCTTAAACCACCCCCACATCATATTTGACACCTAAGCTTCCCTTACCTCCTGTATTTGCAAAAATCGACCCTAGAGATTCCATTTGAGGCCGGATTTTCAAGTTTTTAAGCTTGAAATCACTCGATTTCTTCATCCCAAGGTCAGATCTACACTCTAAACCAATTATTTTCTATTTTCACCATGGATTTTGCTCTCTTTGAAGAAAACCAAAATTTTGAGAAAAAAATTGATTTTTAGAGTTAAATCCATGGATTTTTAAGCTCTTTCAAGTTTGAAAAGCTTAAATTAGTTTATTTCCTTTGATCCTATGAATTTATTTTGTGTTTTTTTCTTTCACGTTTAGATGACACCCAAATCTAAGTGAGGAAAGGAACGAGAAAATTTTGATCGTAGCAAGTTTGTCACTGCTACTGCACGTTTTCAGTACAACGATTTTGCTACGACCAAGAAGTTTATCTCGGAACGAAGTTTTTACAATCCTGGAGGAAGAATTGAGGATATGATCGTTGCACTCAACTAACGACAATTCTGTTATTTCACTGCTGTTGCTATTATCCCTGTCGTCAGGGAATTTTATGCAAATTTTGTGGATGCTGAAGAGTATGAGATTTTCGTAAGAGGAGTTGGATTAGGATTCACTCCGGAGCGTATTATCATTTTCTACGGCCTGCCGCTGAACATCGAGTGCTATTACTCTGGATTATCTCCATCTGAGGGAGATTTAGAGATGATTATTGCTTACCTGACTGACTGGAGCTTGGAAGATCCAGAACGGAAAACGGGTAAATTTTTCATCTTCTAAGCTTAATGGTGTTTCAAAGGCATGGCATTACTTTATTTCTACTAGCCTCCTTCCATCCAATCATTTGAGCGAGGTTACCAAAGATAGAGCTATCCTCGACTACTGCATACAAGAGAGGAAGCCGATTGATGTAAGGAGTATCATTTATGATTCTGTAGAGGCCACTGCTCTTTCTAGCACTTCTGTTGGACTTGGATTTCCATCTTTGATATATTCTCTATGTGAAAGTGTTGGAGTAGCTGCTGAGCTTTCTGAGGAAAAGCTCAAGTCTACAAAGCCCATAGGAAGAGAAATGTCAGTATCTATGATCGACTTCGAGGTAAGAGTTCTACTATACCTTCTAGTTTATTACCTACTGCTGGTAGAGCTTCTACTTCTAAACCTTCTACTTCTGCTGCTGAGCCACCATCTAGTATTTGGGAATCCATGCATGATAAGTTTATTGAGCAGCAGAATGAGTTATTTCTAACTCATTGTAGAGTAGATACGATAGATAAGAAGATCGATCATCTTTCTGAGTACACCCAAAGGAAGAGTGATTATGATGCTGACTATTCTGAGTCTCTTGTTTGATTCTTGAAGGGTGATCATGATGTTCAGTTCCCTACCTGTCCTAGATTTTCACCGTATGTTGATCCGAAGGATGTTGAATTTTCTTTTGGTGATAATGATGACGAGGCTACAGACAGTGATTAGTAGCTTGATTGACCTCTTGAGATGTGTTGATTCTGTTTTTAGTTTATTTCTTGTTTGTTAGTACTGATTAGTCTGATTTTATTGTTGTTTGTTAGTGTTGATTTGTTTAATTAGCTTTGTGTGAACTTTTGATATTGAGACTGTTTTTAGATCATCTTATGTGTTATGTATTAAAGACTGAAATATTGATGAATTTTTATTCTCTATGATAAATGTTTATTTCTGTTTCAGCCTACTGTTTTAGTATTCATGAATAGTTAATAATTTTGCACGTTTTAAAATAAATAAAAATTAGAAATTAACTCATGCTCTACAAACTTTTCTATATACACTTAATCATTTCTGTTATATACATATTAAAGCATGTGAAGAGGTAGAAATGAGTTTTTCCTTACTACATCATCATTGTACCTAGATAAATTCATGTTTATTTCTTTCTCTCATGCTTTAGAAAATTTTATGATTCATTTTTATACTAAAGCTGAAGTTTGGGGGAAGGGAAAACATTTTTCAAATTTAAATATTATTTGTCCTTAATGAACTGATATTTTCTTTAAAAAAATATTAACATAACATAATGAATTAAAAATCTATTTAAGATTACTTAAATTTTTGAATTTATAAATAATTTAGTAAACTTAACTAAAATTTCAATAATTTTGATTGATTTTAAGAATAAAAATATTTAACTTAAAGAATAATAAGATTAAGAATTTTTCTATTTATAGTAAAGAGAATTGTACTTTAGAAACATGAAGGAATCAAGATTATTACTTGAAAAAGAAAAGATTGAAATAATTTTTGAAAAATACATATTAAGAATGTCATTTTTATTAAGTAATAAAAATGCATAAGTTTTTAAATATAAGTTAAGGATAGTGAAGTTCAAAATCATTAACAGGCTATCCAAAAATAGTAATCCTCATAAATTAAAAAAAAATGGAGGATTGAAAAATATCCTAAAAAAAAGAAAAGAAAAGAAAAGAAAAAATAGAAAAAAGAAAAAAAAATTGTGAGGAGAAGCTTGAGGAAATGCCTAATAAAAAATTGGCTTCACTTGAATTATCTTATAGAAAGAAAACTAACTACATTTTTAACTTAATTTTTATTTACAATTATTTTCACTAGGAAAATGTTTCATGAAAATCTTTTTCTTGTAAATATTCTATGTGACCTTAATATGATAAATTACAATTATCCTTGAAATAAATGAAAAATTGGAAGTCTTATGATTTGGTAGTTAAGTATTCTTTAAATTCTTAAAATTAACCTTAATTAGTGAAATTTAGTTGATGATTTGCTAAAGCTTTTATAAAACCAAAAATTAAAAGAAATCTTAAATATATAAACTTCATTCCAAATGTTATACATTTTATGTAATTAAAAGGGTTACTTGAGGACAAGTAACATTTAAGTTTGGGGGAATTTGATCCACTTGAAAAATACCTTTTTTATGCCTTATTTATGATTCAATTCTTAAGAATATTATGCTTTAATGAAATGTATTTTTATGTTTTTGGATGTAGGTGATAAAAAAAGAGTTCAAGAAAGAAGAAAGAGCAAAAATGGAGCTTAAATAGCAAAGTTGTCGAAATTTTAGGTCTGGCGCCTAGGCGCAAGAATCCGGCGCCTAGGCACAAGAATCCGGCGCCTAAGCGCCAGTTCGATATAGACGCAGATAATATTTTTGACGACTTTGGGCAATTATTTTGACGGTGTTACGCGGTTATCATACCTTCTATAAGACTAGAAGTTACTTCTAATATATAGGATATGTGATACAATGCATCTGGACACATGAAAACGGTTTTAATCACGAAGAGGTGCGATCCAAAGTGAAGAGGTGCCAAGACCTGGTTACGGAGTCCGGCGCCTAGGCGCTACAGTTAACTTCTAGAAGATGCATTATATTTGGATGAATTTTGAAGAGGTGCCTTAAGCAACCCCTGGTCAAATTTAGAGCTCTATAAATAGGAGTTAATTCTATAGAGAAAAGCGCCCCTTTTACCACCCTATAGCCATTCTATCACCATATACCACCCATCTAGCATCTAATCACTTTAGAGAGCCAATTTTTTTGCATTTGGAGGGTTTATTTTGAGTATTACTACTCAATTCCTTGAGTAGTAAGTGTGAGTCTTCAAGTATTGTTGCTGTTGAAGTTTTATACATTGCATTGGAGTCAGCAGGAGTTAGCGGATCACTTGAAGGAACATTTCAGATAAGTATTTGTAACTTGGTTCAAAGTTTTATAAATATGTTTTGTTCTGTGAATTCAATGTGTTCTGAGTAGTTAGTTTTTCTTTATCCTTTCAACTCTGAAAAGATAATAAGATAATTGAATTTTGTTGGAGAATTTAACTTAAAATATTTATAAAAATTATGATGATATTAATACCTAATCTTAATTACTTTTTAAACTGGTCATTTAAATTGTAAAAACCAGTTGAAGGATTTTGATACCTATCCGGAGACGAGTTCTTAACTAGTAGATATCATATGAATCCTTGGGTAGTCGAAGGCTTTATGCAGGTTATTCAAGGTGAAGTGCAAATAAATAGGAAGATATTATTTATTGGACGTAGAATTAATTAGTTTTAAGAGTGACAGACTAAATTCAAATAATTTGGTCTATAGAAAGGCAACTAGTCACCTGGTAGTGGCCGACCATAGCCACCCTTGGACATCTAGTAGTGTGAGTCTAGATTAACCCATTCTACTAATAAAACAGCCTGAACTGATCTATAGATTAGCCAATGTTCTTTACACCTGGACCAAAGGGTAAAGAATAGGAATGCTTCTATTTGACACAATATCATAATCTAAGTTCTCAACAAATGATAATTATTTTAAAAATCTTGGATTAGTTAAAAATGAGAAAGTTGTTTTATTTATACTTGCATTAATCTTTATTTAATTAACTTACTTACTTTTAGTAAAAATTTTATTAAACTTAAAATCTGAATTTTGAAAAGAAATAAAAATAATAATTATTTTTAATTTGAAAAATCTAAAATATTTCTTAATTTTCTCATAATCTTCCCTGTGGGATCGATAACCAGGACTCCAATAGATCATTGTATTACTTGAAACGGTACATATACTTGCGTTTGAAATTGTGACTTTTACAATAATTATTATAAATATTTAAATATAAATTCATAAAATCTTACTTAAGTATATATAAAGTCGCATCAGGTCTCAACCAACTCGACCAAATGTCAAGGGTTTTAGACCACCCTTTTAGGACTTCTCAAAAGAGCTAAGAAGTAGTTTGAACTCCTAAGAGGGTGGGTCCAATTACTAGTCTTCTAGCATATTCAATAAGGACGACTCTTGGGCTAAACCTTAAGTTCTAGTAGAAAAACTAGACATAATAAAAAATGAGGTTCACACACGTTTGCGAGCCACGACAGAATAACTAACTTACATCTACTTGCGAATCAGATTTAGTTAATCCAGATTTACGTCGAAAAATAGATGAACCAGAGAATGCTCGATTTAATGGAGCATAAGATTTAATTTGCATTTTTTTTAATTCATGAATAAATTCGATTCAAATATGCACTTAATGAAATGAAATTTTTTTTTTAAATTTGCCAACGTTGTTCACATCAAATTATGTGATATTTGATTTTGCAAAAAGGTTAATATTTTTATGTTTATAGCATGTCAAACTTATTAATTGTATAGTACACCTATTATAATTAATATGGTTCAAATAATTATTTATAATTTATTGATAAAAAACTAATTATTCAATAAATGTTGCACTTAAAATCAATTGAGGCTTAGTACATTTTGAGCTCTAGCAAGCATAAATTATGCTGGTTTCAACCACTAGAAAAATTAATTTGTTTATTTTTTTCATTGTGACCAAATCAAAACTAATTAAAATTTTATTTTCCATCACTTTTTTTTTATAAAAAACAATTGTATTTTTTTATTGACAATAAATATCAAAACAAATAAAAAATAAAGTCAATTATAACTCGTAACTGCAATTAAATATATTTATGATAGCAAGACTTTTTTGTGTACCTAACCAAGGGAAAAAAATTGCGTATGTCAACCGTACGCAGAAGTTGCATACGTAATAGGTTACACAAGGGTTACATGGGGGTTACAATGGGATTACAAGCGTGTTATAACCTCATTGTAACTCCCGTGTAACTCACCTGTACTCTTGTAATCTCTGTAACCTGCAAAAGGATGAAATAGAAGCGCGCGGGTTACAGGTGAGTTACACTGGAGTTACAGATGAGATTATAACACGCTCAGTAACCCCATCAGAATCCTCGTGTAACTCCCGTGTAACCTATTAAATAAGTAGCTCCTGCGTACGGTTGACGTACGTAATTTTTTTGGAGACGGTTAAGATACTGAGTGAGATAAATAAATTTGAGATGCAAAATTTTATATCATATTTAATTTTTTGCAGTTTCCAAATTAAAAAAAAATTAAGTAAATAAATGAAAATATGTCTTAGCATAAAACTATTTAAGTGGTGTGGAGATGAGAATGGTTAGTGGATGAGTACCTAACACTTGGAAACAAAATGCGAAATAAATATGTCCGTGACAGGTTGGTGTAGCTCCGGTGAAGGACAAAACTAGAGAAGAGTCGTCTTAGATGATTTGGTCGCATTAAACGTTGACCTTCTGATGATCCGATTAGGAGAGTAAATGTTTTAGATTCGACTTATGTTAAGAAAGGCAAGGGTAGACCTAGGAACACTTGAACTTATTGTATAAAAAATGATCTTAATTTATTAGAACTAAATGAAAATATGACATTAAATAGGACGCAATGGAGAAAAAGGATTCATGTAGCTGACCCCACGTAGTGAGATTAAGGCTCTGTTGTTGTTATTGTTGTAGGAGTTTCAGCTCATTTTTCAAAGAATTAGTCTGACAAAAAAATGTAAAAATACATTGGAACTAAATGTGTTGTTTCCGTTAAAACAAAATACAAAATAAACAGTATAAAAGACAGATAAAAACAAAATTAATTGAGGTGGATTCAGACCATTTTGTCGAAAAATACATACATTAAGCTTCAAGGTAAATTTAGACTTTGGAGCACAAATAATAAATAATGATAAATATAAAAAACTTTTTAGACACAAATAATAAATAATGAAAAATGACATCTAGCGGCAACACAGTCAGTCACATCACATAGCTGTGCTCCTTCATTGCGCGACAGTAGCAAAATTTGAAATTTTGGAACGAGGAGATTTTGTGCTTAACTGTTTAAAATTAAGGTCCGTTTGAGATAGTTTGTGCTTAACTAGCTAAATTGTTTATCTGAAAATACGGACTGCGGGGTTCGATTCGTTCTCCGCATTTAGAATAAAAAACTAACTGCATTTTCGAGTAAGCTGCGCAAATATAATTTCTAACGGTAATGCAGCGTTTTCAAAACGCCACCGCAGTAGACAAGTTTCCCCAAAACGCAACCTAAGATTGGTCTCAGCAAGCACATTCCTAGTACCCTTATATTTTCTAAGGTCAATCTTTCCTTCAGGTCCACTCCTCTCAAATAACTTAAAGGGCAGGAAGACTTCCATAGATTCTGCTAAAATGTTTGTTAAATAATAAGTTTTCTTAGTTCTTGCTTTCAGCGTTCTAGTCAGTATATATTCTTCTTTGTAATGATATGATATGTCTAAATGGTTTAGCTTAGGAGAGTTCAATATGGTAGTTTAAGAGTTTTCATCATTTCGAAATTGATTTTGCTTAGATTTGAATTATATATTTATCTGATTTTGATTTCAATATAAATTATTTATTTTTACTTTTTAAGAAAAATGCTTTATGTATCTCAATTATTCATAATTTATTATAAATTATATAACATATTGATGTTGGCTTTGAGAACATTTGCTTGTGATGTTTTAAGTTGCATATGTTGGAATAATCAATGTAATAATCAATCTATTGAGTTATTGTTGGTTTTCTATTACATTCATGCAGAAAATTTTTATTTTATTTTTTAAGTATTGATAGTATCTTGAAGTAAGTCTTATTTAATCCTCTAACCATGTTGATATATGATATTTTAGAAGTTTTAGGTTAGATTGTTTTAGAAATATGTTTAATTAATGCATTTTTTTTTTTACTTGTGTATTGACTGATTACTAAAGCAAAAGACTTCTGTAAGGCTTTAAAAATAATGATATGTGATAGTTATAAAAAATTTATGTTAGATTTTATAATAAAAATGTTGAACCGAGATGCTAAGTCACAGTGCTGAACCGAGATGCTAAGTCATGTTAATTGATGATATTAACAGTTCAATTGTGGCATTTCATGAAAGAAGGGATAAAATGAAATATGATGAAGCATTTTGACTTCCTTTGGCTAAAATTAGTATCTCAAACAATTATAGAGAGTGAGGAAACTATGAAGGGAGCAAGAGGAATTTCTATTGTAAGTTGTGCATGTTATACAATCAAATCTAGTCTAGAAGGAAGTTTAATGTAGATTTTCAAAATATGTACTTGTTGACCTTATTTTTTGTCAACCCTTCATTCAACCAAAGATCTATAATAAAATTGAAATAAAATATGAAAAATGGAAATCAAATGCAATTAACTTCGATCAGACTTTCAAGTTGATCGAGATGCAGCTCGGTGAGGGAATATTATGAATTATCATTTTATGCCCAATATTATTGTTTTCTCCACAATTCATTTTAGTGCTTGAATATTTCATGCTATGAGATAAATATGGTTTATTATCAATGTATGAATAGCACAAAATAAATTTTGGTGGTTGCTTGGCAAGCTTTCATGCATGATAATCTGTCCCACATGAAATTTTTCAACAAAGTGTCATTTTGCAAAGAAGACTCTTTGAATACTTTTAGGTCACCAAAATCTTTTAACTGAGCCACTCCACATCTAAATCAGAATCTGTCAAGAGATTCATTTAGCCTACAATAATTTGGATATTTGGATGATTATTATAATTTCACCCTCGAAATGAGCTCAAATCAACTGCATGCTCAAAATATTAATAAATTGATCTGAAAAACATAAAAATTTACTAATTCAATGTTCATCTGAGCTGTTATTAAAAAATTTAAATTTTGTGGGGCGAGACCCACAATCTCGACCAATTTTTATCAACTTGGACACCACTTCGTGACCAAAATCAATCATCTGTCCTCTAGTGAGAAGTTGTTCAATGTCAAAAAGGTCTAATATTAAAAGACTTGAAATCCTCACCTTGAGTAGCATAACCCCCCACCCCCACTTTCGGGCGTGGCTAGTCCACGTAGGGCATGCTTAATATGCATGTACCACAGTTGGGTGTAGCCACGCCCATGGCATGACCACATTGTTGCCTATTTTGATGGCACAGCCATCCCGTCCAACAAAATGTACTTGATACCAAAGCAGGGTAGGTGGCATCCCCCACTTCCAATTGGCATGGCTATGCCATCAGAACACCGAGTGTGGTGTAGTTACGTCACTTAATGGAGTAACCACACTGTCAGCAACCAGTGCCCTTTCCTAGTTGATTCCAACCAATCGACTCATCATTTCACCATTGAAAATTTGTGGAAATGCCTTTGGCTATCTCTGGGAGCTTCAATTGTGGACGGATGCGTGACAGTTGATCTCTGCCTTAATCGATGGTCGTTAGGGTCGATACATGGGAGGAAACCACTCCCAACTGCTGATAAATAGGCCCACTTCTCCCCCTCATTTGAGTGCCTCTTCCTCTCATCATCCACCCTCCTTTTCTTCAGTGGTTCTCCAACCATTTTTTTCTGTAGGTGTTTTTTTGTTCTTTTTAAAATTTAGCGTCGGTAGCTTGTTTGATTAACGTCTTAAAATTCTCTTTTTCAAATACCCCTCTTTATTGAAGCATCAAAATGATTCAAAGAAGAGGAGGAACTAAAAAGAAAGATAATAGGACAAAACAATACAAATAAATAAAAAAGAAATATGGAGAACTTATGTAAGGTAATTCTCATGTGATTTTAAGAGTGTGTGTCCAAAACGAAATCGAATTGAAACACATTGAACACATTTCCACAAAAAATTCCACTACATAAGCAACTGGAGAACCAAAAATTAAATTTTATTTTGGGCTCAACAGCAATGCCCAAACAAATGTATACCTTTGGTTAATCATATTTTGGGAGATAAATAAGAATTATCTCGATAATAGGAATCATGCTTACATTCAAATGATTACTAGTAAAATGGTTGTATCAAAGAGATTGCTATCTCAAATAAAAGCATCCTGGTGCTTTCAAAACTTAAGCCTTACCATAAGAATAGAGAGTGAGTCTGTCAAATCCCAAATAGAGATGGATCATCAAAAAATGAGGCTTTGTGAGATAACTGTGTTGTCTAAATAGGGTCCATACTATGTTTGAAGCCCAAACATATCATAATAGCAGAAGATAAATCATCTTATCCTAAACAGGCACAAGCACGTGGGCAATTGGGGCCTAAAAAATGACACTAATGAAGTATCAAAAGCATAGAAAGGGCTCAACAAGGGTATACCAAGAAAAGGGTATCGAAGTCCTAATAAAGTAGAGATAGTCGGGTATGGACTCCATGGATCTGTCATCTCAAGCTATTTACATCCTAGGTCTACCTGGTTGTGAAGATAGTCAACCCAACGTAACCAGAGATCCCTAGTCAGCAACCTATGTTTTGCGTAGTCTAAAGGAAC
Source organism: Papilionanthe hookeriana x Papilionanthe teres (assembly GCA_022702705.1). Taxonomy (NCBI): domain Eukaryota; kingdom Viridiplantae; phylum Streptophyta; class Magnoliopsida; order Asparagales; family Orchidaceae; genus Papilionanthe; species Papilionanthe hookeriana x Papilionanthe teres. Next base: position 47,013,992 of record CM040438.1, read on the forward strand.
CTCCGTAGCCCTAAGGCCAAAGGAAAGAAACTTCCAACTCTTATGACCCTATGTAGGTGGAATAAGTAGAAGAGAGACTTATAACTATCAAGAAAATGATAGAAAGCCACAGAAAAAAGTAAGGAAAGAAAGATCCAGTAATAAAGGCAAGAAGGACATGAAGCCACTTGAAAAAAAGTGGGACTTCTACCTCGTCTGGGTTGGGGAAGCCTCTAACACCCTTATCCTGCTTGACAACTAATTAACCTCATTTTTGGGAAACCACTTATCACTTGATATAAGCTTATCAAGACTTCACTTGAGTTTGATTTTGAACAAACCTTAAGATTATTATTTTCTCTCCCAAGATGATTGTAAGCTCAGAAAACCTCATTTTGAAAATGACATCGAGCTTGTTATCACTAATAAAAATCATTCAAAAAATTTGATGATGAAATAATTTTTACATAAAGATATTGTAGGATCTTTTTTTAGCCCGCTTAGATTTTATTATTTTAGCCAGCTTGTCTATTGTCATTTAATCCCTTCTAAGAGTAAACTCTTTTCCAAATTGTATGATCTAGAGAAGAGAGGAATCGGAAGGCAAGGATATACTTTGATGAAGATAATGAGAAAAATCATGTGGAGGAGTTTTGTGAAGTGAACTTAGCATAGATAACTCCAAAGTATACATCCGAAATGAGATCAAATCGAAAATGCCTTTGAAGCATGTCACGAAGAGGACTTTATGATAGCAATCCACAACTAGAAATTTAGGTTTTATTGTTTATTATGTGGACTTTTTCTTCCTATAAAGGCAAGCACCTATAGTTGATTACATCTTAGGTAACTGAAGCTGCTTAAGAAAACTCTCGATTAAGGTTATGATTTTATCCTCAGGAGGCTGAGCTTTCCATTGTCACGGAAGGGTTTAAATATTTTACCCTAATGTTTTATAAGGATCTATACTGCTACTGGCCTCATTTTTGGTGAGTTCTAGTGTTTCTCTTAGAACTTACGATGTAGCCCTAGGGTTTTCTTTTGACTATTCTAGAGGACTAGTGATGGACCCACCTCACATAGATATTCTAGCTACCTTTTGATTCTTCTGTGAAGTTTCACATGGGTAGTCTCAAGCCCTCAACTCTTGATTGAGAGGGCTGGGACCAACATGATAAAACCCAAAACTGAGTTCCCATAAGATCGCGAGGCTCTAGGAATACCCCTTTTGACTTGGACACTCCCTTCACTCACACATGCACTACACTCATATCCCTCATACCTTATCCTGCACACCACCACTTTACATCACCAAACCATACACTTAATCACTACAAATTACACAAAGAATGTTCACGCTCATAGCTGGTGTGATCTGGCCCAGATCAGTCGTGGTCACGTCGGATAGCACTATTTTGTCTATTTTACTCCATTTGTGTTTTTGACACCTATAACCTACAAATTACATAAAGAACCTTTCACAGGCATAAAATCATGATAAATGAGGTAACATAGTATGTCAAATGCATGATAAAATGTAATTAAAATAGTATAAAATTGATGCATGCCATTGATACTATGGATTGACGATGACTAGGAGGAGCTTGCTCATATCTCGTACCTTAATTATGAGTTTACTTTGATATATAACAATATTACCAGACAAGTATATGTGGAGCTTGACAGCCTTTGTGCTTTCCTGGTGTATGTTGCCAACATAACAGGACTCGACATGTTTATTATTTTTATTCATTTGGCGTTATCTACTTTCTATTGTGTGTTGTCATTTTTGTTTTTTATAGCTTGTTTCTCTGGGATGCTCATTGAATGTAAAACTTTAAGATTTTTAAGGACCCTAAAATATAATTTTTCTACTAAAAAAGCTTAACAATAAAAGATTGAGATAAATTAAAATTTTTAATTAAATAATATAAACTTTTTAAAAGCCTGCTTTATTTTTCTGTATCGACTAGCATTGCACAGTATGTACATAACCTAAGTCATATTAATAAATCCTCCACATTAGGACTTGTGAGCTAATGGCATCATATTTGCATGTTCTGAGATGTCCCTGTTGTTTTTCGATATGCTTAGCCAAGCATAATATTTCTACTTCGGTGATTATCTATCACACTTAGGGTGTTAAAGGCTCCCCTGGACCTAGACGAAGTATGTTATTTGTAAGAATGTCTCAGCTTTGTATCCTTATCTCTCTTTCCTTTCCACTCTAATGGTTTCCTTGACATTTACCTGGTAGGTATAAGTCTCATTTATACCACTTCTACCTATAGAGGGTGATTGAGATTAGACGACTTTTTCCTCTAACCTTAGGCTACCAAGGTCTCCTTGGATAACATAATTCATGAATTGCTGATAAAAGATCTTTGGTCGGGTTGAGTCGATTACCTTCAAAAGTGGGTAGATTTAAGTCTTAATAACTTGTTATTACGAACCCATGGAGTCCTGACCCAGCTATATCTACCCGAGTAGAATTTCTTATACTCTCTATTGTTGACCCCTTTTGAGTTTAGTTGTTTCTTTATGGCTTCATTGATGTCAACTCGACAACCTCAATTGCTAATAGACCGCCACCCATTTGGGATATGATGATTCACCCACTACCTTTATGGCCCTATGAGTTTAAAGCAAAGGGATGTTCTTGTCAATTCAACCCGATTATTTTCTAGGCCTCAGTCATCAACATGCCACTGCCCATATGTGGATATGAGGGATTCCCCCTCTCCCATGTGGCTTGGTATATGTTTTGGAGGTGGTGAGATGCTCCTAGTCAAGATAATTGTATCCTTTGATATACCTATTTTTACTAGTTCACTTATATGTAAGCAGAACCCTTATTATTAAGATTATTCTTGGGTATCCCCCATTATGTAACCAACCAAAGGGATACATCCTTTTGGGAGTTGCTCTTGACTCCATAATAAAAAAGTTCTTTTTGGTTCTCTAGTTATGGGTTGCTTTAGTAAGGATTATCTTCGTGGATATTGTATTTTGAGATATTTCGATCTGATTTTGATTTTGAACATATACTCTCAACCTACCACATGAGGATTAACTTACATAATCTCTCTATATTTTTTTAATTTTTTATCTATTTTGATCATATAATCTCATCTTTCTAATTTCTTTCTTCTCTGAATCTTTTTTATGATATGTGATAAAGAACTGCTTGGAGAGGAGAAATCATACAACATATATATATATATATATATATATATATATATATATATATATATATATATATATATATATATATATATATATATATATATAATTTGGCGACTCCAATGTTAAATTAAAAAGATCTAAAAATACACTTATTAGTGATCCTTATGCTAAATTCACTCTTAACTTCTCTATCTTTCTTAATAATATAGCCACCATAACGTTAGAGTATAAAGAACTTTTTTTTTCGGGAATGTTAGTTACTCTCCTAGAGTTCTCTCTCTTAAAAAGACATTGAAAATTATTGGTAGCAATTTCTTCTATATGTGCATCAGACTCCTCAAAGGCTTTAGACATCAAAGATCCTAAGCTACAACATCTATTATCGACCTTAAAGATCAAACCAGCCCATTATGGAAGGTGTGCGCACATCCTAAGTATCTTCTTGAATATTTCTCAAGCTTCATATATAGATTCACTATCTAACTGGGTAAAGGATGTGAAATCAGCTCTAAGCTTAGTCATTTTTAAAAAACGGAAATACTTAAAAAGAATTTTGCAATGTCTTTCCATGTGGTGATTGAATGATGTGCGAAGGATTTTAGCCAAATCTTTGCCTTATCTCTTAAATAAAATGGAAATAGTCTAAGTCTAACAGATCACCAAAAACATCATTATACTTAAATGTTGCAAAGATTTCAAAAAAAATTTATTATGGAGGCTAGGATCTCTTACAAGTGACTCCCTAAGCTAAGCATTATGAACCATTTGAATGAATGAAGGTTTGAGATCAAAAATATTAGCACTAATGGTATGTCTATTAATTCTCTGGTGCACTCCATCTTTTAAGAGGTTGCCAAAGTCCCTAAGTTGTTTAAGGTGGACATTCTCATCTAGAGTGTTTTCCATATCTCCTAATGTATTTTTAAGTTTTGTTAGTTTTTTTTTTTTTTTTTTTCAATTTCAGGATCAAATGGTACTAGGTTAATAGTTCCAAAGCTACACATACACAGATTTGACTATTAAGAAGGTGGTGGACCGAAACTAATTAAAAACACATATACAAAGTATGGTAATCACAAGACAATACTCATTCTAACAAATAGTGTGTAAGTAAACAAAATGAAAATCACAACCTATGGTATTGTTGAGATTTTTCAAAATTATATAAAACAATGCAAATATTGATAAATTAAAAAAAAGAAAACATGCATGACTAAGATTACACTATAGTATTCAATCTAAACTTCCTATTTTCAACTAAAATACTCCTAAATTGATAATTAACTTCGTTCTCTAGCAACGACTCTAACAACTTCATCTGCAATGAGGAGATGTAAGTATAAACCATGCAAGTATATGTGTCAATTAAAAGTATACTGATTGAGGAGTAAGTGTATCGATTCCATAGAGAATGAGATAATTTTCTAAAAGGGTAAATTTTTTATCTGCTAATCTAGGTTTAGTTTGAAGTGTTAAATTTTGTTGAAATTTTAAATTTGTATAAATATTAATTGAAAAGTAAAACCTAAAGTCTAGTGTGTAGTTTTCTAACAACTATGAGAGTCTCCCTTTAGTTGGTTCTATACAATCTAAATTCTTCTAAATGATTTTGTCATTATAGTTAGGTGGTCCTAATACTTCTTACTCTTTTTCAAGATATATTGAGTGTCGGAATCTCATATTATAGTTAGGTGGTCCTAACCTGATATAAACTTCAGGGCAACCATATTTTTTACAAAGTTTACAAGAATATACTGGCATATTCCTATTGCACTAAAATCTTATCTTTCAATCTAGTTGTTCTTATATTTAATGGTCAGAGGTCCTAGATTACAACTAATTTTAAATATATAAATGGCTAGTTGAATTTTAAATTAAGATAAAAAAATTTAAAACAAAAATATCTTGATTTAAAAGTTCTAAGAATTAAAACATAGATTCTCCGAGATTTCTAAGAGAGCTAAGCCAAGAACGAGAAGAAAATTATGTACTATGCATGATTTTATACACAAACATCACTTGCACTAATAAAGATAGAAATAGGTAATATTGCAACCCTTATTCCCAAGTGATGCACACTGGTTTATTTGCTCTCATAATCACGCACTCAAATCTCTCTCAACACTCACACGCACTCTCCATAAGTAAGAAACTATAAAAAAAGACCAAAAAACTAAGACAAAAGCACTTGAGAGACCCTCCATCACACTTTTATCATATTTAACTCTTTCTATCACTTGAAACAGCTCGAAATTGTAGAACCCTCAAAGCACACAACTAGGAACCAGGGCTCCTAAATTGGGAGCCTATGTGTGTGGATTGGGTGCCTAGGTTCTTTAACTGAGCACTGCCTTTCATTTTTCTCAATGTTTGGCAAAAAATGGTATTCATCCTCTTCCGGCACCTATGCAATTGAATTGGGGCACCTAGGAGCTTGTTTAGTACCACACCTCTAAGTTTGGCGAGTGACACTAAACTAGAAGAGGAGGTGCGTGGACTAAAAAGGAGGCACTTGGAGACATAACATGCATTTGACTTTTTTTTACTGCCCTTGCTAATTCTCAACCTATAGTCTTACATATATGAATAGATATACCCTAGAAATGAATAGAATTTACATAAAAAATAGAGAAAGTACATAGAAAATTACAAAATATCTTAAACACATTTGGCTACTATATATAAAAGTGGCATGCCTTAAATTAGGGCCACTAAAATTCAAGATTGGAGCAAGAATTATTTAAAATTATTGAAAGCTACTAAGCTTGATGCATCCTAACAAAATGGTGTGCCTTAAGCATATACAAGCAATCCTTAAAATGAACAAAACTATCAAATATATTTTTATGGCAATATATATGTCCTTAGGAAGTTCAAGACCATATTGATCACAGATTCCTCCTCTTCCCCAGATCAACATGATTTTGATCTTTGAGGGATTAAGCTTGATACCCTAACGTTACATTATGAATCCAAATAATTTATTGGATGGGTCCTCAAAAAGATATCTTTTGTTTCATCTTATGGATTTACTTTTTAAGTTCTTCTAGCATAACCATAGGTTTATTAAGTTGTTTCAAGTGCTTATATTCATTAATGAATAATTCATCAACATTTCTTTTGAACTTGTTGTATATAAGGTCATGCATTATGTTAGTAAAGTTCTTTAATAAGTAAGCCCTAAATTCTCTTGGCAAAATCACATGAATTAGCAATAGAAGATAACTATCAATATCTGAAAGAAAATTTTCTTTTCCTCAAATAATGCTATATTGACTTAGATGCAACAAAATGACCCATAAAAAAATGAATAAAAGGTCATAAGTTGATTTGCAATATACACGAATTTTCAATCTAACAAAGGAAATTCATATTTAGGGAAGAATTTATTGAATTCCTACAAACTTTTATAAACATGTATATGGTCATTCTTTTCATAATTGATATAGATTTAATTAATGTTTTGCCTTAAACTATAAATTATTCTTTGATTCCAAGATGTATTGATCTTAAATCTTGCTTTATTATTATTAACTTGAGATTGAATGTGAGTCAATGGATTGCCACATTTGAGAGAACCTTGATATTTCAAACCATACATAGGTGAAATTAATTTTTTATATTATGAAATTTGGAGCTATTAAGCTTATTATTTAATTAGGTTATGTATAGATCTGGTAGAACATACCCTCTTACTCTATAATTAATTTCCATAAGCTTATCTTTGGTATTTTGTCCACATTGTTTAAAATTTATGTGAACATTCATAATATTTTTATTAGCATTTCATGGTATATAACCATTTTATAGTATGGTTGGTTCTCTATTTTATTGGCAATATAATAAGCATTTGTATGGAATAAAGGATAGATTTGTAGTAGATATTTCCTGTTTTTTATTAGAAGCATCTTTCATTTAAGGTTCTTTAAAAACCATGTTATGCTTTTTAGTTTGATGGAAAAGGATCCATTACCTAAGGATTAAGTTTATTAGTGATGATAAGAAGTAAGGAGAAATTATTATCCACTATGCCTTACTTTCATCTAAGTGTCAACTAGGCCAATTTGTTGTTTGGACTTAGGATACTCTAAATTTATAAAACATACTTCCCTTCTTTGATAACCTCTCCATATGGGGAAAATAAAATGACTTTAATCCTTTAATGGTGTAATCTTACCAATTTGTTACTTCCATTTAATATTTGAAAGGAATTAGAGTTTACAACTTATTATTATAAATTGAGGAGTTGATATCCTTACTAAAAATGTGATCAGTAATTTTTTTGGCATTATGAGTAGTTATAACTCATAATATAGGTCATCCTTTAAAGGTATTATTGATTTAGGTGATTTACGATTGTGATGTTATGCAAATTAATATATCCCAACCTTTTTCGTCCTCTTAATTATTCACTTAGTAAGTTAAGTGGGATGAAGAAATTTATTCTTTACTGCAATCATGACACTGTACATTCAACTTTTATTTTTTCTTAGTTGAATTATCCTATTTATACAATGATTAGGAAGCATTTTTAATTATCTGTGGAGTACTATATATATATATATATATATATATATATATATATATATATATATATATATATATATATATATATATATATATATATATATATATATATATTTGTATGTATGTATGTATGTATGTATAAAGCATTTCCTTAATTTAAAAATGTTAGGCATCTTCATATATTTTGACTACATTTATTACGGACGGATCTACATCTTAATTTATTTATAACTTTTCCATATCTTTTTTTATAACATATATTAATGCAAAGTCAATAAAGATAATATCAAAAACATGTAGTTATAGCTTATCTAGAAAGGCCTTAACTAAGCTGTTAAATTCAATGGCATGGATCCTAATTTTCACATTTAGTTAGTAAATTTAGGTGAAAGATGAAATATATGATTCATTAGGTGTTCGGTGATATTCATCTTAACATCTAAAGGGCATAATATTTGATAGAGGATTCTAATAAATAATTATTTTACTTGCCTATAAGCTATAGTTCTTCTTTTTTTTAAGTAATGCAAAGGAGCATGTTGTGCTTAGAAACTCCCATAATCATATTATATTCATAGAATATGATGAAAAGCAAATTTTAAGCTTGGAGTACTTCAACAATCATCCATTATATGAAGAACTCCTTATACTACTTTCTATATTATCAAGCACTAATCAATTAGTCCTAAAGACATTTGCACTTCAACAAAGGATTTACAATAAGCTCAAAACTTGTATAAATGGAAGATAATATTACAATTCACCTTCCCTCAATCTTGGTACATAACCAGCACATAAAGAAAAAGACACAAGTTGAAAGGGAAAGCAACACATGCTCACGCTTTTATCACACTATAACCAACTAATTATCACTGCATTAATGAGAGCCGGAATTAGGTTTAGAAAAAGAAGGACACATCATGTGTGGTAGAGATAAAGAAAAAATACGTGGATGACAGTTGCTTGAATGAAGAAACTATAAAAATCGGTGGCAGTTATGTAGACCTCACCCCTTTAATTCTATTAATCAAACAAGCCGGTGCTCATTATTCACATTTGTAGAGGATTAGCTCATATGGATTGTATTATTTTGACTCTTGAGTGAATACTCTTCATGTTATTGGACAAACAAGCGTTTAATTGATATATAGTTGTCACTATTATCTTGCTCGCTTGTAAGCAAGCTATGCATGACATGCTTAAGTGTTGCATACGAAGGAAATTTCGCCACATCATATACATAGGAACCGTTTTAGTGTGCGTTTGGGGCAGCTTGTGTTTATCCAGATAAGGCGTTTATCTGAAAACGCGGACAGCGGGGCTTGAACTGCGTTCCGCATTTAGTATCAAAAATCAACTGAGTTTTTGGATGAGCTGCTCAAACGCTATTTCCAGACGATGTCGTTGCGAAGAAGCTGTCCCAGACGGAGTCTTAATTAATCAAGATGTCGTGATTTGTGGACTATACCGATACCTCGAAACATGTATCTTTCTTCAATAAGATGGACAAAATATTACGTCTGCGCATCTATATGTTATAAAAGATCACATTAGATATCGAAAGGTTCAATATCCAGAGATTTTCTAAAGAAGAAGAGCATTTAAATCCAATACCTTCAAAATTTTCATTTTATTTTCAATCATAACGGTGCAGTTACGACTCTCGCTAAAATATGTATTGATGCACATTTAGCAAATGTGTGAGCATTGTTTGTATATGCACGAATAATAACTCAAACTAATGTTATTGTATTTCTCTTGGTTTGTGCGTAACAATGTCATAATATGAAAAATTATGAGTAAAAATGCTAAAATTAAAACAGTTATTAAAAAGATTGTACTTAAACATAAGATAAAATCATATTTTGATAAAAAGGAGAGACATGATTTTAGCTCATTAATGGTAGTGATATGATAGCCATTCAGTAGCGTGTGAAATGGGCTTAGACATGCCTATAAGTCATATGGGAGTGGATAACTATAAATGGCCAAGAATTTATTAAATATTTATATCTATATTTAATTTTAATAAATTTATATATCTAATATATAAAATGTATATCTAACTATATATATAATATTTTATTCAATATAAAAATAAATATTATTTTATATTTTAGATAAATTAATATGAATGATATTTCTATGTCATCAAATAATTTAAATATACATATCAAAAAGATATTTGTACTGATCTTACATAGATCTAACAGTTTAGAAAAGAAGAATACGATGAAAGGGGGGTTATCTACTACACAGAAATCGAGTGGCCAACCAACCCAGAGCAGGCAAGTCAACAGGCCGAAGCTAACCAATCAAAAAATGGACAAGAAAACAACTAAGCAATCGGCCAAGTATAAGTCATTCGACCGGAAACAAGAAAAGAGAGTGTCTGAACAATCATGTGCAGAAATGTCAATTCGAAGCAGTAGCCTATCCCACGCTGCAATGACGCGGCCCAATTGAAGAGCCAGCTCTACAAAGTATCATCGGCCTTCCAACAGAGACTCTTTATCAGAGATTGAAGATAATCAACCGAACTCTATTGATCAAACTCAACTAATCGAGCTAATCAACTAAGATTAGCCATCCGAGCCAGAAGACAACCCAACGAAAAACTATCCCTTGCGAAATACCATAAATACCTCATTACAGACACTCCAACTAGGGATAAAAATTTAATATCACTGTTATACTACATACTGTATAAATAGGGAAGCATTTAACGAAGAAATAATATTATCTATTGTTAGTTTCTCTCTCCCCATTTTTATCAAGTCTTTGGATGTAAATTAGTGATAATCTCACATTAAATATTATATAAACAACTATTAAATTTTTAATTAGTAAATATAAAAATGCAAATGAAAACTCAAATAAATAACAGAGAAGCAGCATCAGCACCAATGGAAACTCTCCCAATGCATGTGAAGCCTTTAAGAGCACTGTCGGCGAGGCTGTCGGCGAGCCTATCACTGACCTCTCACCTCTCTTCTCTTCATCTGTCTTCTTATATATATATATATATAGTTGCAGAAACTTTAGTTTCAGGGATAGTGGAAGCCTTGAGCTTCTTCTGAGTTTCTTCTTTGCTCTTTCGGGCTTGGCTCCAATATGGGGTCTTGCCGGTACTCTACCCGAAGCCTATTGTTAGGCTACTTGGCTCTTCTCTTTCTCCCCTCTCTTTGTCATTCTGTTACTGCTGAGACTTCTGCTGTTATTGGCTCTGTGGAGTGCTATGATTGTGCCCCAAAGAAACTCAATAATGAAGAAATTTATAAAGGTAAGAGAGATTATTCAATATCATAAGTTCTTCATATGTGATTTATTTTTTATATTTTGGATACACACACACTCAATCAGGTCACGGGTTTGAATCTCCATTGGTCAGTTTGTCGGTAGTGAGAGCGGACCTCGAATCGTTAAGCACATGAGGGACCATTCTTTTAAAAAAATAAACACACACATGTACTCATGAAATTTATTAGGAAGATATCCAGCAGTTGTGGAGCACGCTAGCATGAATGTTGTAGGACATATACTGTTTTCATCCCTTTTACTGACTAATTAACCAAAAATAGTTTCATAATATTACTCTCAATAAAAGAAAGTTTCAATTTGTATAAAAAATATATTAACTTTGAGGCATAGAAATTAATGTTGTGGAACATACAAAACAATATCATAGTGAAAGTCCTTTTTTTTCCTTGAAATCTACATATATATATATACACAAAAGTTTAGTCTAACACCAAAATTTTCATATTAATATTTATAACATTTTAGTGTTATAAAACCATATAAATAGTACTGATATTTTTGAAATTATATTAAAAAGGAATTGTAAATACACAAATTTAAGAGTTCGATATGCATGTAAATACATAGGAATTGTGTGGTATATATATAAATTTTTTTTTCTTTTTAGATTGTAGTTAAGATTGATGTTAGATTAAGCTGGCTCATTACTTACTACCAATAATTACTTCTAATCACTTTCATTAGTCACGTCTAAGTATGGGTAAATTAGACAGAGGAACTGATTAGGGAACATGCATGCTCATGTGGCTCTAGTTTACACATTAATTCGCTCTTTTTTGGGTTATTTGCATACAAATCACTCCATTCCTATGTATTTACATATCTAACCCCTAATAATGTCTGATCTAATTTTTAAAAAGTTTATTTAATATACAGTGACCAGAGTTTTATGAGACTAATGTTTACAATGTCACCTAATAATTTCGGCAAAAATTAAATTCCATAAAATTATTTATTTGTCTATCATTTAAATTTTCGAATTATACATGTTGTCAAAATGAAAGTATGAAAATTATTACAATCAAAGTTTTTATCCATTGATAGGTGTTGATTTTGTTAAAATCAGAGTTTAGTTGTGAGATGGGTAAATGTGTAAGAATTGGGTGTTATGTATGTAAATTTTCGTTTTTTTTTTTTATTATTTTTTATTCACTTTAATTCAGCAAGCTCAACTCAGCTAGTTATTAATATACATCAAAACGAAATAAAAGGTTTAATTCATTGGTTTTTAAATGATGCGCTCTTTTTATTCAATATGTTACGTTAATAAATACATTAAAAATGTTTTGGTTAGATATGTAAAGTATTGATTACAAGGTGTAACGGCAGCCAATATTTTCTTTTTAAGAAATTATTAGAACTATATTGCTACGGACTATTTATCTTCTAATTATCTCTTATGTTCATCGTTTTATGTAATTTATATGGCCAGGTCTAAAAGTCGCAATCAAATGCAAAACGAGCGAACCCAATGGCTATACAACCAAAGCCACAGCCAGCCTCAACAAAGATGGCATGTTCCGCGTCCATCTCCCCACTCATCTTCTTGCAAACGACAACTGCATTGCTCAGCTCCATGACTCAACAAACAAACCATGTGGCCATGACGACTCGGAAGAGCACTCGAAGCTTGTCTACAATGATGACGGCACCTATTTCATTGTCAGCAAGCTTAAGTTCTCGTCGGCAGCTTGCTCATCAGCATTGTTGTGGCCCTTCCCACCGCTACCCACTTGGCATCCCATACACAAATATTTACCTTGGCATAAGCCAAAGCTATATTTTCCTCCTTTACCACCTAAACCCTATTTCTTTCACAAGAAACCTCTCCCTCCTTCCATTCCTTTCTACAAGCCTCCAATCTATAAGCCGCCTATCGTTATACCACCGATCATCAAACCTCCACCAATAGTGAAACCTCCAATTGTCAAGCCGCCTATCATCAAGCCACCACCAATAGTGAAGCCGCCAATCATCAAGCCACCAACAATAGTGAAACCGCCCTTTGTCAAGCCAGCACCAATAGTTAAGCCGCCGATTGTCAAGCCTCCAATCATCAAGCCACCACCAATAGTGAAACCGCCCATTGTCAAGCCACCTATCATTAAGTCGCCACCGATTTCCAAGCCACCTATCATTAAGCCACCTCCTATTGTCAAGCCACCAATCATCAAGCCGCCTTCTATTGTCAAGCCACCAATCAGTAAACCATCGCCAATCATCAAGCCACCTATCATTCCACCGATTGTGAAACCCCCAATCTACAAGCCACCCATTGTCAAACCCCCAATAGTGATACCACCAATCTATAAGCCACCCATTGTCAAGCCACCCATTGTCAAGCCACCACTTGTGAAACCCCCTATTTATAAGCCCCCTATTGTCAAACCCCCAATAGTGGTACCACCGATCTATAAGCCACCTATTGTCAAGAAACCACCAATAGTAATACCACCAATCTACAAGCCACCCATTGTCAAGCCACCACTTGTGAAACCCCCCATTTATAAGCCACCTATTGTCAAACCCCCAATAGTGGTACCACCGATCTATAAGCCACCTATTGTCAAGAAACCACCAATAGTAATACCACCAATCTATAAGCCACCCATTGTCAAGCCACCAATTGTGATACCACCAATCTACAAGCCACCCATTGTTAAGCCGCCACCACTAGTGATACCTCCAATATATAAGCCACCGATCTATAAGCCACCAATATATAAAAAGCCACTTCCTCCCATTTCAAAGTTCCCTCCGTTTTATCATAAGCCATTGCCTCCATTGCCAAAGTTTCCTCCTATTTACAAGAAGCCATTGCCTCCGCTTCCAGAGTTTCCACCTTACGACAAGAATTTATGGCCTCCTCTACCAAAATTCCCACCAAAATATGGATGGCCTCCTCTACCAAAATTCCCACCTAAACATGGTTGGCCTCCACTTTCCCCCTTATTCCAAAAACCTATAGTTCCTTTCTTTCCTCCTACAACCGTGAACTCCGAACCATAGGGACTTGATCTAAGTATGGAAGCTCGGCTTCTTATTTGTTATTTAATTTACAATAAAATAAGCTTTAGGTTGGGTGGTTTGTGTTTGGTTGTTCTTAAGAGTTAAAGATCAGGAGGGTTTGTTAACAACTGTTTGTATGCTTCCTTGTTTGATGCTTGAGGTATAGTATATTATATGGCATGTATGGCTTTTTGATTGTTGGTATATATTGTATTTCTTTAAGTAAAATATAGCTAATCGAATGTATCGTTTAACTCTTGTATTTTTGTGTTCTTTTTTTAGTAAATTTTACTCTCTTAATGTTTCTAGTTGTTAAAAACTTAGAAAAGGAGAGACAGCACATGTGATGATCACGATGGTTGCGCATGTCAATGCTTGAGTAGTTGATACGTAGTAATGACACAATTGGTTAGGAGCTAGAATGGATTCTTGAAGAATTAAAAGAGAGCTGTCAAAATATTTAAGACATTTATTGATTTGATATGTCGAACTATATATATATATATATATATATATGTGTGTGTGTGTGTGTGTGTGTGTGTGTGTGTGTGTGTGTGTGTGTGTGTGTGTGTGTGTGTGTGTGCACGCATTCATATATATATATATATATATATATATATATATATATATATATATATATATATATATATATATATATATATATATATATATATATATAGAGAGAGAGAGAGAGAGAGAGAGAGAGAGAGAGAGAGAGAGAGAGAGAGAGAGAGTTCAAAGTTATTAATGAAAAATATCATGGCTTCTAAAGTAGATAAAGCCGAAAATGGCTAGAAAACTAATAGGAAAGAGAAAGGGAATTAAAATAGTATTTTAAATTAGATTCGATTTGACAGTTCCTCAAGCAAAAGCATAGAAGGATGCCATTCTCATGCTCACTGTATATGTAAAGTGCATGATAAATTACATAATAACAATATAGCTCGACTAGTTAAATGGTAATTTAGTTTATTTAATTGATGTTTGATAGGCAAGCTCATTAATTGAGCAGGCAGTCTTATCAGGAGGCAAGCACCATAAGTTGGATTCATTCAGTACTTTTGGACAAGTAACTAAAATCCAACCATCTCAAGGAGAATGAAGTCCCTCAAAAATCTCTATGGTGTAAACAACATCAAAAAGGATCTCCATGTATTCGAAATTATACTGACAACTTAAGGCCTCTAGAAAAGTTTCGTGGCCAACAAATTGTTGAACAAAATTCATGCTGAAAAAAGGAGTTGAAAAATCCTTTTTGGAATAATGGTTGTACGCTCTTCCTAATTAATTTATGTTCTTTTATAGAGTTAAAGAGAGAGGGAGAATTAATTCATATAACTTAGATGGATAGGGGTAACATAAATTTGAACCAAATAGTTGACAGGATTATATGCCAGAATTATTAATTTATATCAAACACTTTATTATCATTAAATTATAAAGTGAATAACTATAAAAAATTTTATTTCAAAGCTTGTCATCAATTATCCATCAGCTTCTTTTTCATTTGATTGCTCAATTTTTTTTTAGATTTTCAAATTATTGACAAGAATGAAAAAGATAATTGACTTTCAAGTGATGGTATCTCAATTAGAATATTGATTAAGAAACCTAAAGAATCCATGATAAGAAAAGAATCATTAAGGGAATACTCATTGAGAGTTTATCCAATAAATAAGTTGAAGTACGAACTGTCTAAATTAAGAAGTAGAAGATGGCTAAAAGATGGTTCTAAAATATGGGCCCCAAAAATTCAAACTTTGCCCTCCATTGAATGATGAAGGAGAGAGTTTTACGTAATGTTTCAGGTCAAACTTTCATAAGACAGTTGAGATGGTAGATAAGACACTATTCATGTACATATTTTATCATCGTAGTGCGCGTAATTTAGATCTAAAATTTGAGGTTGCGCATAGGTGCAACCTAGCTAGCCCATTTGATTATTAAATACCCCTCCTGACCAAGCACTCCTCCAATGGAATAAAAATTTTATGATCATAATATTATGTGTTTAAATCATAACTTATGTGAGTGATATTTCAAATAATAAATTTTGTTTAGTAATTTTCTTAAAAAATAAATTTTGAACTCACTAAAAGAAATCTCCAAGCAAAATAATGGATATGTAAATTTTCGACTAAAATAAATCAAAATGAAAACATATTTTTATATTGATTTTGTCCGCAAAAATTAAATATATAACCTAAGATAGAATACCTCAATATTTTGTAACTAAAAGATTAGTTTTGGTGCCAAATTCTATTAAAATATATGCCCACATAGCATAAAAAAATGGGAGATTACTCGTCATATTTTTCATCACATAAAAATAATTTGCAAGAGATAATAGCAATCTCAATGACAAAAATATGAAAGTAAGAAAATAAAAACTTGGATAGAAAACTAACTCAGAAAGTCACAAACAAACAACTTCTAGAGTGCATTGTAACTTAGAACTAATAGAAAATTTTTAGAAACTTTGTATATTACTCTATGGGCTTTAAGACTTTCTCTTGTCCTTTTCTTATGGTGGGATAGGAGAGCTATGAGAAAGATAAGCAAATGGTAAGTGATGGAGATTACAAAGAAGAAGTTCATTATCATATATGTTTTAATAAAAAAACATTGTTTAATAATTTTTTATTACAAATAAAATAATAAGCGTTAAAAAACTATTTGTATTTATATGTTATTTATAAACTAATATATAATAATTAATTTTCAATATATAATTTAAAATATGTAATTTTATTTAAAATATTAATATTTATTTCATCAAATATAAAAATCAAAGATTTGCACAAGTGCACATGGGTCAAGCAAATTGGCCTCCAGACATGTACAAGGGTGAGGTAAGCACACGCTTGAACATAAGCGAATCTAGACACGTTTGCACACGTGCAAATGGTTGAATCTTGCAAAATGAAAATTTTAATGATTTTGACTAAGGTTGATTTTTTGTTGAATGACCAATTTTCGTGAATGGATATATGATTTGTATGTAAACAATACTTTCAAGTGACTCAAGATAGTAAGTTGCTTTTCTCTTTTAACTATTGGTTAAATTGTGTCTCTCTTTTTGAAAAGCTTGGAGAAGTCATATTTGATTAGTTTGGTTTCCCAAAGCAAAAAAAGATTTGTGAGCTTTTGATTAGCAGTAAATAGTCTTTTGAGAAATTTTTTTTGTTTTTGGATATATTCAATCTATTTTGAATATTCCTATTGTGAATAGCTCTCTTTCTTGTTGTTGGAGATGTCATAGTTAATATTCTCGTAAAGCTACTTATAATTTATTTCATTCTAACTATCCAAAATCTGACTGGAACCAATTTATTAGGTTTAAAGCCTATTATATTAAACTAGCATTACATTCCTTGAAATGTTTTTAGAATGGTTTGAAACTTGACATGTTTTTTATCTCTGTAGGGATTTTAGTTGATATAAAAATTGTTCTATATCTTCAAGAAATGGATTTTCATTGCCATCTTTTATTTGAGTGCCCATATTCTCACATTTTCCGTAAGAGTTGTATTCCTGTTGGGAATTTTTTCATGATGCCTAGTAATTTCTATCAAGTGGTATTTTATTCTACAAACTTGTCCTGCAATATTTTTAGCATATTTTATTTGGTTGCAATCCAAGCTTTGACATATCTTATTTGGATTAAGAGATATTCTAGCATTTTTAATTAATAAATCAAATATTTCTTCAGAGCTTCTTATACAAAATATTATTAGGATGGTTAAATTTAAAGTAAAAGATGAAAATTTAAGAAAGAGATCTAGAGATTCAATTTTGTGTTCTATTTGTATAATTTGAATAAGGGTATTTTTTCTTTGTTCTTTTCTTCTATTTTGGTGGTTCAATTTGACATTGGTTGAAGATTGGTTTGCTTGTTGAAGTTGTTTGTGTTTTACCTGACTTATTTTCTGAGGTTTTGTCTGGCTGATAGCTTTTATTATAAGCTTTGATGGACTCTAGAAATGTATGATGATTCTACCATGCTAGGATCTTTTGGATAAAATCATCATGTTTTTTATTCGGATTTGAAATTTTACTTGACTTTATTTTTCCTGATGAGAGTGGTAACTTTGGCTGCTTGTACTATCACTTGTTGCTTATTGAATTCTCTGGCTTATTTCTGTGAAGTTTTGTTTAATTACTAAATTAATTTTGGTTGAAATATTTCTTTTGATTCTTTTCTATTAAGCTATGATAATTTCCAGAGTTTCATTATGATTCAAGCAAGCTAGGAAATTTATTTTCTTATCTTCTAAATGGATATTCATGATTTACTTCAGATAGATTCTGAGCTCGATTTATTTCATCTCCTTTTCTACTATTGGTGGTTCCTTTGATGTTCAATAATAGTTTTGGCTTGGTTAGTTGAATGGTAAAGGTTTTGAAGTATTTTATTTGTTAGTTTTGTTGTTATCATGAATTGGTTTTGGAGATCATTTTATGATTATTTCTAATTTTCTTAGAGAGGTTATTTTGGATTGAAGATGAATCTTTGTTCTACTTCTTACTTTGTTGACTAGAAGTATGTGTTGTTGTTCAGGTTCCAACTTACTGATTTATTAATAGATTCTTCATTGGTGTCGGATCGTTGAAATTTATTAAAACTTTGTGGTGCTCTTAGTGAATTAGATTTAATTCTAATTTGATGAAGTGGAGGTTTGAAGCCTAGTTGAAGTTTAGTTGTTTTAGGTTAGTTATGTTATTTTTGTAGCTTGTTTTGATGTATTTTGTTTGGAAATCATATTTAATTGTATGTAACTTTGATTTCTAATTTATCCTTAGATTTGTTGATTCTTTGTAAAATTATTTCATCAATAAGGCTAGGCATGACCCACCTTTTTTTCCTATATATATATATATATATATATATATATATATATATATATATATATATATATATATATATATATATATATATATATATAATAAACAGCATTCTTAAAATGGAAATTAAATTTTTTTAACATTATTTGAATATTTTTAAAAAAATTAATATATATTATTAAATATTTAATAGTAGCTTCAAATTAGAAAGATATAAGTGAGAACCCATCTAAATTTTGAGAAGATCGATGTAACTACCTTAGGTACATGTTAACAACTTGAAAGTACATGTCAATTACATCAAAATGCATCCAAATATTTTTTTTTTCAAATATTTTTTGAGTACTAGATGAGATCTTAAGTTGTGAGATTTTTTACCACATTATTAATGAGGTTGACACTCTTATTCTCATTCTTACCCTAGGATCCAATCTTAGTTTAGAAATTCCATCATCTAACCCTTAGCATACTTTGACACTAAAACAAGCACTGAACCCAAACCTAATATCAATCTCTCTCCATTAGTTTGAAATGAACTTAAGGATTGGTCATCAGCTAGCCTAAAGTAATCAAGTTGACCATAATTAGGTCATTGAGAAACAAAGAGTAAACCAAGCTTCCTACCCATGTCGGTTGTACTTATTTTTAGTTTGGATTCTAAGTTACTCCATTGCTCTCTACTATGAAAAAAGTCCTTACCTCTTATATATTTTCATAATCATGAACTGTTGGTATCTAAGTCCTAATCCTTGAATAAAATGGCAACCCAAAAACCTAAATAATAATAATAATAATAATAATCTAGAATGCTATTGATTTTATCAGTATTCGAGCACTCTTTATCCTTCCTCCTTTAAACTTTACAAATAAATATTCTAGTTGATATATCCTAGTTTATTTTTAAATAGCAACCTTGAAAATCTAAATGCTAAAATTTATAAAGATACGAGCTATTGTTTTAATCCAAATTTTTCCTAAGGGAACACTCCACCTAAGATATAATTAACTATTTGTGATTACCATTTTAGAGGATATGTACCCAGAATAAAAAAATTTATCCCATGCAAATGAGATAGGGAAAATATATTATTTATGCAAACCCAAAAAATTTGAGGTATTATTTAGTGGTTTAATTCAATATATTATGATATTTTTCATCTTTTGAGGTAGTATATTATTCTTAATGTCATATTCGATCACCTAAATAAGAATTCTAAAAATTAATATATGTTTACATCTTATTTCTACTAAAATTTCAAACTAAGTGAGTGAACTATTTATAGGCCTCTATTATACACCTAATCTTATGGAACCTCCAAGTATGTGTCCAGAGCTCCAATGCACCTATCTTAGCTTTTGTGATCATTTGAGCCTCTCAGTATGTATTTTTTATGTGTAATCAATAAAATAATAGATCTACCAAACATGAAACACTTAGTACATGTATTATTAATCTTAACACCTTTTTGTTATAATCAAAATCAAGTGACAAACCTTGAAGTTCAAAAATTTAACAACTTCATATTGTGCTACCTGTTGAACTTGTCAAATTAACAAGATGGTATCAATGTTTGTCTTGATAACGAAGCTTTTAGAAAACACTCAGATGAACTTTTTCTATTATATTGTCAAATATAGGTTGCGGCTGATAATCCTAAGTAGTAATATTACTTATGAGATCACCTTTGAATTAAGATTCATTAGCTAGTTAAGTGATGTTAATAAATATGTTATGATGAATTCAATGCATCATCTTCTTCAACTAGTCGCTCAAAGGATTGTTCATGTTTTATTTTAATGTATCTTGTAAAAAAAAGATTAATGTGTTTATGTTATAGATTTTTTATTTAATTTAGATGTAATGCAATCCTTGTAATGAAACTTTATTTTACTTCAAACTTATTTGTGATCGTAAATTAAGCTTAGATCATTTTTTTTTTTTTTTGTTTTTTTTTTATTATTATTATTTATGTATTTGACCATTTATATGTGAAGTTACTTTATCATAAATTTTACTTCAAACTTTATTTTACTTCAAACTTATCTATTAAAATTTAACTTTTTAAAGAAGTTTGACTCTCACTAAGAATTTGGTCCAAGTAGATGAAGTAGGTTCTCATCAGGTTGAACAAATGGAAGGTGTTGTGTTGTTTAGCTTTTCTAAGTTATTGTTCTTATTACAAAGAAATTATGAAGAATTTCTAATTTGAAATATAAGCATTGAAATAATCTAAACAAATAACTTTATAATGAAAGCTTTTCGTTTTTCTTTTTTGTGTTTATATGCACTCTCATGTTTATCTAGTTCCTAGTGTTCTTCAGCCTCTTTCTTGTTCTATGTTCTTCTTCAAAACATTCAAATGAAAATTTTCTTCTTCCATACTAAAGATGGTTTTGAAAAGCTTAGTGGTGGAACTCAACTTCAATCTTTGAGATTCAAATGCTAGCAAGTGTTCTAACATAATTTTCGATAATGAATGATTCTTTTGTAAATTTACCACTTTTTCCTCAAGACCTCAAGATCTTTAATTTCTCTGGGCTCATTTAAGCACTCATGTAACTTAATTTCCTTACAAGTATCATATAATGTTAGCACCTTCATTTATAAACAAAGGGCAAAATGTAGTATCAACTCCTTTCATTTTATTTCTGCTCATAAGAACTCTAAGGAAAAAAACACGGTATTCTTAATATATAAAAATACCGTGTAAAAAAATAAGATCAAGAATCAAAATAAGAAATTCTTGTTCGAGTCAGCCAGAGGGTGCTCTATTAAGAATTGGTTCATAAATATCTCCAAGAAGAAGTTTTTTTTTTTTAACATTTCTCATAACCTCAAGGAGATAAAAGAAGTGTTTTTGGATAATTGGCATAACACTATCAAGAAGTTGATTAATGTGGCTAAAGAGATTGGTCATGGGGAACACCTAAGAAAACTAAATTTATTTTTTAAATTTATGATTAAATTAAGTGAGACCAATAAAAAGGGAGGCATTGAGTCATAAACGATATTACATAATAAGGAAAAAAATTCCCTGAGGTATTGTCTCAAATTAAGGTAATGCGGTTGAATATAACTTTTTTATGATAGGGCAAAAGTATTCTCGATTGAAGTAGATTATGAGAATGGCAAAATGATCCAAGTAGAAAACTAACAAAAAAAGATTGATTTAAGAATTTGTCTATTTTACTCATGTAGAAAGTCTAACTTGATGAGCAGTTTGATTAAGTGAAATTTCAGCCTCCATTCACACCACTAAGACCACTTCACACCATACACACACCACTTCATCCAACTCCACATATTTACACATTCCTACACTTTTCCATGTACCACAATACCCAAAATTCCACCAAGATCACCAAAATCACCCAAAAAACCCTCCAAATTACCTAAACTTAGCCAAAAGCACCAAACTTCTCCCAAATTGGCTCAATTACCCCAACATTGTCAATACTACTCCAAATCGTCAAAATTAGCAAAATACCTTTTTTTCACCAAAATCCCCCTCAAATTCCTAAAATAGCATAATCCCACCAAATTAACCAAAATTACCCAAATTCCATGAAATTTCAATTTCCAAAAATTCCCACAAATTTAAAATTCAAACCCAATTCCCATGAACCCTAATTCCAAATTCACTTTAACCCTACACCAAATTTCACCCCGTACCCTAGATTCACCAAATTAAACCCTCATGCCAAACCTAAAATTCACCAAGTATAAAACCTAAATTTCATCATCCTAAGCCTCATGAAATTTCCCATGGTTGATTCCCAACCACAATAACATTAAATCCAAGCCCAAAATCCAAGCCTAAAACCACCCCCATAATTAAATTCCAAAAGCCCATAATTTGAGCCCAATTTTCAAATCTCCTTCAACCCAAGCCCACATGACAAAGTCAGGTCCCCCATGATTAAATTGATCAAACCTAAGGTCCAAAATTCCATCATTAATCAACCAAAAGTGGAATTCATGAAAATATTTTCTAAGGGTTGAACTTCTCACCTCCCCTCTTTAATGCAGGCATGAGCCATGGGCAAGCCATATGGCTTCATCCAAGCCATATCAAAGCAATGAAACAATACACAAGCCTCATGTGAGCCAACCTGCCATTTATGGCCAAAGGAGGACCTAATTTCTACTATTGGAAAAAAAGCACTTAACCACTCCAATGATTCACTTGAACCCAAAATTAAGCCTTAAGACTTTGATGGGGACTTATCTACTCATTCCTCCAAGCTGACCACTAGCCCTAGCCACCTTGAGAGGTGAGCTTGACCCACATACATGACTCAAACCCAAGCTCCCCCCAAAATCAAGTCAAATCCTTTCCACTTCAAATCCTACCCTTGGACACTTGGCACAAGCAAATTCACTTCACCATTCTCCACCACTGAGCTCCCTCAACAAGATGGTGACCACCCAAGGTCCACCACCCCACCATTGTCTGTGGCAAGCCCAAACCCGAGAACCACCCATGAGTCAAAACTCAAAATTCCACCCATCCTACTTGGATCATTCCCATTGGATACTTGCCCCTGTCTCCTCTCCACCTAAGCCACCTTTAACCAACCAATTGAAGCCCTGTCGCTACCCCTTCGCCGAGCTTATAAAAAGGCCACCTCCATGGACAAAATGGACAAGTGAACAAACCTCGAGGAAACTCTACCAAAATCACTCTAAACCTTCTCACAGCCTTGCGAAACTCATATCCACCATCCTATACCCCTCTCCCCCACTGAGAAACCATAATTTCAAAGCCTAAAACCAAAACTTTTTCAGTCTTGAAAATTAACTCCACCAAAACTCCAAATTAACTCTTCCAAAAGCCTCGCCACACTTCAAAACCACTTCTTAAATCAAAATTACTCTCTCCCGCGGCCTCTAACCTGGGCTAGACTAAACCCGATTCACACTTTGGTCTAGGTCATACCTAGACCCATCAACAGAGCAAAACCAACACTTGGAGGAGGTTCGTGGTGTCAAGGCGAAGCTTCTCAACCAACCCAATTAAAGTCTCACCTCTTGGGTAAAGGTATAGCTCGAAAATCCCTAAATCCCCCTCTATTTTGGTCTTTCATGAAGAGAATGAACAATCATGTTCACCTAGCCTTATAAATGTGTTCGTCTCACTTAGATGAAGCTATAGGAACAAACCACACTTAATTTGTGGAGAGAGAACTTAGCTCTATAGTGTGGACGGTTCTCGAGTTAATGATTCATTTGGGATGACGAACGGATGTTCTCCATTCCCGTATATTTGAAACCAACGGAGCAGATCAAGTCGAACGGTGGATCGAACCAGTAGAAAGCCCCGGATCGCAGGCCGAGTCAGCACTCACGTGTAAAGCGCAATGAAAGAGAAGGCACCGCGCGGCAGTTTTGAGATGCCTAGGTTTAGGTGGCACCGACGTGGTTAATTAGAAAAATACGGATTTTCTGATTTAACTAAATCTAGAAAATGAAATATAACTTCAAAAAATCATATCTTGGTGTAAATAAATCAGAAAAATAAAAGAAAAATATACATGTGCTCAGTGAACATAGGAGAATCTAAGGAACCTATATTTAATTTAAAATAAGTTAAATACATTATAATTTTATTATCATAAATAATTACATACTTATTACCATGACTTGTGATTTTTTGGGTTTAATTATGATGTGATTAGGAGAGTTCTCTGATTTTTTTTAAAGTCTATTTTTTCATGATAATCACCTCTCTCCATTTAAAAAAATTATAAAAAATTAAAAGAATCAGAAAAATATGAAATTAAGTTTAATGAGTTCCCTTAAGTCACAGACACTTAGAAAAACTAAATATGAGATTTAAAATTGAAAAATTAATTTTCTAAGTAGTTTAATTTAAAAATTAAGAAAATTCAAATCTATTTCAAAATATTACAAAGATTTATCTAATTGAGGAAAACAATTCTAAGATGCCCTCATAAAATTTTCAAAGACAAGAAAATGTATTTTAATACTTAAATATTTTTTCTTATTAATTTACTATTTATCAACTAAAATAATTATTAAAAAATAATCAGAAAAATATGATATTAAGTTTAATTAGCTCACTAAAGCTAGAGGCACTTAAGAAAAATAAAAGTTAAATTAAAATTGAAAATGAATTTTTCAAGTATTTTTCTAATTAAAAATAATTAAAAATTACAAAAAAACAACATTTAAAAAATGTCAAAAAATTATAGCAATTCTAAAGTGGCCTCATAAAACTTTTCAAAGAAGAAAATGTATTTTAAGTGTCTAAATGCATTTTTCTATAATTTTATTAATTATTGACTAAAATAATTCTAAAAAATATAGAAATATAAATTTATAACTTGTTGAATTTCCTGAAGACAAAGAGGCTAAAGAAAAATAAAAGTTGGATTTTTAAAATAAAAATGTACTTTGTATTTATTTATTTATCAAGATCAGTTAAAAAATCATAACAAATTAAAATATAATTCAAAAAATCATAAAATTTACCCTAAGTGGTCATCTAACTTTTAGAGATATCATAAATTTTCCTAAGGACAGAAAACATATTTTGGGGGATTAATTTAATTATCAATTGAATTTCATAATTATTAGTTTAAAAAATGACAAAAAAAATAATTAAAATTCAGGAAGATATAATTCCACCTCATATATTTCAATTAGCCCGTGCAAGAGGTCAATAAGATTTCATGGTCATTTAATCAAAAATGTAAGAGTTGTGAGGGTACAACCCCAACGGTATGATGGTAATTTTGAGAATTTTACATTCTAACCCTAATTTAACTAACTTTTAGGTTTAAACAAAGGGAAAGAATATTAAATCATGATGATTAATTCACTAAAGTGATTGAAACATAAAGTGGTAAATGGGGTAGCAACCCACTCATGTCCTTTTCTAAAAAGGATAAAATTGTAATTATTTGAATTGTTATGTGTAGGACGAAATGAAAATTTGGATGATCCAAGAGTGAGGGGTATGAGTTAGAAGATCAATAAATCACTGATTTGAACCCCAATCAATGGTCAAATAGATTTCAATCTTTTTAATGAAGCTCTTTATAAAATTTTCAAAAATTACAAGTATACCCACAAGCCCTAAGAGTTTAGTAGTTAGGTTTAATCTAATATCATTTGAAGTTAAAGAATAAAATATAACTGATAATAAAACATCTTAAAACACTAAAAGCTCAAGCCCAATTGAAAGGCAAGAGTGTAAAATTCTCTAATGGCCAAAAGCGTACACTTGGGGTGCTTACTTGCATAACTCTTAAATATGACATTAAATGTTGATCATTTGCCTCACTCATGGGCTTATTAAGACATCAACAAGACTACACTAAGCAAAGCTTAAGCTGCAATAATAAACTCTTAATACAACATGGGCTGATCAACTCAACAATATAATAAGGTCAAATAAACTTGAAATAGTCCAGAAAATTCTAAAGTTGTTCACAGTCACTCTCTGAATACCTTTGTAAGATTTTCGATATTCCATAAGACATTTTGGTTTGTTATAATTTGTTGAGGAAAATCATCCTTAAAATTTAAGTATTCACCAATGTATGATTCAGGACCCTTTAACTTAAACCTCATTAATGAGAAATTCTTCGTTACAACTTAACCTACAGTAATACCCAATGTTCAGGGATATGGCTCTTGGATACAGTGCTCAAACCCTAATTGATATTTAAAGTCGCCACAGGGATATGGGCCTTAGACACAGTGATCAACAAGGCTAGTGTAAGTAGGAGGCCTTGGTAGCAAGAGCGACGATGGACAAGCATCTAGGTATGTGGGAAGTATTGCATATCCTAACATGAGGACTACAGGAGGGTGAAGGAGTGGCATTATTGTTCTCTAATATTTAGTAAAGAGTCGCCCTTACTCTCAGAGGCTGCTGGTGGTCGCAAGTCCTACAGTGTGACTGACTCATGAATTGCCCAATTTACAAAAATTCATGAAATACAATACATCCTTTTTTCTGGATGAAAAATGTATTTTGCATGCTAAAATTTAAAGTTTAAACTATTTTATGCCTGTAAAGTTAAGAATTTTTTAATGTCACTTTTGGCCAGTTCATATATTAGTCACATAAGTAGGGCTAAGGATTACCCTTTCCTGATTTCCTTGCTAGCGACCTTTTACCCTATGTTGGATCTCACATACATGATGCCTACATTTGCCTACGAATGTCCCTCGAGAATTGTTAGGGCTTCGGTACTAATTTTGAACTCCCCTTTTACCAGAAATTCTTATGCTTGGTTCTGATCTTTTGCATGTGCCACCTAACTCGTTCTGCATGCTTGTGCTTTCCTCATGTTTTGTTTCAATTTCTATGCATATGCATGGTATATTTATAATAAAACATTGTAGCAGTAGCATTGGGATCGACAGGTACGCACTGTTCTATTCTTTTACTACACTTTCTTTTACTGTACTTTATGGCATGCCTTATTTTAACATACCGTCAAAGACACTTAGAGTATAAAACAATGTCACCTATTTAGGAGAAACACTACAGCAAGCCCTGAGACCTAAAAACTATCACAAATACAAATATAAACTCTAGACCCTAAAGTACCATGAGAAAAAAGCTTGAAGCCAGCTGTCCAGGAAGCAGGATGACGATGAGCTAGCGGAAGACGACCTTAGATGTCGATCAACACATAATGATGAAGCGGATCTACTTCAACAAAACTTTCTTTAGTCTTAAATAATATAAACCCTTAAGACTATGAGGTTGTTCGTCTAGTACGATGTAAATCCTCATTTTATCTCTTAGGTTTTTGCACAATCATGTTGTGTAGTATAAGTCCTAACACTTTTAAGATTCCATGGTTGTTTGTTTGGTACAACGTAAATCCTCCCATCATCCTAGGCTTTTCGCATGATCAAATATTGTGCGAATGTAAGTCCTAATTTTAAATAAATGGCGCGAGTAAACATTAAATAACATCACTCCCAAAATGTAAAGCCAAACAGTATGATAGTTTTGGAAGTCACTGAGATTCTCCCTAAAATCTATGACACCCCCTACTTTTCACTCCTTTGTCTCCAAAATAACTATTCCTGCTTAGCCTATTCCCACTTGACTCTTCTTAGAAACAAAATTAAAAACTCAACTTTGAATTCTCGAAGACGAAGTCTCTGATCATTATTGTGAATTTTCTTAAGTGACTTCGGTCATTTGAGATGTAATTAACTATAGGGTTTGCCCTTATAGTGAATTAGAAACCTAAGTAATATAAACCCTATCAAATATTTATATTAGATAAGGGAACTTGTCAGCCACACAAAATGATTCGCAGATTAAACGAATGTCATGACCTATTTAGTTTATATAATCGAGCTCACCGCTAAGTAACATGCTTATCTCTTGGGATGGTGTATTACTTGTGAGGTTGTGCTAGATTACTTAAACTATTAAATATATGAGATCTATTCGGTTTTATTTTTTCCAAAATTAAAATACTACTTTAAAATTAAAAATTACACACACACACACACATAGATATATATATATTAAAGCAACCGACAAAATCCCAAATGGCGACCGACAATGTCATATGGTTAAGGAGAAACCCTTAGCGAGGACTTCAAAAACTTATTATTATAAATGATATACAGTGGAAAATCCTCCAACTATAATAGAGGCTTGCTGGCTTTGAGAGGAAACAATTAATTGAGGTCACTCATAACCACAATGGTGAGTTACCAAATTGAGGGGAGAAAGTGAATCCCTTCCATCAAGAAGTTACTAGTAATAAAAAACCAACAACCCAATGCGTTGGTATAATATCTGGGGAGAAGTCAGAATCTTAGAGTAAAGGTCAAATTCACTCATTTTGATGGTCGCACAGATCTAATCAAGTTCATCAATTGGCTCCAAATAGTGAAATGGATATTTGAAGGTGTTTCACCAGACAAAAGTGGTAAAGCTAGCCACCACCAAGCTAAGAAAAAAACATCTTTATCATGAAAAAAAATGAAATGCTTATGCCAATGGGAGGAAAGAAGAAAAATCATAACCTGATCCAAGATAAAAAGAGCATGCAGCAAAAATACCTACCATCACATTACAGATAGGACATGTTTTTGAAAATTCACTTACTGTAGCAAGATTCCTCAATGGAGAAGTATACAGTTGAGTTCGATCAAGTTATATTGAAATTTGAGCTAGTGGAGTCAGAGAAGAACACCTTCACTCAATATATGGGGTGATTGAGTCCATCCATTGGCAATATGGTATGGGTATGACCTTATTTGACATTATAAGATGTCTGCATCTTAATCCTAAAGGTGGGGAGACAACACAAAAGTATCAGGTCAACACCACACTTCAAATAGAGTTTACATCAAATCTGACAGTAAGGATACACTAAGTGGAGTGCACAAGCTGACCACGACTGAGAAAGAACCAATCCAAAGTAGAGAAAGATTGAAAACCATCAACACACCTAAATCCATTTCAATCAAGAAGTGCTTCATGATTTTGGGCACAACTTGTCTAATTGCCCAAAGAGAAGGCTGATTTTGTTCTCTAAATATGGAGCAATTAAAAATATAAATAGTGACATAAGAGATAATCAAAAAAGGTGAGGACGTAAATGAGAGGTATTAGCTTCCAAATGATGTGAAAAGATGCTAGAGATCCAATGGATTCTTCAAACTGAGCCCAAGAGAGAGCAATAGTGGGTTCGCCACGACATTTGTCGTAACCATTGTACTGTGCAAGGAAAAGTATACGTCCTCATTAAAGATGGAGTCAGCTGTGAAAATGTGTCGTGTCTAAACAAAGAGCGGATAAATTGAGTCTCACCACTCAAAAGTATGTCCAACCATATTCCTAGACTTGGTTGAAGAAGAGTACGATCAGCATTGACAAAAAGATGTCTTGTGGAATTTTGTATTAGGGATAAATTCCAACAGCCAGTGTAGCGTGACATATTACCTGTGGATGCCTGTCACTTCCTATTAGGCCATCCTTGGTAGTATTATCGATGCACACATAATGATGGTTATAATAGTGCATACTCTTTCAACAATGATGGGAAGTGCATTGGAATCTTGCCTTGGAAGAAGTTTGGGGTATTTGAGGATGTGGTATCACAAAATATCTTTTTTTGTGGGCATTCAGAAACAAGACGCCTAGCATTGATTGACCTAGACTATGATGAGTTTGAGGAATTGATACCAAACACGGGGCAACCACCGCTGCAAGCGATCTAGCATGTTGTCACTTTAGATAGAGGTTAAATTTTTTTTAGCTATTTTTTGAGTAAGATGGGTACTAAACTTCAATACACTTCAGCGATGCACCTACAAACAGATAGTCATATAAGAGTGTTGAGCTTTAGATATCTCTGTAGGAGTTATATGAGAACTAATATCAAACAGTAGGATCCATTTGTTTTCAAAGAAAAAGAAGAAGCCTCTACTAGCCAAGGAAAATGAAGCGGATGTCATACTCATTTCGGCGGTGTCACAAAACATATGAAATCGCAATTAATTTTGTGATCGTTGTATTATAGTGCATGAATGCCTTTGTTAATTTAGTTTTATTTCCATTTCCATTTCTTTATTTTCAAAAAGTTTTTTCCCCTTAGATCTTCCTTTTGGGGTTCTTACTTATTTTTCTAGTTTCTAATTAGGTCATTTCAAAGGGAATTACTTATATGTGTTTCTTTCAATGTTTTGAAGGTTGTTGCTATTGTTTTATGTTTAGAGATATTGTCCTTTCTTTTATGCTCTCCAAGGTGTTGCATCATTTCCTTTCGTCAGCGGTATTTACGTATCTTACTCAGGAACAGATTGTAAAATCTCCTCATCGATCGCACATTATCATTTTAGAATTTTCTTCAAAATTTTCAATTGATACAGTCGTCGAATGTCGTTTATCTTGCTCCAAACATTATTGACCGACCATATTATCATATACTTACTATTCCACAACCACCTACCCACAAAACCCACTTCTTAAACACCTTATTATGAGCCCTAAAACAGTATCACATAGCTTGAATTTTATTAACCATATAGAAAATAACATTTTATTATATTCTCTTATTAAGTTCATATTTTCTTCCTTCCAAGATTAGTGTTGAGGCAATTGCTCTCTCAAGTGTAGACTAATCAACTTCCCGAGGGCCTTAGCTTGCTTAGATAACAGTCTCACACTCAAAACTGATCCTTAAATAGGGACCACTTTTACCTTCATAACTAGCTATATTTGCATCTAGGAAATTTATTTCCATGGCTTTGATATAAGCCGCAACCTCCCAACCGTCTCATCCTTGAGTTTGGTTCACTTTAGACACGAAAATGAAAATAAAATATTAACTTATAGATTAAGTGCTAACGGTTCTCTCATTTTGAAAAGAAATTTGAGTACAATGAATTCCATTCATGTCATGTTTTTAAAGTATTGTGAGTTTCTGTTAATTATTAAATTCAGAAAAATAGAGACATGTATGATAATGTGAATTCTTTCAAACATTTAAAAAAAAGTAGGAAAATCTATATATATACATCCCTCAATACTTATGTATTTACATATCTAACAGCTAAACTATACTTTACCTTTTGCATGAAAAGGTGTTATTTCACTGTATAAAGATAAAATAGAGATAATTTTGATGTGATACAAAAGATTTAGATGGTATAAATGTAAAAAAACAAACTGTAAATCTTTCCTGTAGTTGCGTAGGAATTGGGCGGTATGTATGCAAATGCTCCTTACTGTACCCCGATTTTCAACATTACAATATCAGACCAAATTATTATCTATAATCTATATAGCAAATGAAATCTTTTGAAGGCCCTAACAGATTGATTTAACACCACCTCTAAATGGAGGGCTAGTGAGAATGAACACTGCAGTAGGATGCAAAAATAAAGAACAAACCAATAATAATCGCAATTCACACAGTTGACAATTATAATCGGCAAACAACCAAAGCTAACATCCTATCAAAACCC
This sequence comes from Papilionanthe hookeriana x Papilionanthe teres, assembly GCA_022702705.1. Classification (NCBI taxonomy): domain Eukaryota; kingdom Viridiplantae; phylum Streptophyta; class Magnoliopsida; order Asparagales; family Orchidaceae; genus Papilionanthe; species Papilionanthe hookeriana x Papilionanthe teres. Next base: position 47,045,844 of record CM040438.1, read on the forward strand.
AACAATAAAGCCAATAACTCGACCTGAAGATATAAAAATTGTCACAAAATTTATGAATTAAACAATTTCTGCATCAAAAGAAGCAGCTTAAAGTACAACAGAAGCTATAGTTCCAAGCAAAACTTTTCCTTCGGAGATTTTAAAATTCAAGGGAGAAGAAATGTTCTTTCAAAACACTAATCTTACAATGTGAGGTCAGCTACTGCTCCTGAATGCCAAAGTCATATTCCCCCAGCGGAACCACTTACAAACGCTTATTTCTTCTTCTTTGACTTGCTGGTCAGCGAATGAGCATAAGCAGTTCCCTGAAAATGGAGGATATCATACCAAAAAATTTAGATCAGGTATGTCCCGAGAATGAATTCTCAAAGGACTTATGTTTACTTCTTAGATGATTTACATAAACCCACAATTCTTATGTATTTACATATCTAACACATAAACTTCAACTCTTACATACATGCCACCTTACCAATGCATGAAAATGTGCATTTCACCTTTTATAGTTAACCTAGTGGTATTTTAAATGTAAAATTTAGATGTTAGATATGTAAATACATAAGAATTACGTGGTATGTATATAACTGCCCTTATTTTAGTTGGCCGGCAGATTTGGTATAAAATTAATTAGCTTATAAAGTACCTGTAACCACTCATTCATGTCATCCTTGGTTGTAGCAGTGCCAACTTCTACCTTTGGTGCCTTCTTTGATTTCTGAGGAAAATGAGAATAGACAATTGTGTCAGTATAGGATAACTAAATTAATTATATGCCAGGAAGATATATTGTAGAAGTAAATTTTGAGTTAAAATAATTAATACAAAAAAAATAAATATCAAAGAAAAACTTTCATGTGAATCTATTGATGCTTGTGAAGGAATAAATTTAGCAAGCAATAATATCGATAGATGTATGTATAACACTAGAATGTCGACATAATTAAACATGTGTGCGTTGTAATGGTCAATCTTATAAATAGTTGTATAGAAATCCTAGAGTTTTCAATTACAATAGGTTTAAATCAATGATCAACATTGAATATGAAGCTTGCAAAGGCTATGATCAAGCTCAATTTATAGTTAAGTTTAACTTATGTGGCATGGCAATAGTAGGCATGAACACTTGCTTCTCATTATTTCTCGTATTTGTTGAATCATTTGTCATTGGTTTGAGCAATGTTCAAACTATCATTTCATGGTTTTTTATCACATAACAATCATCCAAACAGTCTCCAATTTCAAAATACTTATTCTACAAAATGTAATCGAACTTGCAGAGAAGCGAGCGCCTTGTACTGCAATTAGCCGAGGCACCAAATGATCAACTTCTATTACTCTTAGAAATGCATTTAAGAAAGCAAGCACCCTGGAACTCCGGTGCCTTTGCATGGGCTAGAAGCTCGTCAAATGCACGCATAAATCTTTATAACTCTTTATTTAGCACCTTTACAAACCTCAGCAGTTCAGCAAAATCTTTTTTTTCTCTCTTTCCCTTCAGCATTTGATGTGCAACTTCTACTAAAAGCTATATTGCTTAAATTGATTTTCTTCAAATTTTTACAATTATCATTTTTTCTTGAGTTATGATAGGCACAGATTCTTTTAACATGGTAGGCATCTTGTCAAAGTTGCCCTTATTGATCTAAAACTTCCAAATCTTATTTCCCTTTTTTTTCGTGCCTACGTTGCTTGTTTTTTATCTGTCATTTGCAGGATGATTAATAGCTCATATATTTTGATTAATATGGTCAAATTAGGAAGAATAGATTAAAAAGATTATATAAGAAAGGTGTACAATGGGCTGATAGAACTGTGGTAGAATTACTTAAAAAAGGGGGACAACCTGGAGTTATGCAAACAACTTTGCAAAATACAAATAAAGCACATAGAACTAGCACAAATGGATGGAGAAGAATGATCATAAAGAAAATGCTATATATTTAGATACAAGAGATATTTACTTAAACTTCCAAATTAAGAGGGTAGAAGTTCAATCACCTTATAAAAAAAATGTTTGTACATATAAAACAACAAAGATGCACCAATACATTGAATAGATGGAATTCTGTAGTAGGATTAGAAAATAAAAGATTAACTTGGAGTTATGTGAAAGAACTTCACAAACTAGTGTCAACACCTCGCTAGGACGCAACATGGATGTATGTAAAAGAAAACTTCAAAAATCAACTCTAAATGGTCAAAACATTTAGTTAGAATGATACAGATGTTTATGACCATAATGATTAGAGATTGTGATCAAGATTCAAGAGGAAGTAATTTCTTTTCCTATTTACTAGTCCTTTTCATATTCATGCCTGCAAAAACTGTATGTTTTCTTAGAATAAATTTTTTAGGCAAGGGTCATGAGTAGCAAAATTAACAACCAATAAAGTAAACATTAACTAATGAAAAAGAGGCTTTCACTCAGAAATTTTCAAGACATAAAATCCATAAAATACTAATCCTCTAAATGCTTGCATCTTTCTAACTAAAGCATAAAAACGATTAACATGATTCAATGAAAACTGTTTGGAGATCACCAAAAATCAGTCCCTATGATTGGAAGCAGAACTAACATACAATTGTAAGCAGATAAATAAATTATAAAGTGCCTACAGTATAAGTAATATAAAAGCCCATTAGACCAAGCCATAAATACAGATGTATTTTTTAGCCCATATTCTAGTGTTTGCATACACAATAAGATAGGAGTTGGCGGTACCCAACAGAGTGTCGATGCTATAACAACTGGAAGCAGGGTTTTTTTATTTTTTATTTTTTCATTATTATATTTTTTGTATCCCTGCAGTCAGCATTTTTCAAAATTCAGTTTCTAAACCAAAGCTTTGTTCTGTTTTTCCCAAAAATAATTTTTTAAAAACAAATTTTGCAAAAAATAAGAAAAATTTGTATGGTTTTTTTCATCTATACAAAACTGCTTTTTGCTGGATATTTTTCTCAACCACAAATAAAAAAATAAAATATAATAATTAAAAAAAAACCCAAAAAAAAAAGGTTATCCCAACAAAAGCCTAAAAGTACAAACAGAAAGCTCAAGAAGCACTTGCATATGCAAAGCAATATAACCTAACATCATCTGAGGCCCATTTTCCGAAAAAAATGACAATTTTATCCGGCAAGAAATAGCCATAATTTGCATAAAACAATTAAACCATGAAGAAAATTTTTTAATTCAACAGAAAGATTAGAGAAAGAAAATGTCACCACATTGATTGCTTTCCCCTGTTTTCTGGCATCTCCCCAAACAAAAGCCTAAGGCTACAAGAGAAAGCTCAAGAGGCACTTGCATGTGCAAATCAATATATCCTGACATCATATGAGCCTTATTTTTTGAGAAAAAATAATGATGTCTGGCAGAAAAATAGCCACAATTTGCAGAGATCAATTAAATCATGTACAATATTTTTTTCAATTGAACAGAAAGATCTCCTATAGTCTTAGGCTTTTGTTTGAGATGCCAGAAAATAGGAAAAAACAACCAATGTGGTGATGTCTTCTTGCACAAGAGACACTAGCAAATGCAAATCAATATATCCTAACATCATATGAGGCCCATTTTCCAAAAAAAAAAACAACAATTATATCCGGCAGAAAATAGCCATAATTTGCATAGATCAATTAAATCATGAAGGGAATTTTTCTATTCAACAGAAATATTAGAGCAAGAAGATGTCACCACATTAGTTGTTTTCCACTGTTTCTGGCATCTCCCCAAACAAAGCCTAAGACTACAAGAGAAAACTTAAGAGGCACTTGCATAAGAAAATCAATACATCCTGGCATCATATGAGCCCATTTCCTAAGAAAAACAATGATTTTGTCCGGCAGAAAAATAGCCACAATTTGCACAGATCAAATAAATCGTCAAGGGAATTTTTCAATTGAACAGAAAGATCTCTTGTAGTATTAGGCTTCTGTTTGGGGAGATGCCAGAAAACAGGGAAGAATTACCAATGTGGTGATATCTTCTTGCTCAATAGGCACTTGCATATGCAAATCAATATATCCTAATATCATATAAAGCCTATTTTCTAAAAAAAACAATGATTTTACCCCGGCAGAAAAGCAGTACTAATTTGCACATATTAATTAAATTATGAAGGGAATTTTTTGATTGAACAGAAAGGTTAGAGTAGAAAAAAAAAATCACAACATTGATGGCTATTTCCATTAAAGATGTCGTTGAGGTATGGATGTATAAATGCAAGAGTGTGATCGTTGAAGGCTATAATTGTAATATCACTAAATTTGGAGAAGAAATTTTGGGAAAGCCAATCTCGACTTGACCATGAGCAAGTTTCTTTTAAAAACTTCAACAAAGTGCTCCTCTTCCACACACCTAGGAGTTGCAAGCGGGCTAATCATTTTTGTGATCGATTGGCACTGGAGAATAGTTTCTTTTTGAAAGATGTAAATAAGCATAGGGTTCTTTCTTTCATGCTTACAGAGGATGGGCCTTTTTGTACATGATTGGTTAAATATTCACATATATTTGTAATTATTTGATTTAGTTAATGCAAAATACAATCTTTCAAGAAGAGATGTAGTAGTAAATTAAATAATGATAAAAAAAGTGGGAAGAGAACCTATAAAAGTGGCCATAATGACAGAAGCAAATAAAATTGACAAGCGCAATATATTTTTTACCTGCTATAGATGGAAGAAAATTCATGCAAGCCAAAACTTGCAAGCACAACATATTATGTCTCAAAAGAACCTCGGTTTGCTTTTATTTCATACAATTTATTTATTTCGGTGCATTGGAGTTAAACCGTAATAGAAATCAATTAGTTTGTAGCTTTCACGCTGCAATAAGTGGTAATATAGAGTCGAGCATAGGAAGGCATAAGTACTCTAGAAAGTGCTTGATCAATCACTGCCATACTTTGAAATATCGATTGGAGTTGTAAACGAGTCAAGTCAAGCTCGAGTCAGATTAATTAATCAACATCGAGCTGCCTCACCAACCAGCTTGTTTATTATGAAAAAAAGAAAACAATATTAATTCAAGCTGTTGTTACAATATAATGACAAATAGAATGAGCATTTAGATGATAATTAATAGGGAATCACTTGATATAAAATACAAATATTATTTTTAAAATATTTTTACTAGATTAAAGATAAAAACTTGAATTTTACTATCTTTTGAGTATATTTTAATTTAATTATTTTTAAATGAGACAGCTCATGAGCCAACGAGTCAAGCCCTCACATTCAACGAAATGGTTGGCCCAGTTACACCCCTAGTAGCAAGTCAACATATTTTTCCAAAAGAAAAGTGAAACTTCTTCACTTATCTTAAATGTGAATGCATGCTCACAGCACCTAGTTATTAACCTAAACATATCAATATACATGCAAAACTTCACAATATTCTCCTTCTGCTACCATTTACTATAAATCAAGTCCTTAAAATTTTTTATCCATAAAACTCAATTTCCAATGAGAAGTTAAAGATGCCTCCAACTGGACCTACGGCTAGCTTCTCGAAGGCCTTAATAACAGTGAGCCAACTCCATATTTCAGTTGTGTCTTTTGCTACATGAAACTCAATTTCCAAAGAGAAATTAAAGATGCCTCCATCCAGGACATCCTACAGCTAGCTCCTCGATGGCCTTAATGAAAGTGAGCCAACTCCATACTTCAGTTGTGCCTTCTTCCTCCATTCTCCTTATTTGGCAGACATATCCTTGCACATATCCTTATCCTTCATAAGGCTTATACGCATCCCTTTTATGACCACAAATATATCTTACTTTTACCCCACATATACCAATCCTGCTATAGCATTAAAAGCTTCCTTCCACCCCTAACATACTAACATTATTCAATGGATAACTAATTTCTAAGGCCAATTGTTGACTTTTAGTATAATAATCATTACTTGATGTCCAATAGCCCTAATTCTAAACCCAATACCATTCTTTTTCATGTAATTCCTATCTTCCCTGGATGTAGGTTCAACTTTTTTCCTTTGCCCACTTCAACACATCCCCACTCCTTGTTCTCTACGATGTATCAAGTGCTCCCATCCGACAACTACTATTCCCCAATCTACCCCCACCCAACTTCTATTTCCATTCAATCGCTTATCAACAAAGAATTCATCAAGAACGTCCAAGCAGGTTTAGTTCTTTAGACAATTATGTTTGTAGTCCAAGCCGCACAAAGTCTTCCTTGCAATGGTCATTTGACTAGTGCTTCCTTCATATGCTTATATTCAAAGCATTGATTGATAGTTATTTTCTAGTTTTGTCTCATGATAAAGTTAGCTTTCTCGGGTTCCTCTTTGATTTCTTATAAAGAAGTTTTTTTATGATATTATTTATTCATGAAGATAGAATAAACTTCTATTTTCTTTCAACGCAAAAGATACATCTAGTTTATTTAAAGCAAATTATTTGCTTCAAATAACCCTCCTAGCAATCTTAAATCTTCATCGCAACACTTGCTCTTGACTACCATATTTGCTTTCTTCTTTTATGATAACTAACGGCCCAACATGATTGAGTGGAATGCAAGACCTCCATATACTATGATTAAGGCTATCCAATCTGATTTAGCACGGGAATAGGATTAACATGAAGTGGAACCCATAATATTTACATTATATTTCTCCTACGTTAACATTTATTGCCGGGATAATTGACATTGTTGTAGATTAAAGTTAAGGATGCAATATTTGAATTTTAGTTGTGTATTAGGTCAATTTTATTATTGTATTAGTAGTTGGAATATGGTATCACAAAGCATGCACATATATGGGCCATGCAAGAATAGGCAACGCAAAAAAATGTCAAGGGGGTATGTAGAAGATCAAGCAAACAGTGAACCCAAGTGAAGGAGCACATGCATATCTTCATTACCATAGTAAGGAACATTCAAAGGGTGATTGACACACCAAAAATTGTGCTCAAACAACGTCCCCACTAGCTCCATAATTCACGAAGTGTGCTCCACATTTTAAGGTGGCAACTCCTCTTGCTTGGAATCACCAACAATTACCACCTCACCTTTGTAATTTCATTTTCCACCTAATGTGATGGAGAATAAATGAAAAAATATATTTTGTAAGGTAGTCATTTGTTGAATCGAAATTCAGAAGAAATTTTCTTCTGTAAGCTTTCTTGGTGGCTTGATCAAGAGGTTGATTGTTGGCTTTCAATCAAATTTGAGTCTATGATAAGAATCAAGTTTTACATTTTTCTTGTATTTCCATTGTAATTTCTTCCTTTTTAGCATCCTCCACATCCCCATAATTTATCAACAATAACATCCACATCATCTCTATGATCCAATTCTCAAGAAACCCATTCTCAATTAGAGGCATCATAAGTTCTTGTTACACCAACCACCTCCCACTAGCTCCAACACAAGCCACTATAACTCCCATCCCAAAGCCTACGCTAGCCCCTCACTCATCACAATTCTCCCAAACCTAGAATCCTTTAACGTTAGCATCTCCCACCCTTACTACCCAACCACCCATAATAAAAGCCTTCATATCCTAAGTTGACCCTCACTAACCACTACCCTCACTAACCACTACAACACAATCCTGTCCTAAACACCAAAAAAATTCTTGCTGAGCGTCACCTCCTTCCAAATAAAAATCCAATTCAAGTTCTGCTTCTCAGCCACCACTACATTCCCCTCTCCTCCATTATACTACTTCAACATCATCACTCCAATAACCTTTTCTACAATCCGTCCATCCTTTCACCACCTCAAAATGACCCACTATCATTTCCAAGACCCGGAGCCTACTCGAACACAAATTTTATTCAATTATAAAAAGTAGTACATCTCCAAGAAGTATTTAGCTTCACTGAAACTTTTTTCCATTATAATAAATATAATCAAATTTGAAAGTCTGAATGCCAAACTTACAAGATAAAGTGGAGAAAGGAAGGATATTATGAAAGTTATGGTTGGGATTCTTGGAATCAAACCAATAAAAAAAATACCTTTTCTCCACATCATACTCAAGGGTTCCTGGTATAACATTAAAGAAAAACAAAATCTTTCTAGAATGACTGCAAGAAGAAAGTGCCTTATTTTCTAGAGTTGTCTGAAAAACAGCTGTAACTTCTGAGTTCTCATTAGTATTGTCACTTCATTCACCTCTTTATGAAAATGCAATAGTGAAAATAATATAAAAACAACATCAGCAAATTTAGATTTTTAATAAAAGCAAATAATGACCATAAAACAAAACGGATAATATCTGAACCAAAAGTGAATAAAATTAGTTTAAAACAAAAACTAAAATACTATGTGACAACAGCATTTTCGCTGCAAAAATACCTGTGAACCATTAGCTTAAAACACCATATTATTTCATTATTCATCAACAGTCAAGTGCACGTGAAAAAATAAAGCAGTCTAATTGCATTAATTGGTAAGAAAAAAATTTCATGTAAATCGGTCTCGTCCTCAAAGGAGAAAATAATTGATTCCGCATTGCATGGCTAAACGAAGACCTGCCAAAGTCCATATCAATATTGATGCTTTAAAGTTTGACAAGTATATAGATCATGATATTGTCCAATGGAAACTAAGGAGATGATTTAAAATTAATTGTTCATAAAAACTTGAAGTTATGCACAGTTCAGCTTGTTCATCTATATCACATTCAATCATCATCTTACTCGATTTGTACACAATTCCCAGCAACTTGTGACAGCTGGTGAATCTTTCATCACCATTCAACCTATCGAAACCCACAGAGCTAACTTTTTGTTAAACTTAATCTTCAAGGAACTCTAGCTTGTGTTAATTTAGTAACTCATCTTCCTTCCCAAGCCTTTCACATCAATTCCAGCTCCACATCCTACAATGAAAATTTAATTCTCCTTTTCAAAATCACGAAACGTTTACCCTGACATGAGAATTTAATTCTCTTCTTAAAAATCACAAAACGTTTCAATAGCAATTCTGTTACACAATAACTGTTACCTGCACAGTTGCAACTAGCTACGATTTTGTCCTTTAATACTTATTCTACATATAATTTATTGAAAAGCCATTTTCATGCTCACATTTGCATTAACCACCTTTGTTACACAGCAGCAAAGGTATTAGACTCCTGTGTTTATTATCCAAAAATTACAGTTCCGCTATCCTTCATTTGTTACAAAGATTCATTCTAATTTTAACTACCAGCTTATTATCATGAATCTATATATAATCCTGCACCAATAATACCAACGCAGCACTTTATCCTATATTACAATTGGTTGAGCATTGCACATAAAAACTACACTAGTATTCTCAAGTACATTAAGCATTCAAGCAAATTATTGTCCATCCTTGCATAAGAATATATTTCACAGATAGGTTACACCATATATACCTCTTCATAATTTCATTGCAGAGCACCTGACCATCAATTCAGCTGTCTCCTACTAACAGAAATCTCCAAAGAGAGACCCCCTTAAGATGCACCAATGCTTACTTGCTGCCTAGCATTTCTTACTTCACCAAATGCTTTGAAGCACTTGTTAGTTGTTACGTCATCCAATGTTTTAAAAAACACCGACGCCTAATCTACTCCCAGGGAACTCCAGAAAACATGAAATAAAAGGTATGTGTTGTCAAGCATTTGTTATTTCACCAGATGCTTGCATCTATAATAACAACGCATTACTTTATATGATATCACAAATGCTTGCCTATTCTCTACATCTTAACATTTAACTGAATAATTGCAGAGCCTTGCAAAAAAAAAAAAATAATAATCTCACAAATAGTTCATATAGCATATATGCTCTTTCTAAGATACCTGCAGACCGCCCATGTGACGCATTTCAGCAAATTTCTTGTTTAGTTTATTCCCAGAGAACTACAAAGCCAAAGCTTCAGAGGACAATAAAGGGTATTTGATATGGCAACCGGTATACGTAGAGATTTGGAATTATATGGATGGCTTTCCCTTGAGAGCTTTAAATGACTGTAAAGATGTTATTTGGATTTGACCTTAGACCTTGAACTTTCTCTACTAGGGATTTTCCTACAAGCATACTATCAATTCCTTGGGTTCCACTCTCTCTCCAACTCTTCTTTATGATTTCTCATCTCTATACAACTTGCTTGTGAGCCTAACAAAATAATTAGATTGTAACCATAATTGATGATTAATACTAGATATATCTTAGTCACCTATAAGAACAACATATTTTTGACACTTCATGGGTAACTTCACAAGCAGTACAGAATCTACCTTGACTTACTTGACGAGTATCAAATGTTAAATTCTAGGACACATGTACCCAAACTAAGCAGATTTAATGGAAAGATGCAAGATATTCTTGTCAGAAGTAGTACTTCAAGCATTAATAGCATTTTTTTTTATTTATTATTACTATAGTAATAACAAGCCAGCGATGATAGCTAACAAAAGGATTTATTATATGATGAAAATATGAATAGACATAATTTCAGTTTAGATTCTATTTAGGCTAACAAGACACAATTCATCTTAGTTAAATTTTTGAAACAGAGCAGACAGATAACAGCAGGTTTATTCCTTTGGCAGTGAAGATTTGGAATTATATGGATGGCTTGTAAGGAGTCCTAGAGTTAGCAAATTCTGAAAAATTGTAGGATCTTCTTTAGGCTGGGTACTAAATTTTTGGTTTTTCCCTATCGGACTTTTGCTGCAGCAGATCAATAGGCACCAACATGTTCCTTCTCAGAAATGATGGATTTTTCCTGCAGCTCACTCTCAAAAAATCCGAATAAAAACTTTCAAAAATTGACACATCCAATAAATGATCATAATCATCACACATGGCATCAAACCTTAATAGAGCTTCAAGAGTTTGCTCCTTATGTTACCGATAAAGAGATGCAACACTTAATTTGGGCACTTCATAATGACTTTGATTTTACTCTCTGGAAATATTCTACATCATAACTCTTATAGTTAACAAACTATTGATTGATGACATATGCCACAAGTCTCAAGTAGAACAGAGTGTTCTCCCTACATCTGAACTTCCATTTATTTTGTCGGTCCCTACTAACCCATTCGTTACTTATCCGAACAATTTAAATTTCAAAGCTAATAATGATAAATACATTTTTATAAATAAAAATGACAAAAAAGAAATACTCAATGTTGATTATCGAATATGTTCCAACAAAAATATTTATAGTCTCAGTCATATTGATGTGCTTATAAGCTTCCAAAAAATAATACTACAATTATATTGAAGTACTCCATAATAGATTTTCTTGTTGATCAATTTTAAAATTTTCTTACCACACAATGGAGTGTTATATCTAATTTAGGTTTATCATCCCCAAGTTCTTCAGCTACATCTCCCCCTATTTATGTCTAGACATGGGCACCTCTCATCATATAAAGCCTCTTCCGTCACCATTTCTTTCTTAACCCACAATACTATGTCTATTATGATTGTTGATGGTTCCTCATGTTCCTTTAACAATGTTAATTTCATTGCTAGATATAAACTATCACTTCTAATAGTTATCATATTCATCGTTTTAAATTAAATCTTATTTATTTCAATTAATTATGTGATTTTGATTACTCGATGCCATTCATATTAACTTTTTAAAATTTGCATAATATATGCACCTAAAGGTCGATTGGTATTAGGGCATAAATAAAGAGGATTATATGTATTGGACAAATTAAAAGTACTGGATATCACAACTTCCACCTTTTTTTCATTTTGAGTCCTTCATAATTTAGTTTTTAATATTTGCATTCTCATTCGGTTCATATATTAGTTTGAGATATTTAATTTTTAAAGGAGCATTAAGAAAATTACAAACTTATGATATATTGACTACAGTGGTTATAAATAACAAATTATTTTTGCATTACATGTTGAAAAGGTTTCTGTGGCATAAATGGAAATATGATTTGACATAATTTTAGTTTACATTCTATTTAGGTTACTAAACTCTATTTATCCGAGTATTTTTTTTTTCAGACCGCGCAAACTAAAGTGTCATGTTGATTCCTTTGGCAGTGGAGATTTGGAATGAATGGATGGCTTGCGTGGTGAAGTCTTAGATTTATCGAAGTTCTGAAAAACTGGTAGGATCTTCTTTAGGTTGGCGTTGAAGTTTTGGCCTTATCCTCTTGGAATTTTGCTACAAAAAGTCATAAGTGATCAATGATCTGTAACATGCTCATTCACAGAACTCAGGTTTTTTCTGCAACTCACTCTCAAAAATTCTCAATTTGCAAAAAGTACATATCCAATAAGTGATCATAATCATCAACAATGGCATCAAACTCAATTCACTCCAACATCATTCTTCAAATGACTGCTACTATTCAAGTACATTGAATAATGTAAAAAAATTTACAGCTCCACTCTCACTTCATTCATGTTTCCTGACCAATACACATTCAGACTACAAATAAACTAAATTATTAATAAAAAAAACAACTACGTAGAAAGAACATAATGTATGAAATAGTTGGAATTTGCATGCAAATATTAACGACTACAAAGCCATAGGTCAGGCAGACAACAACAAAACAAACAAATGAACTTTACATTTCAAAAATGCATCTGATAAAAGAACATATTCAAGAATGAAAATTCATCAAGAAGGGTCTATATAAAACCAACAAAATATCATCAAATTCTTCATTAAAAAGCTTAAGATAAAGAACCATCAGGATAAAATCTAAACCATACGATTATAACCAAGCTGCCCGTTGTCAGCAAGCAGAACTACTTGTAATCTCTAAAGAAGATTTAGAGGTTTAAATCACTCCAAAGAGAATAAAGCTATTAAAATTCGCAACATATAAACAGATATTTGCAGAAAACATTATTGATTAATATTTGCCAAAATCAGATGGTTTACACAAAGACAAGGAAAAGTAGTCACCTTTGACAAGCTCTGTATCCGACCATATGCCCATAAGCCCAAAAGTCCAATCAAGGCAACCCCAAGGGTTACAAGAAAAACAGATTCAATCGTGATAAAACCACTAGCCTCCACAACTTCAATAGTACCATTATAGAAGACATTCTGGTAAAGGTGTTGATCAATCTCATACACAATGGTCCCTACTAAATCAAATGATCCAGGCTGCAATAGAAAAATAAATTAATAAATAAATAGTTGAATTAGAAGTGTATTCATCAATCATTATATAACCACGTGCATAATTAATACAACGAAACAATCCACTAATCAAATAATGGAACCTAACAACAGTGAAACAACAAAATACCTGTAAGTATTTGCTTACAGCAAAAATATAAGGGAATGTTGCTTGAGCAGATAAGGGCACTGAGGTATTGTAAAACTCCTGTATTTTTAACATGGAAGGTTAGAAATTTAAAAACTAATAAAAGCTCATCAAAACTAGGGAAATAAAAGATTGAGACATGAAAACTATGAAAAAGAATGTCTAATATACAAAACAGGGTATGGGCATGATAAGAGGAACCGTTAACTCTCAAATACAAGAGCTACTAAATTCATCATGAATTATGCTTAACCATGTGAAGGGATTTGCTTTTCTTTCCAGTTCAGAAAGTTCAAATATGCATTGAACTTCTCAGAAACGATTGCTTTTGAAAATTAGCATCACATGCTCATAAACCATTCAAGTGGAAGTGAAGAAGACACAAAAAAAAATTGTCCGTTCAAAAAATAGCATATTCATCTATCAATATCAATGGTAGGTAAAAAATGATAATATCACACTCTTGCTTCAAGCAGATTTAAATTTACATCACGAGTCTTCACAAATTTAAAGATGAACTTGCATCAAAATGACAACATTTCCATATTTGAATGTGGGATTTTCATTAAGATACTAGGTCAAGTTTATGCAGCAAAATAAAAGACATAAGTGTGGAAAGTTGAATTCAAGAAAGAATAAGACGTGTTGTTTTTTGGTAAAAATATCATATGGCATAATGCATTGCAAAAAAAAAAAAAAAGAAGCGTACTCATAAAATGCATTCTTGCATGAAGTATAAACTTGAGTGAATACTTCAGCCACTATTGAGGTAAAAAAACAAAGCTACCTGTATGGTAAGATTTTGGACAAGCATACGGTGATCATAAGGAAGATGAAGGCTAGCTCTCGTAGCAATGACATTCAAAGAGGATTCTCCTGAGGTTTTGTATATATCATTAGGGAAAAACAAACTAGAAATTATAAAGAAAATAAGCACAATACATTAATCGAATGTGATGAATTAATGACAATGAAATAGCCAAGAATGTGTAGCAAACAAAACCAATTTGAAGCAAGTAAACATGAAGTATTAATCAGCTGGAATGTCCATTTATTGGGGGCATTTACATACATACCGCCCAATTGCTATGTGTTTACAAATCTAACACCTAAACTTTACATTTTACGTTTATACCACCATAATCATTCATATCACATCAAAAATACCACCATCTTAACTTTAAAAAGGTGCAATTAACCTTCTCATGAATAAGGTGTTATGTATGTAAGAATTGAGTCGTATGTATGTAAATTTTCTTTTTTATTTTTAAGTTCAAAGATAACAATTTGAAAGAATACGATGTGACTATTATATATCAAGAGCATCCCAAGTCACTCTACCAAAAGCATATATCACCTAAACAAGCGCAAAGCGCAATTAGGAACCATTAAAGGTGATAAATGCGAACAAGGACATGTTTATATTCAACACAGACAACTTGTAAGGGGCATCTACATCAAGTTTGATGGAACTCCAAACACATTTTCCCAAATTGATCACACTACCCCTTGAAGTGAAATGATGAATTTTAATTTGATGGAACTCCAAATTTGAACAAAGGAATAGCATATAGAGGCGTTCTTCCATTAGGTAGTCTGCTGCAAGGGTTGTACAGAGCCAGTCTTAGAGATCGTTCTGATAAAAATGCAAGCACTAAAACAAAAATAAACGAAAAAGAAAAAGGTGGTATTTAGCCAATGTCGGTTTTAGGCCTTGTTCTAAACCAGCTTGTCCCCATGAAGAATCTGAGGACCACTTCGTTATCTATAACTCATTCCACATAAAAAAGAAATGAATCAAAAAGTACATGTTAACCCCAGGCTACTAAATACTTCTATTTGCTCTCAAAAGCGATTTTACTTCTATTCATTAGCCCAGTTTGAATCATCAGCTGGAAGCAACTACCGAAAATAGCCAAAAATGAAGGGTTGTGGAAGACCATGTTTCCCCCTCAATTTTATCACATTAATGTTCCGTAAGGCTTTTGTTTCTCCTCTGAACCTCTGTAGTTCTTCTGCTATAATGATAAGGAGCAACAATTGATCCATTAAGCAGAACAGAAATGTATTTTATATTTTTTTTCTTATTCCATTAACATTCCATGCTCTTCATTGAAACCAACCCCCTACCGCCAAAACTACTGCTCGATCAGTGAAGACTATTCAAAGGTATGAGGATAAAAAATAACAGAAAATAGAGAAAGTTTAGGGGTTTATTAGTTTTTCACAAGAAAATTCACACCCTTCAGCTCAGAGAATGGAACCTAGACACCTCATATCCCCCTTTCTTCAAATTACCATAACAATCAGGTCGTATGATTAGAAAAAAAGTTAAAAGCATGTTAAATTCTTTATTAATAAGAGACTATATTGTTCATAAATTCACTTTTAATTAAACAGAAATGCTACAATGACATAAAAGGTCAAATTTTGAAAATTTCCAACAGCAAATAAAATGTTAAGCTAATGACATAACTGCATTATCCTGCCCCTTAATAAACAAGAGAAATCAATAACATGATAAGAGCAACACATATACTATGCTATTTGATAACGATAATTACAGAAAGGTGAGGATAAGAGTACATTTCTAGCCCAATAAAACAAATTATATTCTTTATGTCAATCATATAAATTTATGGAGCTGTGAGAAATTTAAGAACTACAGGTTTAATTCACAAAATATCCCCGAGTTTAAATGTTGGAGGACCTAGAAACTTTGTAGGAAACCAAGATGGTGAACCAGCTAAGATATATTTGAATAGAAGACTACAGATAAAAATAAAAAGTAAAAAAAATAAAATAAATGGATTACCCTCATTATGCATTCCAACCAGTAATTCTGTCTCTTGTCCTGCTGGAACCGCTGCAGTAAAAAAAAGAAATTGTCATAAATGAGGGTAAAAAGCATAAAACTAGAAATGCAGAAAAAGGAGCTATTATTTCTTAATAGAAAGAAAACACACATTTTGTAGGATTCTTTGGAAATACACATATTGTGTCCACCCCAGGAGCTGGACTTAAAGAACCATCAGTAAAGTCTTGCGCTTCATCGCCAACTATTCCTAGTTCACCTCCTTCAACTTCAGATACCTCCTCCGCGTTATCCGCCTGACTTCTTACAACTATCACAAAAACAATGAAGTTAATACATACAAACGAAAACAAAACAGTCAGACAAAATAGACGCACATATAATATTGTTAAAATGAAAAGGATTTTTTCTATATCCTATTTTAGCAAGCCTTAAATTTGCTCAAATCCCATCACACAGATTTTTGGGGACTTTAAATCTTTCTATATTGATAAGTCCTATGTCAGCCTTATTGTTGATTAAATCCATAATTTACAATATTCTTCCATTCATAAGATTTAATTAATTTAAGAATTTCTCCCTCTCTCCCTCTCTCTCTCTCTCTCGTAAATCATAAATCCTAAAATAAAAAGCCAAACAGTTTCAGTATTTAACAAGATTTAAAAGTTGTCATGTCAAAAAGTTTTCAATTTTTAATCTTCTCAAGTTCTACCAACAAATCTTGGTCTACTAAATTTTGCAAAAGTCTCAGAAATGATATAGTTCAAAATATGATCAACGGCAACTTAATAAATTCCGCTGTATCGGACTTAAGCCATAACAGCTACAATTGAGATACAGGATCGCATTGGAAAACTTTTCCTGATTATCAGCAAATTCAAAGATATCGCAATATCCACAGACATTTATATATATTTGTAAATGATTTATCTGAGCTTATATACAAGTCTTACGGCTTTCAACTAGAGTATGCAACCTGCAGATCTATAATACAAACGAAATTAGAAACCGGAATAAGAAGAATCGATGTAAGGCACCATAGCAGAAGCAACATATGCAAATCCAGCATGTTTCAATAATTTCGAGACAGACGAATGAAGCAAGGAGACCAGATGAAGATACCTTGGAGGATCGGAGAACCGAGTAGGAGAAAAGCGAGCACGAAAGAGAAAACCCTAATTCCCATGGAGAAATCGATGAAATAACGGCGGGTACGATGCAGGAAGCAGCGGACGATTCGTATGGGTCGCGCCCTATTCCTAACGGCGACTGCTTCGTCTCTCGCTTGAAGTGTGAGGAGAGAGAGAAGAGGAGCTGATCCTTTTCATTTAGATCTATGCCAATTAATAATATTCTTCTTTGCAATGGATTTCCAAAATAATATAGATAAATAAATAAATTATTGTGTGTGCACATATCTAACAACAAAATTAGGAATCTGTTTGGAGCAGCTACAGCTTATTAATAATCTGCTGATAAGTTGATTAAGGTGGCATTTGGGGCGGCTTAATGAGGGCGGTGGCGTTTTCATTAAGCCGCTGCCCTGTTTGAAAATCTCATTCGGGCACGACGTTTTGAGGCACGTCATACCGCGCTTCATATGTTCTCACATGAAGTCGGAAGCGGCGGGATAGGCTGCTTATCGCGCGTTTAGGGGTTTTTTTCCACGGTGCCCTTCTATACCCTCTCGTCCGTCCGCTCTTCCCCGCTCTGCACGAACCCTCCTCGTCGAGCACCATCGCGGATCTCCTCCTCGTTCGGGTAGATCATGTAGATCGTTGGTCGCTCAGCGAGTTCTCGCCCCGTCTGCTCTTCCCAACCGCTCTATCCCTCCCTGTCGAGCACCATCCCCGATCCCCTCTCGTTCGGCTAGATCGGCTGGTTCCGCGAGTTCTCGGCTCTCACTACTCCTAATCTGACAGTTTAGGTATGTTGCCTGCTATCGATGAGAGGTAGATCTCAAATCCATTCCTTATGCACCCACTCTGTTGTGGTTGCTTTTTTTTTGTCCGTTCTATTTATTTTGTGATTTATTTGTGCATGTTTGAGATCCTATCAAGCTCATTACATATAAGCTTTTGTTTTGTGGTGTGAATCTTACCTTTTCTTTTGAATGGCATGTACAATAATTTAGCAACTTCCAAATCCTGGAGTTTCCATATCCTATTTCTTCTCAATTCTTCAGAGTTTCCAAATTTTAGAATTGTTTATCCTAGTTATATCAGGGAAAATGATATGGCTGCAAAAAGGATTAATGGAGGGATATTCAAGATGTTCCAATGTAATTTCTTTTAATTTTGGTTATTTTGGGTTTTAAGCACATTGTTATAGATTTTAAGTTATTTTGTAAATTGTTATAAAAATAAATATAAAGATATAAATTTTATGTTTTTAAGCACAAAAATTTTGTGGCTTGCATTCATAAATACATCAGAAACAAGTGGCATGTATGTAAATAGTGCTTTTCATTCATAGAAAAATTTGAAATCGTGCTTCACAGCTGAGATCTGCATATGTTTTGTATTCATTAGATTTTGAGATTAATGAATAGAAATTTTGAATGACTACTCATTTAATGCACCCATCTCAAAGCAAATGGTTTTTAGATCCATTTTGACAAACTTTTTATCAACATATCTTGATACAAAAAATTTCCTGTTATGTTACATTGTAAATTTGAAAATAGTTTGTATATAGTTGAAGAAATGAGGAGTATTTTAAAATGTTTTTTTATCTATGCATCATTTTGTCTTAACAAAGCAAACAATAACATTTTGGGATTCATACGGCACATTCTGTGATTTTGAGATTTGATAGATTTTCTGTAAGTTTATCTGTAAGTCTATAAGATCTTACTTAACAATCTTGGTGGGTCTTCTTGACTTTACTTTTTCATTTTGCATGTATTGGATGCTTATGTATGAAAAATAGAGTTTATGTTTTTACGTTGCGAGCTTTTTCATTGTTTTATTAGCTATGGTTAGGACAAATGAAGTCTGGTACCTCAGCGATGTGGGATAAGGAGGTTACCACTATTTTCTGCAACATCTGCATCAGTGAGATTGATGCCGGTAATAGGCCAACCACCCATTTCAGTAAGGAAGGTTGGTTTCAGTAAGGAAGGTTGGTTGAACATAGCTCAAAAGTTCAAAGATCTGACAGGAAGAGATTATGAGAGAGTACAATTTAAAAACAAATGAGATCAGTTGAAGAAAGATTGGAAAATCCGGAAGGAGGCTCGAAGCTTGGATACACGGGGTTAGGTGGGATCCCATTAAACGGACAATCAACGCTTCGGATGCTTGGTGGGTCGAGAGAATTAAGGTCCGATTTTGTTTGTTTTGTTTGCAAATTTGTTATTCGATTTCTTTTCATTTAAGTTATTATGTCCCTAAACCCGATGTCGATGAAATGTTACGGAGCAATAGCCGACGGTTAAAAAATTCAAACAGAGCGTAATTTAACCAGAGTTTGAAGAAAAACTTAACATAATGTTCAAAGGGGTGGTGGCAATGGGGAAGTTTGCAGTAAGCCCTAGTGAGACAGGGTTTACTGGAATTCCAGATGATTTCTCGCCAGAGCCAGTATATGTTGACGAAAAAATACAGAGTGTCAACCAGAGGGAGATGGGTGAGTCAAGCTCACAGTAGAAGAGACCCAAGCAAGGGAGAAAGAAGAAAGAAAAGGACAGTATTTTGTTGGATAAGCTCGACCGTCTCATTGATGCTTTTGAAGCACCACCACCTGCTCCAGCTCCTGACAGCGGTATCTTAGAAAATATTCAGACTTTGGCTACTATCCCTGAAGTGGTTTCGAACAAGAAATTCCATGCAATGTCTATGAAAAAACTTGAGGATCCAACACGCAGACAAATATTCATGGCGATGGAACCTGAGATGCGCGTCGAGTATTTGTGTGTTATTATGGATGACTGAGTTTTTTTATATTTTTCCTTTCTTCTGTATTGTACTCTTTAATGTTGTGTACGCAGTTGTTATTTGGACTTGTGTTTTCTTGTTAATTGTACTTCTTTATGATTGAACCCAAGAGCTAATTAATAGTGTTATATGCATTTGGAGTTATATTTTAATTGTAGCTGGTTAGCTCCACAGATAAGTAATTGCTGATCTATCTAATATCTTACTTGTTCTAGGATGGATACGCAACACGAACGTCGTAAGAGAATGACATTGGCTGCAGCTATTGCCATAATATTGCTGGAGTATTATCGATCAAGCAGCCTTCGTTTACCCCGTATGACCTCCACCTATGTCGGGGACAAATGGGTGGGTGAGATGCTTTCAGGACATCCAATTCTTTTCAGCAACATATTTAGAATGTCCGTCCCGATATTTTTAGATCTGCTTCACTAGTTATCCCTAAACCATGGACTTCGAGGTTCTTCGAGAACGACAACAAGAGAGGTACTGGCCATAACCCTATATATTCACGTCACGAATGAATCAATTAGTAGTCGCCATGGAGAGATTTCGGCATTCATCCGAGACAATCAGCCGTTATTTCTCCAAAGGCATACGAGCACTTGCTAGTTTAGCTACTAAAATCGTCGAGCCGGAGGATCCATCATTTGCTCATACCAAGTACAAATTTTAAATGATCCCGTTACATGCCTTATTTCGAGGTAATTTTAATATTCTTTACATACATATCACAAAAAAATATATCTTCTAACTATGCAGAACAGAACTGCATAGGTGCAATTGATGGTACTCACGTACATGCTCGAGTAGCCAGTCAGGATAAGGTGGATTTCATTGGTCGAAGCGGTTCACCAACTCAAAATGTCATGGCAGTATGTGATTTCAACATGTGTTTCACGTATGTTATGGCGGGCTGGGAAGGGAGTGCACATGACAGTCGAATTTTCTCTTATGCTACTACGAATAGATCGTTGGGTTTTCCTTAATCGCCTCCAGGCAAGAATTGATTTATAATAGTCCTACTTATATGTTCTTATTGTGCATAACAATGACTATGAAAACAGGGAAAAACTATTTGGTTGATGCTGGTTACCCTATGCAGAGAGGGTATTTAAAGCCATTCCCAGATATGAAATACCACATCCCGGACTTTGAGCGTTCTAGTGGTGTCGCCCGGGGCAGAAAAGAAATGTTTAACAAGCGGCATTCTTCTTTGCGCGGTGTTATCGAAAGAACATTCGGTGTTTGGAAGAAGAAATGTGTCATCCTGCGCGATATGCCACAGTACCCATTTCGTAAGCAGGTGCACATCGTGATTGCTACAATGGCCCTCCACAATTTCATTAGACGACATCCCTCCCGGCACGATACAGACTTCAATATGGCTGACGTTGACGAGAGTCCTATCCCCCCTGCTGAGTACGATTCTCACCTCAGGGATTCTATTCCATAAGAAGTCACACAGTCTGAAGAATTTGTTACACAGGATGGGGAAGGTGCATCGGAGATGGTAGAGTTGAGGGAGCGTATCAGCGATGCGATATGCGACTCCTAAATTATACACTACTTACCTTGTTTCAATATTATTTGTGCCCTAGTAATGATCTCTATTTTGTAAGAACTCACTTAAGTAGAATTTTTTGTAGCCACTCATTGCATTACTAATATGTAGTTTTATGTAATGTAAGACCAAAATTTGGTTTTTATACACTATTTGTTGTTATAGATTTCCTCAAGGAAAAGCAATGAAATCAACCTGTTGTGGAAATGGTTGTACAGAATATATTCATTTATGATGGATCCATTGAGATCCTTGCTTGGGCGAGTGTTGCTAGAAGAAATAACTCCTATTGTAATGGTGCTTTCAACACCTATTGTTGAAGAATTACTTGATTACAAGGTTACAGAATATAAATTCCAACACAAGCCCCTTACCTGTATATTTCTGGTTATGATTCCAATTACAAAGGTTATAATGCTAACATATCACATGGATAGTTCTTACCTCTCAAAATTAAAAATTTCATTAAAATAAATTCATTTGAAATGCTCTATATTTATACATTTCTTTACAACTAGTTTCGGGAGTTAAGTTCATCATCACTGAATCCTTCATAGATCCACTCTTCTCAAACAATGGAAATATAGCAACAAGTTGATTTGTAAATAGCTAGTAGTTCTGGGTGGTTTGTATGTAATTGCCCCTTAAATTTAACTTGTAAATAACAACAGTTCAGTTCTTGCTTACCTGAGGAATTGATTCAATTGAATCAAATCATTATTAAGGGCTTCATATTAATGGTAATACCTGAAGTGAACTATTTTAAATGATAGCAAATCAACTTTTCAAGCCACTTCTTTTTTTATAACTTTGTCTTTTTTTTTTTTTTTTTGTAAATTTGCTTTGGTTTTGTTATCAGAAGTTATTTGTTTATGTATCATTATTGATTGCATTGATCTTATATGAAAGTTGCTTTCATAACTGGATTTTAATAGAGAAATACAAACTATAAATTTGACACAAAATGGTTGGCTTAAGATGAACTTTTTCCACCTGTAGTGTGATATTGCACTGTTCATTTTTTTTACTGTCAGTTTTATTTTTTTTTCTCCCTTTTTATTGTCCTTTTTATAAGAATGTTTAATAAAATTTGAAGGGCTGGCTTTTATTAACATTTTTATTTTGTTTTATTTCTTTTTCTCTCTTTTTTTTGTTTCGATTGGGTCATGCTTATTAGATAGAAAATTTAACTACTTGAGAACGTTGTAATCTTCATAATTCTTTCCACTTTCTTTTTCTTTTTTTCCCTAATCATTGAGTATAATAATTTTAGCTTGCCTAGTTTTAAATTAACAGTTAATATCCGCATTATAGCGACATAGCGTCCAACCCTGAACCTAAATATAGGTTGGGGTTAGCTGAAAGTATGTATGCCACACATTTCCTATTGCTATGTTGCAGAATTGTGAGATGTCGGTTCTCATGTCCAAATGAAACAATCTGCTAAACCCCAATTGTAACGTATTTTCTAATCAGTATTATATTGAACCCCTCTAGCTATTTTAACAAACCAAATTTGCTGCATCTTCGCTGTTGAGCTTGGTTCCTTGGTACTGCTGTCATCAAAGTGTTTTTCTAGAACTGAAATTGAGTGCTTAAACACATGGGTTTACTTATTTCTCTCTGTTTCAGATGGTATAAATTTTCTGAAGGCATCTGAATACAATATTTTAATGGGCATCTCTTCTTGGTTCCCTGATCATTTTAATGAATCCGAGAGTTTTTTATTTTATTTTATCAAGAGTTATATCATTATTCATCATCCTGGACCAATGAGACAATCTTGAGAGCACGTATAGCAGCCCTCCTGCAACAGGAAGTGGGATTTATCAATTTCCATTTCAGGGGCATAACAAATTAAGTAGTTATGCATTATATTTACATTTTAAGAATTCCTATTTTTTTTATTTGGAGATTTGCGTACATACCACTCAAAATTTATGTAAACTCATTCTTGTACATTTACATACAGTTAATTATAAATGCTGTCTGACGAATACAAAATTTAGGGGCTAGATATGTAAATACGCAAGAGTTGAGTGTTCAGTATGGAATACACAGTCTCCCCTCTCTGTGATTGTTTAATTTTAAAATTGATATTGATTATGTTTATGGTGTTTCCAATATATTTGTTTCTGTGTAGCAATGGCGATGGAGCAGCTTTGGATCACCTTTGGAGCAGCTTTGATTGTTTAACTCCTGTTGTAATGGTTTAAATTTTGTTGAGATGTTGCTTCCATTCACTGGTTTCAGGATAAGTGACTTCTTATGAGCCCAGGTTTGAAGTTGCCCGCTGCTTCAAAGGGCTAGCTATACCGTTAGGAAGTAAATAAATAAGAATTTGATAAAATGGGTGAAAGAATCTCTATGAATTGCATAAATTTATGGTATGTATGTAAATCTTTTCATTTAGGATCCTTGAGCTGATTGGCTCAAATTCAAGATCTTAAAAGCTCCTAACTATTTAAGCAACATATTTTTAATAGTCTTGGGTTCTTCATCAGTGGCTCGTCGACATATTTTATCAGAGATGGGCTATGAATTTGAAATCAAGGCTCCTTGAGACTTAGGAAGTATGCTTACTGTTATCTTTTCCGTGTTATAGTTATTTTTATTGTTCAGCTCTATGCGATATTTGAGGAAGACTTGAACATTCACATTCATATTGCCCAATCCTTATCTGTTTACATATCTAACCACTAAATTTTGCCTCTGAATTTTTGCAAATTCAAAAGATATATACATACCCCTTCACGCACGATTAAGGTTGCATAGTTGTAGGAATTGAAGTTTGAATGTTAGATATGTAAATACAAAGGAATTGAATGAGCTTAGTTTCATACAACCATTATCTTTGCTGATCTTACTTGTTTAGTATCCTGCAATCCCCTATGAGAATGTTTGCATTGGATAGTTGAATTTAAAGGTCCCAAACCCATAATCTTTGAAGCAACTGATCTTATACCAAATCTAAAAAAAGAGTTAATTGGTTGGCATGTGATGTCCTCCTGTGTACCTTATAGCTGTTATAGCTGTAATGTTAATGTCTATGAACCTGGTTATTCTGTGTACCCTGATATTGGTAGCTTACCGATTTTTGTTACATGCTGTCCTTGGAATGAAGTTTCAGTTGGTTTGAAGACTTCCTCGTGTGTTCTTTTGGAGACTTGATAATATGTTTTTGAGGGCTTTTTGTTGGCTCTTTTGGAGCAGTTTTAGGTGCCTCTTTTGGACTGTTTTCTTGACTGTTTTGGAAGCAGATTTGAGTGCCTCTTTAAATGCACTATAGAAAGTTCATTTAGATGCTGTTATATTTTGATGTGCATCTCAACTTGTAGGCTCTAGCACTGCAATGTAGACAATTTTACAACAACCATGGAAACCCTCATGCACTACCAACAGAAGTTTCCAGCAGGAATAAATAAATTTATTTTAGAAGACTATAATTATAACTAGTCAAATACTTTTATGTGCAAGATATAAATTATTCAGATTGCATTCTGGAAGGCATTTTGCATGGTTGAATGCATTTTTGCACAAAGTATATAAAACTAGCAAGTTCAACAAAAAGAGACATTTGAAAAGAACTTATTGAATATTGTAGTTTTTTTACGCTTGAAGAAAAACATAATTAAGGAAATAGTGGATTAACTCTTAATTAATCAATCATTTCTAATTCAACGATCATTGAATTATTACTTGGAGCACATTCTTTATAATTTTTAGGCTTGCATGAGAAGGAAGTGAGTGATTGTTTTAATTGGTAATATTTGAACAATGAATTTTATTCTTGTTGCATACATGGTTGGCCGTTGTAACCAGTTTTTTGGTTTTCAGCCCCTGTTAGGTGAAGCAATCCCGATAGCTGGTTGTGTCAAATGGAAGAATAATTTGCGTGCCCTGTTGCCTTTGGGATTTCCAACTGCATGTGATTTTAGTGAACAGATTTTTGTTATATACTCATTTCAATATTTTGGTGAGAATCTATAAGGTAGTTGCAAGTGCGTACCACTTTTATATGTATCATTGTTTCAAGCTATCTATGTAGGAGCTTAACATGATTTATTAATTAAAAAAGTATGGTCTTTATAATTAACTCAGCTGGGTTTCATAAGCTCGCCCTCTCTTCACAAACACATAGTTTAGAAAATCTATATTTTGGATCAGACAAAAACATTCCTCAACTTGTGATTGATCAAACTGATAATTCTGTACAAAACATTCTTTATCTGTTACATCTGATGTAGTTTCAAAAGGGTGATTTATACAAAATTCTCATTCTGTAATTATGCAGTGCTTTTTGCTGATAAGACAAGATGGCGCTCCGGTGTATGTTGTGTAGACTGAACGTTAAAACCAGTAATCCTAAACCCTCGTACTAGCAGACGATTGAGACAATGTTGCTCTCCCAAGCAGCTCAGTTGATGAGTTTTTCATTGTTATTATTATCTAACTGCATATCTAAAGCTTTAACATTTGATGCTAAACATTTGATAATAATACTACTTCTTATGTGATGCTAAACATTTGATTGCAATGTGTAAATTTAAAAGTTTAGATGTGAGATATGTA
The DNA here is from genome assembly GCA_022702705.1 of Papilionanthe hookeriana x Papilionanthe teres. Classification (NCBI taxonomy): domain Eukaryota; kingdom Viridiplantae; phylum Streptophyta; class Magnoliopsida; order Asparagales; family Orchidaceae; genus Papilionanthe; species Papilionanthe hookeriana x Papilionanthe teres. Next base: position 47,072,006 of record CM040438.1, read on the forward strand.
AATACATAAGAATTGTTTGTTATATATGTAAATGCCTGTTTTCACTATTTTATTCTGTCTTAAATATTTGCGGGGAAGATGAGCTACGGGTCTGCAGTAAAGTCCGAGCGAGTACTATGCCGCTACGGCTTGCTATCCATAATACTCATGTCACGTCAAGAACATAGCTACGGGCGGCAGTTCTACATATGTCCACGGTGGGGACAAGGATCAGACGACTGCAAGTTCTTCAGGTGGGTTGACAATATGTTTGTTTCTACATTATCCCAGCCAAACATCGTTGCTCGAGGATCTATAATATCACAAGTTGAAGACATTGCTTCTAGTTTTACTGCTTCCCACAGAGACAAGTTTACTCACAGTTCTGTGGTGTCAAAACCGGACAACGATCGTCGTGACATGCTCTTACATTATAAAATGAATCTTGTCATTTTTCTACTTGTAATTTTAACCTGCTATTTCTTCTTTTTTGTTTAGGTTTCGTGAAACTCACTGTTAAGTGTGGTCTCTATGTTTTTGTATTTAGGTTTCATATTCTACTTGTATTTTGTTTGGATATTTATTAGTTATGTAAATGAACTGTTATATTTTGAAAACTTTTCATTAATATATTTGACCTGATTTTAAAATAGAAAATGATTGAGTGGTGTATATGTGAATAATTTCTTATGTAGTATAATTTATTTTGTGGTCAAAACTACGGCATCGATACGGTACCAAAATTACTTGTTATTTTAAAGAATTATTCATGTTATGAAATGTGTGTTACTTAAATATGTTTGAAATGTCTCTTGAACATACGACCATAAAGAAAGGAAATAAATAAATTTATAATATGTTTGAAAAAAAAAGATATAAATTTTTAAAATAAGATTTTATATTTAAAAATATTTATTGTTAAATTTGAAATAAGATTTTATACTTAATAAAATTTTATTAATAAAGAGGAGCAAAAATTTTGATTTTTCTACAAACAGTAGCACATAAATCTGTTCTTAAACCTCGAAACCAAATGACTCAACGAACTTATTTATTTCGAGGACAAAAAGTAATTTATCCATAAGCAATCGCTAATCGAGTTGTTTTCCAAACGCTCAAACTAAACGGACAGATAAGCTTATTTGAATCGAGTAGCTTATCGCATGATTATCGGAATAAGCGAACATATCGAATAAGTCGAATACGGCATGACTTCCCGAAACGGACTCTAAAAGTAATATCTTTGATAAGCTAGGTGCGGTGGCTATTACAATTTTTTTTTTTTTTGGAAAAGCTAGACCTGTGTGAAAAAGTTGTTTTATGCGTTTCGAAAACGCATAAGCTGTCAAAACTCAGTTTACCCAAACAAGTCAAATGTGTTTTTAAAATGTCACTGCACCAAATAAGCTGCCCCAAACGGACCCTAAATATTTGCGGCAATGCCATATTTTCTATGCATAAAAAAAATGAAATACGCCTTGCATAAAAATAAGTGGCAAGCATGTAGATCTCCCTTAAAATTTTTTATATAACTAAATCAAACAAATAATTAATAAAAATATATACATTAAATAAATAAATAAATAAATACACCCACAAGAATTAATTGTTGACTTTAAAATAGACTTACTTTTAAGATCATTTGGCAAATATAATTAGCTATTGAATAAGCTTTCTACATGAGAATTAAAAATTAAGTTTTAATATAAAATATTTATCTTTCTTATTTAAATTCAAATACAAAGGTAATATCATACTTATTCTTGCATGTCGTTAACATTTTTTTTATCATCTGACATAGATCTAGAGGCGTGGCATAATCTCGATGCAATTTTTTTAGCTAGGAACATCCAACTCCAATTAAAAATCATCTAGAACACTTATTTGAGTAAATATATTATCAAACTGATCGTTAGCTCTATAAGAAGAACACAATGACACTAAAACTACTCCAATCTGAGTCAAATCTAACCCCAGTTCAAGCGGTTAAGTTATTTTTGAAAGCTTTCATTGTTCAATTAGAAGGGCAAAAAGGTTCCAAATCCTGTAAAATTAATAGATAAGTCAAGTGTCTTGATGAGAAAATCCAACGAGCCAAACATCACATAATTATAACATCGTTAAGGCGCCAAAATGTTTGTAGAATACTATCTCATTAAGAGAATTTCTCTGAATCATCTAATGATTTTATCTAGATTATTTTCTTATTTTGTTGGAAGGTCTCTCCTAGAATCTATAAATAGAGTTTTACCCCCCCTTCATAAAATGTAGTCTAGACCATGAATCCAAGGAAGTCTGGGATTTGGAGGAGAAGGAGTTGAGGTTCGGTATTGTATGTCAAATGTTCATCAAATGTCACCCGCTTCTGCAACCACTGACCACCATCAACTAATGCTCACAGGCCACCATCGACTAATGCTTGCAAGCCACTGTCAGCCAACGCCTGCTCATTGCAACAAAGCTCCTTACGGAATTGTGATGTGGGGTGTGGAATTCTGGAATACGTTGTGAAGTAACAAAACACCGTGCAAAGTAATGAACATCCTTGCAAAGTAACTCATACCTAAAGACAATGTAACAATGTTCACCGGAGACGGTTGAACAAAGCCTTGAAGATGGTGCAATGCACAACACGCATACAATGTAGCAATACATCTTAAAGATGTTGTAATGATACATCCCAAAGATTGTGAAATAACGTATTGCAAATACAGTATAATGATGCATCCTGCATACGATGCAATGACATCTCTCAATGATAGTGTAATAATGCACCCCACAATAACTGCTTATAGCTGTCATAGTCGAGATATGATGACTTTCTATGGACTCTTGAAGCTATCTCCTTCCAGCTAATCACATTGCCTATGTGCCCAACTAGAGCCTACATTATCCATAGCTCATGCCTCATGCAGCTTCCAACTCTGACCTCTTTGGTCTACGGACGTTATCATAGATTATGCAGCTCCAAATTCCAGACTCTATGGCATATGGACATTATCACAGCTCTTGAAGCTCCTAACTCTGGCCTATGTGCATATGGATGTTATCATAGTTCAAGCAACTCCCAACTCTAGCATCTGTGGCCTATATAAGATATTACGGTTCTCTGTTATGACTTATATGACCAACTATGACCTATGCAGTTCATAAATAGAGTAGCTCCCAAATCTAGCCCCTGCAGCCTATGAACGTTATTGCAGCTCACCATTATGGCCTACATGACCAATTATGTGTTATGTGACCAACTAAGGCCTACGTGGTCCACAGCTCATGCACCTCTTAGCTCAGGCCTCTATATTACGAACGTTGTAACGGTTCACAACTACGTAATGCATGATTAAAGATAAATTACATGATCCACAACTCATGCAGCTCCCAAATCTAGCCTTTGTGGTCTATGGACGTTATCACAACTCACAATTACAACCTATGTGACCAATTACGACCTACGTGGCTCTCAACTTCTGCAACTCCGTAATATGTCCTATGTGGATAATCAATGCTCCTAAAGAAACCATCTAAAGCCCACATGGCCAACTACTACCATGACTTTCAACTATGGCCTCTAAGATAACCTAGAACTATAGACAGCTTCTACAACATTCATGATGAACTATTGCCTCCATAACCATCGATTATGAGCTTTGCAGATCAACTTTATAATTACATCCTTCCTAACTGAATAGAGGAGTGGGCATGTGAATTCTTCATTACATAGTGAATTATTTCAACTAGGCTAGAGCCCTTTGATTTTTGCTTTTTCTATGGTTTTCATGTAAAAACGTTTATCACTTTAATTACTTGAGTGTGTGATTGATTTTTGTTAAATGTCAAGGCACTAAATTATTACTCCACCGACATGAATCTTTTAGCACACATCAGTTTGGTGTTGTTAGTGGAAAATGAAGTCTCATTTTACAGAGTCTTCAAGTTCACAATGTTAGTCTCTACTTTATTTCCCAATGATATATATCATCCAATTGATAAAGGAATCTCATCTGCTCCTCTGAAAAATTTTTCTATATGTGGGACAAACTTCACTGCAATCTTGAAATGTTGTTCACGTTAACATTTGACCCACAAATTTATATTATGATATTTTAATTTGATTGCAACGAAGCCAAAAACTTGACCCCGCTATATTATATGTATAGAATTGTAATTGTTTATATTGTGGATGCTACGCAAGTATACGTATCGTATCAAATAATACAGGGCTCTAGTGGAGTCCTGGTTATCGATCCCACAGGGAAAGAGAAAATTAATAACAACTAATTTTAAAATAATAATAATAATAATAATAATAATAATATACGAAAATTTGGAATTCTGAATTTAAGCGCAATAAAGTAAACTAAGTATTTTAATTAGATAAATTAACTAAGTAGAAAATTAATACGAATTGAAAGTGCAGGAAATAAAACTAATTGCTAAATAAGTCTTAACTATTCAGAAAAAGTATATTTCCCCTTGTTTAGAAATTTAAGTGATTGATGAATTTAAATAGATAATTTCGAGGTATTGTGACAAATAGGAGCATTCCTATTCTTTACCCTTTAGTCAGGTGTAAATAATATTGACTAATCCTATGTTTGATTACCGAATCGCGGCTAGTGGGAGGATACCGACTGCCACTTCGAGCTCCCACATTCCCCTCGCCCGAGGGCTAACATCTACACTTCAGCTCTCAAACAATAGGACCGAATTGAATATTTTAGTCCGTCACACTAAAATGCTCGATTCTACGCCAGTGATATTATTTCCCTATTTATTTGCACCCTCCTTCCAAGGCTTTTGAATTCCCCGAATATCGGATGTAATTTTTACTATAGTTGATAATCAACATATTTTAACAAATCAAATGGCCGATTTGAAAAGTAAATTAAGTTTTAAGTAAAAATTATCACAATTTATTGATATATATATAAATACTTCTATTTTTAGTTCATCAAATCACTTAATTTCATAAACAGGGAGAAAGACTAAATAAACTACTCAGAATGCATGGAAACTAAACTAAGCATGAATTTCATTTAAAGTTAAAAACAATAAATACAAATACTTATCTTAATTTATCCCAAAGCGGACTCTCGCAGTTCCTTTGACTCTTCCTTCCGAGTACGAGAAAACTCACTAAAAACCCACTAACTCACTAAATACTCACTTATAGCACTCGAGGACTCTCTAAGACACACCACTAAGACACAAAGCTGCACACAAAGCCGGACACGATAACACTTAGAACACACTAAAGACTTAATTTCGGCTTCATATATAGAGGTGAGCAAAGGACCAAGAGGTGTGTAAGCATCCCTTCAAAAGTGTCCGGGTTCAATGTATCTGCACCATTTGAACTATCTCGCCGTTGGCGACGAACTTCCTCGCTGTCGGCGAGGCTTCTAGAAGATCTTCAAACCGCTCTAGCTCGCTGTCAGTGGGCTCGGGCTCGCTGTTAGCGAGACAGTTATAAATTCTTCAGAATTTTCTTCTCGTAACCTCGCCGTCGGCGGGCTCTATCTCGTCGTCGGCGACTCAGCACAAATTGCATGATTTTGCTCCAAATTCGCTCCTTTTTATGATTTTTGCTTTTATCACCTAAATTATTCATTCACGCAATAAAATAAAGAAAATACCCTTCTTTAAAGTGCAATTTCATCAAAAATAGGTATGAATTTCTTAATAAATTTTTCGATGATCAAAATCCCCCAAACTTACTTATTACTTGTCCTCAAGTAATTTTAGTACTACATAAAAATAATGAGTTTTATAATAAGATTTTTCAATTTAAATAACTATGAATTAGATTAATTAATATCATAATAAAGTTAAATAAAAATAATTCATGTAATTTAATTAATCTTATAGAAATAAATTATTTAGTCATCGTGTCTAAGATTTCTATCTTACTATTCATTTCGGAATGACTATATTTCAAAGAATAACTACTTAAGATATTCATATGATAAGAAATTCAAGAAAATACTATTAGGTAAAATTCTAATCCATAAACATAAGTTTGGAAATATCCAAGTTTTTCCCTTTAGAGTTAAATCAAATGAGCCAATTTTGATAAGGCATCTCCTCAAGCTTCTCCTCATTTTTCTTTTTCTTTTTCTTTTTCTTTTTTTTTCTTTTTTTTTAATGAGGATTACTCGTATCTAGAGAGCTCATTAATAATTTTGAACTTCATTTTCATCTTCCTAAATTTGAAACTTAGGAATATTTCTTAGCTTATATATACTTCATAGTTTTTACTTCATTGATTTTCAATCTTTTCTTTTTCACTTGAATACTTAAGAATTTTAATTTTAGAATATAGTTTTCCCTACTAAAAATAATTTACTATATTCTTATTCCCTTTAACCAAATATTTTATTCTATTTAATTAATTAAAGCACTATAAATATTTCATTTAACCTTTTATAATAATAAAATAAAATAATTCATATTAAATCAAATTGAAAAATTTGCTATAAAAATCATTTTTACAATAATTTGAAAATAGAAATTGAGAACAAGTTAATAACTAAATTTGTATTTTATTCCCCCCAAACTTAAATTTTTATATCTACTCTAAATAATGAAAAAGAAGGAAAGTAAATAAATCATACCTTTGAAGTTTAGGTATTTCTCTTTTTCTTTGAAATTTTTGCGAGCTTTTTCATTTTTCATTGAACTCGTACTTCGTTAGTATTCTCCATATATATATAACAATTTAAAGAAAATGCGAGGATAAAATCTAAGATAAGTATTAAACACAACAATTAAAATAACTCTACACTACACATATGAATTACTAACATATTAAAAACAATTGAACTAACAGATTAATAATTTTAAAAACTTAAAACAATACAAAATAAAATAAAAACATATTAAAGAAAAACTAACATCCTATTTAACATAAAAACAAATGCAATTAACTAACACAAAAACAAAAACTAACTACTATAACAATCCAAGCAAATTAATCTAACTAACATCCAATGTCTCAAAATAAAGTACTGAATATTACAAACATATAAAGTCCTCAAAATAACTTACACCAAACAAATAAAATAAATAAAGTCCTAATCTTCGACATCAAAGTCCCAAACTATATCATCCCCTCCTCGATCCGTTGGTCGAGAAGACTGAGCGAGGATGATACCGAGTATACCAGGGCATTCGGAAAGACAACATCTAAATCTCCACTCCTATAACGACGTTCAGCTTCATAGTATGCAATCTCGTATTCCGAATGTCACTGGAGGTATTCACTATCATAATCATGTCTCCTTTCCAGATTATCAATCCTTTGATCAAAATGATCAAACCTTCTCCCCATGGTCTCTCCAAACTGCTCAAAACTCCTCCTATGCAGAGTCAATTCATTCATCAGATCTTGTAAGGTAGGGGTGGTAGGCTTAGGAGGTCTATAGCTAGTAGAGGGTATATCTCTACTTGACTGAGTAAAATAACTTCTTACTCCCCGCTCTCCACCCTTCATGGGACTCATACTTCTTAATGTTAGCAAGTTGTGAGTGGTTTCATAGGTTCCACCCATTCTTCATCATCTCTAGCCTCAACTCCGGAGAGTTGGCGAGTGCGAAAATCAATCCAGGGTGGCCCAATCCGACTCCACTCTCATTTCGAGGAGTGGTCGGGATATTTTGATAAATAACTCTCCCGATGTTGATGCTTCGTTATTCCGAATGCGAAATTCAGAATTTCTCTATCTCGTGTTACCTCACTTGTGGTGATATGTGGGTAGCGAGAGTAGAACAAATAAAGTAATGCCGAGCTTTGAGACCGCATTTAATTTAAAAAGAGGAAAATTCACTCTTTCCTGTCGCTTAATTTTCCAAACTCCGGTCCCATCGGTGAGAAAGTTAATGACTTCCTCTAGTGGTCCTTCCATTGTTCCAAAAGTTTCATACTCGCTAAAGTGCGAGTCATGAACTTCATAGAACGCGTTAATTCTTGCAGCATTGAAATCTATAAAAAACCCTCGTACCTTTACTGGTGCATCTTCAGCGGTAGTCAAATTGGCATAAAATTCTTTCACCACTTCTACAGTTGCTCTATACTGAACATAACAGAAATTTTCCCAACCTCGTTCCTTTATAATCCGCTCTACTTCTCCTCCCGGATTTTTGAATACCCGATCCGCAATGCACTTTCTTCCTTGTATATTTTCAAAATATTTTGCCTGTGCTCGTGCATTGATGAATCGGTTTTCGTCGAATTCTACTCGACGTTTTTGTCGTGGAGCTATATGATCGATCTGTGAAAATCGTGAAAATTTTCACTAAACTTAAAAATAATCCTAAGAAGGCTTCCTACAACATTTATAAGCAATTTAAATCAAATTCCATGGATTTTCACCGAATATTTCTTCCACATTTTGATTTTTCCCAAAATTTGCAATGTGGTGAAAATATATGGTGAAAATAAAAAATTTTTGTATAGGAGTGAAGCACTTACCAAGAGAAGATGAAATCCGGTGTTTTTGAGTGATGAAATCGCTTCAAATCCAAGATCTCTCAAGCCCTAGGTCGGTTTTTGCGAAAATTAGAGGTTGAGGATGATGAATAGTGTTTTTGACCGGTCAAATATATGTTTTTTTTCCGACCTCGCTGTCAGCGAGATTTTTGTCGCCGTCGGCGAGCTAATATTTTTCAGAACCAAAAACTCTCGGGAAAAATCCGCTGTCGGCGAGAAATTCTTCGCTGTCAGCGAGATCGATCTCGCTGTCGGCGGAATTTTTCTCGCCGTCGGCGAGATTCCAAAAATTTTTAAATTTCTGAAATTCGTCACTCATTTTCGTCCTTGATTTGTCTTATATTATATTTCCAGTCACATCATTTATTAATTTAATATGAAGATTAACTACTTATACACAAACAAATTCACACAACACAACAAATTAACTTTAATATTGAAATCCATGGGATGTACAAACTAACATAATTTAAACTCTATAATCAAACTTCAAACTTCAATCCTTACTACTAATCAGCATCGCAAACCAAACCACGACACACTAATGCTGATACAAAACTATGGCGCATATCTCAATTAAGTTTGAGATATTCAAATCATCACTCCACACATAATAAAAATCTAAATCAAATCAAATAACATAAACATAAACATACTATGAAAATCTTTACTACTACTCTTCAATGTCAGAATCTTCATCTTCTCTGATATTTCCGATATGACGATGATGCACAAATAAGTTATAGAAAGGCTCGAAGGGAAATTCGAAGCGGATTCTTCGGTGATCCAACCCTTCGTCTCGGTAAATGAAGAAAGCTAGCTTCCAAGTGTCCGGAATGATCGAAGTATTCCTTCATCTTCCGATCAATGTGATCAAATAAATCAGATATATTGTCGATTAAATCTCTCACATTCTGTAGTTCTTTCTCCATTCCATTAATTTTCTTCATAAGTAACTCTGTTTTATCTGAAATAGGCCTTGCTATAGGATGATTCTATGAAGCTCTATCAGAGATAAATGTAATGTCTTCATTATTGTCCAAAGTAGGGAACATATCTGTAGGATCAAGCGGCTTCCAAGGTAACAGAACCTTTTCCCAAGCTTCATAAGAAACTCGATATCGATCGCATAATGCAAAAATAGTAGATGGGTGTCCTAGTCCGTGAACCGACCCATGCACAATTAAACCCAATGCGGACTTAACAATTATTGATCCCACATCGATAAGCAATCCAATTTGAATACAAAAATTTAATATAGCACATTCTTTCGAAACCTTGTTTACCCTCATAGTAGGTAACAATTTAGATGAGATGAAAAAGTGCCAGTGCTTCGAGACAGGATTCAAAAGTGATGCAGAGAAACTAACATACCCGTCTTCACGCATTTCCCAATCTTCCGTTTCATCAGTTAGATATTGAAATATCTCATTCATATTATACCGAGAAGGCACAAAATTTGAATAGTGACATACCGGGGTGTTTTCTATAGAGAATAACTCATTTACTCTTGATGGAGTAAACGTCACCCATCTTCCTCGGACGTAGATATTTCCATTGTTGATCGCATGTAAGTTAGAGTAGAACTCTTTCACAACTGGAATAACAACAGCAGACGTAGTGTAACGTAATCACCTCCTAGCGCGCCGCACGATCATTTCTTCTATCTTCGTAGTGGAATTCTCTAATCCTCGATTGACAAATCCCCGTTCCTTGATAACTCTTTTCTTTACCAAAACCTTGTTGAAGATTCGCTGCGCTTCCGTACTCACAAATTTCCTCCGGTTAAGCACTCCAGATTTAGAAGAATCTAAGAATTTGGAGGCCATTATGGTGAATGGAATGAATTCTAGAGAAGAAGGCAGACTTAGAATGGTTTAAGAATGGTTTTTCACTAAGGATTTGATGTTGAAACCGTCCAAATTGGCATTTAAAGTATATATAACTCATTTTTATAACTTCCTCGCTGTCGGCGAGAAGTTTCTCGCCGTCGGCGACTCAGTTATAAAAACTGCCTTTCAGGTTCTTGCTGTCGGCGGGCTCGTTTCTCGCTGTTAGCGAGCTCGATAAATAAACTAAATTAAATTAGGCGCGAACCTCGCTGTCGGCGAGTATCGACCTCGCCGTCGGCAAGATTCCAAAATAATGTCTAATTTCGCTCTAAATCGAATAATTTCTTTTCTCATCATAATGGTTCGAATATGTGATGATTCTTAATAAAAATTGAGTAGTAAAGTTTCAATAATATAAACTAACTATTAAGATACAATAAAAATAGATAACTAATATGGGTTGCCTCCCATAAAGCGCTTAGTTTAACGTCGTCGACCCGACCTAATTTCAATTATTAATCGAGTCGACTAAGCATTAAAACCTCTTTATAGTTAGGTCTTATACCTTCGAAATATGGTTTTAATCTATGTCCATTAACTTTAAATTTATGTCCAGCTTTTGGATCTTCGATTTCTATAGTTCCGTATGAAAATATTTGAGTTATCGTGAAAGGTCCTAACCATCGAGACTTCAATTTTCCAGGAAATAATTTCAATCTAGTATTATATAGCAAAACTTCCCGTCCTTGTTCAAAATTTCTCTGATTAATCTTCCGATCATGCCATAATTTCATATTTTCTTTATAAATCCGATCATTATCATATGATTCATTTCTTAATTCTTCCAATTCATTTAATTGCAACAATCTTTTCTCACCAGCTTCCTTCATATTATAATTAAATTCTTTAATCGCCCAATATGCTTTATATTCTAATTCAATCGGTAAGTGGCATGTTTTTCCATATATAAGCTCTGTAAGGAGTCATTCCAATCGGAGTTTTATAAGCGATTCTATAAGCCCATAATGTAGTGTCTAATCTAATAGACCAATCTAACCTATTCGGGTTTACGATTTTTCTAAAATACTTTTAATCTCACGATTGGATACTTCGACTAATCCGCTGAGTACGTGGATGATAAGCGATGGATATCTTATGAGTAATATTGTATTTTTCTACTAGTTTGTGAATGTATTTATTTCTAAAATGAGTTCCTCCGTCGGTGATAATCACTCTCGGCATTCCAAATCTAGTAAAAATATTTTTCATCGAAATTTTGAAACACTCTTAAGCATCACACCTAGGTAAAGCTTGTGCTTCAATCCATTTGGAAACATAATCAACAACTACTAATATATATGAGTTTCCAAACGAAGGAATAAAAGGTCCCATAAAATCTAATCCCCAAACATCAAAAATTTCAACTTCTAATATAAAGTTTAAAGGCATTTCGTTTCTTCTAGATAAGGTTTTTGTTGTTCATCCAACAAAATTCTATGCATACAGATCGATGACTAATTCCTTTAATATCAGCTAAGGTCCAACCAAAAGCCTTTTTGTATCTTTTTAAAGTAGTCAATAATTTTTGTTCTTGATATTCATTCAAATCCAAAGATACAATAACTGGTAAGGTAGATGATTCTCTCAAAAACATGTATTTCAAATGATTAGGAAGAATTTTTATTTCAAGTTCAGGAGATTTTATGATAGATGGAATTAAACTTTTATCATCACTTCTCATAGTATCCAACATTTCAAATCTTTCCTGAACATAGTCTAAATCTTCATTCTTCTTATCATCAAAATCATCTTCACTTTCATTATCATCCTCACATTTCAAATTTTCATATTCTATTTTCTCTTCCAACATTTCTTTAAAATGATCATCTCTCAAATAATCCCAAATTTCCATTCGAAATAATTCATAATTTTTTTTTGTTGAGGGATATTTCATAGATTTCAGAATATTAAATGTCACCTCTTGATCATTAACTCTCATAGTTAATTCTCCTTTTTTAACATCAACCACAACTCTTCTAGTGGTAAGAAATGGTCTTCTCAAAATAATTGGAATTTCTTTATCTTCTCCATATCTAATATAATAAAATCCACATGAAAGATAAATTTATCCACCTTCACTAATATAACTTCCACAACTCCTTTAGGATAAGTAATAGAATAATCAGCTAACTGAAGAGTCACAGAAGTAGGTGAAATTTCTCCTATTCCTAATCTTTTAAAAGTTGATAAAGGCATAAGGTTAATACTAGCTTCTAGATCACACAAATCTTTTCCGAAAAATTTTTAACCTATAACACATGGGATAGTGAAACTACCAGGGTCTTTAAGTTTTTCATGAAGTTTTTTCTAAATAATTGCACTACACACTCTGCTAAGTGCAACAGTCTTGTGATCTATGAACTTTCTTTTCCTTTTAAGAATATCCTTCATAAACTTCGCATAATCAGGCATCTGTTCTAATACTTCAACAAAGGGAATATTTATCGTTAATTTCTTAAGGATTTCTAAAAATTTCGTAAATCAGTTATCCCTATTTTGTTTTTTTAATCTTTGAGGAAAATGAGGTGGTGGTTTTTCTACAATATTTTTCATTGGTTTAAGCGGATATTCTAAGTCTGGATTTATTTTATTAGTTCTTTTTTCAATTTCCACCTTCTCTTTCTCAGTTTCAACTTCTTTTTGCACTCTTATTTATAATTCTTTTCCACTCTTTAATTGAATATCCTTAATTAGCTCTTTGTTTTGATCTTTATATTGATCTCAACATTACTGGGAAGAGTTTCTGAAGGTCTATTATTAAATGCAGTAAAAATATGTCCTAATTGATTTTCAATATTCTTAATCGCAACATTCTAAGTTTGTAATTGATTACCCATATTTAAAATTAATTCTTCAGTAGAGAACTTTTTTTCCATAAATTACAAGTTACTTTTAAAACTTGGAGGATAAGAAGGTCTATAAATTGTGTTTCGTTGGTTGTTCAAATTTCCTACTGGATTCAAAGAATTGTTTCCCAATTGCGAGTTAACAACACTATTGTTATTCCAGTTAAAATTCGGGTGATTCTTCCAACCATGATTATAATAATTCTAATAAGGATTTTTGGGTCTATTATTTATAGCATTTAAGGTCTCATAGGGTGTTTGAGATTATATTATCTGTCCTAATGAATTTTCCTATAGCACTGGGGGTGTTTGAGAATAATTCATTTCGTATTGATATATTTTCTTCGAGAGGGCAACAAATTGAGAGACTATCATAGTTATACCATCAGAATCATAAATACTAGCTACTCTATTAAGATTTACCCGTTAAGAGGGCAATTAAAAATTGTTAGTAGTCATCTATTCTTTTAGCAAATATACTTCATCAAAAGGTTTTGACATTAATGATCCACTAGCAGCAGCATCTATAATTGATCTCAGAAATCCCACTAATCCATTATAAAATGTTTGAATTATTAGCCATTCTGGTAAAGCATGACGCGGGCACTTTCTAAGAAGATCTTTAAATCATTCCCAAGCTTTATATATTGATTCCCATTCAAACTGATCAAAAAATGTGATATCATTTCTTAGCTTAGCAGTTTTTGATGGAAGGAAATATTTTGATAGAAACTTTTGTGAAAGTTCTCCCCAAGTTCTGATAGATCTAGGTGCTAATGAATTTAACCACGCCTTAGCTTTATCCCTTAATGAAAAAGAAAAATTCTAAGTTTGACGACATCATTCGACACTCTATCATATTTAATAGTAGCACACAGTTCTAGAAAACTAGCAAGATATAAATTAGGATCTTCGTTAGGTGTTCCTCCAAATTGATTTTGGTACTATTTGGATAATAACAGGTTTAAGCTTAAATGAATTAGCGGCAACATCAAGATTTTGGATAGTTAAGTGAATTTCACTTGCTGTTGGGTTAGCATAATCTCTTAAAGGTCTTGACATATTTTGATTGTTCACCATTTTGTGAGGATTTTCAGATTTTTTTGTTGTTTTCAAATTTTTATAACAGTACACACTAATTCTGAATCATAAGGCACTAAACCTACATATCCAATCCTACGCATATAAAATCATATAAAACACACTAAAAAGTAAGCAAGCACACACACAAAATTACAAATTACAAAGTAAAGATTTTCAAATACTACAATTTTAAACAGTTACCATTTTATACCTTTCCTAACAACAACGCCAAAAACTTAAATGGACTCTTGGAGAGTCAGTGCACCGCCTCTATCATAAATATTAAAAGGATAGTTTCAATTTAGTTTCAGAATAAGATCAATTTAATAATTAGGCAATCACTCATATACACAAGTATGCATATCGTTCAAGTAATACAAGGCTCTAGTGGATTCCTGGTTATCAATCCCACGAAGAAGGTAGAAATTTATCAAAATATAGTTAAGATTTGAAATCCAATACTCAATTCACAATGCAAGTTCCAGTACTATTTAAGTTACTAGTGCAAAAATAACTACGGCTAAGTTAACTATAATTATTTTCTAAATTTCTAAACATGATTAACTAACACATACTAAGTTTTGTATTGAAAGGTTCTAATATGGAAAAATATCTTTCCTCTTGCAATGATTCTCTGATGAATGATTGCTATAGATTAATAATAAATTTGTATTGTGTCAAATAGGAGCAATTATATACTTTACACTCGTGAGAGTACCCCCTCTTCCAAGTATGAAAGAACATTGACAAATTCTAGGCTTAGTCACTAAATCCAAGGTAGGCTGGGAGGATACTGACTCTCACTTCAGAGCTCCCACTTCCCTTCACCTGAAGGCTAACCCTAACTTTAGTTACCAAAATTTAGGACCAAATTGGAGATTTCAGCCTGTCACTCTAAAATCTCCAATTCGACGCCCATCAAACAACATTTCCCTATTTATTTGCACTCAATTCCCATGAACTACGCAACTCATTCATGGACATTGAATGGATTCTCCACTATTGTTGTAGAACACTTAGTCCTTTCGGATTGAATGTTTCACAACAATTTTTAACAATTCAATTGGTCAGATCAAAAAGTAAATGAAGTTCAAAGTGAATAACCATCACAATTTCTTAACATTTTATGGCACATCAAATCTACACCAACACTTCACCACATCACATTGTAAGAAGAAAGACAAAGAAATCTACTCAGAATACATGAGGAAGATATAACAAAACATGGATTATATATATAAAAGCAAATTCATACAAACCACAAAAGTAAATATAACTTATCTCAATTTCTTCCCCAAGCAAATCAATTGAAGTTCCTTTGAATCCCTTTTCTCTTTTCATTAAAACACTAAATTCTCTCTTTAGAATAGTAAGAAAGAAGCAAACTCTCACTTTCCTCCTTCTTCTACACTCCTTAGAGAAGAATCCCTCACAAAACAACACTTAACACACACTCTCTACAAACCCTGACACACTCTCTTCACTTCTGTCCCTCTCCACTTTCTCTATTTCTCTTCTCCCCCCTCTAAAGGGCATCCATAACAGTTTATAAATGTTTAGAAATGAATTCCCCAAGAATTTCCTCAAGTAACCCTTCAAAAAGCGTCTAAATACATTGAATTTTGACTTCCACTGACATTGGGCGCCGACGGCGCCAGAAGATTATTTTTTCCATTTTGCCTCTTTTTGCTCCAAATTTATTCCTTCTCGTTTCTTTTTTCTCCAATCACCTAAAGTCTTCATACCTACAACAAAACATGAAGAATATCTTCCTTTAAAGTGCAATATCACCAAAAATGAATACAAATTATATAGCAAAAATTTAACATATTTTTGGTGCATCAATAGGGTACATGTTAAAGCCGATCAGTGTCTTAGTTTAGGGCTGAGAAATTATGGTTTTTTAGTGGCCTTGGCGGCCCGAAGACATGAGGGATTAAACGCCTAGGTCAGGAGGGAGATTTTGTCTGTTGAGAGGCAGAGTTTTGGTAGGCTAGATATGGAGTTTTATCATGATTCAAAGCTTCTGGGTTCCTTCCTTAAGTAGCCATGAGAGGTCATGACAGAGCTCTAAGAGGATTGGAAGAGCTTGAGCGTCCACTCAGAGAGTCTCAGACGAATTGCAGAGGATTTTTGGACAGTGGGGCGCAATTCTCTAAGTTTTCATGGTAGCTTGACATTCTTGACCATGCTAGTGCATGGAGATGGTGGAGTCATGAGCTAGGGCTCTAAACTGGTTGGACGGCTTCTTAGGTGGATAATGCAGCTCTGATAGTTCAGAGATGATTGGGTTTGACTCATTAAAGGTTGGTCCAATGTGGCATGGGCTAGGTGACCGTGTGGTGACATGTGTACCCTCCCCTATGATAAGCCATGATGGATGAGGACAAGCCACCAAATATGGGTGGATTTAGGCTGAGTTGGCTTGGTATGTCACCTACTCATCATTCTAGGAGGCTATCTGGTCATAGGTGACCTAATAGGAATTGTTCATGGGCCACGGGGCCATGGATTAGGTTTTCCTTTAGAGTTGGACCTAGGCTAATTGGGTTGGGTTTTCTTCTTATCCTAAGTTCTAAGGAAAATAAATATCATTTTAATTAATTGAAAAAATAATGGGGGTTAATGGTAATTGGGCTCAGCTAATGGTGTTTGTCATGACCTTGTGTTGTGAGGCTCAATTAGAGGGTAAGGTCGTCAATTGGAAAAAAATTGGCTAAATTTGGGTTAAACCTAATTAATTTTGACCATCTTAAGATGCCATCAAATTTTAGGTTCAAAAGGGAAATTTAGGGTTTGGGGTAATTTTAGGGTTTGTTAAGCTTAGGATTCCTTTGGTGAGGCTAGGCATCAACTTCGGTAGACCTCTCTCCCAAGATGGATTTGGTGGTCATGATGTTCTCTAGGACTTATGAAGAGATTCTTAGGATTTTGGGTTAATTTGAGTGACCTAAAGCATGTTTAGTCCCTGGTGGTCAATTTGGGTTCCTCACCTGGTCAAAACCCTAAACCCACTCAACCAAGCATTGAGGGCTTGGGTTTGCACTGGTGGGGTCCAAGAAAGCACAATTCTTGTTTAGGGTCAAGTGCAAGTTGGTGAGGTGTGTCCTCACAAAAATTAGTTCAACACCAACCAACGAGATATAACTAAGTTCTTTGATGAACTCATCCACAAGCAAGCAAAATGCTAAATCGATGACTTGATGGTGAAGAGTAGAGAAAGAGAACACCATTTATGTGACTTGAGAACTATTTTTGAACCCTTACGTTTATATGACCGATGCACAAAAAATATGTTTGATTTTTCACCGATATTTTATTTTCATCTTTGACGATAATGCACATTAAAGAAGGGTATTTTTCATGTATACTGATTTTTGGCATTTAGAGGAAAGGAAGCGAAAATAATGAAATTTATAGTCAAATGAGATGATTTTTGGAAACATTACTCCGGGCACTGATGCACCAAAAATATGTTAGTTTTTATATATATAAATTGTACTCATTTTTTGTGATATTGCACTTTAAAGGAATGTATTTTTTCATGTTTTGCTGCAGGTATGATGATTTTAGGTGTTTGGAGCAAAAGAAAGAAAAAAGAAACGAATTTGGAGTAAAAAAGACAAAATGAAGAAATCAGCCTAATTGCACTGACGACACCAGAATCCAGAGAGTTTAGAATTAAATTGGCAATAGGGCGCCGAGAACGCCCTATCCAGTGCCGACGGCACCCAAAATTAGTGGAGGCTAAATTCAATGTGTTTGGACGATTTTTGAAGGGTTTCTTGAGGAAGCTCTTGCGGAATTTGTTCCTAAATTATTTAAGATAGTTACATATGCCCAATTGAGAGGGGGAGAGAGGAAGAGGATAATAGATAAGAAGAGGGGATGCAGAGAGAAGAGAGGGAGTGAATGTGTAAGTGTGTTCAAGTGTGTAGAAGTCTTGCTTTGTGAGGGATTCTTCTCTAAAAAGTGTAGGAGAAGGAGGAAAGTGAGAGTTTGCTTCTTCCTTACTACTTTGAATTAAGTGTTATTGTGAAGAGAGAAAATGATTCAAAGGAACTTCAATGGATTTTCTTGGGGAAGAAATTGAGATAAGTTGTATTTACTTTTATTGATTTGTATATGTCGGCATATTTTTAGGTTTGTGTGTTGTATATTTAAAAAAAAAAGGGTCGCCTACAGAAGTTGTTGGTGAATTTTAGATTTTAAATTTAATTTAAATATATATGTAATTTAGAAAGTAGTATTTTATTTTGAAAATAATTTTAAGTTTGAAAATTTTAAGATAAGAAATCAAACTGATCTCACATCCCGAATAGTTTATAAAAAGGAGCACCGCACCACAAATTGTACATCTATCCCGGAGAATAGACACACTGCTTGATGATGGGGCTCGATTAAATAAACTAGAAGATTTATGAAATTTGTTTGGTTTGCGAACCAATTTTATAAGCTGACAAGTTCCCCTTCTTAATACAAATGAATTAAACAGGGTTTATATTACCTGGGTTCTTAAAGTTCCCTATAAGGACAAGCCCCTATAGTTAATTACATCTTAAATGACGAGAATCATTTAAGAAAACTCTTGATAATGATTAGTGGTTGTGCTCTCAAGAATTTCAAAGTTTAAGGTTTTCAAAGGATTTGAGTTTTGGAAATTTCAATAGGGAATGGATCAAATTTGGAACAATTTATTTCAGGAGTTCAAAGGAAGAAAAGTAGGAGAATATCCAAGAAGAAATCTTGGCAACTTCCCAAACTATCATATTGTTTGGCTTCAATTTGAGGATTTATTTAATGTTGCAATTCTGCCAATTTTAATTATTTAGGACTTATATTTGTATGACATGATCATACAAATAACCTCGAAGATGTGAGGGTTTATGTCGTACTACGCGACCACCTCGGAGTCCTAAGGCTGGTTAACATGATTATGCAAATGCCTAACAAAAAAGTTGAGGATTTATGTTGCACTAGGCAAACTACCTCGAAGTCCTATGGCTTTGTTATTCAACTCTAAGAAAGGTTTTGTTGAAGTAGCTACAAGTTTTGCTGATGACGATGGTCGTGCTGCCCACCATGCTCCGAGCTCCTTGTTGTTACAGAGGTTTAGTTTTAGAAGTCATAAATCAAAGGATGAGAGAAGTGTTTTGGTTTAGAAAAAAAAAATGAAAATTGAGATAGATTAGTATTTTAATTAAAACAAATCTTAAAGTTGTTTAAACATAACCGATTAAGATCCTATGGGTTCCGTCATCCCGGCACCGTTATTTTCATCGAATTCACTTAGTCCAGATGAATTTGCTAAACTCAACTGTTTAGTCCAGATGAATTTGCTAAACTCAACTGAATGAGTTCCACACTTTCATTTAGATCGTGGGAAATCTCGTTAGCAACACGTGGGTTACATCATCCGAGGTATTCCCGATCATTCAATGAGACGTTTTAATTTAGTTGTGATTGTAGTTTTGTTGTTCTGTTTGTGATTAAATTTTGAGTTGTTTTATATTTTGGAATGTTGTGGCGGTGAATTTTATCTTCAATGACTTTTAATTTAGTTTTGGTTTCAGTTCAGGGACTATCCTAAAGGTTTTGGTTTTCATGCAACAGTCATATTTAACATGCAAGAAAAGTAAAGTACCGTGCATGTAAGTAAATTACAATAAAGTAAATTGCAATAAAATAAACGCGTACCTGGAATGTCTTCCCGTCATCCCAAGCTGCACTTAAAACACATGTTAGAACATTTAGACATTTCAACAAGTACTCAGGTAAAGCTAAGGGAAGGGTTTTGGTTGTCTACCAAATTCCTAATCCTATAACTAGTCATCTCCTATGACGTCTAGGTTCTTAGTTTGATTTAAGGATGATTTTCTTCATCAAAGAACAATTAAATTCAGTTGTTCTTCTAAAACATCCTGTCATATTGAGGAAGTGCTTAGGATGAGTCCTAAACATCTTTTCAATATTTCTGGGATTGTTTTGAGTTCAAGTAAATTCAGTTGCACAGGTGAATTAATCATCCAGGAGTTTAGTTAAACTTTGTTTCTTGCTCATTGAACTTAGGTATTTGATTACCTGATGAATGAAGTGACATCTCACTTAATACTCTATTTAAGAGTTATAATAATTAAAGCCTTTAAGGGCAAGTTAATTTATCGAGAATTCTTAATTAAAAGTTTGAGTTAATGACTCAAAAATGTTTTAATTTAATTGTAAGGTTTTAATTAATAATTTTAAGTTTGGAATAGTGTTTAAATTATTTTAGATTTGATTCAAATTTTTACATTTTCAATTATCTTGGTATTTCAAATTGATATTCATGTTTTAAATTTACTTAGATAGAAAGAGGTGTTGAAATTATTAATATATTTTGATTTAATTCTTAATGATTTCATTTAGGTTTGTTGTTAAATGATTTTAATTTAATTTAATTCAATTTGATTTTATTTAATTTTAATTTAATTTTAATTTAATTTAATTTTAATTTACTTTAATTTAATTTTAGTTTTAATTTTAGTTTTAATTGTTAATTTGGATTATTATTTTAATTTTTAATTAAGAACTAAATATTGTTAAAGTGATTTATTTAGGGATTTTTAAATTAAAGAATAAATATCTTCTTAATAATATCTCTATTTTGATAATCCAAATTTTAAATATATCCTCTCCAAAATTTAAGTCATTTAATTAATTAAAGTTTCATTTTTATATTTTCAAAGTGTTTAGTGGGTTTCTACCCCTTAATATCCCTAAGTTTCAATCATCCAAGAGAAAGTTAGAATCAAATATTTTACCCCCCCCCCATTTTTGATTAAACCTAAAGTTTTAATTAAGGGTTAAAATTTTAATTACCTTTATGCCCTTTTAAGCTTATTTATTTCATAACTCACTAAATTGAGCTCAAATGAATTTAAAATTTTTATGTCACCTCACTCACATGTCAATTAAGACATTAGAGGAGAAAATATGATTTTTCTGAATTTAATTTATTTGTATAATTATTTTTTAGTAGAAAATAGGGGTTTTTAAAGAAAATTCAACAATATGACTAAGGTAAAGTTTCTATCCTTAAGAAAATTATGGGATGTTCCTAATGACCAGAGGACCACTTGGACCAATTTTTGTGATTTTTTGAATTATATTTTATTTATTATAATTATTTTGAGTTTTAGAGTATTAATTAATTATAAAATAAAATTAATGTTGAAAAATGGATTTTATATTTTTCATAAATCTCTCTGACCTCAAGGAGTTTAGAGAAATAAATTTTATAATTTTTTGATTTTTCTTTAATTTATTAAAATTATTTTAGTGAAAAAGGTTAAAAACTTATTTTTTTAATATTAAAAATTACATTAAGCCTTTAAAATTCAATATTTTATCCTAGGGACTTAGGAAAAATATTTGGTTTGTTCTTAAGTGATTAAGAGTTAAAATGTGACATTTTTATGATTTTTAATATTTTTGAGATTTTTATTTTTTTTAATTATTAAAATATTAAAATATTGTGAAAAATTAACTTTTTTAGAAAATTCCAATTTTAATTTTTCTGAACTCCCCTGATATCAGAGAAGCTCCAAAATTATTTTTGTAAATTTTTGAAAAGTATTTTTGCAGTTATGAATTTTTAAAGTTCCATTTTGCTTATGAGGCTTAATCAATCCATTTGGTGGGGTTAATCAAGTCCAATTGATTTCAAAATTTTATATAAGGTTCCTCTGACCCTAAAGAGTAATGGAGAATTATTTTTAAGTAAATTTGATGTGTGGATAACCCTAATTAAATCAAATTCAATTTTAGGGGTTTAGGCCAATTAATGTTATTATGAATGAATTAACTCAAAATATATTTTTCATAGGGTCCTCTGGTCCTAAGAAACATCACCAAATTTTTCTAGAATTTATTTTACAACATGTTAATTATTGGAATTAAAATACCTAAAACAGTGACATGAACTTGAAAATTCAATAACTTTTCAGAGAGATGGCCTTTGACCTTGAAAAATTCAGGGAATGTTCCCAAGGTCAGAGGCTTCAAAAGCCCTATGGTCTCATGCCATGGTGAATTGTTTATGCATATGGAGAATCAAAATATTGAAAACAGTAAATAAATTATTAAAAATAAAATAATTATCCAATTAACTTGATTTCTTTCCCACATTATTCTCCTTTGTTCACTGAGCAAGAAAGTATTTTTATTTTATTTTTGTGATTTTCCTATGCAAAGATATGAATTTTTGAAGTTCAGGGCATTTAAATAATTCAAAAATACCCTAATTTCCTACTTATCCACGCGGCGTCACATCAACCTCGGCAGTTCCGAAAGCCCACGCGTCGCGCTGTGATTCGGCGCCACCATCTGACTCAGCTCTCTAGGGGCCTGCGGTTCACGTACCATTGTGTCGTCCGACTTGATCTCGACCGTCCGCTCGATACACGCACGATCTAACGGCTCCTGGTCATCATTTACGACTGGTGTGCACCCGTGACCGTCCACACTCAAACCCTAATATCTCTCTCGATTCTAAATGGATTTTCGTGTTCTTATGCTCTATGGATTCGTCTTGAAGAGACGAACACATCCATACGGTTTATAGGCTATGACATTAACCTAAACAAAATGGAGAATTGCTGGAAGCTCGGGAGGAAGAATGAGTTCATACCTTTGCTCAGAGAAGTGAAGCTTCGATCTGAGAGTTGTGTCACCTTCGATTGAGTCCAAGCAAGCTCCAGATGAAGTCTCTGGCTCTGGGGAATTGTCTAAGTATGAAAGTGACCATACCCGATTTCAAAGCTTGGAGGCTGGAGAAACTGGGTGGCTTGGAGAGGGGGCTTTCACTGGGGAACTCCTTCTCTTGGTCCTGTGCAGGTGTGGGTGAGTTTAATTTGGATTTAGTAGAGGTTCTAGAGATTTCCTGGTTTTTGGGTGGATTTTTAACTCATAAATTGAGCTCTGTTAATGGGGTTTAGGGCAAAGGAACACTGGGGATCAACTGCTCTGGGTTAAGAGAAGGTCCTGGAGCAATTTTGGCATAGTTTCCTTAAGGTCTGGTTCATCACCTAATTTGGCCGAGAGGTGGTGGTGTTTAAATAGAGGTGGCTGGAAGGCTTCCCAGGGGCAATTGGAGGCTGGGATCAGCTGCTCAGGGGAGGAGAAGAACAGCCATGGTGTCCATTTGGGTTGGGACAGCTTAGCTAGGGAGAATTGAAAATTTTGGCTCACATGGAGCTCTCGGCCATGGTGTTTTCCGGTGACCCAGGCGGCTGGCCGGCAGGGTTAGGTCACCATCTAGCTCAGAAGGGTCAGGGGTTGGCAATGGTGCAGTCAATTGAGGCTTGACATGTGTAAAGGAGTTGAATCAAACTGGAATGGGGAAGGGCTCATTTTGGGCTTGGTTTGGTCAAATGCATGCTTTAGGCTTGGTGCACCTCCCCAAGGCTCGATTTTGGGCCGAGGAAATCGATGGGTTCGACCAAGAGAAGGTGGTGAAGTCCCCATCCATGAATATTTAGATTAATCATGGGTTAGGGTGTATCATTAAAAGGGTTAAAACTTTTTTAAGGGGGTTTAAAAGAGGCTCCTCCTTTTGCAATTAATGGCATGGTGATGTGTAAAGGGGATCCTCCTTAGGCTTCAAATTGAAATTGGGCTCAAATGTCAATCAAATTGGACTTGGATTTGGTCTAAATTGATATTAGGGATATTGAATTGAAGTTTAGAATTGAATTGGACTAGAATTGAGGTCAATTGGGGTGGTTTGGTTTGACATTGGGTTCACTTGGGTTTAAAATGGGCCAAATTGGGGGTTTTGGTAAAAGTGGGGTAAATTGGCAAAATCGGCCCATGGTGTAGTTGAACAAAATAAAATTGGGAATATTTTGGATTTTTTTGATTTTTTTGGAAATTTTCTGAATTTTTTTATTTTTGGGGTAAAAGGGTATTTTGGTAATTTTGGGGGGTTTAGGGGTATTTTTTGAAATTTTGGTATTTTTGGCCAAAGATGGTCAATTTGAATGGTGGGAAGTGTTTAGGATTGATTTTGAGGAATCTTGGGTAATTTAGGTAATTTTGGAAATTTTGGGTCGTTTCAAGGGTATTTGGTAGGTTTGGTGGGTCCGGGGCCCCGGGGGTCAAAAATTGAAATTTTGAAAAAAAAGAAGATTGATCAAATGTGAGTGAAATGGAATCATTTTGGTTGAGCCATGAAGCCATATTAAACCCATATAAGCCATGAGAGGACTCATTTGAGGCATTCACTATGTTGTTCCTAACCCTCTTAGCTAGGGGCTTAGGGGTTAAGGACCATCCATATGAATTACCTACATGAGTCAGGAAGTCAAGTTGGGTGAGAGTGTGGTTTTAGGACATGGAATGTGTGTGAGAGTGTAGTGTATGTGCAAGTCGACCCTCACCATACCGGGCCACTCGGTGGTATTCCTAAGGCCGAAAAGTCACATAGTGGAACTCATCCTTCAAACCTCCACATTCGACTTCAACCCTCTAGGTGATTAGGGGTCTACAATCAAGCTTGTGGGGTTTGCAGGGATTCAAGAGGTTTTTGAACTTTTAAAGTGTGGGTTCCACTTCTAGTCCTCTAAGATTAGTCAAAGGAAAAGCATATGACTAGATCCTAAGTACTAAAGAGAGAAGCAAAAGACCTCATAAAAAATGAGGTCAACAGTATAACTTTGCTTTTATATATAAAATTCATATTTTGTTATATCTTCCTCATGAGTTTTGAGTGTTTTAATTTGTCTTTCTCCTTGAAATGAGATGTGATGAAGTGGTGATGTAGATTTGATGTGTCATTTAACTGTTAAAAAATTATGATGAAATCATTTAATGATATAAGACACTTTAATTTTGAAATTTCTACCTCCAAGATTGGTTTATATCATTAAGTGTCTTATATTTCAATCATTTAAACATGTCAATTATGATCATTCATTACCCGTTCCCTTTGGTTAGGCCTAAATATTTGATTAAGGTATAAATTTCAAAATTACAATTTTGTCCTTAAGGCCTATCACCTCATAATTTATTAAATTCAACTTAAATGACTTTGAAATTTTCATGTTATCCCACTCATGGTTAAATTCAACTCAAAAAAAATAATATCACAATTACAACTAAATTAAAATGTCTCTATTGGATGATCGGGAATCCCTTGGAGGAGGCAACCTACGACTGCTAATGAGATTTCTCACCATTTAAATGAAAGTACTGAATCCATTTAGTTAAATTTGGTAAATTCATCTGGACTAAGCGAATCCAAAGAAATAGTGGTGTCAGAATGAGGGAACTATAGGATCCTAACCGGTGTCGCTATAATCAACTTGAATATTCCCCTAATAAGATATTAAGACACATTGATTTAAATATCTCCAAAACATAAAATTTCCCTCATCTCTTTAATTTGACACTTCTAAAATTAAACCTGCTGCAACGAGGAGGTTGGAGAGTACACAGTGGGCAGTACGTCCATTTTCAACAACAAAACTCCTTTCTTAGAAATAAACAAGCAAGTCATAGGACTTTGAGTTAGTTTGCTTAGTGCAACATAAACCATTACTTTGTCTCTTTAGTCCTTCGCACCTCGTGCAATATAAGCCTTAACTCGTCTTAGGATTCCGAGGATGTCATCGGATATGACATAAATCCTATCATCTTCTAGGCTATTCACATGATCGGTATCAAGTGAATATAAGCCCTAAATGAAAAAAATTGACAGGATGAAAGATTAAATAATCATCTCAAATTGAAGATAAATAATATGATAGTTTGGGAAATCACCAAGATTCTTTTTGGGGCTATGTTTTTCCTTAGCTTTCTTTTCCTTTGGATTCCTATAATAACTGTTCCAAACTTGAGCCACTCACCTATTGGATTTCCTATTATCACATTATCTTGAAGATCCTATTTTTTAGAAGTCATGAAAATAATATTTCATGATTTATATCAAGAGTTTTCTTTGGTGACTTCGGTTATCTAAGATGTAAATAATTATAAAGGCTTGCTTTTATAAGAAACCTAAAAACTCCAAATTAATATAAACCCTATCCAGTTGCTTCATATTAGATAGGGGAAGCTGTCGGTCAACATAAATGGTTCACAGACAAAAAGGATGTCATCGATTATGTGGTTTATTTGATCAAGCCGAACCACCAAGTAATGTATCCATTCTTCAGGATAGATACATTAGTTAGAGAGTCTCCGGCTCCTTACGAGTCGTGATTACATGGGAAATATCACACCTCCAATGCACATCCATACACATTCCCGCCAATGATGACTTGGAAGGTGATGTTATTGTCCATGTATCTCACTATTCGTACATAGATTTTGACAAATTTCGCTTGAAAGAAACATGAAGAATATTACACAATCCGTTTTGGATATATATGTATCGTATGAGATATCAATTCTCAAGGAAAATATTATCATGTTTTCGAGCAAGATGTATGATGTATTTTCGACGAGACTGAATGAAAACTACCATGTCATGTTTTGCCTTCACCTCTTTTTGTGCAAATTGACTGGGAAACGCCATTACGTTAAATGAACTTCAAACAAAAGGAAAATAAAAAATAAACGAGAACTCTTTAAAAATTTGAATGTCAAAACGAACCCCAAATAAATGTGAACCCTAAATTGAAAATCAAGCTAAAATCAAATCATTAAATAAGCGACTAAGACAAATTCCCCGATTCTAAAATCCCCAACCTTCGCTATTCTCAAATCTATTTTTGACTCGTCACATTTCGAGAAGGCCTTCCATCGAATCTACCGACACGAACCACGAAAATTTTCAATTCGTTCCGATGGTACGGATTCACATCCTTTACCAAATAATCGTACTTTGATCAATTCTCGTGGGACGTAACACTTTCACGTCTCATTCCAAATCTTCCACTAAACTTAAATCTCCAGCAAATTTCTACCCTTTAAACCTTCGAGATCGGAACCGTATTCCAAATACTTTTAAACCTTCGAGACTCGGGAACCGCATTCCGCTCTTCAACCTTCGACCGGAACCGCATTCCGGGCTTCTTAAACCTCGCGAGATCGGTACCAAATTCCAAGCTTCCTTTCAAGGCCGGTACCAATTCCGACTCTTCCCGAGATTGATACCAAATTTCAACTCCCTCCTTCCGAGGTCAATTTAAATTCCATCTTATTTCAAGATCATTACCTAAATTCCGATTCTCATCCAATCAATACTTAAACTCCGATTCTCACTCCGAGGTTGGTACCCTAAATTCCGGGCTTCTTTGCAATCCCGAGGTTGGAACCTAGGTTCCACCTCATTTCAAATCCTGCATTTCCCACCGATTTTAAATTAAACCTAATCGAAATTGAAACTCGTAACAAATTCGAAATCTAAACTCACACATTAAAATCCCTGGACAGTGAAATGAAATCTAAATCAAATTTCCATATCTTATGATTTTGAATTCACCTCCTTTTCTTTTCCCGTCGAGAGTTCGGTGGAATTCAATCTGAGATCTACTCGATACTCCTAGCAAAAATTTGTTTCTACTCGTTTCTAAGAATTTCATTTAGATATCCGTGTTGGTTTTGTTGATCTCTTCGGCCAACGCCAATACACGCGGTGTCAGTTACGTACCACACCTATCGGGGGTCCATTTCGACCTCATTTTCGATATTCTTTTCTTCTCTCCCCAAGATTGGATCTAGCCTTAGTTTTCCCTTCGACTATCTTAGAGGACTAGAAATGGAACCCAACACTTAGAAATTCAAAAACCTCTTAACTCCCCGCAAACCCCATAAGTTTGATTGTAAACCCCCAAGTCACTCGAGGGTTAAGATCAAATGCGCAGGTTTAAAGGATGAGTTCCTATAAAGACTTTCGCCTGTGATCACTCCCGATGTCCTCGTCCAGTGAGGGTTGACCTGCACACATTAAACTTTCACACACATTCAAAATCCTAAAACCATTCATATCTAGCTTTGATCTCCCCGACTCATGTAGGTAATTCATATGGATGGACCTTAAATTTCTGTGCCCTCGGGGCTAAGAGGGTTAGAACAACATGTTGAATGCCTCGTATGAGTCCTCTCATGGCTCTTATGGGCTTGATATTGCTTCATGGCTCAACCAAAGTGATTCCATTCTACTCAAACTTGATCAATCTTTATTTTTTCAAAATTTAATTTTTGACCCCTGGCCCTACACCCACCAAACCTACCAAACGTCCTTGAAGCTACCCAAAATTTGCAAGAATTACCTAAATTACCCAAAATTCCTCAAAACCAATCCTAAACATTTCCCACCATTCAAATTGATCATCCTTAGTCAAATATACTAAAATTTCTAAAATACCCCCAATACCCTCCAAATACCCAAATGCCCTTTTAACCAAAAAAATCCATAAATTTCAAAATTCCCAGAAAATTCCAAAAAATCCCAAATATTCCCAATTTCATTTTGTTCAACTACACCATAGACCAATTTTGTCAATTTAACCCACTCACTAACATCCCCAATTTGGCCCATTGCATCCAAAGTGAACCCAATGTCAAACCAAACCACCTAATCGTATCTCTCAATGCTTCGATCCAAATCAAATTCTAAACTTCAATTAAATATCCCCAATATAAGATTAAACTAAATTCAAGCCTAATTGATTAACATTTGGATCCAATTCCAATTTGAAGCTTAAAGCCTAATTTTGGCCCATGACCTAAACTTAGCACAAACTAACCCAACTCAACTTCAATTAACCCCAAACTTTTCCAAAACCTTCCTAATATCCCCACAAACAAAAATCAACAATATTTGCACCAATTTGAACCCAAACCCACCCAAACCTAACCCAAAACCAAAATCCCCAAATTCGTCTAAACCCACTACAGAACCCAAACGGCCCAAATCCCAAAATCAAAGTCCAACCAAAGTTCAAAACTCTTTGTAACACTCCCATGTACATTTCTCAAAATTAATTTTAAGAACAAATCTAACATTAGCCCAACCTACCCCAAGTTAGCCCACTCACCCACTTTGCCCCCTTTACTAAAAAGTCCCAAATCAAACCCAATTCAACTCCAAATCACCTCAAATTTGTTTCAAATCACTCATGACACATCCCTAAACTAACTCAACATTTATTCGACATGGTCCTTCAAAAAACTTTTCGTCCAAAAACCATTTTGAAACATAAAGCCCACTTCCTTAAATCATTTCAAAAGCCCATCCAAAATGATTTCAAAAGGCCCAAAGTCAATTCAAAGCCCACACATGACACTTTCACTCATCATCCCTTTAATTCTTAAATCACTCCCTAAGTTTTAAATTCATCATTAAACTTTTCTAAACTAAGCCATGTGCCAAATTACCCCTAAATATCTAAAATCCTTAAAACCCATTTCCATGAAATTGACTAAGCTTGGCCCCAAGCCAGATGGAGCCATGGAGCCATGCATAAGTCATATGTAAGCCATAAGGAGCCATAAACTTGTCATCACTCCCTAAATGGAAAAAGGAGGAGATCCTTTATGCACCCCCTAAAAGTCATTCGCCCTACCCATGATTCCCCTTAACCCAAAACTAATCCAAATAATCTTGATGGGGACTTCGTACCACTCTTCATAAGCCGACTCACCCGACCTCCCCACCCCAAAATCGCAGCTTCGGGATTAAGGCAGCACCAAGCCCTAAGCCATGACTCGATCCATTCAACCCAAAATGACCCCTCCCCATTACCACTTAAATCAAATCTCTTACACTTGGCATTGGCCAATTGAACCCACAAACTTCAAGCCCTGACCCCTCCCCATCGTAGATGGTGACTCGCCACTCCTCGTCGTCGCCCACTGTGTCACGGAACACCATGGCCGAGAGGTCTGTATGGATTCAAAAATTCACTCAACTAGCCGAGTTGTCCCATGCCCAATGGCCACTCAGCCTATTCTTCTCTTCACTGTGAGTACTTGATCCAAGCCATCAAACCCCCCCGGGAGGCCCCGGCCATGGATATTTAAACAAGCCACCCCTCTCGCCCAAAAGGTCGTCGAAATCAACCTTCATGCGAATCCCTCCAAACTACTCACAGAGCTTCCCTAGCCAAGAACAATCCATCCCCACCGTTCTCCTACCCTAAATCCCATCGATCGAGCTCAATTTTGAAGCTCAATTTACAGATTTAATAGGACATCTCTAAAACCTCCACCAAAATCAAATTAAACTCACCCACACCCTTTGGCTGACTAAGAGAAGGAGTTCTCAAAGGAAAGCCCCTCTCCTGTGCCACCAAATTACTCTAGCCTCCAAAGTCTGAAATCGGGCTCCATCACTTTCATACTTAAATACCTTTAACTGCATACAGAGGCTTCATCTCTGTGCTCTTCAAGCTCCAATGAACGTGCCGAGCACATTCCGCCTGAGGCCTCACTCGAACTACAGTATGGACACTCCTCCTCCCCGAGAGCTTCCGCAGATTCTCCATTTCGTTCGAGCCGATTTCAATGCATGTAAACTATATGGATGTGTTCGTCCGTTTCAAGACAAATCCATAAAAGAGTATAAGAAAATGAAAATCCATTGAGAAATGAGGGAGATATTAGGGTTTGAGTGTGGATTCGTCACGGGTGCACACTGGGCCGGTAGACGATGATTGTGCACCGTCCGATCGCGCGTGTATCGAGCGGATCGGCCCGTACGTACCGCATCGGGCTGATGGAGCGAGATCGCGTGTCGTTGTGGCATTCGAGTCAGATGGCGGCATCAAATGGGAGGCCGCGCTGCGTGGGCTTTCTGATCCACCGAGGTAGGAGTGTTACCATACGGATAAATAGATAAATATGCTATTTTCTATTTATCAAATACCTTAAATCGAAAAATCCATATATCTTCGCATAAAAAAATCACAAAAATAAAAATAAAAAATACCCTCTTACTCAGTGAACATAGGAGAATAATGTGGAAAAAGAATTGAGTTAATTTGTTGAGTATTTTATTTTTAATTAATTATTTATTCATTTCAATATTTTAATTTCCCATTCGTGACAGACAATCGACCATGACATGAAAGACTTTAGGTCTTTTGGGCCTCTCGATCTTTGGGAACATTCCCTGAATTTTTCAAGGTCAGAGGTTATCTCTATGGCAAGTTATGTATTTTTCAAGTTTATGCTCACCGTTTTTAGTATTTTAATTCAATTAATTAGCATATTGCTTAGAAAATTCTAGGAAAATTGGGAAGGTTTCTTAGGACTGTAATAATTCCTGTAGATAGTTATGTTTTCGAGTTAATTCATTAAGAATAACTCCTAATTGGTCTAATTACTCAAAATCGAACTTTAATTAATTAGTAGGTTAACCATACATCAAAAGAATCCTTGAAAACAATTCTCCACTGATTTTTAGGATCAGAAGGACTCACATAAAAATTTGGAATCAATTGGAAATGTTTAACCCCACTAAATGGATTAATTAAGTTATACGACTCAAATTAACTTTAAAAATTCATAACTCTAAAAATACATGTTAAAAATTCTCCAAATCGTTTTCATGGGTTCTCTGATATCAGAGGATTCTATGAAAATTAAAATTGAAATTTTCAAAATCTTCATTTTCTACCTTATTTTAATATTTTAAATAATTAAAAAATAATAAAAATCATAAAAATAACAAAAATCACAAAAATGTCATATTTCGACTCCTAATCACATACATGAACAAACTAAATATTTTTCCCAAGTCTCTTGGTTAAGATATTGAATTTTAAAATGCTTAAGACAATTTTTAATATTAAAAAATGAATTTTCCAATATTTT
The DNA here is from genome assembly GCA_022702705.1 of Papilionanthe hookeriana x Papilionanthe teres. Taxonomy (NCBI): domain Eukaryota; kingdom Viridiplantae; phylum Streptophyta; class Magnoliopsida; order Asparagales; family Orchidaceae; genus Papilionanthe; species Papilionanthe hookeriana x Papilionanthe teres. Next base: position 47,104,095 of record CM040438.1, read on the forward strand.
CACTAAATTAATTCTAATAAATCAAAGAAAAATCGAAAAATATAAAATTTGTTTTCCAACTCCCGAGGTCAAAGAGATTTATGAAAATATAAAATCCATTTTCAACTTTAATTTTATTTTATAATTGATTAATACTCCAAAATTCAAAATAATTATAATAAATAAAATATAATTAAAAATCACCAAATCGGTCCATGTGTCCTCCGTCGCAGGGAACATCCCATAATTTTCCTAAGGACAAACCTTACCTTGTTCATATTGTTGAATTTCCATTAAAAATCCCAATTTTTCATTAAAATAATTATATAAATTAAATTAAATTCAGAAAACTACATCTTCTCTAATGTCTTAATCGATGTTATAGCGACATAAAATTTTAAGTTCATTTGAGCTTAATTTAATGAGTTATGAAACGAACAAGCTTAAAAGGGGCATAAAGGTAATTAAAAGAATTTTAACCCTGAATTAATATTTAGGTTTAATCAAGTGAGGGTAAAATATCTGATTTTTAAAGTTTCATTGAAGGATTTAAAACCTAAAATTAAGGGCTTTAAACCATTAATCATCTTAAAAATATTTAAAGTAAATTTTATTTAATTAAATAATTAAATTTTGGAAGAATAGATTAAAAATTTATCATTAAGATTAGGGATTTGATTTAAGAAGATATCAATTCTTTAATTTAAAAATTCCTAAATGAATTACTTTAATAATATTTAACTCTTAATTAAACTTAAGATGATAATTAAAAGAAAGTAACCTTTAATTAAATTAAGCTCAAACATTAAGTAATTTAATAATCAAATTGAAATAAATTTAAACACAAAAATTAATTTCAAAAAATCACTTGAAAGCAAATTTAAAGCAAACTTGAAATATCAAAATCAATTCCAAAAATGATTCTTAATAAAGAAAATCAAACCAATTAAAAGTTAATCTTAATATCAGAATTAAAATTCAAAATTAAATCATTAAAGTCTAAATTAAATAATTTAAACTCCTCTTTCAATTCAAATGGTTTAAAACATTTAAGAATAAAACAACTTGAACACTATTCCAAACTTAAATTATTAGAATTTCATAACTAACTTAAATCACTTTTAAATCACCAATTCTAACTTTTAACCACAAATTCTTTCGACAACCGATTTGCCCCCTAAAGGTTTTCATTATTATAACTCTTAAGTAAAGTATCAAGTGAAATGTCACTTTACTTATAGGATAATCAAATGTCCAATTTACCGAGCAAGAGTTAAAACTTCGACTAAAAATTTCCACGATCGATTCATCTCTACAATAAAAATTCATTTAAAATTTCGAAATGTTCTTTAAGCATTTAAAAGATGTTTAGAACTGGCTTCAAGCACTTCCTCAATACAATGAGGTGTTTTAAAAAGAATAATTGAACTTGATTGTTCTTTGGATGAAGAAAATCATCCTTAACAAAACACAAAAGAATCTGTAATGGCCGTGTGATCGACTAGCAATGTGATTGTGGACTTTGCAGACAACCAAAACCCTCCCTTAGCTTTACCTAGGTGTTTTCTTGCAAATATATATAAATTCCTAACATGTGCTTTAAGTGTAGCTTGGAATAACGGGAAGACCCTCCAGGTACGCTTTTACTTTTTCCTTTATTGCAAGTTACTTTACATGTACTGCGTTTACTTTGCTTCGTATGCTAAACAAGATCGTTGTACGAGAACCGAAACCTTTAGGATAGCCACAAAACTGAAACCCAAACTAAATTAAAAATCACGACAAGATAAAATTCACCGCCACAACATTTCAAAATATAAAACAACTCAAAATTTAATCACAAATACGAACACAAACTATAACTATAACTAAATTAAAACGTCTTGCGATGATCTTAGTCAACACTTGACATGTAACCTACGTGTTGCTAATGGGATTTCTATGGTCTAAATGAAAGTGTGGAACTCATTCTTGGGCTTGAGTTTAGCAAATTCATCCTGACTAAGTGAATCCGATAAAAATAACGGTGCCGGAATGATGGAACCGTGGGATCTTAACCGGTGTTGTTATAATCAACTTTAAGATTCCCCTAATAAAACATTAAAGACATTTGGATTTTAAAACTTTTCTAAACCAGAACACTTCTATCATCTCCTCATTTTCACCTCTAAAACTAAACCTCTGCAACAACAAGGAGCTTGACACGGCGGGCAAGATGACTATCTTTGTCGCTACAAAACCGCAGCCTACTTCAAGCAAAACCTTTCTTAGAATTAAATAACAAGCCATAGGATTTCGAGGTCGTCTGCCTAGTGCAACATAAACCCTCAACCTTTTTGTTAGGCATTTGTATAATCATGTTATGCAAATTAAGCCCTAAACAGTCTTAGAATTCCGAGGTAGTCGTTTGGTATGACACAAACCCTCACATCTTCTTGTGCTATTTGTATGATCATGTCAGTGGCAAGTTTTTCCATATATAAACCTGTAAGGAGTCATTCCAATCGGAGTTTTATAAGCAGTCCTGTATGCCCATAATGCAGTGTCTAGTCTTATAGACCAGTCCAATCTATTAGGGTTTACAGACTTTTCTAAAATACGCTTAATCTCTCGATTAGAAACTTCAGCTAATCCACTAGTTTGTGGATGATAAGCAGTTGATATCTTATGAATAATATTATATTTTTCTACTAGTTTGTGAATATATTTTTTCTAAAATGAGTTCCTCCGTCAGTGATAATCACTCTCGGCATTCCAAATCTAGTAAAAATATTTTTCATTAAAAATTTTGAAACACTTTTAGCATCACACCTAGGTAAAGCTTGCGCATCAATCCATTTGGAAACATAATCAACAGCTACTAATATATATAAGTTTCCAAATGAAGGAATAAAAGGTCCCATGAAATCTAATCCCCAAACATCAAAAATTTCAACTTCTAATATAAAATTCAGAGGCATTTCATTTTTTCATGCATGCAGTTGTAAATTCAAATTTCTTGTCCTTTTCAAGAAGTTGGCATAGAGGTTTAGTAATTTTTGAAAAATCTTTTATATAACGTCTGTAGAATCCAACATGTCCAAGAAAACTTCTTACCCATTTCACCGTAGTTGGAGGTGGTAATTTAGCTATAACTTGAATTTTTGCGAGAGTCTACTTCCATGCCCTTTTCCGAAATTTTATGCCCTAATACAATGCCGCTCGCAAACATAAATTGACATTTCTCCCAATTAAGAACTAAATTAGTTTTCTCACATACTTCAAATAATTTTTCAAGATGATTTAAGCATGTGTCAAATGATGTTCCAAATACAGAGAAATCATCCATAAATACTTCTATTCCATTATTAATTAATTTACTAAATATAGACATCATACATCTCTGGAATGTTGCAGGTGCATTACATAATCCAAAAGGCATCATTCGAAAAGCGAAAGTTCCATAAGGACTAGTAAGTGTAGTTCTCTCTTGATCCTCGGGAGCAATTTTTTATTTGATGATAACCGGTGTATCCATCTAAGAAACAAAAATACTTATGTCCGGCTAATCTATCTAACATCTGGTTTAGAAATGGTAAAGGGAAGTGATCTTTTCTGGTGGCTGCGTTTAATTTTCTATAATCAATACATATTCGCCATCCAGTAACTTGTCTTATAGGGATAAGATCATTATTTTCATTAGCTTTTACGGTCATTCCTCCTTTCTTAGGCACACAATGAATTGGGCTTACCCAAGCACTCGTCGAAATAGGATATATAATACCATTATCTAACCATTTTAAAATTTCTTTCTTGACTACTTCTTTCATTATCGGGTTTAATCTCCTTTGGGGATCTACTTTAGGCTTATGTTCATTATCTAAAATAATTCTGTGCATACAGATTTAAGGACTAATTCCTTTAATATCTGTCAAAGTCCAACCAAAAGTTTTCTTATATTTTTTTTAAGGTATCTAAAAGTTTTTGTTCTTGAGATTCATTTAATTCAGATGAAATAATAACTGGTAGAGTTGAAGAATTACCTAAGTAAGCATATTTCAAATGATTAGGTAACATTTTTAACTCAAGTTCGGGAGGTTTAATAATCGATGGAACTATATTTTTTTTAGTGTTTTCCGTATTATCCAAAAATTCAAATTTCTCTTGAATATAATCTAGTTCTTCATTTATATCTAGCTTTTTCAATTAATTCAGTATTTTCTTTTTCTAATTTTTCTTCATAATATGCCTTAAAATATTCTTTTTGTAAATGATCGAGTACTTCCATTCGAAAACACTCATCATCTTTTTCTAGCGCAAGATATTTCATTGATTTAGCAATATTAAAAGTAACTTTTTGGTCATTTACTCTCATAGTTAATTCTCCTTTCTGAACATCAATCATAGCTTTCCCAATGGCTAAAAATGGTCTTCCTAAGATGATAGGAATTTCTTTATCTTCTTCCATATCTAAAACAATAAAATCTACAGGGAAGATAAATTTATCCACTTTTACTAAAACATCTTCAATAACTCCTTAGGATATGTAACGTAACGATCGACTAATCGAAGGGTTACCGAAGTAGGTGAAATTTCTCCCAATCCAAATCTCTTAAAAATTGATAGAGGCATTAGATTGATGCTTGCTCCTAAGTCACACAAAGCTTTTCCATAGAATTTTTCTCCAATAAGTGCGAGGTATAGTGAAACTACCGGGATCTTTTAATTTTTCAGGAAGCTTTTTTTGAATAATAACACTACACTCCTCACTAAGTGCAACCGTTTCATTATCGGTAAATTTTCTTTTTTTATTTAGAATATCTTTCATGAATTTTACATAGTTTGGCATCTGTTCTAAAGCTTCTACGAAAGGAATATTTATTGTTAATTTCTTCGAATTTCAAGGAATTTAGCAAACTCGTTTATCTTTTTTATGTTGATTTAGTCGTTGAGGAAATGGTGGTGGAGGTTTTTCAACGAAATTTTCATTGGTATTAAAGGATTTTCTATGTTCGGATCTTGTTGATTCTTTTCCTTTTCGATTTCCACTTCCTCTTTTTGACTTTCAAGTTCTTTCTGAATTCGAGGTTCTAATTCTTTTCCACTTCATAATTGTATCGCTTTAATTTGTTCCTTTCCTTTGTCTTTGGGATTTATTTCCACATTACTAGGAAATGTTCCAGGTATTCTATTATTAAGCGCGGTAGCGATATGTCCAAGTTGAGTTTCAATATTTTTAATAATTGTTCCTTGATTTTGTAATTGGTTTCGTTGTATTTGTAATTGATTTCCTTGATTTTGTAATTGATTTCCTTGATTTTGTAAATGTTGACCCATATTTAATATTAATTCTTCTATAGATAATTTCTTATCTTTAAATTGAAGGTTATTATTATTAAATCTAGGTGGATAACTAGGTTTATAATTAGAATTTCCTTGGTTAGAGGGATTTCCTAATGGTTGTGTTATGTTGTTCATCCATGGTTGATTAGTTGTATTATTATTCCAATTAAAATTAGGATGATTTTTCCATCCAGGATTATAATAATTCGCATAATGATTATTGGGTCTGTTATTAATAGCATTCATAGTTTCATATGAAGGTTGAGATTCTATTACTTGTCTAGATGAGTTTTCTTCTAATATAGTTGGAGAGTAATTCATTCCAAAATGATCTAATTTTTTAGATATAGCATCGATTTGCGAAGCTAACATAGATATTGCATCATTTTCATGAATACTGGCTATCTTTTTCGGATTCATTCAATCAGCAGGCCATTGAAAATTATTGGTAGCCATTTTTTCGATTAGTGCATAGGCTTCATTAAATGGTTTTGACATTAATGATCCTCCAGCAGCAGCATCGATGATTGATCTAAGAGATCCTACTAATCCATTATAGAAAGTTTGAATAATTAACCAATCTGGTAACGCATGATGTGAGCATTTCCTAAGAAGTTCTTTAAATCTCTCCCAAGCTTCATATATTGATTCTCCATCAAACTGACTAAAAGAAGTTATATCATTTCTAAGCTTAACAGTTTTAGATGGTGGAAAATATTTGGATAGAAATTTTTGTGATAACTCTCCCCAAGTTTTAATAGATCCAAGTGCTTAACGAATTTAACCATATTTTAGCCTTATCCCTTAAAGAAAAAGGAAAAATTCTAAGTCTAATAAGCATCGTTAGATACTCCTTCATATTTGAAAGTACCACATAGTTCTAAAAAACTAGCAAGATGTAAATTAGGATCTTCGATAGGTGAACCACTAAATTGATTGTTTTGTACCATTTGGATAATTGCAGGTTTAAGTTCAAATGAGTTAGCACTACATCGTGGTTTTGAATAGTTAAATGAATTTCATCTAATGTAGGGTCGGTATAATCTCTTAATAGTCTCGTTGATTGATATTTTCATTTTCGAGAATATTCGCCATTTGTGTTAAATTTATAATTTCTCTTTTTTGTTTTCTAATTCTTTTAATTGTACGCTCTAATTCCGAATCGTAAGGTATTAAATTTTCGTTTCCAAATTTACGCATACAATTTTGTAAAATAAATTTTAAAATAATACGTTACTCTAGTAAATAATTTCTTTACTTCCCAGAAACGGCGCCAAAAACTTGACCCACTTTTTAATGTTTACAAAAATAAGCAACGGCACCAAAAACTTGATCCCGCTTAATATATATTTAATTTTATGATGGAATGTATAATGTGGATTCTACGCAAGTATACGTATCGTATCAAGTAATACAGGGCTCTAGTGGAGTCCTGGTTATCGATCCCACAGGGAAGTTTTAAAAGATTTGTAACAGCTAAATTTAAAAGGATTTACTTACTAATATAGTATACGGAATTTAGAATACTTAACTAAAGCGATCTAAAGTAAACTAATGCTTTAAATAAAGTTGATTTAAAGATTTCAGAAAAAGTATCCTTCCACTTGTTTTTAGAAACTTAAGAGAATGATGAATTCAAATAGATTTTTTTATTGTATTGTGACAAATAAGAGCATTCTTATTCTTTACCCTTTGGTCCAGGTGCAAAGAACATTGACTAGTCCTATGCTTGATTACTGAATCTGCGGCTAGGCTGGGAGGTTACCTGGCCGCCACTTCGTAGCTCCCACGTTCCCCTCACTCGAGGGCTAACATCTACACTTCAGCTCTCAAACAATAGAACCAAATTGAATATTTTAGACTGTCACACTAAAATATCCAATTCTACATCCGATAAATAATATTTCCCTATTTATTTGCACCCTCCTTCCAAGGCTTTTGACTTCCCTGAATATTGGATGTAATCTTTACTATAGTTGATAATTCAACATATTTTAACAATTCAATTCGTCAGATTTAAAGTAAATTAAGTTTTAAGTAAAAGATTATCACAATTTATTTTAATATATTAGGCACTTCTATTTAATTTCATCAATTCACATAATTTCATAAACAAGGAGAAAGACTAAGAAAACTACTCGAATGCATTGGAATTAAACAAAGCATGGATTTCAATTAAAGTTAACAACAATAAACAAAGATACTTATCTCAATTTCCTCCCAATGCGTACTCCTCAAGTTCCTTTCGACTTTTCCTTCTAGTACAACACACTTCTTAACTCACTACTTACACTTACTCACACTAAACTTCAACTTAGACTCAAAAGCACACTAATAGAATACTCTAAGATTCCTAAAATAGACACACTACATACTAAAATTCGTCCTCTATTTATAGAGGTAGACAAAGGTCCAAGGGGTACTTAAGCACCTTTTCAAAAAGCGTCCAGGTTCAATGTATCTGGCATTTTGAACGGTCTCGCCGTCGGTGATAAACGACCTCGCCGTTAGCGGGGCTTCTAGATGGTCTTCAAACCGCGCGATCTCGCTGTCGGCGGGCTCGGGCTCGCTGTCGGCGAGGTAGTTACAAACCTTTAAGAAATTCTCTTTATAATCTCGTCGTCGGCGGGCTCGATTTCGCCGTCGGTGACTTAGTTCATTTTGCATGTATTTCTTCCTTTTTGATCCAAATTTGCTCTATTTTATGCTTTTTTCTTCCATCACTTATAAATCTTCGTTCCTGCAATAAAATAAAGAAAATATCTTTCTTTAAAGTGCAATTTCATAAAAAATAGGAATGAATTTCTTAACATATTTTTCTGTGATCAACGGGTCACTAGTAGGCCAGACCATAGACACCTATTTGGGGGGAACCTAGAAGTGAGAGTCTAGAAATTCGTCCTTTTCTACTAATAATATATCCTAATATAATATTTTAAAACTAGCTAATGTGCTTTATGACCTAGACCGAAGAGTAAAGAATATATATGCTCCTATTTGTCACAAAATCACATTTTTAAAGTTCTCAATTAATTTTATCAAGCTGCTAAGTTGAAATGATATAACTTCTTTTTGTCGATTAGATGGAGAATCAATATATGAACCTTGGGAAAGTTAAGGAACTTCTTGGGAAATGCATAATGCACTACCGAGATTGGTGATTATTCGAACCTTTTATAATGGATTAGTAGGATCTTTAAGATTAATCATCGATATTGCTGGAGTTCATTAATGTCACAACTCATTTGATGAAGCTTATGCGCCTAATCGAAGAAATGGCAATAGTAATTTCCGATAGCCTGTTGATAGAGTAAATGAAAAAATAGCCGGCATTTATAGAGAAACGTCTGATATCTATGTTAACTTCTCAGTGCTTGCTATATCTGAAAATTAGATCATTTTGGAATGAACTACTCTCCTACTTTAGAAAAGCTCATCCACGGACAAATCATAGAATCGATCTAATTATGAAACTTTAAATGTTATTAATAATAGAACTAATAACCTTATTCAAACTATTATAATGTTTGGTTGGAAAACTACGTCAATTTTAATTGGAATAACATCTAATCAACAGTGGATGAATCAACCTAATCGAAGCAAATCCAAACTATAAACACAATTACCCAGGATTTAATAACAATAACCCTCGATTAGAAGATAAAGAAATTATCTATGGATGAATTAATTTTGAATAGCTAGACCGTCAACTACAAATTCCAATCAATTACAAATTCGAAGACATCTATTAAAAATATCGAAACTCGACGGACATATTGCTCTTGCGCTAAATAATAGAATACACAGGAACTTTTCCTAGTAATGTGAAGTAAATCCTAAAGATCGAGGAAAGAACAAATTAAGCAAATACAATGAGGTGGAAAAGAATTAGAACCTCAGATTCAAAGAACTTGAAAGCCAAAAAGGAAGTGGAAATTGAAAAGCAATTCCATGTAGGAATTGAGCTGAACATCCTTTAATACCTATGAAAATTTCTGTTGAAACACCTCCACCACCATTTCCTCAACGACTAGCTCAACATAAAAAGATAAACAATTTGCTAAATTCCTTGAAATATTAAAGAAATTAATAATCAATATACCTTTTGTCAAGCTTTAGATCGAATCTTTGAAAATTATGTAAAATTTATGAAAGATATTCTAAATAAGAAAATAAAATTCAACGATAATGGAAACGGTCGCACTTAGTGAAGAGTGTAGTGCTATTATTCGAAGAAACTGCGAAGAATTGAAAGATCCGGTAGTTTCACCATACCCTGGCTATGGACAAAAATTTTATGGAAAAGCTTTGTGTGACTTAGGAGCGAGCATCGATCTAATGCCTCTATGATTTTCAGAGATTAGGATTAGGAAAAATTGCACCTACTTCGGTAACCCTTCAATTAGTTGATCGTTCGGTTACCTATCTAAGGGAGTTATTGAAGATGTGTTAGTAAAAGTGGATAAATTTATCTTCCCAGAGTAGATTTTATTGTTTTAGATATGGAGGAAGATAAAGGGGTCACATCATTTTAGGAAGACCATTTTTAGCTGCGGAAAAGCTATGATTGATGTTCGAAAGGAGAATTAACTATGAGAGTAAATGACCAAAAGTTACCTTTAATATTGCAAAATCAATGAAATATCCTGCACTAGAAAAAGATGATGAATGTTTTCGGATGGAAATACTTGAACATTTACAACGAAAATTTTAGGAATATTACTAAGATAAATTAGAAAAAGAAAACCTTTGAATTAATTGAAGATAATAATGAAGAACTAGATTATATTCAGGAAAGATTTGAATTTTTGGATAATACTGAAAACACTAACAAGAATATAGTTAGTCGATTATTAAGCTTATACGAACTTGAAATTTAAAAATATTGCACGATCATTTGAAATATGCTTATTTAGGTAATTCTTCAACTTTACTTTGTTATTATTTCATCTGCATTAAACGAATCTTAAGAACAAAAACTTTAGATACCTTAAAAAAATATAGAGAAAACTTTTGGTTAGACTTTAGCGGATATTAAAGGAATTAGTCCTTGATTTGTATGCATAGAATTATTTTAGATGATGAACATAAACCTAAAGCGAATCCCCAAAGAGATTAAACCCGATAATGAAAGAAGTAGTTAAGAAAAGAATTTTAAAATGGTTAGATAATGGTATCATATATCATATCTGATAGTGCTTAGGTAAGCCCGGTTATTTGTGTTCTTTAAGAAGGGAGGAGTGACGCGTCACGCGATGAAAATAACGATCTTATTCTGTAAGACAAGTTACTGGTTGGCGTATATGTATTGATTATAGGAAATTAAATACCACTACCAGGAAAGATCACTTCCCTTTACCATTTAGACGAGATGTTAGATAGATTGACGGACATAAGTATTTTTGTTTTACAGATGGATACAGGATTTATCATCGAGTACAAATTGCTCTGAGGATCAGAGAAAACTACATTTACTAGTCCTTATGGAACTTTAACTTTTCGAAGAATGCCTTTTGGATTATGTAATGCCGAAGCAACATTCAGAGATGTATGATGCATATTTAGTAAGTTAATTGACAATGGAATAGAAGTATTTATGGATGATTTCTACTATTATTTGGAACATCATTTGACATGCTTAACTCATCTTGAAAAAGTATTAGAAGTATGTGAGAAAATAAATTTAGTTCTAAATTGGGAGAAATGTAAATTTATGGTTGCGGGCGGCATTGTATTAGGGAATAAAATTTCGGAAAAAAGTATGGAAGTGGACCACCCTTAAAAATTCAAGTTATAGCTAAATTACCACCTCCAACTACGGTAAAAGAGGTAAGAAGTTTTCTTGGACATGCTGGATTCTACAGATGCTATATAAAAGATTTTCAAAAATTACTAAATCTACATGCCAACTTCTCGAAAGGACGAAATTTGAATTTACGATTGAATGTACGAATGCTTTTGAACTCTTAAAGAAAAATTAATTCTGACACCTATAATAGTTTCACCTAGCTGGGAGAAACCATTTGAGCTTATGTGTGATGCTAGTGATTATGCTGTAGGAGCAGTTCTTGGACAAAGATATGAAAAGATTTTTAAAGTTATATACTATCTTATTAAACTCTAAATGATCTTTGAAATAAATTATACAATTACGAGAAAGAGAATTATTAGCGGTAGTATATGGTTTTAATAAATTTAGACATATCTGATTGGAACAAAATGTATCGTGCATCTTGATCGATGCACGCTGCTCAAAATATTTAATGCAAAAGAAAGATTCCGAACCAAGATTAATTAGATGGATGTTATTAATGCAAGAATTCGATTTTGAGATCTTTAATAAGAAAGGAACTAATATCAAATTGCGGATCATTTATCAAGATTAGAAAATCATGAATTATCTGATATTGAAAATGAAATTATAGACGATTTTCTTTGATGAACAAGCATATAATACGTGAGTGGAAAATACCATGGTATGTTGTATAGTAAACTATATAGTTAGTAATATTTTACCACCTATGCTAACTTTGCAACAACAGAAAAATTCATCCATGATACGAAAACCTATTTTTGGGATGAACCATATTTATATAAGCAATGTAAGGATTTAATTATTAGAAGATGTGTACCTTATGAAGAAATTTGAACGATTATTAAAAATGTCATGATTCGATTTTGGAGGACATTTCGGGACTGATAAAACTGCTTATAAGATTCTATAATGCGGATTTTACGGCCTACTCTATTTAGAGATGTATACAGATATATTAAAACTTGCGATAAATGCCGAAAATTAGGAAATATGTCACAGAAGAAACGAAATGCCTCTAGAATTTTTATATTAGAAGTTGAAATTTTTTATGTTTGGGGATTAGATTTTATGGGACCTTTTATTCTTCGTTTGGAAACTCATATATATTAGTAGCTGTTGATTATGTTTCCAAATGGATTGAGGCACAAGCTTTACCTAGGTGTGATGCTAAGAGTGTTTCAAATTTCGATGAAAAATATTTTTATTAGATTTGGAATGCCGAAGTGATTATCACTGACGGAGGAACTCATTTAGAAATAAATAAATTCACAAACTAGTAGAAAAATACAATATTACTCATAAGATATCCACTGCTTATCATCCACGGACTAGCGGATTAAGCTGAAGTATCTAATCGTGAGATTAAACGTATTTTAGAAAAATCTGTAAACCCAAATAAGTTAGATTGGTCTATTAGATTAGACACTGCATTATGGGCTTATAGGACTGCTTAAAAAACTCGATTGGAACCTGACTCCTTACGAGCATATATGGAAAAACATGCGAAAGCACGAGTTGAATTAGAATATAAAGCATATTGGGCGATTAAAGAATTTAATTATAATATGAAGGAAGGAAGTTTGGTGAGAAAAGATTGCTGCAATTAAATGAATTGGAAGAATTAAGAAATGAATCATATGATAATGATCGGATTTATAAAGAAAAGATGAAATTATGGCATGATCGGAAGATTAATCGAAGAAATTTTGAACCGGGACGGGAAGTTTTGTTATATAATACTAGATTGAAATTATTTCTGGAAAATTGAAGTCTCGATGGTTAGGACCTTTCACCACAACTCAAATATTTTCATACGGTACTATAGAAATCGAAGATCCAGCTGGACATAAATTTAAAGTTAATGGACATAGATTAAAACCATATTTCGAAGGTATAAGACCTAACTATAAAGAGGTTTTTATTGTGTGATGTTTGTGGATGATTAATATGGTGGGGGGGGGGGGGGGGGGGGGGGGGGGGGGGGGGGTGGGTCGGGCTGACGACGTTAAACCAAGCGCTTTATGGGAGGCAACCCATATTAGTCATGTTATTTTTATTGTATCTTAGTAGTTAGTGTTATATTATTGAAACTTTACTACTTAATTATTATTAAGAATCATCACATATTCGAACCATTATGATAAGAAAAGAAATTATTCGATTTAGAGCGAGAGTGGACATTATTTTGGAATCTCGCCGACGGTGAGGTTCGCGCCTAATTTAATTCGAGTTTATTTATCGAGCTCGGCGGCGCGAGAAATGAGCCGCCGACGAGCGGGGCACGAAGGCGGTTTATAGCGGGTCGCCGCGGAGAGAAACTTCTCGCCGACGGCGGGAAGTTATAAAGATGAGTTATTTATACTTTGAATGCTGATGCGGACGGTTTCAACACCAAATCCTTAGTGAAAAACCATTCTTAATTCATTCTAAATCTACCTTCTTCAGCAGAATTCATTCCATTCACCATAATGGCCTCCAAATTCTTAGATTCCTCTAAATCTAGAGTGTTTAACCGGAGGAAATTTGTGAGTGCGGAAGCGCATCGGATCTTCAACAAGGTTTTGGTAAAGAAAGAGTTATCGAGACGGGGATTTGTCGATCGAGGATTAGAGAATTCCTTTACGAAGATAGAAGAAATGATCGCGCGAGCGCTGTAGGAGGTATTTTGTTACACTACGTACGCATTTGTTATTCCAGTTGTGAAAAGTTCTACTCTAACTTACATGCGATCACTTGATAGAATATCTACGTGAGGAAGATGGGTATTTTACTCCATCAAGTAAATGAGTTATTCTCATAGAAAACACCCGGTATGTCACTATTCAAATTTTGTGCCTTCTCGATATAATATGAATGAGATATTTCGATATCTAACTGATGAACCGGAAGATTGGGAAATGCGTGAAGGCGGGTATGTTAGTTTCTGCGCATCGGCATAATCACTGTCTCGAAAGCAACTGGCACTTTTTCATCTCATCTAAATTGTTACTACTATGAGGGTAAACAAGGTTTCGAAAGAATGCGGTATATTGAATTATTGTATTCAAATTGGATTGCTATTGATGTGGGATCAATAATTGTTAAGTACGCATTGGGTTTAATTGTGCGTAGGTCGGTTCGCGGACTAGGACACCCATACACTATTTTTACATTATGCGATCGATTACCGGAGTTTCTAATGAAGCTTGGGAAAAGGTTGTTACCTTGGAAGCCGCTTGATCCTACAGATATGTTCCTTTACTTTGGACAATATTAAAGACATACATTTATCTTTGATAGAGCTTCACGAATCATCCTAATAGCAAGGCACATTTGAGATAAAACGAGTTACTTATGAAGAAAATTAATGGAATAGAAAAGAACTCCAGAATGTGAGAGATTTAATCGACAATATATCTGATTTATTTGATCACATTATTTGGAGGATGAAGGAACACTTCGATCATTACGGACACTTGGAAGCTAGCTTTCTTCATTTGCGAGACGAAGGGTTGGATCCGAAGAATGCGCGAGATTTCCCTTCAGGCCTTTCTATAACTTATTTGTGCATCATCGTCATATCGGAAATATCGAGAAGATGAAGATTCATTGAAGAGTAGTAGTAAAGATTTCCATAGTATGTTTATGTTTATGTTATTTGATTTGATCTAGATTTTATTATGTGTGGAGTGATGATTTGAATATCTTAAACCTAATTGAGATATGTCATAGTTTTGTATCGGCATTTAGTGTGTCGTGGATTGGTTTGCGTCTTTGATTAGTAGTAAGGATTGGAGAATTGAAGTTTGATTATAGAGTTTAAAATTATGTTAGTTTGTACATCATGGATTTCGATATTAAAGTTAATTTGTTGTGTTGTGTGAATTTGTTTGTGTATAAGTAGCTAATCTTCATATTAAATTAATAAATGATGTGACCGGAAATATAATATGAGGCAAATCAAAAGACGAAAATGAGTGACGGAATTTCGAAAATTTAAAATTTTGGAATCTCGCCGGCAGAAAAATTCAAACGGCGAGATCGATCTCGTGACGGCGAAATAATTTCTCGCCCAGAACGGCGGATTTTTCCACGAGAGTTTTTGTTCCAAAAAATATTAGCTGTGACGGAGAGAAAAATCTCGGCGACAGCGGGTCTGAAAAACACTTTAATTGACCGGTCAAAAACACTATTCATCATCCCCGACCTCTCATTTTCTGGCTCGACCTAGGGCTTGAGAGATCTTGGATTTGACGATTTCATCACTCAAAACACCGGATTTCATCTTCTCTTGGTAGTCTTCACTCCTATACAAAAATTTTTTATTTTCACCATGTATTTTCACCACATTGCAAATTTTAGGAAAAATCAAAATATGGAAGAAATATTTGGTGGAAATCCATGGAATTTGATTTAAATTGCTTATAAATGTTGTAGGAAGCCTTCTTAGGATTATTTTTAAGTTTAGTGAAAATTTTCACGATTTTCTGAGATCGATCGTATGGCTCCAAGACGAAACGTCGAGTAGAATTCGACGAAAACCGATTCATCGATGCGCGAGCACGAGCTAAATATTTTGAAAATATACGGAAGAAAGTGCATTGCGAATCGGGTTTTTCAAAAATCCGGGAGGAGAAGTAGAGCGGATTATTAAGGAACGAGGTTGGGAGAATTTTTGTTACGTACAATATAGAGCAGGTTTGTAGAAGTGGTTAAAGAATTTTATGCGATTTGACTGGCGAAGATGCACCGAGTAAAGGTACGAGGGTTTTGTAGATTTTGATGCGCAGGAATTAACGCGTTCTATGAAGTTCATGACTCGCACTTTAGCGAGTATGAAACTTTAGGAACGATGGAAGGACCTTTGGAGGGAAGTCATTATCTTTCTCGGCGATGGGACCGAAGTTTGGAAAATTAAGCGACGGGAAAGGTGAATTTTCCTCTTTCTAAATTAAATGCGATCTCCAAAGCTTGGCATTACTTTATTTGTTCTGCTACCGTACCCACATATCACCATAGCGAGGTAACATGAGATAGAGCAATTAAATTTCTGCATTCGAATAACAGAAGCATCCCAAACATCGGGAGAGTTATTTATCGAACATCTGTGGCTCCTCGAAATGAGTGGAGTGGGACCAGACCTACGGATTTATTTTTGCACTGCACTTGACTCTGGAGTTGAGGCTAGAGATGATGAAGAATGGGTGGAACCTATGAAACCACTCACGGTTGCCAACATTAAGAAGTATGAATCTCATGAAGGGTGGAGATAAGGAGTGAGAAGTTATTTCACTCGAGTCCGGTGAGATATACCCTGCGAAGTTTATGAGCCTCCTGAACCTACCACACCTACCCTACGAATCGATGAATGAATTGACCTTGCATAGGAGGGTTTGAGCAGTTTGGAGAAACAATGGGAGAGATTTGATCATTTTGATCAAAGAATAGATAATCTGGAGGAGACATGATTATGATAGTGAATATCTCCGGCGACATTCGAATACGAGATTGCATACTATGAAAGTGAACGTCGTTATAGGAGTGGAGATTTAGATGTTGTCTTTCCGAATGCCCCGAGGTACACTCGGTATCATCCGCTCGATCTTCTCGGCCTACGAATCAAAGGAGGGGATGATATAGTTTGGGGCTTTGATGCGAGATTAGGACTTTATTTATTTTATTTGTTTGATGTAAGTTATTTTGGGGACTTTATATGTTTGTAATATTGAGTACTTTATATTTTGAGACATTGGATGTTAGTTAGATTAATTTGCTTGGATTGTTATAGTAGTTAGTTTTTGTTTTGTGTTAGTTAGTGTATTTGTTTTTATGTTAATTAGGATGTTAGTTTTCTTTAGTATATTTTTTTATTTTATTTTGTGTTGTTTTAAGTTTTTAAAATTGTTAATGCATTAGTTTAATTGTTTTTAATATGTTAGTAATTCATATGTGTAGTATAGAGTTATTTTAATTGTTGTGTTTAATACTTATCTTAGATTTTATCTGCATTTTCTTTAAATTGTTATATATATATGGAGAATACTAACGAACGAGGTTCGATGAAAAATGAAAAAACTGCAAAATTTAAAGAAAGAAAAAAAAAAGAAATACCTAAACTTGAAAGGTATGATTTATTTACTTTCTTCTTGATGGTATTTAGAATAGATATAAAAATTTAAGTTTGGGGAGAGTAAAATACAAATTTAGTTGTGCTTGTTCTCGATTTCTATTTTAAATTATTATAAAAATGATTTTTTATAGCAAAATTTTTTCGATTTGATTTAATATGAATTATTTTATTTAATTATTATAAAAGGTTAAATGAAATATTTAAGTCTTCAATTAATTAAATAGAATAAAATATTTGGTTAAAGGGAATAAGAATTTAGTAAACTATTTTTAGTATGGGAAAATTATATTAAAATTAAAATTCTTAAGTATTCGAATGAAAAAAAGAAAGATTGAAAATCAATGAAGTAAAAACATAGTATATAAGCTAAAATATTCACAAGTTTGAATTTAAGAAGATGAAAATGAAGTTGAAAATTATTAACGAACTCTCAGGATACGGTAATCTCGATAAAATAAAAAAAAAAGAAAAAATGAGGAGAAGCTTGAGGAGAGCCTTATCAAAGTGGCTTCATTTGAATTAACCTAAGGAAAAACTTAAATATTTCCGAACTTATGTTTATGGATTAGAATTTTACCTAATAGTATTTTCTTGAATTTCTTATCATATGAATATCTTAAGTAGTTATTCTTTTAAATATAGTCATTCTGAAATGAATAGTAAGCTAGAAATCTTAGACACGATGACTAAATAATTTATTTACATGAATTAATTAAATTACATGAATTATTTTTGTTTAACTTTATTATGATATTAATTAATCTAATTCATAGTTTATTTAAATTGAAAAATCTTACTATAGAAATCATTATTTTTATATAATCTTAAAATTACTTGAGGACGAGTAATAAGTAAGTTTGGGGGATTTTGATGTTGAAAATTTTATTAAGAAATTCATACTATTTTTTATGAAATTGCTTTTAAAGAAAGTTATTTTCTTTATTTTATTGCGGGAATGGAGAATTTAGGTGATAAGTAAAAATCATAAAAAGGAGCGAATTTGAAGCAAAGAAAGAAAATAATGAAATTTGTGCTGAGTCGCCGATGGCGCGAGATCGAGCCGACGACGAGGCTACGAGTGCATTTACGAAGGGTATAGCGTCGGCGGCGGCGGCCGTCCGGCGACGGCGAGCTAGCGCGATTTGAGATCTTCTAGAAGCCTGGCGACGGAGAGGTAGTTCGTCGGCAGACGCGCGACTGGTTCAAATGGCTCGATGCATTGAACCTAGACACTTTTTGAAGGGATGCTTACACACCTCTTGGTCCTTTGCTCGCCTACATATAAAGAAGCCGAAATTAAGTCTTTAGTGTCCGATTTTGTGTTCGGTTTGTGTCCGAGTTTTGCGTGCGATTTTGTGTCTTAGTGTGTGTCTTAGAGAGTCCTTGAGTGTTATAGTGAGTATTTAGTGAGTTAGTATGAGTTTTTAGTGAGTTTCTTTGTCTTGGAAGGAAGAAGTCGAAACCGAAGCTATGAGAAATGCAACGGGGATAAATTGAGATAAGTATTTGTATTTATTGTTTTTAACTTTAAATGAAATCCATGCTTAGTTAAGTTTCCATGCATTCGAGTAGTTTATTTAGTCTTTCTCCTTTGTTTATGAAATTAAGTGACTTGATGAAATTAAAATAGAGATACTTTTATATATTAATAAATTGTGATAATTTTTATTTAAAACTTAATTTACTTTTAATTTGGTCATTTGATTTGTTAAAATATGTTGATTATCAACTATAGTAAAAATTACATGCGATATTGAGAGATTCGAAAAGCCTTGGAAGGAAGGTGCAAATAAATTGGGAAATAATATCCTTTGGGCGTTGAATTGAGCATTTTAGTGTGGCCAGTAAAATATTCGAATTTGGTCTTTATTGTTTGAGAGCTAAAGTGTAGATGTTAGCCCTCGGGCGAGGGAACGTGGGAGCTACGAAGTGGCGGTCAGTATCCTCAGCCCCAGCCGCGGTCGGTAATCAAACATAGGATTAGTCGATATTCTTTACACTGGACCAAGAGGTAAAGAATAAGAATGCTCCTATTTGTCACAATACCTTAACATTATCTTTTTAAATTCATCGATCACTTTAAATTTCTAAACAAGGGGAAAGATACTTTTCTAAATAGTTAAGACTTATTTAGCGATTAGTTAATTTCCTGCACTTTCGATACGTATTAATCTTCTACTTAGTTAAGTTACGCCGTTAAAATCTTTTAGTTCTTTATTCTTGTTTAAATTTAGAATTCCAGATTTTTCGTATCTTTATTTTAAAATTATTATTATTTTTTAATTTTAAAATTAGTTGTTATTTAATTTTCTCTTTCCTTTTGTGGGATCGATAACGAGGACTCCTTTAGAGCCTGTATTACTTGATACGATACGTATACTTGCGTAGCATCCACGAAGCATAAATAATTACAATTCTAAACATATAATATAGCGGGGTCAAGTTTTTTGGCGTCGTTGCAATTAAATTAAAAATATCATAATATATAAAATTGTGGGTCAAGTTTTTGGCGCGATTCTTGGGGGAAAGTAAGAAAAATTCTTAAAGTAACGGAGTATTTTAAAATAATCATAATAAATAAATTAATATCTATTCAAAAATTGTATGCGCAAATTTGGACACGAAAAATTAATACCTTACGATTACGAATTAGAGCGTACAATTAAAAGAATTAGAAAACAAAAGAAACAAATTATAAATTTAACACGAATGGCGAATATTCACGAAATTCAAAATATGAACCAACGAGAATAGGTAAGAGATTATACACGACCCCTACATCAGATGAAATTCATTTAACTATTCAAAATGATGTGAAGTTTGCTAATTCATTTGAACTTAAACACATAATTATCAAATTGTATAAAACAATCAATTTAGGGGTTCACCTATTTGAAGATCCTAACTTACATCTTCTTTAGTTTTCTAGAGCTTTGTGCTACTTTTAAATATCGAAGTATCTAACGATGTTATAAGACTTAGACTTTTTTCTTTTTCATTAAGGGATAAGGCTAAAATGTGGTTGAATTCGTTAGCACACGGATCTATTAAAACTTGGGGAGAATTATATGTGGTTGAATTCGTTAGCACACAAGATCTATTAAAACTTGGGGAGAATTATCACAAAAATTTATATCGAATATTTTCCACCATCTAAAGCTGCTAAGTTTAGAAATGATATAACTTCTTTTTGTCAGGAGAATCAATATATGAAGCTTGGGAGAGATTTAAGGAACTTCTTAGGAAATGCCCACATCATGCGCTACAGTTAGTGCATTATTCAAACCTTTTATAATGGATTAGTAGGATCTTTAAGATCGATCATCGATCTTTACTTTCTTGGAGGTTCATTAATGTCTAAACCATTTGATGAAGCTTATGCACTAATCGAGAAATGGCAACAAATAATTTCCAATGGCACTGTTGATAGAGTAAATCCGAAAAAAATAGCCGACATTTATGAAAACGATGCAATATCTATGTTAGTACCTGCAATTCTTTGTTATATACGAAATTAGATCATTTTGAAATAAGAGCTTACTCTCCTACTTTAGAAGAAAACTCATCTGGACAAATCATAAAATCTCAATCTAATTATGAAACTTTAAATGCTTAGTTTACTTTATGCACTTTCAATACGTATTAATCTTCTACTTAGTTAAGTTACCTAATTAAAATACTTAGTTTACTTTATTGCGCTTAAATTTAGAATTCGAATTTTTCGTATACTATTTTAAAATTATTATTATTATTTTTTATTTTAAAAAATTAGTTGTTATTTAATTTTCTCTTTCTGTGGATCGATAATCGGGACTCCACTAGAGTCTTGTATTACTTGATACGATACGTATACTTGCGTAGCATCCACAACATAAATAATTATAATTATATACATATAATATAGTGGGGTCGAGTTTTGGCGTCGTTGCGATTAAATTAAAAATATCATAATATAAAATTGTGAATTCGATACTCCTTCGCTATTTGAAAGTAGCACATAGTTCTAAAAAGTAGCAAGATGTAAATTAGGATCTTCGTGGGTGAGCCACTAAATTGATTATTTTGTACCATTTGGATAATTGCAGGTTTAAGTTCGAATGAATTAGCAGCTACATTAGGGTTTTGAATAGTTAAATGAATTTCATCTAATGTAGGGTTGGCATAATCTCGTAATGGTCTTCGTTGATTGATATTTTCATTTTCGGGTATATTTGCCATTTGTTAAATTTATAATTTCTCTTTTTTGTTTCTAATTCTTTTAATTATACGTTCTAATTACGAATCGTAAGGTATTAAATTTTCGTTTCAATTTTTCGCATACAATTTTGCAAAATAAATTTTAGATTGATCAGTTACTTTAGTAAATAATTTCTTTAACTCCTGACGAAAGGCGCCAAAAACTTGACACTTTTAATATGTATGCAATTTATGTTTATAGCAACGAAACCAAACTTGATCCCGCTTAAAATATAGATATATGTTTTAATGTATAATGTGGATTCTACAGTATACGTATCGTATCGAAGTAATACGGGGCTGTGGAGTCACGGTTATCAATCTCATAGGGAAGTTTTTAACGAATTTGTTATCAGGATTTAAAATTAAAGAGATTATTCTTAATAAAGTGAACGAAATTCAAAGTATCTATAATAAACTAAAGTAAACTAATGCTTGAAATAAGTTGATTTAAATAATTCGAGAAAAAGTATCATTCTCCTTGTTTTTAGAAAATTAAGTGAATGATGAATTTAAATAGAATTTTTAAATTGTATTGTGACAAATAGGAGCATTCATATTCTTTACCCTTTGGTCCAGGTGCAAGAACATTGACAATCATGTTTGATTGCGAATGCGACTAGGTACAGGAGAATACTAGGCGTCACTTCGGAAGCTCACGTTTCCCTCACTGAGGGCTAACATCTACACTTCGGCTCTCGAAACGGTAGGACCGAATTCGGTATTTTAGTGTTTGTCACACTAAAATATTCAATTCGCATGCCCGGTAATTAATATTTCCATATTTATTTGCACCGCCTTCTGAGGCTTTTGACTTCCCGGAATATTGGATGTAATTTTTACTATAGTTGATAATTGACATATTTTAACTACTGGAATTGGCCGATTGAAAGTAAATTAAGTTTTAAGTAAAAATTATCACAATTTATTTATATTATATTAAGGTGCTTCTATTTAATTTCATCGATCCGCGTAATTTTTCATAAACAAGGAGAAGAAACTGAAAACTACTCGGAATGCATGGGAATAAAACAAAGCATGGATTTCATTTAAAGTGCTGCTTGATAAGCAGATACTTATCTTAATTTCCTCCCAAACGAGACTCCTTGGGATTCCTTTGACTTTTCCTTCTAGTACGAGAAAACTAAATAACACTCGATTAAACTAATAAACTCTCACTAAACTCACTCGAACTAAATTAAACTCACACAAATGACACTTAAGACACTAGAAAGGGACACACGAGAAGACTCAAGAGACACTAAAACTAGAATTCGGCCTGTATTTATAGGAGGTAGCAAAGGTCAAGGGGTACTTAAACACCTCTTGAAAAGTGTCGAGTTTAATGTATATGCACTTTGAACTAGCTCGCCGTCGGCGGGAAACGACCTCGCCGTCGGCGGGGCTTACAGAGGTCTTGGCCGCCCGTCTCGCTGTCAGGAGGCTCGGGCTGTTGTCGGCGAGGTAGTTATAATTCCTTCGAGAAATTTTACTCTCGATCTCGCGTCGGCGAAGTAGTTATATTTGCATGAATTTCCTTCTTTTATCCAAATTTACTCAATTTCATGCTTTTTCTTGTGTATAAATGCTTCGTTTCACACGTACGCTAAAGAAAATACGTTTGTTTAAAGTGCGATTTCATCCAGAAAATAGATATGAATTTAACGTGTATTTTTCTGTGATCATATATATATATATATATATATATATATATATATATATATATATATATATATATATATATATATGGTCTCCCAATAGGATGCATTATAAGAAAAAAATAAAAGGAAAGATAAAAAGTAGTCTAGTCAAATAATCACTAGATGAACTAAAATAAACCCATACAGCCTAGTTCTGAGGATTCATCAATTTCATGATAATTTTTATTACAAGAAATTAATTTTTGTCACATAATATTTTCTAAAAAGGATTACGAAAAAGTCATTACATTTATTATCTTTATGGATGACATGATTTTTACTGGCACTGTTCAAGTAGAATATGTAACCATAAAATTATTTAACTTATGAATCTCAAAAAAAAAAAAAAAACACAATTATTTAACACGAATCTCAAAAAAAAAAAAAGAAAAATAAAATAAAATAAATGAAAAAATAAGTATTTAACATACCTTTTTCGAAATTGAAGTATCTTAATCTTGAAAAGAAACCATTCAAATGCAAAGTATTTCTTAGTACTATTGCATGCTGACGTTAAAAAATGGTCTAAATATATGCATCAAAATAAACCTAACAATCATGGACAAAGAAAAAAAGTAAGGGGTTTGTTAAATAATTGATATACTTGACTCACATAAGATCAAACTTTACTATACTGCTAGTTTAGTCTTTCAGTTCATTGACAATCCATGTGAACAAAATACTAGTTATGTGAATTCCGAGGTTTCTGAAATCTACTCTAGAGAAGAAATTCAATTCTCCATAATACAAATACATGAAAGATTAAGTTATATATAAATAATTATCAGGCAAGGACAGCTGACAATAGACAATGAAATTTGAAATAATTTACGTTTGTAAGTGAAAACATAGTTGCCGGAAGAAGTAAAATAGAAGATATTATCACAAAATATATTATAGTTGTTGGAATGGAGAGGGTTTTGGGATTTGGCAAAGGCTAGAAATTTATGGAAGAAGCTTCACTTTATTTTCTTTGCTTGATACAAACTCAAAGACTCTACCCCTATTTATACTAGTGGCACCTCTAAGAAGTGCCCAGTACAGGATTGTCTTAATAGTCTAATCCAATGGTTACAATAATTCCCCACCTAACACACAATTATTCAACACCTACCATACAATAATTCTAAAACCTACCACACCACCATACATTCTAGAATAAGCTTCTAGATGAGGCTCTTATTAGACTTTAAAAACAACTAAAATCAAGTTTAAATTTCAACACCCCCTCTTAAACTTGATTTTGTGACTCGAAGTAAACTTCTCGATTTAATAAAGTCTTCACTTTTGAGTGGCTTGGTAAATATATGTTTGATGCGAAACCGCGTCTTGCTTGTCTCCTTTCTTTCGATGCATTCTACGATGAAGTGATAGCGCGTATCAATGTGCTTGTATGCGTGGAAAATTTTGGTTTCTTTGCTAGTCTTGTTGAGACTTGTTATGCGTAATTTTGATCGCCTCTTCTTGTAGTAAACTTAACTCTTTTAATAAGTTTCGAAAACGAATTGCATGACAAACACATGAGGTTGCGGCCACGTACTGCACTTCACGCGTAGAAAGAGTGACAATTGGTTGTTTCTTTGACATCCAAGTGAAAACAGTATCTCCTATGAAGAACACGAACACGTTTGTAGTGCTCTTTCGATCATCTATGTCTCCGGCCCGATCATATCGCTATATCCTTGAAGCTTGAAATTGTTAGATGATGAGTAAAGTAGCGAAATCAATTGTACGCTTTGATATAACGCATAATTCTTTTAGCGGTCTTCGAATTGGGTAAGCGAGTTGGAGTCTCCATGTAGCGACTAATAAGTCCAACGACGCATAAAGAATATCCCGGCCTTGTGCATGTCGAAGTAGCGAACTCGACGAACTCTTGAAAATCATTGGATGATTCTTTTTTCCCTCATCATACTTTGATAGCTTGACTCCGCATTCTACGGGGGTATTTATAGGTTGGCTATTATCCATCTTGAACTTCTTTAATATCTCCCTTGCATAACCTTCTTGAGAGATGAAAATTTCATCCTTTGTTTGCTTGACTTCGATGCCGAGATAATATGCCATAAGCCCGATATACGTCATCTCGAACTCCTTCCGTCATACTTGCAATCTTTGAACTTTCAAACATGCTTGGATTATTTCCTGTGAAGATCAAGTCATCAACATATAAACAAACAATCAAGACATTTCCATCATCATTCTTGATATAAGAGCATGCTCGTAAGGACACTTTATGAAGCCCTTCTCTTGCGGATACTTGTACATTCGACTATTCCATGCTCTTGGTGCCTTGACATGAGAGCCTTTTTTAGCTTTAGAACCTTGCCTTCTTGTCCTTTGACTTCATATCACAGTGGTTCTTTGAATGCAGCTATTTCTTGAAGTATTCCATTCAAAGCAGATTTTACATCAGTTGATGTATTCTCCATATTTTGGGCTGCCAAAGAGATGATTAGTCCGTAGTTTCCCCTGTCCGAGCAACGGGGCAAATACCTCTGTCCCCTGCTTGATCGATACTGCTCTTTGAGCGTAGCCTTTGCTTTTCAATCTTGCTTTTATTCATCTTTCAATTTCTCCTTTGGAATTCTTCTTTGCTTTTTGTACACCCATTTCACACCCCGGTGCCTTGTGCCCTTTTGGAAGTGAAGCTAGCTCCCATGTGTCGTTCTTCTCGATTGCCTTGATTTCTTCATCCATTGCATCTTTCCACTTCTTGCTTTGTATGTCTTCTTGGAAATCCATGGGCCGCGGTCGGCGAAGAGACAAAAAAGAGTAAGATTATCTTGATTGTTAGTTACCTCATAAAGATCTTGTAATCTTCGAAGCGTGGTACTCTTTCTTGAATTTTACGGTGAATTTGATGGTGATGAGTCACTTTGAGTATTTGTAGTTAATGTTGTTTGTGGAGTAGTAGGCTCTCTTCTCTTGTTTGTTCGATCCGTGGCTGCTCTACACATCTTCTTCTTGCAAGTATGGGAAAAGGTTGTAATCCTCGTCATGTGATTCCCAATCCCATTCTCCTCCTTCATCGAATATGACATCTCTGTGATGATTGACTTCTTGTATTTGGATTGTATAGCTTGTAGCCCTTCGAGTTGGTGTCGTAACCAATGAAGATGAACTTCTCGCTCTTATCGTCCGGCTTGCTTCTTTTTCGTCGGGTATGTGTACATAATTTATGCATCCAAAACTACATGAGATGTGAGATGGAGCTTCCTTCCACTGCATGCTTCTTG
The DNA here is from genome assembly GCA_022702705.1 of Papilionanthe hookeriana x Papilionanthe teres. Lineage (NCBI taxonomy): Eukaryota > Viridiplantae > Streptophyta > Magnoliopsida > Asparagales > Orchidaceae > Papilionanthe > Papilionanthe hookeriana x Papilionanthe teres. The sequence continues at coordinate 47,130,495 of CM040438.1, forward strand.
TGGTGTCTTTCCCCACACACTTCTTGTTGGTGATCGGTTAGCGAATAAACGGCATGCGGCTGCTTCTGCTTGAAAACTTCTTCGGTAATTCTTGCTTTTTAACATGCTTCTTGCCATGTTAAGGATGGTTCTATTCTTCCTTTCCGCTACTCCATTTTGTTGAGGGGGATCTTGGAACAGTTAGAAGTCGACGTATTCCGTTGGCTTCACGGAATTCTTGAAATTCTTTCGAAGTGAATTCTCCTCCTCGATCAGATCGCATAGCTTTGCTTGAAAGGTTGTTCACGTTAACATTCAAGGCACAAACTGTAGTGGGTTAGTCTTTCTTCATCCCATTCAAATATTGATTCTATGAAAATTACTTTCAAGTTGGGGCAACAATCACTATAGTCTTGAAAGGTCGTTCACATTGTAATCTAGTGCATGACTGTGATATGGTAGTCATCCTACATCTCACTCAGACATCATGTCTTTGAGAACTGCTTCTATAATAGGGACAACCTTCATGGAAACGAGTGCTTACTCAGCGCTCCCTCACCATACAAGAGTTCCTCTTTAAACATTTAAGGTTCAATAAAAGAGTTGTTTTACAACTTCGTGTGGAAATCATCTCACTCAGGAACAACAAATTTAAAAATAGTAAGCTATCAAATATCACTCTTGAGTATGGATACAATCATATTTCTAATAAAAGTATGTCAATTTTGACCTGCACCAAGAAATCTAGAATATTTTCTGATGCCCCTCATTTTGGTCTTAATCAGTCCCAAAGGGACTAGGTTCAACATCCTCAATCATAGAATACGGTCGTCAAGTAGAAGATTCAATTAATAACCTTAATATGGTCAAAAAATTTGGTGGATTTCCATCGACTGCTTTTATTACAAGCTATGGTCATTAAAGAATACGTGCTTTGATTAACATCCTAGAAAGGTCAAACATTCATGGATACAAGGTCTCTACACATACCTCTAGAAGATGAGCTCATGAGACAAGTCTTAATGTAAAGCTAATAGTTTCTCACTAGAAAGATTTCATGAGAGTAAGTAGTTGACAGGGTCTTAGACGATTGTTGAAATTTCTCCACTAAAAAGTCTTAGAAGATAGATGGTCTTAGACGATTCAGGTACATTGAAAGCCTCAAAAGACACAAATCTCAGAAGGCACGAGCCTCAGGAGTCATCTAATTTTTTGTTATACAAAGGATCACAATTACTAACCGTACCATAGGATGCTTGGCCACACCATAGAAAATGCTTAACCTTCAAAGGTTGGTTGGAAAGAAACCATAAGGAAGGAATCATAGTTATCCCTAAGGAGTAACTGCAGGAACTAAAATAAGACCTTGTAACCAGTTGAACCCTAAGCATAATAAGATGACTGGATCATTGTCCTTTCCAAGAACTCCAAAAAAGACATCAACCAACTCCATAAATTCTTTGCATTAACTTTGAAGGAACTTAAGCCCCTAACCAAAAAAGACACCTTTATAACATCTGAAGTATGAAAAGAAGAAGTCAAGCCAACAGTTAAGATAGTTGAACCTGAAGTGAATGATTCCGGGCAGGCTCGTCGTCGTCAGCGTCGCCAATTCTCATGTCATTATGAATGTCGGATGTCTATCAGTGTCATTGTTGAGGATTTACTACTCTATTTATTTATCATATCACATCAATCTCCAAGTAATCTTATTGTTTTGGATCATGTAAAGAATCCTTATATATTAAGAAGCTTGGACAAGAAAGAAAATGGTTGATGAAAATAGAAAATAGTAGAAAAAGGAAATGTTAGGATTGCAATAAACATTACAGAGAAAACTCTAATTCTAGAGATACCCATCTAAGGATGACCACATAGAAAATTTAATAACCAGAGATTTTAGGTATGATACCTATTCTGATTTCATTATTCTCTTATAGGAGCAAGCTCCTATAATTAATTACAACTTATACAATTAGGACTGCCTAAGAAAATTCTTGATTAACGTTAACATTCGCTCTCTAAAAAAAAATTTTAAGAGTTAAGATCAAAGAAAGAAACGTTAATGTTTTATCCTAAAGGTAATGTTTCTAAGTGTCACGCACAACCCCAAAGTTTTGGTTTTATTTTGTTTTGTTATTTTTTTGTTTTATTTAATTATTGTCATTTTATTATGTTTTGTTGTCATTTTGGTTTTGTTTTATTTTGATGTCATTGCTTTGTTTTATTTTGTTTTTTTTTATTTTATAGTCAGTTGGTTTTGTTTTGAAGTTTATTGTCCCGTCTTCAGAATTTTGCCCTAAAAAACAGAGTTAGCACACCCTAATAACATGCAAAGTAAACGTAAAATGAAACTTAACTTCAACCTACAAAGAAATAGTGGCATATTTATAACATAAATAATTTCAATTTTATTTCTTAAATTGTCGATTTAGTTGGTTAAATTTTAATTTTTAGACAACCCGGTCAATATGTCCATGACTCTATCGTCTCAGGGTCATCGAATGCCTTAATCTACTTAGTCCGAAAGGTGTTTAAATCAGGACCGAAAGACTCTTGTCAACAACCACGAATTGCATCATCTAAGAAATGTTCATAGATCAAAATATATTGTGTTTCAAGTTGTGTTCGGTGATCTTTGTTGATTAGAGTTTCATTTAAGATTTAATGTCTTTTGTTGGATTTTAAGGGTTGAAATATTTTAGGTTGCTTGCGATTTGTTAATCGATTAAATTGAGTTATTTTTTGATTTATTTCCTTTTTAATTTAGAGTCAATTTAAGTAGAACCTAATGTTTGATATTACTTAGATTCAATTTAGGTAGAATCTAAAGTATGAGGCACCTTAGGTTCAATTTAGGTAACTCAATATATAAGATGATTCAGGTTTAATGTTGATAAAACTTCAGGTTTGATGTTATTTATATTCAATTTTAGTAGAATCTAAACTTTAAGATTATGATGTTACTTAGATTCAATTTGTGTATAAATATAAAATTTATGTTCAATTTAAGTAGAACCTAAGTAGGTTCAATGTTGGCAGAACCTCGGGTTTGATGTAATTTAGATTCAATTTAAGTAGAATCTAAAATTTAAGTTTATATATGTTTAATTAGATTCTATTTGTGTAGAATCTAAAATTTAGGTTCAAATTAAGTAGAACCTATGTAAGTCAAATGTTGGCAAAACCTCAGGTTTGATGTCATTTAGATTCAATTTAAGTAGAATCTGAATTTTAAGTTTATTTATGATGTTACTAAGATTCCATTTGTGTATAATTTAAAATTTAGGTTCAATTTAAGTAGAACCTAATGGTGAGATGATTTTTGCTCAATGTTGGTAGAACCTAATGTATTTAAGTAAAACCCAAAACATAAGGTGATTTAGGTAGAACTTAAAGCTGAACATAGTTTAGATTTAATTTAATTTGAATCTATGATATAATTTACCTTAGGTTCAATTTGGATTGAACCTATGATTCGAGTAAATCAAAAGGGTTTAGATTCAATTTAGGTGGAATCTAATGTATAAGATGTCTTAGATTTAATTTAGGTAAAATCTTGGTATGATTCCCTTAAAACATAACGTTTGTTTGGGTTGATTCTAAGGTTTAAATTGATTTAGGTTAAATGTAGATTGAACCTAAAGTCTATGTGGATTTAGGTTCAGTTTGAGTAGAACCAAAGTTTTAAATTGATTTAGGTTCAATGTAAGTTGAACCTAAAGTCTATGTAGATTTAGGTTCAATTTTGGTTGAACATAAGTTTTAAGTTGATTTAGATTTGATGTAAGTTGAATCTAAAGTTTATGTGGATTTAGGTTCATTTTGAGATGAACCTAAGTTTTAAATTGATTTAGGTTCAATGTAAGTTGAAATTAAGGTATAGGTTGATTTAGGTTTAATGTATGTAAGTTGAACCTATGATATCTTTTGACTTAGGCTCTCAATTTGGGTTGAACCTAAGGTATAGGTTGATTTAGGTTCAGTGTAGGTTGAACCTATGATGTCTTTTGACTTAGGCTCAATTTAGGTTGAACCTAAGGTATATGTTCATTTAAGTTCAGTGTAGGCTGAACTTATGATATCATTTAACATAGGTTCAATTTGGGTTGAACCTAAGATGTAGGTTGGGAGGTTTTGTCTTCACTTAATAGGGATTATTGTGTATTTTAAGTTTATCTTAAACTTAAGTGAGGGTTAATGAATATTTAAGTTTAACTTAGGTTAAACTTAAATAGGGTTTAAGCCTTATATAAATAATTCTTAATTAATTTAATTAGGTTTAATTAGGGTTAGACCTAATTATGGTTTAGGGGTAATTAAACCTAATTTAGGTAAGGTTTGATTAGATTAGCTACGTCTAATTAGGGTTAGACTAAATTTTAGTTTATAGTTGATTAAACCTAATTTAGGTAAGGTTTGATTATATTAATTATGTCTAACTAGAGTTAGACCTAATTATGGTTTATGGTTATTTAATCCTAATTTAAGTAAGGTTTAATTAGATTAATTAGGGTTAGACTAAATGTGGTTTGTGGTTAATTAAACTTAATTTAGGTAAGGTTTAATTAGATTAATTATGTCTAATAAGGATTAGACCTATTTATGGTTTAGGGTTAATTAAACCTAATTTAGGTAAGGTTTAAATAGATTAATTAGGCCAAATAGGGTTAGACCTAATTAGGTTTAATTTGACTTAAACTTAATGTTATTAAGGTTTAAGTAAGTTAATTAGGTCTAATAAGGGATTAGACCTAATTAAGGTTTGATTTAACTTAAACCTAATGTTATTAAGGTTTAAGTAAGTTAATTATGTCTAATAAGGCATTAGACCTACTTTGGGTTTAATTTGACTTAAACCTAGTGTAATTAAGGTTTAAGTAAGTTAATTAGATTTAATAAGGGATTATACCTAATTAGGGTTTGATTTGACTTAAACCTAATGTTATTAAGGTTTAAGTAAGTTAATTAGGTCTAACAAGGGATTAGACCTAATTAGAATTTGATTTGACTTAAACCTAATGTTATTAAGGTTTAAGTAAGTTAATTAAGTCTAATAAGGGATTAGACCTAATTAGGGTCTGATTTGACTTAAACCTAATGTTATTAAGGTTTAAGTAAGTAAATTAGTTCTAATAAGGGATTAGACCTAATTAAGGTTTGTTTTGACTTAAACCAAATGTTATTAAGGTCTAAGTAAGCTAATTAGGTCTAATAAGGGACTAGACCTAATTAAGGTTTGATTTCACTCAAACATAATGTTATTAAGGTTTAAGTAAGTTAATTACATATAATAAGGGATTAGACCTAATTAGGGTTTGATTTGACCTAAACCAAATGTTATTAAGGTTTAAGTAAGTTAATTATAAGGGATTAGACCTAATTAGGGTTTGGTTTATCTTAAACTTAATGTAATTAAGGTTTAAGGTGATTAAGCTTAATTAGGATTTTTAAAGGTTTAAGTTATATAGCTTCTTTTATAGTTATTAAAGGAGGTTATGGAGTTTGGGATTGATTGGGGAAGGTTGGTGGTGGTGTTGGAAAAATTAAAGAGGATAAGGGAAGTGAATTTACGCTGTGCATATCGATCTTTCCTCTTCTCCGTGGCTTTCCATCATGAGCTTGAAAATGGAGATATTGGATTTCCATAGTTTGTTCTTCCCCATTGGATGGCTCAAGAAGTGGATAAGGATCTTAAAATGAGCTGGATTGACCTTCCCCACATGAGCTTACAAATCATTCAAAAGGCTTGAAATGGAATTACACATAAGCTTCCTCTTTCCTCGCTTCCATGGCAAAGTCATAATGAATTTGATTATGGTAAAGAGAATAACTTGAGTAAGGTTTCACTTCTATTGAAGGGGAGTGAGGTGGGTTATCCTCCCCTCCACCTAAGCTTATATGTCATGTATCGAATTTAGGGAGGAATGACGCATATCCCTCCCCTCATGATGACCTTTGATTTGGTCAACAATAGTGGCTTGTAGGTTTTTTAATAGGGCATTCATATCATGGTGGGTATTTAATGGGTTGTGCATGACCCAATATTAAAAGGTCATGAATTCGTTTTAGGATTTAAGTGCAAAGCATGGATTTAGGGTTGCCATGGGTTTTTCTTGCCATGGACTTAAACCATGAATTTTAACCTAATCCCTAAGTTTAATAATCTTTAATCTCATTCTCTCTAATTGATTAAGTGATTAATTAATTAAGAGAATAAAATAATTTGATTAAAAGACCAAAATTTGACCAAAAATGGTAGATTTGACCAAGTTTGACCAAGGTTGACCATGGTTAACCAATTTAGGTCCAAGGTTGCCAGGGTGACTTACTTAACCATGTGATAGTTGATTGAGTCATGGAGGGCTATTGGATAGCTTGATTTGATCAAATGGTTAGGTTTTACCAATTTTAGTATTTGAGTTGATCAAATGATCACTTTGATCATTTTGGTGTTTTGAATTGATCAAGGGGGTCAAGTTTGACCAATATGGTGTCTAGGTTGAACAAATGGTCCATGGGGGAAGTCATTGGGTCCAAAACTGATCATTTTGACTAAGTTTGACCAATTTGGTTTTAGGGTTGACCAAATGGTCCATGGGGTGGTCATTGGGTCCAAAATTAATCATTTTTTACTGTTTGACCAAATTGGCCAAATGGTCCATGGGGTAGTCATTAGGTCAAAAATTAACCACTTTGACTAAGTTTGTCCAATTTTGTCTTAGGGTTGACCAAATGGTCCATGGGGAGGTCATTGAGTCCAAAATTGACCACTTTGACTAAGTTTGACCAGTTGGTCTTAGGGTTGATCAAATGGTCCATGGGGTAGTCATTGGGTTCAAAATTGACCACTTTGACTAAGTTTGACCAGTTTGGTCTTAGGGTTGACCAAATGGTCTATGTGATGACCATTGGGTTAAGGGTTGACCAAATGGTTCTTGTGGTGACCATTGGGTCAAGGGTTGATCAAATTAGGTTTTGTCATTGTTGATCTGATCATTTTGGGATGTCATCATGGTTTGACCCCAAAAAGGGTATATTGGGGTCAATCCAATTTTTAGGGCATTAAAGAACCCTAGATGAGTTCAAAGGGGTCAATATTGGTAGACCTCCTCCTATGATAAATTTAATGATCATGGTGATCATAAGGTCTTTAAAGAGGTGTCTGGGGATCATGAGAAAGTGTAGATTGCTCAAGACATGTCTTGTCTGTGGGTATCAATTTGGGGTCCTCATAAAAGTCAGGTCAATAGTGAAGACCAAAGGAGAAATAGTATATAAGAAAATGATTAAGACTACAAAGAGAAATAATGTCAGGTTAGTTATTTCGGGCGAGGGTCCAAGAACTCTTACACCACTTAGTTTGTACGACTTTTTCATTCATGATGGAACTATTAATGAATGAGTTGTGGTTTTGAGTACGTTATATCTTTTCTAATGAATATTATTTGATTGGCTCAAGTAATAATTTAAATAATAGTGAAAGTTCTAACTATCCTAACAAAATTGACTCTCAAGTCATAAGTGAACCCATTAAATATGCTTTTCTAAGTGACTATTCATTTTCCAATTGTGATGCCTCCATTCTTAGTTTTCAAGGTATGTCTATCGAGATTCAGATATAATTTTCCAGCTCCAAATCATTTCAATAAGAATCTAAGAAGTCATGGGAACAATCAGTAAATGATATTTATAGATCAACCTCTGAAGTGTCAAAGTATTTCTACCTCACAAAACACCTCTCATGAAAACTAAATTAATAATTAGTTCTAATCAAATAGGAGAATCCACCAAGGTTTTTCCTACCTAGGATAGGCATGTCAAGCCTCTGCCCAAAGTTAATTACAAATTGTTGTCTCATAAGAGAGTTTTTCAACTAAACTCAATATTTATGATGCCCTTATTTTGTCCAAAGAGATGAGATTGTCGCTGATTAAAGCCTTACTAGATCCCAAAATCTATATGGGCCAACTAACATATGTTCTCTTAAATGGAGAAGTAAAATACTTCAATGAAATTCGTAAGTCAGCCTTCTTTAATTATGACCTCCTGCTAGGGACAGTTGATCATAATTGATCACTTTAAATCTCTATAAATGTGGTACTATTTTGATTGTCTAGAATTCTTAATGATTTAAGTGTATCAGTCAATATAATGATATTGAGAGCACTTGCTTATCTTTCTTATCCAATAAAATTTTATTACATTCATTCAATAAGAAAGGCGAGAGAGCTTTAGGCTCCATAACCCTTTCACTAAAAATTTAGGATTTCCAAATCAAGTTAGGTTTTCATATCATTAAATCAAATACTTCCTTCAATGCTCTTTTAGGGAGATTATGCCTACATGAACACTGGATGGTGCCTTCCTCCCTTCATTAATGCATCAAGTACTAGAGAGACATCATAGGATCTTACATCAAAGGTGACTAACAATCATTCTCAGTCCATGAAGTTGGAATCTATAAAGATGCAACATCTACATATTGAAAAGCAAGCAACATTTTTCATGGAAATACCCACAACTAAAAACATGGGAGAGAAAGAAAATAAGACTCCCATTGAAGAAAAAATTGAAGAAGATATGATTACAAAAGAAAGAAAGATGCTACCAGATAAAAGGTTAAAATAGAAATGACAGTAAAATAAAAAGATGGAAAAAATAAAAAAGAAAAACAAGAAATCATTAGAAGATGATGGCAAACATCAAGTGATATTTCAACAATCTTACACCTCTTTAAATTTTTAAGTAGGTGGTAGAACCATAAAAAATTTACAGAGTAATCCAAGATAACAATGAATGATCACTATAAGAGCTTCTCCACTAAATCAAAAGGATAGAACACCCGTAGTGCATATTGATTTAGAGCAGTTCGGGGCATGATTCATGCAATATAGGTTTTTTTCACCTGAACAAAAGTAGAAACCCCATGGAAGATATCTGTAGAAGAAGTTGATGAAGAAGAAGAAATAACCATTACTACAAGCAAAGACAAGTTCGAGTCATCCATGTACGAGAAGATCAACTATTATATTCATACTTTAGCTCCAAATGCACTATCCTCTAATATGGTAGCTTGGTTGGAAGTTAAAGTTGCACCCTAATAAAGTGTTTATCAGAGTCAGAAGTTTTATAAAGGTTTCTCATCTTCAAGTCTTAAAAAATATGTAGAACTTGAAGATGAAATTTCAAATTAATTAACTTCCTTTTAATTGGTATTCATCTTGTGTTACTAACTTAGCAAAACATTGTCTAATATCACACGTAGTCCAAAAGAAAATCCCATCATTTTAAGAATCTTTGGAATACTAAACGCAAAGGAGTCAAGTCAAGAGTCGATGTAGGATTCACTATTGTAGGACTAGTGGATGATATGGAATATTGAATGTATATCACTTATTTTCTAGAACCTAATAAATCTTTTTAGATTCTAATCATTCTAATGATAACCGTTGTTTAGAAATTTTAGATGATCTGGATGACCTCTCTGTTAGGTACGCACAACCTAAACCAGAGGAATAAATTAAGTCAACTATTGATAGTTAAAGGAAAATAATTTGGGAACTTAAGACAACCCTAAGCCAACTTTTACAAGTTGACTTTTGAACAAACAGAAGACTAATGACCATGTTAAGTTACTGGTACCATTTAAGGAATATTTTGTCTGGCACTACGAGGAGATGTCAGGGCTAGCTCCAAAGCTGGCAGTCTATAAATGTGAAATACAACCTAAAGCCATACTAGTTAATCAAGAACCTCGATGAATGAGATTGGAGGTCAAATAATAAGTTATCATGGAAGTGAAGAAGTTAATTAAATATGGCTTTATTCAAGAAAAAAGTATCATTCCTAGTTGGTCAATGTTGTACAGGTTAAGAAGAAATATGGAAAAATTTGCGTGTATATAGACTTTTAAAAATCTTAACAAGTCTTTTCATAAGGATGAATTTCTTTTACCCATACCAGAGCTAATGGTTGACATTACCTCTTCGCATGCAATTTTATCCTTCATGAACAGATTTTTGGATTATAATCAAATCAAGATGGCACCCGAAGATGAGAGACATATTGCATTCAAAACCTCAATTAGAGTTTATTGCTATAAGGTTATGCCTTTTGGCCTAAAGAATGTTGGTGTTACCTACTGATGGTGGCTGATTTGTGCCGCCGGTCTTTAGTTTGTCGGTTGCTTGTTGTCATCATTGTCATTGAAGAGTCGCCAGTTTGTTTTTCGCTATTTTTCCCTATTCTCTAAAAAATCTCCTTCTCAGATCATGCAGATAAACAAAGAGATGAAAATCAGAGGAATGGGACGGGAAATAACGAGAACAAACAAAAGAAGTGTATGGAAAGCCTTCAAAAGGTAACTTTTCACATTAATAGCTCTAAAACATAAGTCTAAAATGAGATCACTTTGGTATTCTTTGAGAACATAATTATAAAGAAAACATTGCAAAAGCAAATTACCAGAGAGATTCAGGTTGATGTACCTATTTTAGGGTTCACATCCTTCTATAAGGACAAATCTCTATATTTAATTACATCTTATGTAGATAAGATTGCTTAAGAAAAATTTTGATTAAGATTATAATTTATTCTCAAAAGTTTAAGTGTCATTGTCAAGGAAATGAATGTTAAAATCCCATCTTAAAGGTAGTAGAATCCTAAAGATTTTGGCATATCCTAGTGTTTTGTTTTGTTGTTAATAACTTAATTGAGGTTCACTCTATTGCTCCGGGTTTTGAATTTATGTTCCTGCAAAACAAAGTTAGTGCTCTCTAATAACATGCAAAGTAAATCTAGGGTGATGTACGCCTTTTGTTTTCAACAACCCTACAAAATAAAGTCAGTAAAAAATTTTGTTTATGTTCATTTAATTGTTTGTTGATTTTTTATTTTTAGACGACCTGATCAAGATGTTAATGGATCCGTCATCCCGGCCATCAAGTACCCTGATTTAATTAGTCTGAGAGGTGGTCAAATCTACTCTGAACAGAAGATTATTGTCAGTAACCACGGATTGCGTCGTCCAAGAGATCTTCATAGTCCCGGGCAAAGGGGGTCATTAACGTAAGGAAAAAAGGTTAAGATTTTCATGTCTATTTTATACTGATTTTGATGATATTACACTTTAAAGAATTGTATTTTTGGTTTTTTTCTGCAGGTATGAAGATTTAAGAACAAAGGAGCAAAAATATGAAAAAAGGAGCGAATTTGGAGCAAAAAGGACTAAAATATAAAGATTTGACCTAGGGCGCCGACGGCGAGGTCGATGGCGCCGACGATGTAATTTTCTCAAGAGTTTAGAATAAAATGCAAAGGAGGCCACTGACGGTGGAGGTGGAGGCCGCCGACAGCGAGGTCGGTTTAAAGCACTGTTTCTAGAAGGCCGCCGACAGCGCAGCTCGAGGCTGCCGATGGCGGGATCGGCGGTTCTTTCACAATATACGTCGAATCTGGACGATTTTCAAAGGGATGCCTAAAAAACCCTTGGAGACTCTTCAACAACTTTAAAAAGAACCATTTTAGGCCAAAAATTTGTCCTTTTGGAGTCCTCTAAAAGTCACTAAGAGTTTGTAAAAAGTACTATTAGAGATTTCTAATAGTTACATAGTGTCATATAGAGAGTCCACTGGTGTCCATTGTTATTAGTGAATGTTAATTAGTGAGTTCAAATAGAGTTTGGTGGAATTCTTCGAAGGATTGTAAGATTGAAGGGAAGTGAGAGATCTCTTATGCATTGTCATTTAAAAGGAGAATTTCGTGTATTGTAAAGAAGGAAGAGATTTAGAAGAACTTTGAGTTTACTTGGGGAGGAAATTAAGATAAGTTGTGTTTATTTACTTTAGTTGTTAATACTTTATTTTTATGTATGAAATCCAAGTTTTATTGCATCCTCTCCATGAATTCTGAGTAGTTGTTCTATCTTTCTCCTAGTTTTGATATTTTTGTGATATGATAAATAGAATTAGTATGCCATAAAAGATTTTAAGTAAGTTGTGATATTATTTCACTTAGAACTTAATTTACTTTCAATCTGGCCAATTGAATAGTTAAAATTTGTTGAGTTTAACAACTATAGTAAAGATTATATCCGATATTCAGGGAGGTCAAAGTCCTTGGAAGGAGGGTGCAAATAAATAGGGAAATAATATTAATCGGGCGTAGAATTGGAGATTTTAGAGTGACAGGCTAAAATCCTCAATTCGGTCCTATCGTTTGGGTGCTGAAGTGTAGATTGTTAACCCTCAAGCGAGGGGAACGTAGGAGCTCTGAAGTGAGAGCTGGTATCCTTCCAGTCTAGCAGCAGATTCAGTAACCAAGCATAGGATTAGTCAATGTTCTTTATGCCTGGACCAAAGGATAAAGAATAGGTATGCTATTATTTGCCACAACACTATTTTAAAACTAATTGAAATTATCTATTCACTTAAATATCTTAACAAAGGAGAAAGATTCTTGCTTATATATTTAAACTTAACTTTAATAGTATTAGTAAATTGTTTGTAGAACTAGTTTAAATTTAATATTTCATATTATTGTCGATTGCGTATTAGTGACGGATAGGCAATTCAATTTAGTTGTGATTCTGAATTGATTTATATAATCCTAGTCTGTAGCCTCTAAAATATTCCCTGTGGGATCGATATCAAGGACTCCACTAGAGCCCTGTATTACTTGAGCGATACGTATACTTGCGTTTAAAGGTAACTTTGTGATTAAAATATTATAATATTTAATTATTACTTAAATTAAAATTACGCTTCAAGTCAGTTTTTAGCGCTATTGCTGAGGATTTAGATCTTCTAGTAGTGGTGTTGAATTCTTATATTTTTAAGTATATTTAAAATTGCGGTCAAGTTTTTGGCACCGTTGCCGGGGAATATAAAAAATTACAGTAACGGAAAATTTAGGACTGTTAGAAAAATTTTTAATAGAATTGAAACTTATTTAGTTAACTGTTTTACTGTGTACCGATTTCAATTGTATGCGTAAATTTGGTTCTGAAAATCTTATACCCTACTATTCATAATTAGAACGCACTGTTAGGAGAATTAGAAAACAAAGAAAAGAACCCATAAATTCTGAAATAATGGAAAACAACGTAAACAACCAAAGAATAGAAAATGAACATCAATATAGACCATTAAGAGCTTACGCTAACCCTACATTTGATGAAATTCACTTAACTATTCAAAATCCTGATGTAGCCGCTAATTCATTTGAGCTTAAACCTGCAATTATCCAAATGGTACAAAACAATCAATTTACTGGAACTTTAAATGAAGATCCTAATTTACATCTTGAAAGTTTCTTAGAACTTTGTGCTACTTTTAAGTGCGACAGAGTGTCTGATGATGCTGTCAAACTTATACCTTTTCCTTTTTCGCTAAGGGATAAGGCTAAGGCTTGGTTAAATTCCTTAGCACCTTGATCTATTAGAACTTGGGGAGAACTTTCATAAAAATTCTTATCGAAATAACTTCCGCCATGTAGGACTGTTAAGCTTAGAAACGATATCACATCTTTCAGTCAGTATGAGGGAGAGTCAATATATGAATCTTGGGAAAGATTTAAAGAACTTCTTAGGAAATGTTCACATCATGTTTTACCAGATTAGTTAATTATTCAAACATTTTATAATGGATTAGTAGGATCTCTTAGATCTATAATGACGCTGCTGCTGGTGGATCACTAATGTCTAAATCTTTTGAAGAAGCCTATGCGTTAATAGAAGAAATGACTACTAATAATTTTCAATGGCTCGCTGAAAGGGTAAATCCTAAGAGATCAGCCAGTATTCATGATTTTGATGCTTTAACTATGATAGTTTCTCAAATTGCTGCTCTTTCAAATAAAATAGATCAATACGGAATGAATCGTTCTCAAACACCTCCAGCGTTAGAAGAAAAATTCATTAAGACAAATTGTAGATGCTCAATCTTCATATGAAACTATAAATGTAATAAATAATAGACAAAATAACCCTTATTCAAACTATTATAATCCGGGTTGGAAAAATCATCCAAACTTTAATTGGAATAACCAAGGTAATGTAAATCCTGTTAATCCTCAGTGGGGGAACAATCCTATAAACCCATTAGGAAATAAAAACAACCAGGGTAATTCTAATTAGAGACCTTCTAATCAGCCGGGTTTTATAATAATTCACAATTTAAGGAGAAGAAGTTGTCTATTGAAGAATTAGTTTTGAATAAGGGTAATCAATTACAAAATCAAGGAGCTGCTATTTAAAACATAGAAAACCAATTGGGGAAAATTGCTACTACATTAAGTAATAGACCTGATAGAACTTTACCTAGCAATGTTGAAGTAAATCTTAAAGATCAAGGAAAAGAACAAATTATGGCTATTCAATTGAGAAGTAGAAAAGAGTTGGAAACAGGAGTTCAAAAAGAAATTGTTGTTGATAAGGAAAAAGAAGAAACTGAAGGAGAAAACGAAAGTTTATATCCTGATTTTCCTCTTAAACCTATGAAAATTACTGTTGAAAAACCTCCACCACCATTTCCTCAAAGACTAAAGCAACAAGATAAAGAAAAAAGATTTGCTAAATTCTTAGACATTTTAAAAAAATTGTCAATAAATATTTCTTTTGTTGAAGCTTTAGAACAAATGCCTGATTATGTTAAATTTATGAAGGATATACTCAACAAAAAGAGGAAGTTACTGTTGGATTTTGGGGATCATGCGCAACGGAAGTGAAATTAATCATGTACGCATATTAAAGTCATTTCCCCAAAAACCACCAAGGATCTCATGTGCTCATACAAATCAAAAACATAAACCCAAAAAGAAGTGCAAGAAATCATACCATGCAAGAGTTCTACTCTTAGATTTTCTCGGATCTTTAAGGCGGCTGAAACCACCGCCCTCTACCGGTATCCACACTCGAACGGATTTCCAAATGGCTTCCAAGCTCGCTAGATCGGAAACGGGGTTTTCTCCAAAACCCAAAGAACTCTCTTCCTCTCTTGTGGATTTCAAAAGGAAAATAATAAAAATTGACTTCATAAGCCATGACCCCTCCTTTTAATTGAAGTGACACCATTTCATGGCACCTCTTCATTAAAGAGGTCATTTTTAATATATATTTAAAAACTCCTTTTTAAATATATGATGAATTAAAACTCTTTTAATTCATGCTTGTAATTTAAAATAATCTTATTATTATAAATTACTCGAGTGAGAGAGTGTTCATCGACCATTCTAGTCCATTCAAATTTTGTGCGACCCTATAGGTTCAATTAACATTGGCGGTAGGCTTAAATCACCATTTATAAACCTACGAGTTATAGTTGGTCTCTAGCAAGACAACTATAACTACCCGAGTTAGTATGAATAGTCTCGAGATCCGAGACAACTCGATTGTTAATGACATAATCCCTTTATCATATGATATCATGATAGAATATAAGGCATGGATTAATGTCGACCTTATATCTCTCTATCTTTAATTTCTCGAATCCTGATTAGACTGATTAAATAAATGCGATTGATCTCCATCGATTCATTTGAGTGTGGCCACACAATTCTCGGTCTAAATCATTCGAGGAGCCCGAAGATATCTCTCTTATTATAAGAGGGATAAATTCCATCTTGATTACTCATATCTCACTACATGATTCACATTATGCCCGATCATAATCTTTATGGTCATCCGGTCAAAGACAACGTTGGGTTATGTCGAAACATAATATTCCTCATGTTGAGAACCATGACAATCTCGGGTCGAAGGATTCGATGTCACTCACGACTTGAGATTAACATATGACTTATATCCATGATTTAATCTCAAAGCGAGTCGATCCAATATTTATTCTCCAATAAATACATATAAATCGATGTGTATCCCCATACATATATTCATCTCATGAATATCCATCAAACTTTATATTAATCTTTATTTATTGTCATTCCCACAACAATAAGCGATTATGGATATTTAGAATAATCTTCATAATAAACATGAAACTATTCGAGGTTCTTCTTCTATCATAAACATGCTTAATTAAAATAGAAAAATATTCATAAAAAGTTCAAAATACATATCCATATAATATCCATATAATAGGCTCAGAGCACTTATCACTAACTGATCTCCCACTTGCACTAGGCCCATTTATCGATGTATCTAATACCCATGGACCTTACATGACCCTCATGTTTTGCTTGTGGTAGAGGCTTAGTTAATGGATCCGCAACATTGTCATCTGTTGCAACTTTGCATATTTTAACGTCACCTCTCTCGATAATTTCTCTAAGGAGATGATAACGCACGAGTATATGTTTGGATCGCTGATGTGACCTAGGTTCCTTTGCTTGTGCTATAGCACCATTGTTGTCACAATAAATCTCGACAGGATTTGTGATACTAGGAATCACTCCAAGGTCGAAACAAATTTCTTTATCCAGCTGCTTCTTTCGTTGCATCACATGCTTTGCTATGTACTCGGCTTCGGTTGTAGAATCAGCAACGAGTGCTTTGCTTTGAACTCTTCCGGCTAATAGCACCACCATTTAAACAAAACACATATCCCGATTGCGATCGATAATCATCTTTGTGTGATTGAAAGCTTGCATCCGTGTAACCTCTTACAACCGAGATCATCTTCTAATCCACCAAACACCAAGAACACATCCTTAGTTCTTCTCGAGTACTTAAGAATGTTCTTGATCGCTATCCGGTGACTTTCACAGGGATACGGCGGTATCTGCTCGTTATGCTTAAAGCATAAGAAACATCTGGTCTAGTACATAACATGGCATACATGATAGATCCTATAGCAGAAGCATAAGGAATCTTACTCATACGCTCTCGCTCATCATTAGTGTTAGGACACTGAGTCTTGCTAAGCGTTATGCCATGTGACATAGGCAAGAATCCTCTCTTGGACTCTTCCATACAGAACCTTTTCAGTATAAGGTCTATATATGTACTTTGATTTAGAGCGATTAGCCTTTTAGATCTATCTCTATAGATCTTTATCCCTAGGATATAGGATGCCTCTCCTAAATCCTTCATTGAGAAACATTTACCCAACCAAGTTTTGACATTGTGCGAGGTAGGTATGTCATTCCCAATGAGTAATATGTCATCGACATATAAGACCAGAAAAACAATAGTGCTCCCACTAACTTTCTTGTAAACACAAGGTTCATCTTCATTTTTGATAAAGCCGAACTCTTTGATTGTCTCATCGAAACGAAGATTCCAACTCCTTGAAGCTCTGCTTCGAACCATAAATGGATCTTAGAAGCTTGCACACTTTACCGGAATTCTCGGGATGAACAAAACCTTCAGGTTGTGTCATATACACATCCTCAAACAAGTTTCCTTTAAGAAACGCAGTTTTAACATCCATTTGCCATATCTCATAGTCATAATATGCAGCAATGGCAATGAGAATTCTAATAGACTTAAGCATGACTACCGGTGAAAAAGTTTCATCATAGTCGATACCATGAATTTGTTTAAAACCTTTTGCAACAAGTCTTGCTTTATAAGTATGCATATTACCATCCATGTCGGTTTTCTTCTTGAAAACCCACTTGCACCCAATGGTCTTAATATCATTTGGTGGATCAACCAAGTTCCAAACTTGATTATCATACATGGATTGGATTTCGATTTCATGGCCTCTAACCATTTGTCGAGTCTTGATTTAACATAGCATCTTGATAGGTAGTAGGATCACCATGATCCATTAACAATACATCATGATCATTATTCATGAGAAATCCATATCTCTCAGGCTCATAACGTATTCTATCAGATCTACGTAGTTCTTGTGTTACAACTGGTGTGTCAATAACTCCTTGTTGACCACCATCATCCAAAGGTATTTCAATGTTATTTTGTGACTCTCGAACTTCTTCGAGTTGTACTTTACTCCCATCGATTCCTTTAGAAATAAATTCCCTTTCCAAAAAGAAACCATTTCTAGCAATAAACACTTTGTTCTCAATGGGATTGTAAAAGTAATATCCTTTAGTCTCATTAGGATAACCCACAAAAATACATTTATCGGATTTAGGTTCAAGTTTATTAGAATGTAAACGCTTTACATAAGCTTCACGACCCCAAATCTTAAGAAAAAGCAAACTAGGCTTCTTCCCGGTCCATATCTCATATGGTGTCTTTTCAACCCTTTTGGATGGAACTCTATTTAGTGTAAAAGCAGTATCGTCATAAGTGCATAACCCCAAAAGAAAGTGGAAGATCCGATGCACTCATCATTGATCGAACCATATCAAATAGAGTTCGATTCCTTCTTTCAGACACACCATTCCATTGTGGTGTTCCAGGAGGAGTAAGTTGTGAAACAATTCCACAACTCTTAAGATGATCACCAAACTCTTGGCTCAAATATTCTCCACCTCGATCGGATCGAAGCACCTTAATTGTCTTACCAAGTTGATTTTGTACTTCATTTTGAAAATACTTGAACATTTCAAATGCTTCATATTTATGTCTCATCAAATAGACATAACCATACCTACTGAAATCATCAGTAAAGGTAATGAAGTACCTGTAACCTCCTATGGCTTCTATACTTAATGGTCCACATACATACTGTATGTATTAGGGCAATAATTCATTAGCCCTTTCACCGTGTCTAGTAAAAGGCTCCTTTGTCATTTTCCCCAAAAGACATGATTCGCGAGTATCAAATGATTCATAATCGAATGAATTCAAAAGTCCATCTTTATGGAGTTTTGAAATGCGTTTCTCATTTATGTGTCCTAGACGACAATGCAAAGATAGGTTACATTCAAGTCATTTGACTTAAATTTCTTGGTAGTAATGTTACATACAGAAAAATCATTGGATATTTGAAGGTTCAAAACATAAAGACCATCTAGTAAAGCAGCATTTGCATAGAACATATCTTTATGATAAATGGAGCAAATATTATTCCTAATAATAAAAGCAAAACCATCATTATCCAAACAAGAAAGCTGAAACAATGTTTCTACACATTGTAGGAACATAAAAACAATTGTTCAATACTAACAAAAGCCCACTTGGGTAAAGAAAGTTCATAACTTCCTACAGCTACAGCAGCAACTTTTGCTCCATTGCCTACGCGAAGATCCACTTCGCCCCGTTTCGATTTTCTACTCCCCTTTAGTCCCTGCACATTTGAACAAATGTGAGATGCAGATCCAGTATCCACTATCCAGGAACTAGGAGTATAATTAATCTGTATAACATTTATACTTGAAGCACTGGTCCCACCAGTTTTCTTGTTCATTAGATCTTCCTTATAAAGTTTGCAATTTCTTTTCCAATGACCGGGTTCATTGCAAAAGAAACGAGACATCATCCTTCAGGATTTAGCCTTGGAACTAAGATTGGGCTTAGGTTTAGGATTGGACTTTCCACCCCGACCTTTGCCTTTTCCTTTTCCTTTCTTCTTAAAACTCTTACCCTTTTGCTTAACCATTAAGATTTGCCCGGGCTTGGATTTTATATTTTGTTCGGCGAGTTTTAAGCATCGTATGCAACTCGATATTGATTTGTCCATCTCATTCATATTGTAGTTCATGACAAGCTGGTCATAACTACGAGGAAGTGAATTCGGGAGCAAATCGGTAGCCGATTCTTGGCTTAATGGAAATCCAAGCCTTGCCGGGTGCTCCATGTAACCTTTCATTTTCAATACATGAGCACTAAGCGAACTACCTTCGGTCATTTTGCAAGAATGCAATGCCTTGGTAGTTTCATATCTTTCTTGCCTTGCTTGTTCTTTGGAACATTTCCTTTAGGTTTATGATCATATCATAAGCCTCCATATGTTCTAAATCTTTACGGATCTCGGAACTCATGGCAACTAACATCAAGCGAGCAACATCTACGAGTCACTATGATGCTTCTCATAAGCATTCTTTTATGCTACGGTGGCATTATCATCTGGTTTTTCGGGGTGAGGTTCATCCGGGACATATAACTTCCTTTCGTGTTTGAGAACGATTCTCGAATTACGAAACCGATCGAAGTTAGCCACTGTAAGCTTGTCCTTCTCGAGGACCGATCGCGATGAAAATGCGAATTGTTATTATTGTTGTTGGCCATCTACAATAAATGCAAAGTTTAAGTATATTAATTATGAAAAACTCCCACTAAATTAATAATCCCTCTTTTAAAATTATATTAACTTTAGTGGTATAAGATCCATAATTATACTTAATTTTAAGTCGACTTTGGCATGACACTTAAAATCAAGTATATTTAGGTAGGTAACTATTACCAATTGCATCAAATGCAACTCTTAATGGGATTTTTGACATCTTATGTCGTAGCATGTTTAAATCTCATCTCATGCCCTTAGGCCCGAAAACCATTTTGTAAGCCTAATTAAGTTTTACCATTTTAAACACATGAGTAGCACCATTACTCATCTCGTCATGCTAATATTATCTAATGTACTCCTACTTTGGTAGAACCCACATCATGGTGATATTAGTTTTTGACGAGTGTTTAATAATAATGGATGACATGAAAAACTTAAAATTTCGAATGAGGGATCGTTATAGATTTTAAATTATAATGATGTTATGATTTATTTTAGTATCATATACTAAACCACATCACGGAAAATATCAAAATCGAAGCATAATTAAGCGTGTCGAAATATGGCCCCAAAACCAGAATGATCTTCATAAGCCGATTATGAAGATCAAAAGTCCAATCTAAGGGTAAAAAGTAACTTCTAAAGCCTTCGAGATCACCATCTCCTGCATGGACTTCTAGCTCCTCCATCACCATGGTGGATAGTGGACTTCAAGTGTCTTGCTTTGTCTTCTCACGATTTATCTCACCAAGAATAAATATATGTAATATAAATTACAACAAAGCAAAATGGCACGCAGACCATAATTAATAATTACATCTCATTGCAAAAATTAAAATATTACAACCATGCGATTTACGAAATTCACAGGCCATATTATGTGTCACGCAAGTCAATACATCATGTATTAATCTAATTAATACATCCATGTTTGACAAACTAAAAAATAATAATAATAATAAAATTACTTGATAATTGGCTCGATGTTTCTAAAATAATTAAATTTATGAGGCGTTAGGAATAAAAACGGCGGTTCGCTAAAATTTCTTAATTAAAATCCGTACATCGCAATACTAAAATTTTATTTTTTTTTTTGCCAAAAACAATCCAAAATTTCATAAATTATTTAAAAAGAATTTCATGCAAAAAATTATAAATATTGCGATATAAATTCAACACTTTAATCTAATTAAAATTTGAATCCAGATTTTAAATTCGCATTAAATCATAATTTAATTAATCATATTAATTAATTAATGCGAATAGAGTGCCATTCGAACGAATAGACACGAGGGAGTTGGGCCTTACAAACCAAGAGGTGCCAACCCATTAGACACTATTGGTGTCGACTCCACATTGACCGCCCGCCATAACCGTCGCACCTGCCAACCGCTGCCGTCGACTAACCGCCGCCGTCGGCCAACCGCCGCCGTCGGCCAACCGCCACCGTCGGCCAACCGCCGCCGCCGAGTCGCCGGCGGCCATAGCCGCCGCGACCGACGTCCAACACGCCGTTAAATTGATTTCATGAAAACACGAGTTGGCTACGATACACTTCGTTGGATTTTGGGGATCATGCGCAACGGAAGCGAAATTAATCATGTACGCATATTAAAGTCATTTCCCAAAAACCACCGAGGATCTCATGTGCTCATACAAATCAAAAACATAAACCCAAAGAAGTGCAAGAAATCATACCATGCGAGAGTTCAACTCTTAGATTTTCTCGGATCTTTAAAGCGCCGAAACCACCGCCCTCTCACGGTATCCACACTCGAACGGATTTCCAAATGGCTTCCAACTGCTAGATCGGAAACGGGGTTTTCTCCAAAACCCAAAGAACTCTCTTCCTCTCTTGTGGATTTCAAAAGGAAAATAATAAAAATTGACTTCATAAGCATGACCCCTCCTTTTAATTGAAGTGACACCATTTCATGGCACCTCTTCATTAAAGAGGTCATTTTTAATATATATTTAAAAACTCCTTTTTAAATATATGATGAATTAAAACTCTTTTAATTCATGCTTGTAATTTAAAATAATCTTATTATTATAAATTACTCGAGTGAGAGAGTGTTCATCAACCATTCTAGTCCATTCAAATTTTGTGCGACCCTATAGGTTCAATTAACATTGGCGGTAGGCTTAAATCACCATTTATAAACCTACAAGTTATAGTTGGTCTCTAGCGAAGACACTATAACTACCCGAGTTAGTATGAATAGTCTCGAGATCCGAGACAACCTGATTGTTAATGACATAATCCCTTTATCATATGATATCATGATAGAATATAAGGCATGGATTAATGTCGACCTTATATCTCTCTATCTTTAATTTCTCGACTCCTGATTAGACTGATTAAATAAATGCAATTGATCTCCATCAATTCATTTGAGTGTGGCCACACAATTCTCGATCTAAATCATTCGAGGGCCCGAGAGATATCTCTCTTATTATAAGAGGGATAAATTCCATCTTGATTACTCATATCTCACTACATGATTCACATTATGCCCAATCATAATCTTTATGGTCATCCAGTCAAAGACAACGTTGGGTTATGTCAAAACATAATATTCCTCATGTTTGAGAACCATGACAATCTCGAGTCGAAAGGATTCGATGTCACTACTGACTTGAGATTAACATATGACTTATATCCATGATTTAATCTCGAAGCGAGTCGATCCAATATTTATTCTCCAATAAATACATATAAATCCGATGTGTATCCCCATACATATATTCATCTCATGAATATCCATCAAACTTTATATTAATCTTTATTTATTGTCATTCCCACAACAATAAGCGATTATGGATATTTAGAATAATCTTCATAATAAACATGAAACTATTCAAGGTTCTTCTTCTATCATAAACATGCTAATTAAAATAGAAAAATATTCATAAAAAGTTCAAAATACATATCCATATAATATCCATATAATAGGCCTAGGGCACTATCACTAACAGTTACTAGATCATGAGACTGTTGCACTCAGTGAAGAGTGTAGTGCTATAATTCAAAGAAAACTTCTTGAAAAATTTAAAGATCCTGATAGTTTCATTATCCTGTGTGCTATTGGTGAAAATTTTATGGTCGAGCATTATGTGATTTGGGAGCTAGCATAAATTTGATGTCTCTATCAACTTTTAAAAGGATAGGAATTAGAGAGATTTCACCAACTTCTGTAACTCTACAGTTAGCTGATCGATCTATGACACATCTAAAAGGAGTTGTAGAAGATGTTCTGATCAAGGTTGATAAATTTATTTTTCCTGTAGACTTTATCATTTTAGATATGGAAGAAGATAAAGAAATACCAATCATTTTAAGAAGACCATTCCTAGCTACAGGAAGAGCCATGATAGATGTTCAAAAAGTTGAATTGACAATAATAGTAAATGATCAAGAAGTAACCTCTAATATCTCAAAGTCAATGAAATATCCTTCAATAGAAAAAGATGATGAATGTTTCAAAATGGATAAATGTGATTATCTGAAAAGAGAATATTTCAAGGAAAATTATGAAGAAAAAGAAGATATAGAAAAGATAATTATGATGAAATTGATAGTGAAGAAGCTGATTATATTCAGGAGAAATATGAAACGCTCAATTCAACAGCACCAGAAAACAAAACATTAATTTCATCTGTTGTAAAACCCCCTGAACTTGAATTAAAAAAACTTCCAAATTATTTGAAGTATGCATTTTTAGGAGAGTTTTCAATATTACCAGTAATTGTATCCTGAAATGTAAATGAAATTCAAGAACAAAAATTAATGGATACATTAAAAAAATATAAAAAAGCTTTTGGTTGGACTTTAGCTGATATTAAAGGAATTAGTCATTCGATTTGTATGCACAGAATTTTTTTAAATGAAGAACATTAACCAAGAATTGACCCTCAAAGGAGACTGAACCCTGTTATGAAAGAAGTAGTTAAAAAGAAATTTTAAAATGGTTAGATGCTGGAATTATATTCCT
This sequence comes from Papilionanthe hookeriana x Papilionanthe teres, assembly GCA_022702705.1. NCBI lineage: Eukaryota > Viridiplantae > Streptophyta > Magnoliopsida > Asparagales > Orchidaceae > Papilionanthe > Papilionanthe hookeriana x Papilionanthe teres. The sequence goes on from CM040438.1 coordinate 47,154,568, forward strand.
ATTTCGGATAGTACTTGGGTAAGTCTAATTCATTGTGTTCCCAAGAAAGGAGGAGTAACTGTTGAAGCAAATGAAAATAATGAATTAATACCTATCAGACAAGTTTCTGGATGGCATATTTGTATTGACTATAAAAAATTAAATGCTGCCACCCGAAAAGATCACTTTCCTCTTCCTTTCCTAGACCAAATGTTGGATAGACTTGCTCGACACAAGTACTACTGCTTTCTGGATGGATATACCGGTTACCATAAAATACCTATTGCTCCTGAGGATCAAGAGAAAATAACTTTTACTAGTCCTTATGGAACTTTTGCTTTTCGAAGAATGTCTTTCAGACTATGTAATGCACCCACAACATTCCAGAGATGTATGATGTCTATCTTTAGTAAATTAATTGATAATGGAATAGAAGTATTTATGGATGATTTATCTGTGTTTGGAACATCATTTGACACATGCTTAAATCATCTTGAAAAAGTTTTGGAGCTATGCGAAAGAACTAACTTAGTTCTAAATTGGGAGAAATTTCAATTTATGGTTGCAGGAGGAATTGTTTTTGGGCATAAAATTTTAGAAAATGGCATGGAAGTAGACCCTGCAAAAATTTAAGTAATAGCTAAATTACCACCTCCTACTACAGTGAGAGGAGTAAGAAGTTTTCTTGGACATGCTGGTTTCTACAGGCGCTATATTAAAGATTTTTTTAAAATTACTAAACCTCTATGCCAACTTTTAGAAAAAGACAAGAAATTTGAATTTACCGAAGACTGCTTAAATGCCTTTGAATTATTAAAGGAAAGACTAATCGCAACACCCGTAATAGTTTCACCTGATTGGGAGAAACCATTCAAATTAATGTGTGATGCTAGTGATTATGCTAGTGGAGCTGTTCTTGGTCAAAGATATGACAAAATTTTTAAGGTTATATACGACGCTAGTAGAACTCTTAACGATGTTCAAATTAACTGCACAGTTACTAAAGAAGAGTTACTGGCTATTGTATATGCTTTTGATAAATTTAGATCATATTTAATTGGAACTAAATGTATTGTGCATACTGATCACTCTGCTATTAAATATCTAATGCAAAAGAAGGATACTAAACCAAGTTTAATTAGATGGGTACACTTAATGCAAGAATTTGGTTTTGTGGTGATTGATAGAAATGAACTAACAATCAAATTGCTGATCATTTGTCAAGACTGGAATATCATGAATCATCTGATACCGACAATGAATTTACAGACAGTTTCTCTGATGAAAAACTTTATAATATAAATGAGTGGAAAATACCTTGGTATGCTGATATTGTTAATTATATAGTAAGTGATATTTTGCCACCTATGCTTAATCTGAAGCAACAGAAAAAATTCATTCATTATGCAAAAACATAATTTTGGGATGAACCATATTTATATAAGCAATGTAATGATCTTATTATTAGGAGATGTGTGCCTTACGAATAAACTGAACAGATTATTCAGAAATGCCACGATTCTTAATTTGGAGGACATTTTGGCATTGACAAAACTATGCATAAAATTTTGCAAGCTGGATTTTATTGGCCTACTTTTTTTAGAGATGTTTACAGATATATCAAAACTTGTGATAAATACCAACGAGTAGGTAATATATCTAGAAGAAATGAAATGACTCTGAATTTATGTTAGAAGTGGAAATTTTTTATGTTTGGGGATTAGATTTCATGGAACAATTTATTCCTTCATTTGGCAACTTATATATTTTAATTACAGTTGATTATGTATCAAAGTGGATTGAAGAACAAGCTTTACCTTATTGTGATGCTAAAAGTGTTTCAAGATTCTTAATGAAAAATATTTTCACAAGATACGGAATGCCGAGAGTGATTATCACTGACGGAGGATCCCATTTTAGGAAAAAATACATTCAAAGATTGGCAGAAAATTTTAATATTGTTCATAGATTCTCTACTATCTATCATCCTCAAACCAGTGGTTTAGCTGAAGTTTCTAATCGTGAAATTAAACAAATTTTAGAAAAGACTGTAAATCCTAATAGAGTAGATTGGTCTACAAGATCGGATCATCGCATTATGGGCATACAGGATTGCTTATAAAACTCTTATTGGTATAACTCCTTACAGGCTTATATATGGAAAAACTTTTCACTTACCAGTAGAATTGGAGCATAAAGCATATTAGACGATTAAAGAATTCAATTATAATTTGAAAAATGCTGGTGAGAAGAGATTGTTACAATTGAATGAATTAGAAGAATTAAGAAATGAATCTTACGATAACGACAAAATTTATAAGGAAAAACTGAAGTTAATGCATAATCGGAAGATTAACCAGAAGAACTTTGAACCAAGGCAAGAAGTTTTGCTTTACAATACAAGGTTGAAATTATTCCCTGGGAAATTAAAGTCTCGTTGGTTAGGACCCTTTACTGTGACTCTGGTTTACACTTATGGAGCTGTTGAAATTGAAGATCAGAAGACTGTGAATAGATTTAAAGTAAATGGACATAGATTAAAATTATATTTTGAGAGTAAAAGTCCAAAATTTAAAGAGATTTTAATGCTCAGTCAACCTAAATAACACCTGAATAGCTCGGGCTGAAGACGTTAAACCAAACACTTTATGGGAGGCAACCCATAGTTATCTTTATTTGTTATGTGTTTGTTTGAATTTGTCGTTAGTTTGTAGTAATATTGAATTCTACTACTTGAATTTGGCCTCTGATTATTAAGAATTTGGATCCAGAGAGAAAATTTGGAACGTAAAAGACCACGCCGTAAAGTGCAGAATTTTTGCCTAAGGCACTGACGACGCGCTCGAAGCCACTGACGGCTGGTTTTTCCCGAGAGCCTTGTAATTAATTGTACAAGGCTCGCCGACGGTGCCTTTGAGGCCGCCGACAGTGGGATCGGCGAGTGGGCAGTTTTTTAAGTTTGAAATGTTGGATTTTGGTGGTTTTTAGCGAATTTATCCTTTATAAACTCCCATGGTCGGTTCCTAAACACTTCTAATCCCAAAAACGAATGGAAACCACTTTCAATTCCTCTCTAATGGCCTCCAATTCAATAGATCACCCAAGATTTCAAGTTTACAACTGGAGAAATTTATTCACTACCGAGGCGCAGTGACTTTTCAACAAGGTGATGTCCAAGAGAAGGCTAATCAAGGAAAGCAGATTTGTCAATCGAGGATTATGCAATTCTTCATCACCAATTGAAGAAATGATTGTGAGGCAAAGATGGAAAGTGTTTTGCTATACTATTGCCGCAATAGTTGTTCCAGTGGTTAAGGAATTCTACGCCAATTTACATGGAATTAACCAAGGAAGCGTCTATGTGTGAGGTAGGTGGATAACATTCAATTCTGGAAGAATTAATGAGTTATACACGCTTGAGAATGTTCCTGTCTATCATTATTCAAATTTTGTGCCGACAAGAGACAATATGAATGAAATATATCAATTTTTTATGGACGAAATCAATGACTGGAAAGTTAGAGAAATGGGTACGTTAGTTTTTCTGCAACACTTTTAAATCTCGTTTCGAAAAATTGGCACTTTTCCATCTCTACAAAGTTATTGCTTCAATGAAAATCGACAAAGTCACAAAAGAAAGTGCAATTTTAAACTACTGCATTCAAATGGGATGACCCATTAATATTGGATCAATTATTGTGAAGTCTGTGTTTGGCCTGATCGTTCAAGTATCATCTCAAGGGCTTGGACATCCTTCTACAATATTCTCAATATAAGTTTGTTTCAAGTTTTGTACGAGATTTGGGAGAAAATACTGCTACCCTGGAAACCTTTAGATCCAACTCGTATGTATCCAGCCAATGATGAGGAGAATGACACGGGCGTGATCATGGATCAAGCATCTCAGAATTCTGTTCCTATTCAACTTTTAGTAGCGGACAAGATACCGATGATCTTACACCGAATCAAGAATCTGGATAAGTAGGTACAAAATTTAATGAGTATAGTTAACAATAGATCTTATTTTTTTGATCATATTGATTAGAGAATGAAAGAACATTTTGATCATACTGGGCAATTTGAAGCGAGTCTGATACGCTTGATGATGAAGGTGGGATGGATTGATGAAGATTCAACTGGAGAATTCCCATTCTGACCTTTTTACAACATGTTTGTCCATGTTCAAGCAATGAGTGATATCAGAGGAGAAACCAGTACAGATTCTGAAGAGTAGTAGAATTGATTTGTTTGTTTCTTTATGTTGTGTTTGATTTGAACTTTGTTTGTGTGTTTGCTTTCTTAGTTTGCTTTTTAATCTCAGTATAGATGAGATTATGATTGGAATATTTGTTTTCAGCGTTTTGAGTGTTGTGGTTTGGATTGCGACACTGATTAGATGAATTTAGGTTGAAAGAATACCTACTTATGTGTATTATGTACTGTGTGTTGTAATCACTTAGATTCAATATATAAATGTGAAGTTTGTTGTGTGAATGTTTAATTGTGTTAATACATTACTTAATCACTTAAAATATATGATAAAGAGGATCAAACAGAAGACGATGAGGATTAAATTTGATCGAAATCGCAAAAATTTGAAAAATTATCAATTTTTGAAAATCTCACCGATGGCACGCTCGAGGCCGCCGACGGCGCGATTTTTCCAAGATGAATAGGAAAATTCAATAGAGCTCGCCGACGGCGCGAACGACCCCGCTGACAGCGAGATCGCGAAAATTACCTATTTACCGCGATTTTGACCGGTCTAATGCCACTATTCTTCATCTTCTTCCCCTTTTTACCCAAAAGTCGACCTAGGGCTTGATAGATCTAGGATTTGGAGCGATTTCAACAAATTCTAACATTGGATTTCATCTTCTCTTGGTAAGAGCTTCGCTCCTATATAAATTTTTTTTATTTTCAACATGAATTTCTTCCACATTAATAAATTTTGGGAAATTTGAAAATGTGGAGAAAAGACTTGGAAGGAATTCATGGAAATTGATTTAGATTGTTTTAAACCCCATTTAGATGCCATTGTAGTATTATTGTGGAGATTAGTTGAATTTTTTGTGATTTTGATATATCAAACAATGACTCCACGACAAAAGAGAAGACTCAAATTTGACGAGACTCGATTCATTAATGCGAAAGCACAATCGAGGTACACTTCACTCTTTCAAAGTAAGAAGTGCATCCAAGTTTGAGTGTTCGAGAATCCTGGAGGAGAGGTGGAATGAGTTATCAAAGAGAGAGGATGGGAGAACTTCTGCTACACAACAAACAAGGCTGCTATTGAAGTTGTGAGAGAATTCTACTCCAATCTTACTCAACTTGAGGACGAGCCTGTCTAAGTAAGGGGATTTTTTGTCTAATTTAGTGCTAATAGCATTAACACTTTTTACGAGCTTCACGACTATTTTTCTAGTGAGTATGAAACATTTGGAACAATGGAAGGTCCGTTGAACGTTGTTATTGACTTTCTCACTGATGGGAAAGGAGTTTGGAAAATCAAAAATAGTGAACGGATTAACTTTCCATTGTCCATGATGAATGCCACTGCTAAGGCATGACATTATTTCATTTGTTCGACTCTGCTACCCACCTACCATCATAGTGAAATCTCGAGAGACAGAGCTGTTCTGAATTTCTGTATTCAGAACAACATAAGCTTTAATGTGGGGAGAAAAATATATAAGAACATTATGGCCACTACAAAGAGTGAGACAAGTGGATATTTAGGGCATCCTGGCCTCATTTATGCACTTTGTCAACTATTTGGAGTAGAAGCGAGAGATGATGAGGAATGGGTATATCTGATGAAACCCATTAGTAAAGCGAATATAAAGACTTATGAATCCCATGATGAATGGAGATCAGGGAGTAGGAGCAAGGCTCCTTCTACTAGTAGAGACATTCCTTCTAATAGCTATGACTCTCCTGCCTCTAGTCCCCCTACCTTATATGATTTGAATGTCATGACCCTGCAGAGGAAAATATTTGAGTAGTTGGATGAAAAATTAGAAAGAATTGATCACATGATTGCAGTGTTAGAGCAAAGACACGATCACGATAGTGAGTATCTTCAGAGGCACTCTGATTTTAAGATGACATATTATGATGCTCTGGCCAAGTACTACAGAGGAGAGCCTGATGTCATTTTTTCAGAATGCCCCTGGTATACTGAATATCAACCCAATCCTCCTGCTGACCAGGGTGATGAGGACGTTGTATGGGATTTTGATGATTGATCTTTGTGATAGTAATGTGATGTGATGTATTTGTTGTTTTTAGTTTTGTTGTTGTACTTTGATTTTTATTGTACTCTGTGGACTATGCTTGTTTTTGGGATATGTATTTAGTTTGGCAGTTTGCATTTTCATTTCTGGATGTTTGTGATATTTTTTATTGCAATTGTAATTGTGAACTGTTAAGTTTAAAATAGTAAATTGTTTGTTCTGTATTGTGAAATGCATATGTCCTGTGTAGTTAGTTGTTGATGTTTAGTTTTATATACTTGTTTTAAATTTCATTACCCCAGCAAATTCTCTAAATTTTTATGTGTGTAGAAAGGCTTTTAAATATTACAGGTTAGTTGAGTTAGAAATTTTGAGAAGAACCTGCAAATTTCAAAAAGACAAAAATGCCTAAAGTGCAAAAGTTTGAATTTTATATTTAGAATTTTTCTTTCCACCATGTTTAATTTCTATTTATAGAAAACTTTAAGTTTAGGGGAGAGGAGAAAAATCTTAATTATTATATGTTCTCAATTAAACATATTTTCAAAAATTATAAAATGATTTTTGTGATAAAATTTAATTCAGAATACTATGTTTAGATTTTATCTAAATATTATAGAAATATCAAAGAAATTTTTTTAGTAATGAAAATCAATTTTGTAGGTTAAGATATTTAGTATAAAAGGATAAGAATATAGTTAACTATTTAAAGTAAAGAAAACTATATTTTGAAATATTAAGAATATTAGAAATTTAGTTGAAAAAGAAAAGATAGGGATTCAATAATGTAAAAACTATGAAATACATATAAGGTAAAGAATGTTTAAAGTTTCAAATTTAGGAAAAGAAGAGTGAAGTTCAAAATTATTAACAGGCTATCTAGATATAATAATCCTCTCTTAAAAAAAGAAAAAAAAAAGAAAAAGAAAAGGATTGAAAAACAATCCCTGAAAGAAAAGAAGAAAATATAGGATTGAAAAACAATCCAAAAGAAAAAAAAAAGTTAAGTGAGGAGAAGCTTGAGGAGATGCCTTATCAAAAATTGGCTTCACTTGGATTAACCTAAAGGAAAAAACTGAAAGCATTCCTGAACTTATATTTATGACTAGTTTCTTACTTGTAGTTTCCTCATGAATTTCCTATCTTCTGAATATTCTAAGTGAATTGATATTGCAACATCTAGTCATTCTTAAAATAAATAGAAAACTATAACTCTTAGACTTGATGACTAGATAGCCTTATACCTGCAGAATTAATCTAATTACTTGAAAATTTTTTTAAGAATTTTTGCTATAATATTTATTTAAATCAAAATTATAGTATTTCCGAATTGAAACATTACCACAATGAATCATAACTTTTATGTAGTACTAAAGATTATTTGAGGACAAGTAATAGTTAAAGTTTGGGGGATTTTGACCAAGGAAAAAATGTTAAGATTTTCATGCCTATTTTATACTGATTTTGATGATATTGCACTTTAAAAAAGGGTATTGGTTTTTTTTTGCAGGTATGAAGATTTAAGAACAAAAAAGTGAAAATATGCAAAAAGGACTAAAATATGAAGATTTGACCTAGGGCGCCGACGGCGAGGTCGATGGCGCCGAGGGCGTGATTTTCCTGAGAGTTCAGAATAAATTGCAAAGGAGGCCACCGATGGCGGAGGTCGAGGCCACCGACGGCGAGGTCAATTTAAAGCACTGTTTCTAGAAGGCCGCTGATCGCTGAAAAATTTATTAAGAAATTCATACCTATTTTTGATGAAATTGCACTTTAAAGAAGGGTATTTTCTTTATTTTGTTGCAGGAATGAATAATTTAGGTGATAAAAGCAAAAATCATAAAAAGGAGCGAATTTGGAGCAAAATCATGCAATTTGTCTTGAGTCACCGACGGTGAGATCGAGCCCGCCGACGACGAGGTTACAAGAAGAAAATTCGAAGAATTTATAACTGTCTCGGCGACAATGAGCCCGAAGCCGCGACGAGCGAGCTAGAGCGGTTTGAAGATCTTCTAGAAGCCTAGCCGACATCGAGGTAGTTCGTCGCCGACGGCGAGGTAGTTCAAATGGCACAGATACATTGAACCTGGACACTTTTTGAAGGGATGCTTACGCACCTCTTGGTCCTTTGCTTACCTCTATATATAGAGGCCGAAATTCAGTCTCTTGGGTGTTAATTTTTGTGCAGTTGTGTCTTGTGTGAGTTCTAAGGGTGCAATCTTTTAGTCTTTTGTCTAGTTTTATGTGCAGTTGTGTGTCTTTAGTGAGTTTAGTGAGTAATTAGTGAGTCGTCTTTGTCTTGGAAGGAAGAGTCGAAAGGAACTACGAGGAGTCTGTTTGGGGATAAATCAAGATAAGTATTTGTATTTATTGTTTTTAACTTTAAATGAAATCCATGCTTAGTTTAGTTCCCACGCATTCTGATTAGTTTATTAGTCTTTCTCCCTCTTTATGAAATTAAGTGACTTGATGAAATTAAAATAGAGATACTTATATATATTAATAAATTGTGATAATTTTTACTTAAAACTTAATTTACTTTCAAGCTGGTCATTTGATTTGTTAAAATATGTTGATTATCAACTATAGTAAAAATTACATCTGATATTCGGGGAATTCAAAAGCCTTGGAAGGAAGGTGCAAATAAATAGGGAAATAATATCACTTGGGCGTAGAATTGAGCATTTTAGTGTGACGGACTAAAATATTCGATTCGGTCCTATTGTTTGAGAGCTGAAGTGTAGATGTTAGCCCTCGGGCGAGGGGAACGTGGGAGCTACGAAGTGGCGATCGGTATCCTCCCGACCTAGCGCAGATTCGATAATCAAACATAGGATTAGTCGATATTCTTTACACATGGACCAAAGGGTAAAGAATAGGAATGCTCCTATTTGTCACAATACCTTAAAATTATCTATTTAAATTCATCGATCACTTAAATTTCTAAACAAGGGGAAAGATACTTTTTCGAATAGTTAAGACTTATTTAGCGATTAGTTTAATTTCTGCACTTTCGATACATATTAATTTTCTACTTAGTTAAGTTACACTAATTAAAATACTTAGTTTACTTTATTGCGCTCAAATTTAGAATTCCAAATTTTTGCATACTTATTTTAAAAATTATTATTATTATTTTAAATTAGTTGTTATTTAATTTTCTCTTTCCCTGTGGGATCGATAACCGAGGACTCCACTAGAGCCTCGTATTACTTGATACGATACGTATACTTGCGTAGCATCCACAACATAAACAATTACAATTCTATACATATAAATAGCGGGGTCGGGTTTTTGGCGTCGTTGCATTTAAATTAAAAATATCATAATATAAAATTGTGGGTCGAGTTTTGGCGCCGTTGCTTGGGGAGAGTAAAAAAATTTACTAAAGTAACGGATTATTTTAAAATAATCATAATAAATAAATTAATATATATTCTAAAATTGTATGCGCAAATTTGGAAACGAAAATTTAATACCTTACGATTCGAATTAGAGCGTACAATTAAAAGAATTAGAAAACAAAAGAAACAAATTATAAATTTAACACGAATGGTGAATATTCTCGAAATTCAAAATATGAACCAACAAAGACCATTAAGAGATTATGCCGACCCGACATCGGATGAAATTCATTTAAGCTATTCAAAATCCTGATGTAGGCGATAATTCATTTGAACTTAAACCTGCAATTATCCAAATGGTACAAAACAATCAATTTAGTGGTTCACCTGCGAAGATCCTAACTTACATCTTGCTAGTTTTCTAGAACTTTGTGCTTACTTTTAAATATCGAGGAGTATCGACGATCTTTATAAGACTTAGACTTTTTCCTTTTTCATTAAGGGATAAAGCTAAAATGTGGTTGAATTTGTTAGCACTTGGATCTATTAAAACTTGAGGAGAATTATCACAAAAATTTCTATCCAAATATTTTCCACCATCTAAAACTGCTAAGTTTAGAAATGATATAACTTCTTTTCGTCAGTTAGATGGAGAATCAATATATGAAACTTGGGAGAGATTTAAGGAACTTCTTAGGAAATGCCCACATCATGCGCTACCAGATTGGCTGATTATTCAAACTTTTTATAATGAATTAGTAGAATCTTTAAGATCAATCATCGATCTGTCTTCTTGGAGGTTCATTAATGTCTAAACCATTTGATGAAGCTTATGCACTAATCGAAGAAATGACAACAAATAATTTCCAATGGCTCTGTGATAGAGTAAATCCTAAAAAGATAGCCGGCATTCATGAAAACGATGCAATATCTATGTTAGCTTCTCGAATTGCTTGTTATATCTAAGAAATTAGATCATTTTGGAATGAACTACTCTCCTATTTTAGAAGAAAACTCATCTGGACAAATCATAGAATCTCAATCTAATTATGAAACTTTAAATGCTTATTAATAATAGAACTAATAACCCTTATTCAAACTATTATAATCCTGGTTGGAAAACTCATCCAAATTTTAATTGGAATAACACATCTAATCAACAATGGATGAATCAACCTAATCGAAGCAAATCAAACTATAAACTTAATTACCCACTCTGGATTTAATAACAATAACCCTCGATTCAAAGATAAGAAATTATCTATGGATGAATTAATTTTGAATATGAGTCATCAACTACAAAATCAAGGAAATCAACTACAAAATCAAGGAAATCAACTACAAATTCAAGGAATATCTATTAAAAATATCGAAACTCAACTTGGACATATTGCTACTGCGCTAAATAATAGAATACCTGGAACTTTTCCTAGTAATGTGGAAATAAAAGATCAAGGAAAAGAACAAATTAAAGCAATACAACTAAGGAGTGGAAAAGAATTAGAACCACGAAATTCAAAAGAACTTGAAAGCCAAAAAGAGGAAGTGGAAATTGAAAAGGAAACAATTCGACAAGATTCGAACTTGGAACATCCTTTAATACCTATGAAAATTTACGTTGAAAAACCTCACCACCATTTCCTCGACGACTAGCTCAACATAAAAAAGATAAACAATTTGCTAAATTCCTTGAAATATTAAAGAAATTAACAATCAATATAACTTTTGTCGAAGCTTTAGATCGGATGCCAAATTATGTAAAATTTATGAAAGATATTCTAAATAAGAAAAGAAAATTCAACGATAATGAAACAATCGCACTTAGTGAAGAGTGTAGTGCTTATTATTCGGAAGAAGCTTCTGAAAAATTGAAAGATCTCGGTAGTTTCACTATACCTGCGCTATAGGAGAAAATTTTTATGGAAAAGCTTTGTGTGACTTAGGAGCAAGCATCAATCTAATGCCTCTATCGATTTTTAAGAGATTAGGATTAGGAAAAATTACACCTACTTCAGTAACCCTTCGATTAGTCGATCGTTCGGTTACCTATCTAAGGGAGTTATTGAAGATGTGTTAGTAAAGGTGGATAAATTTATCTTCCGAGTAGATTTTATTGTTTTAGATATGGAGGAAGATAAAGAAATTCCTATCATTTTAGGAAGACCATTTTTAGCTACTTGGAAAAGCTATGATTGATGTTCAGAAAGGAGAATTAACTATGAGAGTAAATGACCAAAAAGTTACATTTAATATTGCAAAATCAATGAAATATCCTACGCTAGAAAAAGATGATGAATGTTTTCGGATAGAAATACTTGAACATTTACAACAAGAACATTTTAAGGAATATTACGAAGATAAATTAGAAAAAGAAAACACTTAATTAATTGAAGATAATAATAAAGAACTAAATTATATTCAGGAAAGATTTGAATTTTTGGATAATACTGAAAACACTGACAAGAATATAGTTCCATCAATTATTAAACCTCCTGAACTTGAGCTAAAAATATTACCTGATCATTTGAAATATGCATATTTAGGTAATTCTTCAACTTTACCGAGTTATTATTTCATCTACATTAAACGAATCTCGAGAACAAAAACTTTTAGAAACTTTAAAAAAATATAAGAAAACTTTTGGTTGGACTTTAGCGGATATTAAAGGAATTAGTCCTTCGATACGTATGTATAGAATTATTTTAGATGATGAACATAAACCTAAAGCGAGATCCCAAAAGGAGATTAAACTCGATAATGAAAGAAGTAGTTAAGAAAGAAATTTTAAAATGGTTAGATAATGGTATTATATATCCTATTTCGACGAGTGCTTAGGTAAGCCCGATTCACTGTGTTCCTAAGAAGGGAGGAGTGACCAGTCACTGCCGATGAAAATAACGATCTTATTCCTATAAGACAAGATTCTTGGTTGGCGTATATGTATTGATTATAGGAAATTAAATACCGCATGACCGGGAAAGATCACTTCCCTTTACCATTTCTAGACCGGATGTTAGATAGATTAGCCGGACATAAGTATTTTTGTTTTCTAGATGGATACACCGGTTATCATCGAAATACAAATTGCTCCTAAGGATCGAAGAAAACTACATTTACTAGTCCTTATGGAACTTTCGCTTTTCGAAGAATGCCTTTTGGATTATGTAATGCACCGACAACATTCCGAGAGATGTATGATGTACATATTTAGTAAGTTAATTGACAATGGAATAGAAGTATTTATGGATGATTTCTACGTATTTGGAACATCATTTGACACATGCTTAACTCATCTTGAAAAAGTATTAGAAGTATGTGAGAAAACAAATTTAGTTCTAAATTGGGAGAAATGTCGATTTATGGTTGCGGGCGGCATTGTATTAGGGCATAAAATTTCGGAAAAAGGCATGGAAGTGGACCTGCAAAAATTCGAGTTATAGCTAAATTACCACCTCCGACTACGGTAAAAGGGGTAAGAAGTTTTCTTGGACATGCTTGAATTCTACGAGACGCTATATAAAAGATTTTTCAAAAATTACTAAACCTACTATGCCAACTTCTCGAAAAGGACAAGAAATTTGAATTTACAATCGAATGCACGAATGCTTTTGAACTCTTAAAAGAAAAATTAATTACAACACCTATAATAGTTTCACCTAGCCTGGGAGAAACCATTTGAGCTTATGTGTGATGCTAGTGATTATCTTGTAGGAGTAGTTCTTGGGCGAAGATATGAAAAGATTTTTAAAGTTATATCTTATGCTTTAGTAAAACTCTAAATGATGTTGAAATAAATTATACGATTCTGAGAAGAGAACTATTAGCGGTAGTATATGGTTTTAATAAATTTAGACCTTATCGATTGGAACAAAATGTATCGTGCATACGATCATTCTGTTATCAAATATTTAATGCAAAAGAAAGATTCCGAACCAAGATTAATTAGATGGATGCTATTAATGCAAGAATTCGATTTTGAGATCGTTAATAAGAAAGGAGCTGATAATCGAATTGCGGATCATTTATCGAGATTAGAAAATCATGAATTATACGATATTGAAAATGAAATTATAGACGATTTTCCGATGAACAACTATATAATATCAATGAGTGGAAAATACCATGGTATGCTTGATATAGTAAACTATATAGTTAGTAATATTTTACCACCTATGCTTAACTTTACAACAATAGAAAAAATTCATCCATGATACGAAAACTTATTTTTGGGATGAACCATATTTATATAAACGATGTAAGGATTTAATTATTAGAAAATGTGTACCTTATGAAGAAAGCTGAACCAATTATTCAAAAATTTTATGATTCGATTTTGGAGGACATTTCGGGATCGATAAAGCTTGCTTATAAGATTCTACGATACGGATTTTCTTGGCCTACTCTATTTAGAGATGTATACAGATATATTAAAAGTTGCGATAAATGTCAAAGAGTAGGAAATATATCTAGAAAAAACGAAATGCCTCTAAACTTTATATTAGAAGTTGAAATTTTTGATGTTTGGGGATTAGATTTTATGGGACCTTTTATTACTTCGTTTGGAAACTCATATATGTTAGTAGCTGTTGATTATGTTTCCAAATGGATTGAGGCACAAGATTTACCTAGGTGTGATGCTTAAGAGTGTTTCAAAATTTCGATGAAAAATATTTTTACTAGATTTGGAATGCGAGAGTGATTATCAACGACGGAGGAACTCATTTTAGAAATAAATACATTCATAAACTAGTAGAAAAATACAATATTACTCATAAGATATCCATTGCTTATCATCCACGAGTAGCGGATTAGCTGAAGTATCTAATCGTGAGATTAAACGTATTTTAGAAAAATACTGCAAACCAAAATAGGTTAGATTGGTACTATTAGATTAGACAACTTGCATTATGGGCTTATAGGATTGCTTATAAAACTCCGATTGGAATGACTCCTTACGAGCTTATATATGGAAAAACATGCCACTTACCAGGTTGAATTAGAACATAAAGCATATTGGGCGATTAAAGAATTTAATTATAATATGAAGGAAGGTTTGGTGAGAAAAGATTCTTTGCGATTAAATGAATTGGAAGAATTAAGAAATGAATCATATGATAATGATAGGATTTATAAAGAAAAGATGAAATTATGGCATGATCGGAGGATTAATCGGAGAAATTTTGAACTAGGACGGGAAGTTTTGCTATATAATACTAGATTGAAATTATTTCTCGGAAAATTGAAGTCTCGATGGTTAGGACCTTTCACCATAACTCAAATATTTTCATACGGAACTATAGAAATCGAAGATCCAAAAGCTGGACATAGATTAAAACCATATTTCGAAGGTATAAGACCTAGCTATAAAGAGGTTTTAATGCTTAGTCGACACGATTAATAATTGAAATTAGGTCGAGTCGACGACGTTAAACCAAGCGACTTTATGGGAGGCAACCCATATTAGTTATCTATTTTTATTGCATCTTAATAGTTAGTTTATATTATTGAAACTTTACTACTCAATTATTATTAAGAATCATCACATATTCGAACCATTATGATGAGAAAAGAAATTATTCAATTTAGAGCGAAATTGGACATTATTTTGGAATCTCGCCGACGGCGAGGTCGATACTCGCCGCTCTAAATTGGACATTATTTTGGAATCTCGCCGACGGCGAGGTCGATACTCGCCGACAGCGAGGTTCGCGCCTAAATTAGATTCAGTTTATTTATCGAGCTCGCTGACAGCGAGAAACGTCCTCGCCGACAGCGAGAACCGGAAAGGCGGTTTTATAACTAAGTCGCCAACGACGAGAAACGTCCTCGCCGACGGCGAGGAAGTTATAAAGATGAGTTATTTATACTTTAAATGCCGGATTTGGACGGTTTCAACACCGATTCCTTTGTGAAAACCCATTCTTAAACCACTCTGAAGTTCGCCTTCTTCACTAGAATTCATTCGATTCACCATAATGGCCTCCAAATTCTTAGATTCCTCTAAATGCGGAGTGTTTAACCGGAGGAAATTTGTGAGTGCGGAAGCGCGGCGGATCTTCGACAAGGTTTTGGTAAAGAAAAAAGTTATCAAGGAATGGGGATTTGTCGATCGAGGATTAGAGAATTCCACTTACTAAGATAGAAGAAACGATCGCACGGCGACTGGGAGGTATTTTGTTACACAACGTCTGCTTGTTGTTATTCCGGTTGTGAAAGAGTTCTACTCTAACTTACATGCGATCAACAATGGGAATATCTACGTCCGAGGAAGATGGGTGACGTTTACTCCATCAAGCGTAAATGAATTATTCTCTATAGAAAACACCCCGGTATGTCACTATTCAAATTTTGTGCCTTCTCGATATAATATGAATGAGATATTTCAATATCCGGCGATGAACCGGAAGATTGGGAAATGCGTGAAGACGGGTATGTTAGTTTCTCTGCATCACTTTTGAATCCTGTCTCAAAGCAACGACACTTTTTCATCTCATCTAAATTATTACCTACTTATGAGGGTAAACAAGGTTTCGAAGGAATGCGCTATATTAAATTATTGTATTCAAAGTGGATTGCTCTATTGATGTTGGATCAATAATTGTTAAGTACGCATGAGTTTAATTGTGCATGGGTCGGTTCACGGACTAGGACACCCATCTACTTATTTTTGCATTATGCGATCGATGCAGGGTTTCTTATGAAGCTTGGGAAAAAGGTTCCGTTACTTTGGAAGCCGCTTGATCCTACGGATATGTTCCCTACTTTAGACAATAATGAAGACATTACATTTATCTCTGATAGAGCTTCACAGAATAATCCTATAGCAAGGCCTATTTCAGATAAAACGGAGTTACTTATGAAAAAAATTAATGGAATGGAGAAAGAACTACAGAATGTGAGAGATTCAATCGACAATATATCTGATTTATTTGATCACATTGACTGGAGGATGAAGGAACACTTTGATCATTACGGACACACTGGAAGCTAGCTTACTTCATTTGCGAGACGGAAGGGTTGGATCATCTGAAGAATGCGCCGGAATTTCCCTTCGGGCCTTTCTATAACTTATTTGTGCATGATCGTCATATCGGAAATATCAGAGAAGATGAAGATTCTGACCTTGAAGAGTAGTAGTAAAGATTTTCATAGTATATTTGTATTGATGTTATTTGATTTGATTTAGATTTTATTATGTGTGGAGTGATGATTTGAATATCTCGAAACTTAATTGAGATATGCATCATAGTTTTGTATCAGCATTTAGTGTGTCGTGGATTGGTTTGCGATGCTGATTAGTAGTAAGGATTGAAGTTTGAAGTTTGATTATAGAGTCTAAAATTATGTTAGTTTGTATATCTCATGAATTTCAATATTAAAGTTAATTTTTTGTGTTGTGTAAATTTGGTTGTGTATAAGTAGCTAATCTTCATATTAAATTAATAAATGATGTGATCGAAAATATAATATAAAGCAAATTAAGGACGAAAATGAGTGACGAATTTCAAAAAATTTTTAAATTTTTGGAATCTCGCCGACGGTGATAAAAATCCCGCCGACAGCGAGATCGATCTCGCTGACAGAGAAGAATTTCTCGCCGACGGCGGATTTTTCCCGAAACTTTTGCCTTATGGAATTAATTAGCTCGGCGACGGCGAGAAAAATCTCGGCTGACGGCGAGAACGCAAAAAGACATATTTGACCGAGTAAGCCGACACTATTCATCATCCCCTTCCTAAAATTTTCGAGAAAACCGACCTGGGGCTTGAGAGATCTTGGATTTGAAGCGATTTCAACACTTTTTGACACCGGATTTCATCTCCCCTTGGTAAGAGCTTCACTCCTATGCAAAAATTTTTGATTTTCACCATTGATTTCTTCTACATTGGGATATTTTGAAAAATTTTGAAATGTGAAGAAAATACTTGGAAGAATTTCATAGAAATCGATTTAAATGGATTTTAGTTGTTGTGGGAAGCCTTATTAGTAATATTTTGGAGTTTAGTTAAAATTTTGTAAATTTCACGGATCGAAAAATGGCTCCACGACAAAAACGTCGAGTAGAGTTCGACGAAAACCGATTCATCGATGCACGAGCACGAGGCAAAATATTTTGAAAATATACGAGGAAGAAAGTGTATTGCGGATCGAGTATTCAAGAATCCGGGAGGAGAAGTAGAGCGAGTTATAAAGGAGCGAGGAAGGGAAAACTACGTTTCGTTGCCAACGAGCATACTGTAGAAGTTGTAAAGGAATTTTATACAAACTTAACACGAGCGAGAAGATGCACCTAGGTTAAAGTTAGAGGATTTTTCGTAGATTTCGATGCTACTGCAGAATAAACGCATATTATGAAGTTCAAGACACCTGGAGCGAATATGAAACTTTTGGAACTATGGAAGGACCATTAGAAGAGGTGATTGACTTTCTCAGCTGATGGGAAAGGAGTACGGAAGATAAAGCGGCGAGAACGGGTAAACTTCCCTCTTTCATGCTTAAATGCGACATCAAAAGCTGACATTATTTTATTTGCTCTACTTTGTTACCTACCTACCATCATAGTGAGGTAACAAGAGATGAAACGATTCGAATTTCGTATTCGGAACCGGAAGAGTATTAATGTGGGAAGTGTTATATATAAAAACATATTAGCCACTGCTTAGAAATGAAAGTGGAGGAGGATTAGGACATCCTGGTCTTATCTATGCACTTTGCCGATTATCCGGGGTAGAGGCGAGAGATGATGAGGAATGGATAGAGCCTATGAAACCCCTAACTCAGAGCTAATATAAAGAAATATGAATCCCACGAAAGTTTGAGATCAGGAGTGAGAAGTTATTTCACTCAGTCCAGTAGAGATATACCCTCTACTAGCTATGAACCTCCTGAGTCTACCACCCCTACCCTTCAAGATTTGATGTATGAATTAACCCTGAGTAGAAAGAGTTTTGAGTTATTTGGAGAAAAAAATGGAAAGAAGATTTGAGCATATAGATCAAAGGATTGGAGGCTTGGAGAGAAGACACGATTATGATAGTGAATATCTCCAGCAACATTCGGAATACGAGATTGCATACTATGAAGCTGAGCGTCGCTATAGGAATGGTGATTTAGATGTTGTCTTTCCTGAGTGCCCCCGATATTCAAAGTATCATCCTGCTCAGTCTTCTCAGCCTACAGATCAGGGAGGAGATGATATAGCACAGGACTTTGATCGTTGAAGAATAGGACTTTATTTGTTTTATTTGTTTGATGTTAAGTTATTTTAAAGACTTTATATATTTGTAATATTCGGTACTTTATGTTTTGAGACATTGGATGTTTGTTGGATTATTTGCTTGAATTGTTGTAGTAGTTTAGTTTTTGTTTTTGTGTTAGTTAATTACATTTGTTTTTATGTTAAATAGGATGTTAGTTTTCTTTAGTATGTTTTTATTTTATTACGTATTGTTTTAAATTGTAAAATTGTTAATCTGTTAGTTAAAATGTTTTTAATATGTTAGTAATTCATATGTGTAGTGTAGAGTTAATTTTAATTGTTATAGTTAATACTTATCTTAGATTTATACCTGCATTTTCTTTAAATTGTTATATATATATGGAGAATACTAACAGTACAGGTTCAATGAAAAATGATAAAAAAAAGCTGCAAAAATTTCGAAGAAAAGAAATACCTAAACTTCGAAGGTATGATTTATTTACTTTCCCTTTTTCATTATTTAGAATAGATATAAAAATTTAAGTTTGGGGGGAGAGTAAAATACAAATTTAGTTATTAACTTGTTCTCGATTTCTATTTTCAAATTAGTATAAAATGATTTTTATAACAAATTTTTCAATTTAATTAATATGAATTATTTTATTATTATAAAAGGTTAAATGAATTATTTCTAGTACTTTAATTAATTAAATAGAATAAACTATTTGGTTAAAGGAATAAGAATATAGTAAACTATTTTTAGTAAAGAAAACTATATTCTAAAATTAAAATTCTTAAATATTCAGTGAAAAAGAAAAGATTGAAAATCGATGAAGTAAAAACTATGAAGTATATATAAGCTAAGAAATATTTCTAAGTTTCAAATTTAGGAAAATGAAAATAAAGTTCAAAATTATTAACGAGGCTCTCCGGATACGGTAATCCTCATTAGAAAAAAAAAAAAAGAAAAAGAAAAGAAAAAGAAAAAAAAAGAAAAAGAAAAATAAGGAGAAGCTTGAGGAGATGCGCTTATAAAAAATTGTCTTCATTTGAATTAACGCTAAAGGAAAAAACTTAGATATTTCCAAACTTATGTTTATGGATTAGAATTTTACCTAATATTGTTTTCTTGAATTTCTTATCATATGAATATCTTAAGTAGTTATTCTTTTAAATATAGTCATTCACGAAATGAATAGTAAACTAGAAATCTTAGACACGATAACTAAATAATTTATTTCTATAAGATTAATTAAATTACATGAATTATTTTTGTTTAACTTTATTATGATATTAATTAATCTAATTCATAGTTTATTTAAATTGAAAAATCTTATTATAAAACTCATTATTTTTATGTAGTACTTAAAAATTACTTGAGGACGAGTAATAAGTAAGTTTGGGGGATTTTGATCGATGAAAAATTTATTAAGAAATTCATACCTATTTTTGATGAAATTGCACTTTAAAGAAGGGTATTTTCTTTATTTTGTTGCAGGAATGAATAATTTAGGTGATAAAAGCAAAAATCATAAAAAGGAGCGAATTTGGAGTAAAATCATGCAATTTGTCTTTGAGTCGCCGAGCAGCGAGATCGAGCCGCCGTCGGCGAGGTTACGAGAAGAAAATTCGAAGAATTTATAAGCTGTCTCGCCGACAATGAGCCGAGCCCGCCGGCGACAAGCTAGAGCGGTTGAAGATCTTAGAAGCCTCGCCGACAATGACGAGTAGTTCGTCGCCAGACAATGAGGTAGTTCAAATGGCACGAATACATTGAACACTGGACACTTTTTGAAGGGATGCTTACGCACCTCTTAGTCCTTTGCTTACCTCTATATATGAGGCCGAAATTCGATCTCTTGGGTGTTAATTTTTGTGCGAGTTGTGTCTTGTGTGAGTTCTAAGGGTGCAATCTTTTAGTCTTTTGTCTAGTTTTGTGTGCGGTTGTGTGTCTTTAGTGAGTTTAGTGAGTAATTAGTGAGTCGTCTTTGTCTTGGAAGGAAGAGTCGAAGGAACTACGAGGAGTACGTTTGGGGATAAATCAAGATAAGTATTTGTATTTATTGTTTTTAACTTTAAATGAAATCCATGCTTAGTTTAGTTCCCATGCATTCTGAGTAGTTTATTAGTCTTTCTCTCTGTTTATGAAATTAAGTGACTTGATGAAATTAAAATAGAGATACTTATATATATTAATAAATTGTGATAATTTTTACTTAAAACTTAATTTACTTTCAAACTGGCCATTTGATTTGTTAAAATATGTTGATTATCAACTATAGTAAAAATTACATCGATATTCGGGGAATTCAAAAGCCTTGGAAGGAGGGTGCAAATAAATAGGGAAATAATATCCTTGGGCGTAGAATTGAGCATTTTAGTGTGACGGACTAAAATATTCGATTTGGTCCTATTGTTTGAGAGGCTGAAGTGTAGATGTTAGCCCTCGGGCGAGGGAAACGTGGGAGCTACGAAGTGGCGGTCGGTATCCTCCCGAGCTCAGCGCAGATTCGGTAATCAAACATAGGATTAGTCGATATTCTTTACACTGGACCAAAGGGTAAAGAATAGGAATGCTCCTATTTGTCACAATACCTTAAAATTATCTATTTAAATTCATCAATCACTTAAATTTCTAAACAAGGGGAAAGATACTTTTTCGAATAGTTAAGACTTATTTAGCGAATTAGTTTAATTTCTGCACTTTCAATACGTATTAATTTTCTACTTAGTTAAGTTACCTAATTAAAATACTTAGTTTACTTTATTGCGCTCAAATTTAGAATTCAAATTTTTGTATACTATTTTAAAAATTATTATTATTATTTTAAATTAGTTGTTATTTAATTTTCTCTTTCCTCGTGGGATCGATAACCGAGGACTCCACTAGAGCCCTGTATTACTTGATACGATACGTATACTTGCGTAGCATCCACAACATAAACAATTACAATTCTATACATATAAATAGCGGGGTCAAGTTTTTGGCGTCGTTGCAATTAAATTAAAAATATCATAATATAAAATTGTGGGTCAGCCGCCGATGGCGCAGCTTGAGGCTGCTGATGGCGAGATCGGCGGTTCTATCACAATATACGTTGAATCTGGATGATTTTCGAAGGGATGCATGGAAAACCCTTGGAGACCCTTCAACAACTTTAAAAAGAACCGTTTTAGGCTAAAAAATTGTCCTTTTGGAGTTCTCTAAAAGTCACTAAGAGTTTGTAAAAAGTACTATTAGAGATTTCTAATAGTTACTTAGTGTCCTATAGAGAGTCCACTAGTGTCCATTGTTATTAGTGAGTGTTAATTAGTGAGTTCAAATAAAGTTTAGAGGAATTCTTTGAAGGATTGTAAGAGTGGAAGGGAAGTGAGAGATCTCTTCTGCATTGCCTTTTCAAAGGAGAATTTCGTGTACTGTAAAGAAGGAAGAGATTCAGAAAAACTTCGAGGAGTTTACTTGGGGAGAAAATTAAGATAAGTTGTGTTTATTTACTTTAGTTTGTAATACTTTATTTTTATATATGAAATCCAAGTTTTATTGCATCCTCTCCATGAATCTTGAGTAGTTGTTCTATCTTTCTCATAGTTTTGATTTTTTGTGTTATGATAAATAAGTTAATATGCCATAAAAGATTTTAAATAAGTTGTGATAATCTTTCACTTAGATCTTAATTTACTTTCAATATGGCTAATTGAATAGTTAAAATCTGTTGAGTTTAACAACTATAGTAAAGATTACATCTGATATTCAGGGAGGTCAAAGTCCTTGGAAGGAGGGTGCAAATAAATAGGGAAATAATATTAATCGGGTGTAGAATTGGAGATTTTAGAGTGACAGGCTAAAATCCTCAATTTGGTCCTATCGTTTGAGTGCTGAAGTGTAGATTGTTAGCCCTCGGGCGAGGGAACGTGGGAGCTCGAAGTGAGAGTCGGTATCCTCCAGACTAGCCGCGGATTCGATAACCGAAGCATAGGATTAGTCAATGTTATTTATTCCTGGACCAAAGGGTAAAGAATATGTATGCTCCTATTTGGCACAACACCATTTTAAAACTAATTCTAATTATTTATTCACTTAAATATCTTAACAAAGGAGAAAGATTCTTGCTTATATATTGGAACATAACTTTAGTAGTATTCGTAAATTGTTAGTAGAACTAGTTTAAATTTAATATTTCATATTATTGTCGATTGTGTATTAGTGACAGATAGGCAATTTCGATTTAGTTGTGATTCTGAATTGATTTCTATAATCCTAGTCTGTAGCCTCTAAAATATTCCCTATGGGATCGATATCCAGGACTCCACTAGAGCCCTGTATTACTTGAGCGATGCATAAACTTGTGTTTAAAGGTAACTCTGCGATTATAAGTTTATAATTTTTAATTGTTACTAAAATTAAAATTACGCTCCAAGTCAAGTTTTTAGCGCTATTGCTGAGGATTTAGATCTTCTAGTAGTGGTGTTGAATTCTTATATTTTTAAGTATATTTATAATCGCGGTCAAGTTTTTGTGAGGACAGTCATGTTACATCCGGTGATCTTTGTTCATTAAGGTTTCACGTAACTTTTTATGTTAATTTTTTTTAAGATTTAAGAGGTTGAAAATTTTAAGTTGCATAAGACTTCTAAGCCAATTAGGATTTTTTTTGTTTTTTTCATTTATTTTTTTTCGTTTGGGGATGACCCAGTCAATATCACATGGTTCCATCATCTCAGATTCATTGAGGTTTGTGGTTTGATTAGTTACAAGTGACTGTAAGATATTTTATTAGCAGTCACGGGTTGCCTCCTACAAGTCACCTTCTCAAACCAAGTTGCATTTTCTGGTTTAGGTTTAGGTTTTAATGACTTTTAGGATGTATTTTATGTTATTTCATTGAAGTTAATTGGTACTTTAGGCCAAATTGTCCCCTACTGAGGCTAAGTGTGTTTATATTCTCGTATGAAAAGTCAAACATTGCTTAATCTCTAATCACCTAGGTCTAGGTAGGTTTAGATTGGTTTAAGTTATGTTGAACTGATCTAAAAAATGAGTCTCTAGATAATCTGAGTTAACCTGAGTTAGGCGGCTTGTCCCTCAGATTATCTTTAAACTTGTTTAAATCGATCAAAGCATAATAGAATTGACCTAGGTTGACTCAGTTTATTAGAGGTTAAACCAGTCTTACTTGGTTTAGATTGACTTAAGGTAAGCCAAGTTAAACCAAGTAGGATTAACTTGGGAATAGACCGGGTTGAGCTGGACTGATACAAGTTAATCAAGTTTAAATTAAATTAGACTTTGGTGAAGTCCACATTAATAGGTTTGACTTGTCTTTTTAAGTCTAATTTGAGTTAAACTTAAATCAATCCTTGATTAAAGTGGGGTGAGGCTTAAACTAAGCTTAAAGTTGAGTCTCAAGTCGAGTTACTTAGAATTTATTCTAATTATCTCGAAGAAAAGTTATCTTGGGGTTAGCCTGAGCTCAATCAAGTTTTTCCACAAGGTTTAGTTGATTTTAAGTAAGCCCGAGTTAGGTCGGGCTGATCTGAGGATTAGGTTAAGCCAAGTTAGGTTGGGTTGTCCCAATGATTCATTTGAATTGGGTTAACATGAGTTAGGATGGGTTGTCTTAGGGGTTTGTTACACGAGTTAGGTGTCGGGTTGTCCTAGTGGTTTGGTTGAATTGGATTAACCCAAGTTAGGTCAGGTTGACCTAGTCATCAGTTGATTTGGGTTAACCCAAGTTAAATTGGTTTGAATCGGGTTGACCCAGAGGTTCGATTGATTTGGGTCAGGTTGGCCCAAAGGTTTAGTTGGTTTAGGTTAACCCGAGTTAGGTCGGGTTGACCTGTAGATTCGAATGATTTCGGTTAACCCAATTTAAACACATGGTTCAGTTTAATTGATTCTAACTTAAGTTAGAATCAAATGATCTTAATTATAAGTTAGGTTGGACTTAGACTAGGTCTAGACTAGACCAGACCTAGAGATAATTCCAGTTGAACTAATTCTAAGTTAGATTAGACTTAGGAGGATTTCAAGTTGTAATTAGGTCTAAGTTAAGTTAGACCTAAAAGTGGTTCATGTTATGTTTAGTTCTAGATTGGTCTAGACATAAGAGAATTTAGGTTGAACTAAGTTCAAGTTATGTTGGACTTAGGTTACTTCTAGATTAACCTGGACCTAAAGGGATTTTATTTTGAATCAAGTCTAAGTTTGGTTAGTCTTAGGTTAAATCTTGGTTAAACTAAACCTCGAGGGATTTTGAGTTGAAATTAGGTCTAAGTTAAATTAGACCTAAAGATTAAAGTTAGGTCCGATTTGAGTTAGACCTAAAGGACTTGGATAGGTGTTAGTTAGATCTATAAAGGTGGTTGATGTTTGGGTTTAAAGTGGGTTAGACTTAAGAGGATTAACTAGGTCTAATTTAGGTTAGACCTAGGGCAAGTCTAATGTGGGTTAAACCTAAAATGATTAGACTAGGTCTAGGTTAGATTAGACCTATTGTTTGGGTTAGGTCTAATGTGGATTAGACCTAAGAGGATTAGACTAGGTCTAAGTTAGATTAGAATTAGGGTTTGAGTTAGGACTAATGTGGGTTAGACCTAAGAGTTTAGGGTTAGGTCCGATTTGGGTTGGACCTAGGGTTTAGATCTTGGTCTAATGTGAGTTACAATTAGGGTTTAGGGTTAGGTCCAATTTTGGGTTGGGCATAGAGTTTAGGCCAAGGTCTACATCTGAGTTAGACCTAAGGTTTATGGTTAGATTCAATTTGAACTGGACCAAGAGTTTGGATTGGATGTAATGTGAGTTTGACCCAAGGTTTAGGGTTAGGTCCAATTTGGATTGGACGTAGAGTTTAGGTCTAAGTCTACATGTGGGTTAGACCTAGAGTTTAGGATTAGGTCTAATTTTAGTTGAACCTGATGTTTGGATTGGGTCTAATGTAAGTTAGACCCAAGGTTTAGAGTTAGGTCCAATTTGGGTTGGACCTAGAGTTTGGATTGGGTCTAATGTAAGCTAAACCCAATGTTTTAGGGTTAGGTCCAATTTTGGTTGGTCCTAGTGTTTGGATTAGGTCTAATGTGAGTTAGACACAAGGTTTTAGGGTTAGGACCAATTTAGATTGGACCCAGAGGAATGGTTGGGTCTAATGTGAATTAGACCAAAGAGTTGGAGTTAGGTTAGGTCCAATTTAATTTGGACCAAAGGGAATGGTTGGGTCTAATGTGAGTTCGACCCAAGAGTTAGAGTTAGGTTCAGTTTTGGTTGAGCCTAAGGTTTAGGGTTAGGTCCAATTTGTGTTGGCCCTAAGGGAATTGTTTGGTATAATGTGAGTTAGACCCAGGAGTTAGAGTTATGTTCAGTTTGGGTTGAACTTATGGCTTAGGGTTAGGTCCAATCTGAGTTGGACCTAAAGAAATGGACTAAACATGTCTGACTAGAGCTTAAACATGACCCAATTGGATTAAGTCCAATTGTGAGCCTACTAGGCTTAGGATTAGGCTAAATTAAACTTAAACCAAGTTTGAACTCAAATTGTGCTAACCCTAAATCATTGCAAGTCAGCTTATGATTAGAGGGGTATCTATATAGTTAATCCCTCAACATTAGGGGGCAAGAGTTTTTATTTATTTAAATTAGGTTTTGGGCATAATTTGGGCTAAAGTCTAAGACATTTAATTTTACAATTTTACCTAATCATTTTTCAAAATAATTATAACATTTCATGGAAAATTGGTTATTTTAATGTTATGGAAGTCCCCTAACCTTGCAAAAAAATCATGAATGTTCCTAAGTGTGGGAGGAACAATCCCTAAAAATTTCATAATTTTTTTGTTTATATTTATTTTTCAATAATTAAAATACTCTCTGGAGTATTTAATTAAAAAATTAAATATAATTTAATTGTCTCTAAGTTTATTTTTGTTATTTTCTCCTCTGTTCACTAAGTTTAAAAGTATTTTTACTTTATTTTTGTGATTTCTCTACACAAATGTATGCTTTTTTAAAGTTATTAGGCATTTTTTGGATTTATTTAAATAAGTAATTTAGATTTTCCTACTTATTTACACGACAACTATGTCATTCTCGTCCCGGTCGAAACTTCACGTAGCTCCTCTTGAATCGCATTGCTTTCAATGTCGGTGATGATGTGGCCCGCGGTTCGTTCCCCTTGTTCTGCATGGTTAGTAATTCGACCCGATCGTTGCCATTCGTTTCTAATACACGGTAATGGATGACATCCGTTTATCATCCCCACGACACAATGAATCGAGAACTGTCCATGATCAAGCCCTAATATCTCGCTCGATTCTCAATCAAATTACTCATAGTTTGTTCCTATAGCTTCATCTAAGCTAGATGAACACATCTATACGGTTTAATGAGCATGAATTTTAATTACTTTGATCATTACATTGTCTTAAGAGTTGTGGCCTTGATTGGGCTTGATAGAGAGCTTCACCTTGATGTCATGAACCTCCTCCTTGCTTCAATTTGAATTGAAATTGGCCCTAGTTATAAACCAGACAAATGGTGGCCCGATTTGGTGTTGGGATGGGTTGGAGATCTCGAGAAGCCTCAATTTTGATTGAGGGAGAGTCATGGAGGTCCTAGGAAGCTTTTAGAAGGTTTAAATTCAAGTTTTGATAGGTTAATGAACCCTCGGTGAGTCGGTGCACTGCCTCTAACGTAAATATTTAAAAGATAGTTTTAGTTTAGTTTCACAATAAGATCTATTTAATAATTAGGCGGTCACTCATATACGCAATTATACATATCGTTCAAGTAATACAGGGCTCTAGTGGAGTCCTAGTTATCGATCCCACGAGGAAGGTAAGAAGTTATTTAAATATAATTAAGATTTGAAATCCAATACTCAATTCACAATGCAAGTTCAAGTACTATTTAAGTTAGTTGTGCAAAGAAAACTACGGCTAAGTTAACTATAATTACTTTCTAAATTTCTAAACAGGATTAACTAACACACACTAAGTTTTGTATTGAAAGGTTCTAATATGAAAAAGTATTTTTCCTCTTGCAATGATTCTGTGATGAGTGATTGTTATAGATTAATAGTAAATTTGTATTGTGTCAAATAGGAGCAATTACTAGTATTGTATTGAAATCCAATACTCAATTCACAATGCAAGTTCAAATACTATTTAAGTTAGTTGTGAAAAGAAAACTACGGCTAAGTTAACTATAATTACTTTCTAAATTTCTAAACAGGATTAACTAACACACACTAAGTTTTGTATTGAAAGGTTCTAATATGAAAAAGTATTTTTCCTCTTGCAATGATTCTGTGATGAGTGATTGTTATAGATTAATAGTAAATTTGTATTGTGTTAAATAGGAGCAATTATATTCTTTACCCTCGTCAGAGTATCCCCTCTTCCAAGTATGAAAAGAACATTGGGAAATCTTAGTCTTAGTCACTAAATCCAAGGTTAGGCTGGGAGGATACTGGCTCTCACTTCAGAGCTCCAACTTACCTTCACTTGAAGGCTAACCTTAACTTTAGTTACCAAACTTTAGGACCAAATTAGGGGTTTTAGCCTGTCATTCTAAAATCTCTAATTCGACGCCCATCAAACCACATTTCCTTATTTATTTATACTGAATTTCCATGAATTATGCAACTCATTCATGGACATTAAATGAATTCTCCACTGTTGTTGTAGAACACTTAGTCCTTTCGGATTGAATGTTTCACAACATGTTTTAACAATTCAATTGGCCAGATCAAAAAGTAAATGAAGTTCAAAGTGAAAAACCATCACAATTTCTTATTATTGTATGACACATCAAATCTACATCAATACTTCACCACATCACATTGCTAGAAGAAAGACAAAGAAATCTACTCAAAATTCATGAGGAAGATACAACAAAACATGGATTATATATATAAGCAAAGTCATACAAACCACAAAAGTAAATACAACTTATCTCAATTTCTTCCCCAAGCAAATCCTTTGAAGTTCCTTTGAATTCCTTTTCTCTCTTCTCTACAACACTCAATTCTCTCTTTAGAATAGTAAGGAAGAAGCAAACTCTCACTTTCCTCCTCTTACACTCCTTAGAAAAGAATCCCTCACAAAAAAACGGTTAACACACACTCTCTACAAACCCTAACACATTCTCTTCACTTCTCTCACTCTCTTCTTTCTCTAATTTCTTTTCGCCCCCCCCCCCTCTAAGGGCATTCATACTGTCTATAAAAGTTTAGAAATGAATTCCCCAAGAGTTTCCTCAAGCAACCCTTCAAAAAGCATCCAAATATATTGAATTTTGACTTCCACCGACATTGGGCCTCGGCAGTGCTGGGCCGCTATTTAATTCTAAACTCTCTGGAATTGGGCGCCGACGGCGCCCATTCTGGCGTAGGCGGTGCCAAAAGACTATTTTCTCTATTTTGCCTTTTTTTTGCTCCAAATTAGTTCCTTTTCACTTGTTTTTGCTCCAATCACCTAAAATCTTCATATCTGCAGCAAAACATGATGAATACATTCCTTTAAAGTTCAATATCACAAAAAATAAGTACAAATTATATAACAAAAATTAACATATTTTTGGTGCATCAAAATCCTTCAAACATAACTATTACTTGTCCTCAAGTAATCCTTTTACTACATGAAAATATAACTAAAAGTAGTGAACTTTTCACTTATAGAATACTATGATTTTTTAATTCAAATGAATATAATAGTAAGATTCTTAGAAAGAAGTTCAGTTAACTCAGATTAAAGCTACTTGTATAAGAACATTCAGTAGTCAAGTCTAAGAGTTCTAGTTTTCTATTCATTTTAAGATGAATCATAATTTGTCACATTAAGGGTGCCTTGAAAGACTATATGAAAAAGAAGCTTATGCAAACTCTATTAAAAAGTATGCTAATATTTTAAATATAAATTCAGAAATGTAACAAAGTTCTTTCTTTAGGTTGATTCAATTCAAACCAATTTTTGATTAGGCATCTCCTCAAGCTTCTCCTCGCATATATTTTCTTTCTTTTTCTTTCCCCTTTTTTTCTTTTTCTTTTTCATTTTCTTTTCTATCTTTTTTTTCTTTCCTGTGAGAATTACTATATCTGGATAGTTTTTAACAGTTTTGAACTTCACTCTCCTCTTTCTAAAGTTGAAACTTGAAAGTCCTCCTTACTTTATAAATATGTATCAGCTTTATAATTCATAATAAAGTCACAATCTTTTCTTCACACATAGTTCTTTAAGTCTCTTAACATCTCAAAAATACAGTTTTTTTTAAATAGTCAACTATAGTCCAATCCTCTCATACTAAATACCTTAATCTTATAAATTTAACCTTTATTACTAAAAACTTTCATTCAAATCTACCATAATATTTAAACAAAATAAAAAATTTAGTTATCTAAAGTTAGGTTAAATTAATAAAAGTCATGCTAATAATTTTTGAAATTATATTAATTGAGAACAAATAAAAGTTAATATTTTACCCTCCCCCAAACTTAAGTTTTTCATTACATATAAATTTTCAAAGATAGAGAGTAAAAGAAAACTAACATTTTTGTGTTGGGATTTTGAAATATTCTAAAGCTATGCTGGTATTAATCAATAAATTAAGCTAGCAAGCATGAAATAGTTAGAAACAGTGATATATATAACATTAAAAATTTGCAAGGGTGAGGAAATATTAAACACTTAAAAATTAAACATCCAATATAACATCATAATTTCAATCCAAATCACTAAACAAACTAATATAGAGTTCATTACATTTTCATTTTTTTTCATTTTTAACACAATTACATCAGCAAACTACACTAATCACAGAAAAACAAATAACAAATACAACAAAGTACTACAACACATAAATAAAAACAGAAATCACAAAACTACCAATCATCATCACCAGCTTCCTCAGCTTCTTCTGCATGATCAGGTCGGTAAGGAACATAACTGGGGTAGGTAGGAAATATCACTCCAGAGTCTCACCTCATGAATCCGACCTGAGCATCATGGTAAGAAATATCATACTCAACTCTCCTCCTTATGTTATCTTTATTCACATCACTTCTAGCTCAATGTCATCCATCCTGCTATGGAGTCTATCTATACTGACACTCTGAATCCTCAACTGCCTCATAACATCAGATAATGTAGGTGGCTCAGAAGTAGATAGAATATCCTGGCTGGTAGTAGGAATATCAGTACTCCTACTTTCTCCTCTCCCTACTACATGAGACTCATAAGTACGAATAATGATCTTGGTAATAGGCCTCAGTGGATGGACTAACTCCTCAGAACTATCAAACTCAACTCCAGACTATGCACATAATGCATGAATCAAGGCAGAATGTCATAATCCACTAGTGGTTTCTCCTCTAGCAATAGTCTGAATATTCTTGAAGATAATCGATCTAATATTAATCTATTTCATAGTCTGAATACAATAATTGAGAATTGCTCTATCTCTAGTAACTTCACTATGATGATAAGAAGGTAGTAATCTTGCAGAAATGAAATATTGCCATGCTTTAGAAGCTACATTTAACTTAGATGCAGAGAAATTAATCATATGTTTTTTCTTTACTTTCCATTCCCCTCTTCCATCAGTAAGAAAAGCAATCACTTCTTTCATATTAGCTTCCCTCATATCAAAGTTTTCATATTCACAAAATCTCATCCCCCTTAACTGATAAAAAGCATTAATACGCTGAGGGGTGAATTCTACAATTTTTCCATGAACAAGCACATATTCCATTTCAGTCCAAGACAGATTTGCATAAAATTCTCTAACAATACTCATAATAGCATTAGCAGTAAAATAACAAAAGGTTTCTCAATTTCAATCAGAAATCAACTGCTCTACAGATCCGCCCAGATTTTCAAACGCCTGGTCTTGAATACACTTTTTGTTATATAGGAATGAATTGAAACGATACTGTGCTTTCATATTAACAAATATTTCTTCAACAAAATCCAACTTTCTCTTGCCTTTACTTGTTTTAGGAGCCATGTGAAATTGTCTAAAAATTTGCAAGAAAATCTAATAAATTTCAAAATCACAATGTAGGAGGCTCCTAAAGCAAATCTAAGTAAGAGTTTAAATCACTATGGAAAATCTCAAAACTTCATCAAAAATTCCAAATTTTGAATCTAAAACAATGTGAGAACATCAAAAACTCTAAATCTCGTGGTTTTTACGGAGTTGGAATCCATTGGATGCAAATTTGTAATGAATCCTTTCGTTTTTCTAGAGTTTAGGGGGTTAAAAACACGTTTTGGAAAGTTACTCGGACGAAATTCTGTCTAAAACAACCAAAATTTATATTTTGAAACTCTAAGAACTGTCTCCAGACCTTCGATGCCGGTAGCACCGGATAGGGAACCAGTGGTGCCCAAATCCCAAAATAGAGTGCATTCCTTTGGAATAGGGCGCTGGCGGCGCCCATTCTGGAGCCGGTGGTGCCAGTGTTAAAAAATGCACCGAATTTCGTTTTGGTCCGAAATAGTTCAATTCTTCAATACAATCTAATAATTTCCAATCTTTTTTTATATTTACGAATGAGTAGGACTAAAAAATTACTAACTACAAGCACAACTACTAAAAACAAGCAAGCAAACATAATAAAGATAAATATGGGTTGCCTCCCACAAAAAAGCTAGGTTTAACGTCATCAGCCCGACAAACATTTAGTTATTAATGATGACTTAACATTAAAACCCCTTTAAAATCTGGTCGATCCCCTTAAAAATATGGTTTTAATCTATGCCCATTAACTTTAAATATCTTTCTAGTTTTAAGATCCTCAATATCAACAGCTCCAAAAAAAGAAACTTTTATAACAGTAAGAAGTCCTATCGACCTAGACTTTAATTTTCCAGAAAATAATTTCAATCTTGTATTATATAGCAAAACTTTCTGTCTAGGTTCAATTTTCTTTCTTAATATCTTCTGATCATCCATAATTTCATTTTCTCCTTATAAATCCTGTCATTATGATAGATACATTTCTAATTTCTTCAAATTCATTCAATTGCAAAAGTCTCTTCTCACCTGCATTCTTTAAGTTAAAATTCAACTATTTTATCGTCCAATATGCTTTATGCTCCAATTCTACAGGTAATTGGCAAGTCTTTCAAATACTAGTCTAAAAGGAGACATTCAGATACCATAATGCAGTATCTAAACTCACAGACCAGTCTAATTTGTGAAGATCCACAGTTTTATACAAAATTCTTTTAAATTTATGTTTAGACACTTCTGCTAAACCACTAGTCTAGAGATGATAAGCAGTAGAGATTCTATGAATAATATTATATTTTCCAACCAATCTCTGAATTCGATTATTCCTAAAATGAGATCCACCATCAGTTATGATCGCTCTCGGCATTCCATATCTTGTAAAAATATTTTTCATTAAAAATTTTGAAACACTCCGAGCATCACATCTAGGTAAAGCAATTGCTTCAATCCATTTTGAGACATAATCAACAGTAACCAATATATATAAATTTCCAAATGAATGAGTAAATGGTCTCATAAAATCCAATCCCATACATCAAAGATCTCAACTTCTAATGTAAAATTTAAAGGCATTTCATTTTTTATAGAAATATTACCTACTCTTTGACATCAATCACATGATTTTATATATTTGTATACATCCTTAAAAAGATTAGGCCAATAAAATCCAGATTGTAAAATCTTATAAGTAGTTTTATCAGTAGCAAAATGTCCTCCAAATTCTGAATCATGAGAACTCCGAATAATTGGTTCAATTTCTTCATATGGCACACATCTTCTAATAATAAGATCATTACACTGTTTATATAGATAGGGCTCATCCCAAAAGTAAAATTTAGCATCATATCTAAATTTTTTTTGTTGTTGCCTTGTTAAATCAGGTGGCAAAATATCACTTACTAAATAAATCACAATATCAGCATACCAAGGCGAATTCCTTTCTTTAATGTTGTAAAGTTACTCATCAGGGAATGTTTCTGTAATTTCCTTCTCAAATTCAGATAGTTTTTAATACTACAATCTAGAGAAATGGTCAGCAATTTGATTATCAGTTCCTTTTTTTATCAACTATCACAAAGTCAAATTCTTGCATTAGAAGTATCCATCTGATTAACCTCGGTTTAACATCCTTCTTTTGGAGTAAATATTTGATAGCTGAATGGTTTGTATGCACTATGCATTTAGTTCCAATCAAATAAAGTCTAAACTTTTCAAAACCATACACAATAGTTAATAATTCTCTTTCTGTAGTGGTATAATTAATCTGAGCTTCATTAAGAGTTTTACTGGCATAGTAAATAATCTTAAATATTTTATTATACCTTTGCTCTAAAGCAACTCCAATTGCAAATCACTCGCATCAGACATAAGTTCAAATGGTTTCTCCTAATCAGGTGAAATAATTATAGGGGTAGTGATTAGTTTTTCTTTTAATAGTTTAAAGGCATTCAAACATTCTTCATTAAAATCAAATTTCTTATCTTTTTCTAAAAGTTGACACAAAAGTTTAGTAATTTTCTAAAATACTTTAATATAACGCTTGTAAAATCCAGCATATCCTAAGAAACTCCTTACCCCTCTCACTATAGTAGGAGGTGGTAATTTCTCAATAATCTGAATTTTCTATAGGGTCAACCTCCATACCAAAGTCAAAAATTTTATTCCCAAGTACAATTCCTCCTGCAACCATAAATTGACATTTTCCCCAATTTAGAACTAAATTTTTTGTCTTGCAAAGCTCCAAAACTTTTTGTAAATTATTTAAACATATGTCAAATGAATTTCCAAATACAGAAAAATCATCCATAAATACTTCTATTCCATTATCAATTAGATTACTAAAAATAGACATCATACATCTTTGAAATGTTGTAGGTGCATTATATAATCCAAAGAACATTCTTCTAAAAGCAAAAGTTCCATATGGGCTAGTAAATGTAGTCTTTTCTTGATCCTCAAGAGCAAAAGGTATTTGATGATAACCAGTATATCCATCCAAAAAGCAATAATACTTGTCTCCGACAAGTCTATCCAATATTTCATCTAGAAAAGGAAGAGGAAAGTGATATTTCCTACTGCTGGCATTTAATTTTATATAATCGATACAAATTTGCCAGCCATTAACTTGTCTTGTTGGCATACTTTCATTCCATTCATTTACATCAACAGTCACTCCTCCTTTCTTAGGGACACAATGAATTGGACTTACCCAAGCACTGTCTGAAATTGGATAAATAATTCCAACATCAAGCCATCTTAAAATTTCCTTTTTAACTACTTCTTTCATCTTTGGATTTAATCTCATTTGCGATCAACTCTAGGTTTATGTTGTTCATCCAACAAAATTCTATGCATACAGATCAAATGACTAATTCCTTTAATATCAGCTAAGATCCAACCAAAAGCCTTTTTTGTATCTTTTTAAAGTAGTTAATAATTTTTGTTCTTGATATTCATTCAAATCTGAAGATACAATAACTAGTAAGGTAGACGATTCTCTCAAAAACAAGTATTTCAAATGATTAGGAAGAATTTTCATTTCAAGTTCAGGAGGTTTTATGATAGATGGAATTAAACTTTTATCATCACTTTTCATAGTATCCAACATTTCAAATCTTTCCTGAACATAGTCTAAATCTTCATTCTTCTTATCATCAAAATCATCTTCACTTTCATTATCATCCTCACATTTCAACTTTTCATATTCTATTTTCTCTTCCAACATTTCTTTAAAATGATCATCTCTCAAATAATCCAAAATTTCCATTTGAAATAATTCATCATCTTTTTCTATTGAGGGATGTTTCATAGATTTCATAATATTAAATGTCACCTCTTGTTCATTAACTCTCATAATTCTCCTTTTTGAACATCAACCATAGCTCTTCTAGTGGTAAGAAATGGTCTTCCCAAAATAATTGGAATTTCTTTATCTTCTCCATATCTAATACAATAAAATCCACAGGAAAGAAAAATTTATCTACCTTCACTAATATAACTTCCACAACTCCTTTAGGATAAGTAATAGAATAATCAGCTAACTGAAGAGTCACAGAAGTAGGTGAAATTTCTCCTATTCATAATCTTTTAAAAGTTGATAAAGGCATAAGGTTAATACTAGCTTCTAGATCACACAAAGCTTTTCTGAAAAATATTTAACTTATAACACATGGGATAGTGAAATTACCAGGGTCTTTAAGTTTTTCATGAAGCTTTTTTCTGAATAGTTGCACTACACACTCCGCTAAGTGCAACAGTCTCGTGATCTATTAACTTTCTTTTCCTTTTAAGAATATCATTCATAAACTTCGCATAATCAGGCATCTATTCTAATGTTTCAACAAAAGGAATATTTACCGTTAATTTCTTAAGGATTTCTAAAAATTTTGTAAATCGGTTATCCTTATTTTGTTTTTTTAATCTTTGAGGAAAATGAGGTGGTGGTTTTTCTACAATAATTTTCATTGGTTTAAGTGGATATTCTAAGTCTGGATTTATTTTATTAGTCCCTTTTTCAATTTCCACCTTCTCTTTCTCAGTTTTAACTTCTTTTTGCACTCTCGTTTCTAATTCTTTTCCACTCCTTAATTAGCTCTTTGTTTTGATCTTTAGATTGATCTCAACATTACTGGGAAGAGTTCCTGAAGGTCTATTATTAAACGCAGTAAAAATATGTCCTAATTGATTTTCAATAGTCTTAATCGCAACACCCTAAGTTTGTAATTGATTACCCATATTTAAAATTAATTCTTCAGTAGAAAACTTCTTTTCCTTAAATTATGAGTTACTTTTAAAACCTAGAGGATAAGAAGGTCTATAAATTGTGTTTCCTTGGTTGTTCAAATTTCCTACTGGGTTCAAAGAATTGTTTCCTAATTGCGAGTTAACAACACTATTGTTATTCCAGTTAAAATTTGGGTAATTCTTCCAACCAGGATTATAATAATTCGAATAAGGATTGTTGGGTCTATTATTTATAGCATTTAAGGTCTCATAAGGTGTTTGAGATTATATTATCTGTCCTAATGAATTTTCCTCTAGCACTGGGGGTGTTTGAGAATAATTCATTTCGTATTGATCTATTTTCTTCTAAAGGGCAACAATTTGAGAGACTATCATAGTTATACCATCAAAATCATGAATACTAGCTACTCTATTAGGATTTACCCTTTAAGAGGGCCATTAAAAATTGTTAGTAGTCATCTCTTCTATTAACAAATATACTTCATCAAAAGGTTTTGACATTAATGATCCACTAGCAGCATCATCTATAATCGATCTTAGAAATCCCAATAATCCATTATAAAATGTTTGAATTATTAGCCAATCTATTAATGCATGATGTGGGCACTTTCTAAGAAGATCTTGAAATCTTTCCCAAGCTTCATATATTGATTCCCCTTCAAACTGATCAAAAAATGTGATATTATTTCTTAGCTTAGCAGTTTTTTATGGAAGAAAATATTTTGATAGAAACTTTTGTGAAAGTTCTCCCTAAGTTCTGATAGATCTAGGTGCTAATGAATTTAACCACGCCTTAGCTTTATCCCTTAATGAAAAAAGAAAAATTCTATGTTTGACAGCATCATTCAACACTCTATCATATTTAAAAGTAGCACACAGTTCTAGAAAACTAGTGATGTGTAAATTAGGATCTTCGTTAGGTGTTACTCCAAATTGATTTTGGTACCATTTGGATAATAGTAGATTTAAGCTTAAATGAATTAGCAGCAACATCAGGATTTTGGATAGTTAAGTGAATTTCATTTGTTGTTGGGTTAGCATAATCTCTTAAAGGTCTTGACATATTTTGATTGTTCACCATTTTGTGAGGTTTTTAGATTTTTTGTTGTTTTCGAATTTTTATAACAGTACACACTAATTCTGAATCATACGGCACTAAACCTACAGATCCAATCCAACGCATATAAAATCATACAAAACATACTAAAAAGTAAGCAAGCACATACACATAATTGCAAATTACAAAGTAAAGATTTTCAAATACTAAAATTTTAAACAGTTACCATTTTATACCTTCCCTGACAACTACGCCAAAAACTTGAATGAACTCTTGGTGAGTCGGTGCACTTGTCAGCATATTTTTAGGTTTGTGTTGTATTTTGAAAGGGGATCGCCTGCAGAAGTTGTCGGTGAATTTTAGATTTTAAATTTAATTTAAATATATATATATAATTTAGAAAGTAGTATTTGATTTTGAAATAACTTTAAATTTGAAAATTTTTTAAGATATGAAATCAAACCGATTTCACATCCCAAATAGTTTATATAAACGAGCGCCACATCACAAGCTGTGTATCTATCCCGAAGAATAGACACACTACTTGATGATGGGCCTCGATTAAATAAACTAGAAGATTTGTAATATCCGTTTGGTCTGCGAACTAATTTTATAAGCTAACAAGTTCCCCTGCTTAATATAAAGGAATTAAACAGGGTTTATATTACCTGGGTTCTTAAAGTTCCCTATAAGGGCAAGCCCCTATAGTTAATTGCATCTTAAATGACGGGAATCATTTAAGAAAACTCTCGATAATGATCAGTGGTTTTGCTCTCAAGAATTTTAAAGTTTAAGGTTTTCAAAGGATTGAGTTTTTGGAAATTTTAATAGGGATTAGCTCGAATTTGGAACAATTTATTTTAGGAGTCCAAAGGAAGGGAAGTAGGAGAAGTTGAGGATCCAGGAAGAATCTTGGCAACTTTCCAAACTATCCTATTGTTTCGCTCCAATTTGAGAGTATATTTAATGTTTCAATCCTGCCAATTTTAGTTAATTAGGACTTATATTAGTATGACATAATCATACAAATAGCCTCGAAGATGTGAGGGTTTATGTCGTACCGAACGACTACCTCGGAGTCCTAAGACCGGTTAGGGCTTAATTTACATGACATGATCATGCAAATGCCTAACGAAGAGTTGAGGATTTATGTTGCACTAAGCAAACTACCTCGGAGTCCTATGGCTTGGTTATTTAATTATAAGAATGTTTTGCTGATGAAAATGGTCGTGCTGCCCACCATGCTCCGAACTCCTTGTTGTTGTAGATGTTTAGTATTAGAAGTCATAAATCAGGAAATGAGAGAAGTGTTTTGCTGATGAAAATGGCCGTGCTGCCCACCATGCTCCGAGCTCCTTGTTGTTGCAGATGTTTAGTATTAAAAGTCATAAATCAGGAAATGAGAGAAGTGTTTTGGTTTAGAGAAAATCTTAAAATCCAAGTGTTTTTTAATATTTTAAATAAAACAAATCTTAAAGTTGTTTAAACAGAACCAATAAAGATCCCACGGTTTCGTCATCCCAGCACCGTTATTTTCATCAAATTCACTTAGTCCAGATGAATTTGCTAAACTCAACTGAATGAGTTCCACACTTTCATTTAGACAGTGGGAAATCCCGTTAGCAACACGTGGGTTACATCATCCGAGGTATTCCCGATCATTCAACGAGACGTTTTAATTTAGTTGGAATTGTAGTTTTGTTGTTCTATTTGTGATTAAATTTTGAGTTGTTTTATATTTTGGAATGTTGTGGCAGTGAATTTTATCTTGTGGTGACTTTTAATTTAGTTTTGGTTTCAATTTTGTGGCTACCCTAAAGGTTTTAGTTTTCATGCAACAATCTTATTTAACATGCAAGAAAAAGTAAAGTGCAGTGCATGTAAGTAAATTGCAATAAAACAAAAGTGTACCTGGAGGGTCTTCTCGTCATCCCAAGCTGCACTTAAAACACATGTTAGAGCATTTAGACATATTTTTACAAGAAAGCTAAGGGAAAGGGTTTTGGTTGTCTACCAGAATCCTAATCCTATTGCTAGTCATTTCCTATGACGTCTAGGTTGTTGATTTTGTTTATGGATGATTTTCTTCATCAAAGAACAATAAAATTCAATTGTTCTTCTAAAACACCCCATCGTATCGAGGAAGTGTTTAAGATGAATCTTAAACATCTTTTCAATACTTCTGGGATTATTTTGAGTTCAAATGAATTTTATTGTATTGGTGAATTAATCATCAAAGGATTTTAATTTTGTTTTGTTTCTTGCTCAGTGAATATAGGACATTTGAATATCTTATGTGTGAAGTGACACTTCACTTAATACTCTATTTAAGAGTTATAATAATTAAAGCCTTTAAGGGCAAGTCGGTTTGTTGAGAATTTTAATCATTTTTAATTTAAAGTTTAAATTAATGGTTTAAAGTGATTTAATTTAATTATGGGGTTTTAATCAATAATTTTAAGTTTGGAATAGTGTTCAAATTATTTTAGATTTAATTTAAGTCTTTACACTTTCAATTATCTTAGTATTTCAGATTGATGTTTATGTTTTAAATTTACTTAGATAGAAAGAGGTGGTGAAATTATTGATATGTTTTGATTTAACTCTTAATGATTTCATTTAGGTTTGTTGTTAAGTAATGTAAATTTAATTTAATTTAATTTAATTTGATTTAATTTTATTTAATTTTCTTTATTTAATTTATTTTAATTTTAATTTAATTTTAATTTAATTTTAATTTAATTTTAATTTAATTTAATTTAATTTTAATTTAATTTAATTTTAGTTTCAATATTTTAAATTTAATTTAATTTAATTGTTAAGGTATTAATTTAATTTAATTTAATTTAAACTTTGACTTGACTTAATTTAATTTAATTTAATTTAATTCCCAGATTTTAAATTTGATTTTAATTATTGGACCATTTAACATTTTAAGCTTTAATTCATTTAAGAGTTATCTTCTTTTAATTTTTAATTTATTTAGTTTGAATTATTATTTTAATTTTTTATAATTAAGAACTAAATATTATTGAAGTGACTCATTGAGATTTTTAAATTAAAGAATAAATATCCTCTTAATAATATCCCTATTTTAATAATCCAAATTTTAAATATATTCTTTCCAAAATTTAAATTATTTAATTAATTAGAATTTCATTTTGATATTTTCAAAGTGTTTAATGGGTTTCTACCCTTTTAATTTTCCTAAGTTTCAATTATCCAAGAGAAAATTAAAATCAAATATTTTACCCTCCATTTTGATTAAACCTAAAGTTTTAATTAAGGGTTAAAATTATTTAATTACCTTTATGCCCTTTTAGGCTTATTTATTTCATAACTCACTAAATTGAGCTCAAATGAATATAAAATTTTTATGTCACCTTACTCACATGTCAATTAAGACATTTGAGGAGACAATGTGATTTTTCTGAATTTAATTTATTTATATAATTATTTTTAGTAAAAAAAAGGGTTTTCCATAGAAATTCAACAACATGACCAAGGCAAGGTTTCTATCCTTAAGAAAATTATGGGATATTCCTAATGACTAGTAGGACCATTTGGACCAATTTTTGTGATTTTTTGAATTATATTTTATTTATTATAATTATTTTGAATTTTAGAGTATTAATTAATTTTAAAATAAAATAAAAATTGAAAAATAAATTTTATATTTTTCTTAAATTTCTCTAACCTCAAGTAGTCTAGAGAAACAAATTTTATAATTTTCTGATTTTTTTTTATTTATTAGAATTATTTTAGTGAAAAGGGTTGAAAATTCATTTTTTAATATTAAGAATTACATTAAGCCTTTAAAATTCAATATCTTATCCTAGGGACTCAGGAAAAATATTTGGTTTGTTCCTAAGTGATTAGGAGTCAAAATGTAACATTTTTATGATTTTTAATATTTTTGTGATTTTTATTATTTTTTAATTATTAAAATATTAAAATATTGTGAAAAATCAACTTTTTTTAGAAAATTCCAATTTTAATTTTCTAGAACTCCCCTGATATTAAAGAAGTTCTAAAATCATTTTTGTGAATTTTTGAAAAGTATTTTTGGAGTTATGAATTTTTAAAGTTCCATTTTGCTTATGAGGCTTAATCAATCCATTTGGTGGGGTTAATCAAGTCCAATTGATTTCAAAATTTTATGTAAGGTTCCTCTGACCCTAAAGAGCAATGGAGAATTTTTTTCAAGTCAATTTGGTGTGTGGTTACCCTAATTAATTCAAATTCAATTTTGGGAGTTTAGGCCAATTAAGGTTATTATGAATGAATTAACTTAAAATATATTTTTCATAGGGTCCCCTGATCCTAAGAAACACCACCAAATTTTCCTAGAATTTATTTTACAACATGCTAATTATTGGAATTAAAGTACCTAAAACAGTGACATGAACTTGAAAAATCGATAACTTTTCATAGAGATGGCCTCTGACCTTGAAAAATTCAGGGAATGTTCCCAAGATCAGAGGCTTCAAAAGCCCTATGGTCTCATGCCATGGTGAATTGTCTATGCAAATGGAGAATCAAAACATTAAAAATAGTAAATAAATTATTAAAAATAAAATATTCATCCAATTAACTTAATTTCTTTTCCACATTATTCTCCTCTGTTCACTGAGCAAGAAGGTATTTTTCTTTTATTTTTGCGATTTTTCTATGCAAAGATATGAATTTTTGAATTTCTGGTATTTAAATAAATCCAAAAAATCCTAATTTTCTACTTATCCGACTTGGCGTCGCGTCATCCTTGTCCGGATCGAAAGCCCACGCGTCGCTCCGTGATTCGGAGCCTCCATCTAAGTCAGCGCTACGGGGGCCCTCCATTCACGTACCATTGCGCTTTCCGGCTTGATCTTGACTGTCCGCTCGATACACGTGCGATCCAACGGCTCCTGGTCATCGTCTACGACTGGTGTGCACCCGTGATCGTTTGCACTAAAACCCTAGGATCTCACTCGATTCTCCATGGAATTTTGCATTCTTATACTCTATCGATTCGTCTTGAAGAGACGAACACATCTATAAGGTTAAGGTGCATTGAAATCAACTCAAACTAAATGGAGAATCTTCAGGAGCTCGGGAGGAAGAGTGAGTTCATACCTTTGCTCAGAGAAGTGAAGCTTCAATCTGAGGGTTGTGTCACCTTCGATTGAGTCCAAGCAAGCTCCAGATGAAGTCTCTTGCTCTGGGAAATGCCTAGGTACAAAAGTGACCAAGGCCGATCACAAAGCTTGGAGAGTCGGAAGCAATGGCCGGCCCGGTGAGGGGGCTTTTCGTCGGGTAACTTCTCCTCTTGGTCTGGTGAAGGTGTAGAGTCAATCAATTTGAAGGTTGGCTCACTGTGGTGAAGTGTCCTGTTTTTGGGCTTGAATTTCAACTCCAAAATTGGACTCACAGAGAGGGTTTTAGGGCTGGATTTCAGTGGGGATCAAGTTCTCTATGTCTGGAGAGGGATCTGGAGTGATTTTGGCAGAGTTTTGGTAAGGTTTTGTTCAACACCTTCTTTGGCCGAGAGGTGAGTGGGTTTAAATAGAGGTGGCTGGAGGGCCTCGCAGGGGGGTTTGAGGGCTTGGATCAGTCTGCTCGGTGGCAAGGGAAGAACAGCTGCAATGGCCATTTAGGTTGGGACAAGTCAGCTAATTCAAATTGAATTTTTGATTCAAATTAAGC
Source organism: Papilionanthe hookeriana x Papilionanthe teres (assembly GCA_022702705.1). Classification (NCBI taxonomy): domain Eukaryota; kingdom Viridiplantae; phylum Streptophyta; class Magnoliopsida; order Asparagales; family Orchidaceae; genus Papilionanthe; species Papilionanthe hookeriana x Papilionanthe teres. Next base: position 47,197,820 of record CM040438.1, read on the forward strand.
CTCTCGGTCTGGTGGTTTCCGGCGACTGTGTTGGCTGGCCGGCCAGGCATGGGTCACCCTCAGGGTCAGGGAGGTCAGGGCTTGAGTTTGATGCCAACAATTGGCTTTGGACATGTGTAAAGGAGTTGGATTGAAATGGCTTGGGGATAAGGTTATTTTGGGCTCAAATGGTTCAACCCATGGTTTTGGGCTTGGTGCACCACCCAAGGCCTGGATTTAGGCTGAAAAGATTCATTTGGGTCAGCCAAGAGGAAATGGTGTAGTCTCCATCAAGGATTAGGTGGCTAACTTGGTTTAGTGTGTATCATGGATGAGGTTAAAAAAGCTTAAGGAAGGCTTAAGAAAGGGGCCCCTCTTCTTGCCATTAATGGGTTGGTGAGGTGGAAAGCTCTCCCATGGCTTCATGTGGCTTGTGCATGGCTCGAAGGCTTGCTCATGGCTTAGGGATGGCTTGGCTTACTTGCATGAGAAAAGGATTTTGGGATTTTTGATAACTTTAGGGGAGATTGGCATGAGGCTTAATTTAGGATAATTTGATGATGAATTTGAAACTTAGGGTGTGATTTAAATCAAAGGGATGATGAGAGGAAATCTCATGTGGGCTTTGGATGAATTTTTGGGCTTTTGCGTTTGGTGGAAGTGGGCTTTTTAAAAGGCTTAAATGGGTGGGCCTTTATATTTCAAAATGGACTTTTGGATGAAGAATTTTGTGAAAGACCATGCCAAATAAATGTTGGGTTTAGTTTAGGGATGTTTCATGAATGGTTTGGAATCAATTTGGTGTGATTTGGAGTAGAATTGGGTTGAATTTGGGCTTTTTTGGTAAAGGGGCCAAGGTGGGCCAAATTGGGCTAACTTGGGCTTTTTTGGTAAAGGGGCTAAGGTTGAAATTGGTGTAAAATTAATGTTGAAAAATGTTTATGGGAGTGTTACAAAGAGTTTTCAACTTTAGTTGGGCTCTAATTTTGGGATTTGGGCCCATTTGGGTTAGGTTTGGGTTTAGGTCAATTTAAAGGATTTTAGTTTTGGGTTAGGTTTGGGTGGAGTTTAGGTTCAAATTTGGGGCAAATCTTGTTATTGTTTTGTTTATGGGGATGTTAGGAAGGCTTTAGAAAAGATTTGGGGCCAATTGGAGTTGAATTGGGCTAGGTTTGGGCCATGTTTAGGTCATGGGCCAAAATTGGGCCTTAGGCTTCAAATTAAAATTGGATCCAAATGTCAATTAAATTGGGCTTGGATTTGGTCTAAATTGATATTGAGGATATTGAATTGAAGTTTAGAATTGAATTAGACCAAAATTGAGGTCAATTGGGGTGGTTTGGTTTGACATTGGGTTCACTTGGGTTAAAAAATGGGTCAAATTGGGGGTTTTGGTAAAAGTGGGGTAAATTGGAAAAATTGGCTCATGGTGTAGTTGAACAAAATGAAATTGAGAATATTTGGGATTTTCTGGAATTTTCTGGGAATTTTTAGAATTTTTGGATTTTTGGGGTAAAAGGGTATTTTGGTAAATTTTTTTTGGGGGGGGTTTAGTGGTATATTTGGAAATTTTGGTATTTTTGGCCAAAGATGGTCAATTTGAATGGTGGGAAGTGTTTAGGATTAGTTTTGAGGAATCTTGGGTAATTTAGGTAATTTTGCAAATTTTGGATCATTTCAAGGGTATTTGGTAGGTTTGGTGGGTCCGGGGCCCTGGGGGTCAAAAACTGAAATTTTAAAAAAGAAAATATTGATCAAGTTTGAGTGAAATGGAATCATTTTGGTTGAGCCATGAAGCCATATTAAGCCCATATGAGCCATGAGAGGACTCATTTGAGGCATTCACTATGTTGTTCCTAACCCTTTTAGCCAGGGGCTTAGGGGTTAAGGACCATCCATGTGAATTACCTACATGAGTCAGGAAGTCAAGTTGGGTGAGAGTGTGGTTTTAGGACTTGGAATGTGTGTGAGGGTGTAGTGTATGTGCAAGCCAACCCTCACCAGACCAGGCCATCCAAGGTATTCTTAAGGCCAAAAAGTCCTATAGGGAACTCATCCTTTAAACCTCCACATTTGATTTCAACCCTCTAGGTGATTAGGGGTCTACAATCAAGCTTGTGGGGTTTGCAGGGAGTTAAGAAGTAGTTTGAATTTCTAAATGGTGGGTTCCATTTCTAGTCCTCTAAGATTAATCAAAGAAAAGCCTAAGGCTAGATCCTAAGTACTAAAGAGAGAAGCAAAAGACCTCACCAAAATTGAGGTCAACAACACTGCCTCTAACATAAATATTAAAAGGATAGCTTCAGTTTAGTTTCATGATAAGATCAATTTAATAATTAGGCAATCACTCATATACACAAGTATGTGTATCGTTCAAGTAATACAAGACTCTAGTGGAGTCCTGGTTATCGATCCCACGAGGAAGGTAGGAATTTATCAAAATATAGTTAAGATTTGAAATCCAATACTCAATTCACGATGCAAGTTCCAGTACTATTTAAGTTACTAGTGCAAAGATAACTACTGCTAAGTTAACTACAATTACTTTCTAAATTTCTAAACATGATTAACTAACACACACTAAGTTTTATATTGAAAGGTTATAATATGGAAAAGTATCTTTCCTCTTGCAATGATTCTCTGATGAATGATTGCTATAGATTGATAATAAATTTGTATTGTGCCAATTAGGAGCAATTATATTCTTTACACTCGTCAGAGTCCCCCTCTTCCATGTATGAAAGAACATTGAAAATCCTAGGCTTAGTCACTAAAAACAAGGTAGGCTGGGAGGATACTGACTCTCACTTCAGAGCTCCCACTTCCCTTCACCTGAAGGCTAACCCTAACTTTAGTTACCAAAATTTAGGACCAAATTGTAGATTTCAGCCTGTCACTCTAAAATCTCCAATTCGACGCCCATCAAACCACATTTCGCTATTTATTTGCACTTAATTCCCATGAACTATGCAACTCATTCATGGACATTGAATAGATTCTCCACTATTATTATAGAACACTTAGTCCTTTTGGATTAAATGTTTCACAGCAATTTTTAACAATTCAATTGGCTAGATCGAAAAGTAAATGAAGTTTAAAGTGAATAACCATCACAATTTCTTAACATTTTATGGCACATCAAATCTACATCAACACTTCACCACATCACATTGTAAGAAGAAAGACAAAGAAATCTACTCAGAATTCATGAGGAAGATATAACAAAACATGGATTATATATATATAAGCAAATTCATACAAACCATAAAAGTAAATACAACTTATCTCAATTTTTTGCCCAAGAAAATCCATTGAAGTTCCTTTGAATCCCTTTTCTCTCTTCATTAAAACACTTAATTCTCTCTTTAGAATAGTGAGGAAGAAGCAAACTCTCACTTTCCTCCTTCTCCTACACTCCTTAGAGAAGAATCCCTCACAAAACAACACTTAACACACTCTCTACAAACCTTGACACACTCTCTTCACTTCTCTCCCTCTCCACTTTCTCTATTTCTCTTCTCCCCCCTCTAAAGGGCATCCATAACTATTTATAAATGATTAGAAATGAATTCCTCAAGAGTTTCCTCAAGTAACTCTTCAAAAAGCGTCTAAATACATTGAATTTTGACTTCCAACGACATTGGGCGCCGACGACGCTAGAAGATTGTTTTCTCCATCTTGCCTCTTTTTGCTCTAAATTCATTCATTCTCATGTCTTTTTTCTCCAATCACCTAAAGTCTTCATACCTACAACAAAATATGAAGAATATCTTCCTTTAAAGTGCAATATCACCAAAAATGAGTACAAGTTATATAACAAAAATTTAACTTATTTTTGGTGCATCAATAGGGTACATGTTAAAGCTGAATAGTTTCTTAGTTTAGGGCTGAGAAATTATGGTTTTTTAGTGGTCTTGGCGGCCTGAAGACATGAGGGATTAAATGCCTAGGTCAGGAGGGAGATTTTATCTTTTGAGAGGCAGAGTTTTGGTAGGCTAGATATGGAGTTTTATCATGATTCAAAGCTTTAGGGTTCCTTCATTAAGTATCCATGAGAGGTCATGACAGAGCTCTAAGAGGATTGGAAGAGCTTGAGCGTCCACTCATAGAGTCTCAGACGAATTACAAAGGACTTTTGGACAGTGGGGTGCAATTCTCCAAGTTTTCATGGTAGCTTGACATTCTTGACCATGATGGTGCATGGAGATGGTGGAGTCATGATCTAGGGCTCTAAACTGGTTGGACGACTTCTTAGGTGGATAATACAGCTCTGATAGTTCAGAGGTGATTGGGTTTGACTCATTAAAGGTCGGTCCAATGTGGCATGGGCTAGGTGACCGTGTGGTGACATGTGTACCCTCCCCTATGATAAGCCATGATGGATGAGGACAAGCCACCAAATATGGGTGGATTTAGGCTGAGTTGGCTTGGTATGTCACCTACTCATCATTCTAGGAGGCTATTGGGCCATAGGTGACCCAATAGGAATTGTTCATATGCCATGGGCCTATGGATTGGGTTTTCCTTTAGAGTTGGACCTAGGCTAATTGGGTTGGGTTTTCTTCTTATCCTAAGTTCTAAGGAAAATAAATATCATTTTAATTAATTGAAAGAATAATGGGGGTTAAACCCAGGGCAATTGGGTTCACCTCATGGAAATTGGGCACAGTTAATGGTGTTTATCATGACCTTGTGCTGTGAGGCCTAATTAGAGGGTAAGGTCGTCAATTAGAAAAAATTTGGCTAAATTAGGGTTAAGCCTAATTAAAATTGACCATCTTAAGATGCCATCAAATTTTAGGTTCAGAAGGGAAATTTAGGGTTTGGGGTAATTTTAGGGTTTGTTAAGCTTAGGATTCCTTTAGTGAGGCTAGGCATCAACTTTGGTAGACCTCTCTCCCAAGATGGATTTGGTGGTCAAGATGTTCTCTAGGACTTATGAAGAGATTCTTAGGATTTTGCGTTAATTTGAGTGACCTAAAGCATGTTTAGCCCCTGGTGGTCAATTTGGGTTCCTCACCTGGTCAAAACCCTATACCCACTCAACCAAGCATTGAGGGCTTGGGTTTGCACTGGTGGGGTTCAAGAAAGCACAATTCTTATTTAGGGTCAAGTGTAAGTTGGTGAGGTGTGTCCTCACAAAAATTAGTTCAACACTAACCAACAAGATATAACTAAGATCTTTGATGAACTCATCCACAAGCAAGCGAAATGCTAAATCGACGACTTGATGGTGAAGAGTAAAGAAAGAGAACACTACTTATGTGAATTGAGAACAATTTTTGAACCCTTACATTTATATGACCGATGCACCAAAAATATGTTTGATTTTTCACCAATATTTTATACTCATCTTTGGCGATATTGCACATTAAAGAAGGGTATTTTTCATTTATACTGATTTTTGGCATTTAGAGGAAAGGAAGCAAAAATGATGAAATTTAGAGTCAAATGAGATGATTTTTGGAAACATTGCTCTGGGCGCTGATGCACCAAAAATATTTTAGTTTATATATATATATAAATTGTACTCATTTTTTGTGATATTGCACTTTAAAGGAATGTATGTTTCATGTTTTGCTGCAGGTATGATGTTTTTAGGTGTTTTGAGCAAAAGAAAGAAAAAAGAAACGAATTTGGAGCAAAAAAAAAGACAAAATAAAGAAATCAGCCTACTGGCAATGACGACGCTAGAATCCAGAGAGTTTAGAGTTAAATTGGCAATAGGGTGCCGACGACGCACTATCCAGTGCTGATGGTACCCAAAGTTAGTGAAGGCTAAATTCAATGTGTTTGGATGATTTTTGAAGGGTTGCTTGAGAAAGCTCTTGTGGAATTCGTTTCTAAACTGTTTTAGATAGTTACGGATGCCCATTTGAGAGGGGGAGAGAGGAAGAGGAGAATATATAAGAAGAGGGGATGCAGAGAGAAGAGAGGGAGTGAGTGTGTAAGTGTGTTCAAGTGTGTAGAAGTCTTGCTTTGTGAGGGATTCTTCTCTAAAAAGTGTAGGAGAAGGAGGAAAGTGAGAGTTTGCTTCTTCCTTACTATTCTAAAGAGGGGATTAATTGTTATTGTGAAGAGAGAAAATGATTCAAAGGAACTTCAAGGGATTTGCTTGGGGAAGAAATTGAGATAAGTTGTATTTACTTTTATTGATTTGTATAACTTTGCTTTTATATATAAAATCCATATTTTGTTATATCTTCCTCACGAGTTCTGAGTGTTTTACTTTGTCTTTCTCCTTGCAATGAGATGTGATGAAGTGGTGATGTAGATTTGATGTGTCATTTAACTGTTAAGAAATTATGATGAAATCATTTAATGATATAAGACACTTTAATTTCTAAATTTCTACCTCCAAGATTGGTTTATATCATTAAGTGTCTTATATTTCAATCATTTAAACATGTCAATTATGATCATTCATTACCCGTTCCCTTTGGTTAGGCCTAAATATTTGATTAAGGTATAAATTTCAAAATTACAATTTTGCCCTTAAGGCTTATCACCTCATAATTTATTAAATTCAACTCAAATGAATTTGAAATTTTCATGTTATCCCACTCAAGGTTAAATTCAACTCAAACAATATAAAATCACAATTACAACTAAATTAAAACGTCTCTATTGGATGATCGGGAATCCCTCGGAGGAGGCAACCTACAGCTGCTAATGAGATTTCCCACCATCTAAATGAAAGTACTGAATCCATTTAGTTAAATTTGGTCAATTCATCTGGACTAAGCGAATCCAAAGAAAATAGTGGTGTCAGAATGAGGGAACCATAGGATCCTAACCGGTGTCGCTATAATCAACTTGAATATTCCCTTAATAAGATATTAAGACACCTTGATTTAAATATCTCCAAAACATGACATTTCTCTCATCTCTTCAATTTAACACTTCTAAAATTAAACTTGCTGCAACGAGGAGGTTGGAGAGTACACAGTGGGCAGTACGTCCATTTTCAACAATAAAACTCCTTTCTTAGAAATAAACAAGCAAGTCATAGGACTTTGAGGTAGTTTGCTTAGTGCAACATAAACCCTCACTTTGTCTCTTTTGGCCTTTGCACCTTGTGCAATATAAGCCTTATCTCGTCTTAGGATTCCGAGAATGTCATCGGATACGACATAAATTCTATTATCTTCTAGGCTATTCACATGATCAGTATCAAGTGAATATAAGCCCTAAATAAAAAAATTGACAGAATGAAAGATTAAATAATCATCTCAAATCGAAGATAAACTATATGATAGTTTGGGAAATCATTCAGATTCTTCTTGGGGTTGTGTTTTCCCCTAGCTTTCTTTTCCTTTGGATTCCTATAATAACTGTTCCAAACTTGAGCCACTCACCTATTGGATTTCTTATTATCATATTATCTTGAAGATCCTATCTTTTAAAAATCATGAAAATAATATTTCATGATTTATATCAAGAGTTTTCTTTGGTGACTTCAGTTATCTAAGATGTAATTAACTATAAAGGCTTGCTTTTATAAGAAACCTAAAAGCTCCAAATTAATATAAACCTATCTAGTTGCTTCATATTAGATAGAGGAAGCTGTTGGTCAACATAAATGGTTCACAGATAAAAAGGATATCATGGATTCTGTAGTTTATTTGATCAAGCCGCACCACCAAGTAATGCATCCATTCTTCAGGATAGATACATTTCTTGTGGTGTAATGCTCGATTATTTAAACTATTGCATATATGAGATCGGTTTGATTTCATATTTTTAAAATTAAAATAATATTTTCTAATATATATATATATATATATATATATTAAATTAAAATCCAACACTCTTTTGGCGATCCACATGCTGACGACACCACCTGACAGAGCCTTGGCACCGACGGCGCCCAAATCCGGTGTCGATGGCGCTCAAGGCAGCTATGCATGAATTTTTTGTAGATTTAACATATTTATATGACTTTTGGAAGGTTTCTTGAGGCATCTCTTGGGAAATTTGTCCCTACACTATATTAGAGTGTTTTGAATACCATAAAAGTGGTGTGTGTGGAGTGTGTGAGAGAGTTTGGAGAGTTTTGTTGTAAGAGTCGCTGAAGTTGTGTGTGTGTGAAGTAATTATAGTGTTGTAGGAGAGGAAAGAAAGTGAGAGATTTCTTCTTCCTTACTTTTCTAAGAGAGAATTGAGTGTTATTATAAAGAGAAAAAGAGATTCAAAGGAACTTCAAGGGATTTGCTTTGTGGAAGAGTTTCAAATAAGTTGTGTTTGTTAATTGTTGTTTGTATGAACTTTCTTTTATATATAAAACTCATGTTTTGTAGTATCTTACTTATGAATTCTGAGTAGATTTCTTTGTCTTTCTCCTTGCAATGAGATATGGTGAAATGAAGAGATAGATTAGATATGCAATTTAAATGTTAAATACTTGTGATGATAGATTGGATATGTAATTTAAATGTTAAATACTTGTTAAATATATGCTTTGGTCTAGAAATGGTAATGGGAAGTGATCTTTCCTAGTGGCTACATTTAATTTTCTATAGCCAATACATATACGCCATCCAGTAACTTGTCTTATAGGTATTAAATCATTATTTTCATTAGCTTTAACAGTCACTCCTCCTTTCTTAGGAACACAGTGAATTGGGCTTACCCAAGCACTGTCAGAAATAGGATATATAATACCATTATCTAACCATTTTAATATTTCTTTCTTGACTGCTTCTTTCATTATTGGGTTTAATCTTCTTTGAGGATCTACTCTTGGCTTATGTTAATTATCTAAAATAATTCTGTGCATACAGATTGAAGGACTAATTCCTTTAATATCTGCTAAAGTCAAACCAAAAGTTTTTTTATATTTTTTTAATGTGTCTAACAGTTTTTGTTCTTGTGATTCATTTAATTCGAGTTGATATAATAAGCTGGTAGGGTTGAATGGTTACCTAAATAAGCATATTTTAAATGATTAGGTAAAATTTTTAATTCAAGTTCAAGAGGTCTAATTATTGACGGAACTATATTCTTTTTAATGTTTTCAGTATTATCCAACATTTCGAATTTTTCTGTATATAATCCAGTTTTTCATTATTTGCTTCTTCAATTAATTCTATATTTTCTTTTTCTAATTTTTCTTCATAATATTCTTTAAAATGTTCATTTTGCAAATGTTTAAGTATTTCCATTCGAAAACATTCATCATCTTTTTCTAAAGCAGGATATTTCATTGATTTTGCTATGTTAAAAGTTACATTTTGATCGTTTACTCTTATTGTCAATTCTCCTTTCTGAACATCAATCATAGCTTTTCCAGTGGCTAAAAAAGGTCTTCTTAATATTATGGGAATTTCTTTATCTTCTTCCATATCTAGAACAATAAAATCTATCGGGAAGATAAATTTATCCACTTTTACTAACACATCTTCAATAACTCCTTTAGGATAAGTCACAGAACGATCAACTAACTGAAGAGTTATCTGAAGTAGGTGAAATTTCTCATAATTCTAATCTTTTAAAAATTGATAGAGGCATTAGATTTATGCTTGCTCCTAAGTCACACAAAGCTTTTCCATAAAATTTTTCTCCAATAGCGCAGGGTATAGTGAAACTACCAGGATCTTTTAATTTTTCAGGAAGCTTTTTCTGAATAATTGCACTACACTCTTCACTAAGTGCAACAGTTTCATTATCTGTAAATTTTCTTTTTTTATTTAAAATATCTTTCATAAATTTTACATAATTAGGCATTTGTTCTAATGCTTCTACAAAAGGAATATTTACTGTTAATTTTTTTAAAATTTCAAGGAATTTAGCAAATTGCTTATCTTTTTTATGTTGCTTTAGTCGTTGAGGAAATGGTGGTGGTGATTTTTCTATAGATATTTTCATTGGGATCAATGGATATTCTAAGTTTTGATCTTGTTGATCTTTTTCTTTCTCAATTTCCACTTCCTCATTTTTACTTTCTGTTTCTTTCTGAATTTTAGTTTCTAACTCTTTTCCACTTCTTAATTGTATCGCTTTAATTTATTCTTCCTTGGTCTTTAGGATTTATTTCCATATTACTAGGAAAAGTTCCAGGAATTCTATTGTTAAGCGCAGTAGCAATATGTCCGAGTTGAGTTTCAATATTTTTAATTACTGTTCCTTGATTTTGTAATTGATTTCCTTGAATTTGTAATTGATTTCCTTGATTTTAAAAGTGCTGACCCATACTTAATATTAATTCTTCTATAGATAACTTCTTATTTTTAAATTGAGTGTTATTAATTCCAGGTGGATAAGAAGGTTTATAATTTGAATTTCCTTGATTAGGTGGATTTCCTATTGAGTTGTTCATCCATTGTTGATTAGTCGTATTGTTATTCCAATTAAAATTTGGATGATTATTCCAACCGGGATTATAATAATTTGCATAAGGATTATTGGGTCTATTATTAATAGCATTTATAGTTTCATAAGGAGATTGAGAATCTATAATTTGTCCAGATGAGTTTTCTTCTAATATATTAGGAGAGTAATTCATTCCAAAATGATCTAATTTCTTTGATATAGAAGCAATTTGAGAAACTAGCATAGATATTGCATCATTTTCATGAACACTAGCTATTTTTTTAGTATTTACTCTTTCAGCAGGCCATTGAAAATTATTAGTAGCCATTTCTTCGATTAAAGCATAGGCTTCATCAAATGGTTTTGACATTAATGAACCTCCAGCAACAGCATCAATGATTGATCTAAGAGATTCTACTAATCCATTGTAAAAAGTTTGTATAATTAACCAATCTGGTAATGCGTGATGTGGGCATTTCCTAAGAAGTTCTTTAAATCTCTCCCAAGCTTCATATATGGATTCTCCATCAAACTGGCTAAAAGATGTTATATCATTTCTAAGTTTTGCAGTTTTAGAGGGAGAAAAATATTTTGATAGAAATTTTTGTGATAATTCTCCCCAAGTTTTAATAGATCCGAGTGCTTAATGAATTTAACCACATCTTAGCCTTATCCCTTAAAGAAAAAGGAAAAAGCCTAAGTCTAATAGCATCATTAGATACTCCTTCATATTTAAAAGTAGCACATAGTTCCAAAAAACTAAGATGTAAATTAGGATCTTCTTTAGGTGAACCACTAAATTGATTATTCTGTACCATTTGGATAATTGCGGGTTTAAGTTCGAATGAGTTAGCGAACTACATCGGGGTTTTGAATAGTCGAGTGAATTTCATCTAATGTAGGGTTGGCATAATCTCTTAATGGTCTTTGTTGGTTTATATTTTCAATTTACGGATTATTTGCCATTTTTGTTAAATTTTTAATTTCTCTCTTTTGTTTTCTAATTCTTTTAATTGTGCGTTCTAATTCTGAATTGTAAGGTATTAAATTTTTGTTTTCAAATTTACGCATACAATTTTTAAGTAATATTTAAAATAGTTCGTTACTCTAATTATTTTAATAATTCTATTAATTACCTTAATAATTACTTACTTTCACTTCTCCGGCAACGGCGCCAAAAACTTGATCCACTTTTCGATATTTATACTTAATATTATAAAAGTTAGCAACGACACCAAAAACTTGATCCGCAGTAAATATATTCTTATGATTCTGTTATGGATTTTAAGGTTTATATTGTGGATACTACGCAAGTATACGTATCGTTATCAAGTAATATAGGGCTCTAATAGAGTCCTAGATATCGATCTCACAGGGAAGTTAGCAAATTTCAAAGAACAACTTAAAGTAAATTTACTTATTAATCTAGTATACGAAAATTTAGAACACTTAGACTAAAATAAACTAATGCTTAAAAGGTTAATATAAGATTTCAGAAAAGTATCTTTCTCCTTACTTTAGAGTATTAAGTGAATGAAAATTTAAATTAGTTTTTAATTATATTGTGCCAAATAGGAGCATACCTATTCTTTACTCTTTAGTCCAGGTGCAAAGAATATTGACTAGTCTTATGTTTGATTACTGAATCTGCGGTTAGGCTGGGAGGATACCGACTGCCACTTCAGAGCTCCCACGTTGCCCTCGCCTGAGGGCTAACATCTACACTTCAGCTCTCAAACAATAAGACCGAATTGAATACTTTAGTCTGTCACACTAAAATGTTCAATTCTACGCCCGCTAGTTAATATTTTCCTATTTATTTGCACCCTCCTTCCAAGGCTTTTGATTTCCCTGAATCTTGGATGTAATCTTTACTATAGTTGATAATTTAACATATGTTAACAAATCAATTGGCCAGATTGAAAGTAAATTACAAATTAAGTAAAAAGATTAGCACAATTTCTATTTTCATATTCCAGGCACAACTATTTAAATTTGTCATTTCACTAATCTCAAGAACAAGGAGAAAGACTAAGGAAACTACTCAGAATGCATGGGAAAAATAAAATAAAGCATGGATTTCATTAAAGTTAACAAACAAATAACAAATATACTTATCTCAATTCTTCTCCCCAAGCAGACTCTTGAAGTTCCTTTGACTCTTCCTTCCAGTACAGCACACCAAAATGATAAAAACTTAATCTACTCACTCAAAAGACTCTTAAATTACACTTAACTTCCACACAAATGACTAAAACTGACTCTAGAATGACACACTAACTGACTAAAATTCGGCTCTATTTATAGAAGGGTCAAATCTCCAAAGGTTGCTTAAACACCTCTTCAAAAAGCGTCCAGGTTCAATGTATCTGGCTCAATTCAACTATCTCGTCGTCGGCGGGCATCGGTCTCGCCATCGGCGGGCTTCTAGAAGATGGGCTAACCGCGCCGATCTTGCTGTCGGCGGGATCGATCTCGCTGTCAGCGGGCTCCTTATAATATATTAAAAATCTTTCGGGAAAAATTCGCCGTCGGCGGGACAGTTCAATTTTTATCAAATTGAGTCTTTTTTGCTCCAAATTTGCTTCTTTTGTGCTTTTTGCCTTCAGTACTTATAAATCTCCATTCCTGCAATAAAACAAAGAAAATACCTTTCTTTAAATTACAATTTCATATAAAATTGGTATGAAATTCTTAATATATTTTCTAGTGATCATTATCCCAGTTGAATGAAAATATCATTCAATTAAAAAACATTTTTTGGCTTTAATTTTTTATGTCAAAAATTAAGATATTACATGCTCTCCCACAAAGTCTGTCTTCTATCAATGTTTAATCATTTCTAATACTTTATGACCTATCCAGCTTTATCAGCAAGACTAACAAGATGGTCAATGATTCTATTGCAATTTGATACAACAAGTGTTCCTTTGTGTGCTCCTAAAGACTAACAAGATGGTCAATGATTCTATTGCAATTTGATATAACAAGTGTTCCTTTGTGTGCTCTTAAAGGCCGTGCATTGGATGATTTCTTAGTAGCACACCCACTACCTATTGACACTCCTCTAAATGATTACTTACCTGTGAATAAATTATGACTTTGAAAGATCAAGACAAACCATGCTGATAATAGTGCTTCATCAGGCAGCAAATATGTTAATTCAAAGTTAGTTGTCCCTGATAGGAATATAATTTATATTTGTAACTCCTAACCATAGAATGATGAGATTCTCGTGTAACTTACTAGAGTCGTGCACCAATAATGAGGTAGAGTATGTAGCTCTAATTACTAGCCTGAATTTAATAATCCCGATTGACATTCAAGAAGTAATGTTTTTTATAGATCAAAATTGGTGATCAATCAAATTGCCAAAACGTACAAAGTTTGCAAACCATGACTTCGTTAGTACTACCAGTACACTATGATTTTACTCGAGCAGAAATTGAATGTCACCTTATACTGAATACCCTGTGGCAGTAATACCATTTTCAATGCTTATACCCTGTGGCAGTAATACCATTTTCAATGCTTTGGAAAGAATTGAATTTCTATGGAGAACATGTTTAGAAGAGGATTTTGTGTTGATCGAAGTTCGGGGTTGCTAAGTCCTCTCTCTAATACGGAATACATTCATCAACACAAGATTAAAGACCAAGTTGGTGTCACCACATTCGAAGAGTCAACTGATTGGATACAACCATTTATGGATTACCTATGAGAAGGAAAGTTATCTAAGAATAAGTCCCGAGCCCATCAAGTAAAGTTCATAGTTTTATCATAAACCCATATAGTCAACAAACTCTATCAAAGATCTTTTAGTTATATTTGGTTACACTACTTAGAAAAGTATGAAGCCCATATGACTATCAAAGAGAAACATTATAGGGTGCTCACCAATTCGGCCTGAAATTAAAATAAAAGATCAAAAGAATGTGATACTACTTGCCAGGGATGATCAATGATTATAAGGAGACTGCATGTTGTTGCCATTTTTGTCAAATAAAAATGTAGTTTTACATCAACCGCCTAGTGTATTTCACCCCTCAATTTCCTCATGACCATTTAAATGTAGGGGCATAGATATCTTGAGATCTATTAACCCTCCATCTAATTAAGGGACATATGTTTATGTTGGTAGGGGTTGATTACTTCTTAAAGCGAGCAAAGGTCATTCCTCAGAGATAAGTAAAAGCTTACCATGCATTGCAATTCTTCAAAGACCATATCGTGCATCGATTCTATATTCTCCAATGAGTCATATCAGATAACAATCCTACATTCAAAACTGCTAAATTAAAAAAACTATGACACAATATTGACTAGAGATATTTGAACATATATTATCCATAAAACGAATAGACTAGTTAATGTATTCAATAGCTTAAATTTTGAAAAAGACAAAGACAATAAGCAGCAGTGGCATGAGTAGTTGATGGAAGATTTAAGGGCTTACCAAACCACATATCAAATCCCAACTCAATCGACCCCATTTGCCTTATTTATGGGTTCGAGGCCATACTCCCATTGGAAGTACGAATTATCTCATTAAGATCTTCTACTTGCCTAAGGAATCCTCTAGAATAGAATGTTCAGATATGCTTAAAATAACTTGAAGTGGTAGAAGACACGCTCTTGTTAGCTCACCAAAATTTGGAACTCTCCAAGCATGGATGGTTCATGCTCATGATAAGTTAGTTCAACCTAAGACATTTCATGTGGGAGGATTGGTCTTAGTACTTAAATGACCAATTCTTTCTCATCAAAACATAAGTAATAAAGTTTGAACTAACATGATGAGGTCCATTTTTGAAAGAAAAATTATATCAAGGAGAATCTTATTAGTTAGTAGACTGTATGGGTGATTGTCTGATGCTTCCCATAAATGTACATTACCTAAAGAAAATTGCTTGAAGTGTTATAAAAGAATTTTTCAATTAATAAAATTTATTTTTAGGGCCCAATAAGAGTCTACTGGTTCCCGAGTCCTTGATCTTTAAAAAAAATTGAATTATCCATATTTTAATTTAAGAGGCAACATAAACGAAACTTTTTTTAATCAAACTCAATTAATCTTATTCAAATTTAATCAAACTCAACCAAGTTTCATTAAACTAAGTCAAATCTCATCAAACTTAATTAAATTCCATTGAACCCACTCAAATTCCAAATTTCAAAATTTTAAGATCCAACACTCTTTTGAACGAGTTTGAAAAGACTCAAGCTTGGATCCCTAAATTACTTTGCTTCATTATAGCTATTCATATTTATAGTTTAACTAATTAATAAAATTTTTAAAATTAAAGTTGTGATTGAGCTCTATTTTACAGTTAACTTTTCATTTCTTTTGTTGAAAAATGTTTGTTGGAAAGTTCATCTTTTCTTTTAAAGATAGTGGCAAAGTGGTAGTTTACTAAAGTCACTAAATGAACAACAAAATTATTAAATTTCGTATAGGATTCAAAGACCTATACATGCTTTTCAATAACCTGAATCTAACAACACCTGAGCCAGAGGAGGTAGCTAAAAGGGAGCCACTAATCAAGTTCTTGGTAAGAGGAGCAGAAGTCCCCCGAATTTGTGCTTTTTCTAATAGAGCAACCATTAAATCTCAACTCAAGTTCGACATTACCAAGACTACTTTACCTAAGACCAAGTGCAGAAACAAGAACATATTTACTAAGAGGTTGTACACCAAAATAACTAAGAAAGTTAAAACTATGGAAGTTGACAGTACCTAGCAGTACAAGAGTACGTACCTATGGAACTATTCCAGATAGCTAGAAATAACAAATTCAAGTATATACCTCCTTTCCTTTCTATTGATTTATTATCAAAGGAACCAGAACAACCACCTCATCCAAACCCTAGATTGAGCTTGATGATCAACTGACAAGGTGTAAACAGATGAAAAAGTAGAACCTCAAGCACCTTGAACAATTAATAAGTGGGTTGATCAATATATTAGATGGTTTATAGCTCTTCATCATGGTATTTAATGACTTAGAACAACAGAAGATTGCCCGTATTGTATGTGGACTTTGGTTATGAGGCAAAAGAGCTTTTTGAAAAATCAAGCATATTTGGAACTGAGGAGATGGATAAAAGCTAAAAGGCAGAACCACCTTGCAGTTTGGATGCTGTAACAATTATGAACAAGGCCTTCAAGGTAATCTACCTAGAATCATCTATAATGAACAAGTAAATAGATTACATGTGCTACTCAAATACATTACAAAGAGGCTTGTATTATGGCACATCCTAACTTCTTCCATTACACCCGACCATTACATAGTCAACATTTATGGGAATTGAGATTGCAATCCACTGCACAGTGACCACAGTGACTTTGAGTGGACATTTTTGCTAAATATCCCTTAAAATTCAGTGTGATATCATATCTTGTATATAGATCAGCATACATGGCCCTAGAGATTTTGGTGGAGCCTACTTCATTCCTCTACCCAGAGGTTCAATATTGGTTATCAATAAAAAAAGAGTCATCTTGACCAAACGTTGTGTACCATCCGTTCCTTTGAGGAGAATCTCCATCACTTTATGAAAGATGTGAAAGTTCAATCACTCCTACAACTACACACTAGACAATGAGTTATAGTACATAGTCCCTCTTGTAATTTGAAGATTGAATTAGAGATTACTGCAGTATTGTCCAGTTCCTATATTCATTTGTTTGTATATTTGTGGTTTTTATTAACATTTATGAGATTTTGTTATCATAATCAATTATTTTGAATGTTTTACTATCTGTTATGAAAATATTTAGAATTTATGCTCTTTTAAGGAACAAAATTTTCACTGACTGAATACAACAAGGTTATAGGAATCCTATTTTTTTTATTAGGATGATGTGTATATGCCTTGAAAATAAAAATTTCTTTTAAATGTGAATTTTGGAACTCTTGTAACTAGCACTGAGCCCAAATCTTTCTAAACAAATCAAACAAAATCCTTCTAAGCTAAGACAAACAAATAAAAAAACTTTTAGATAAATAAACAAAAATCCTTCAAGACATAAAAATATACATACAAAATCCTTCAAAATAAAATCAAACCAATATAATCCTTCAAAACAAAAACAAATAAAAACCTTCAAAAATATACAAATGATCAAAACTCATTCAAATAAAAACATACAAAAAAAACCCTTCAAATAAAAATAAACAAACAAAAACCCTTCAAACAATACCAAACAAACTAAAACATTAAAAAAAATAAAACAAACAGAAATTCTTAAAAAAAATAAACAAAAAAAAAACCCTTTGGACATAACAACCAACTAACAAATAGAAAAAAACTAACCAAGAACCAACAAACTAAACAAATACATATTTCAAACAAATCAAATTCACCTTGATTAACTCCCATGTTAGATGTGAGTCCATGTAGTTTTCATCCAGATCTAATCACCCTATTCACATCATGGGTTGGAGGTGAGTCTAAATGGGATTCCATCCTAATGTGTTCAGGAAAATATCAAATCAATAAATAGAATAAACAAAAGCTTCTAAATAAATAAACAACTTCTCCTAGATTAGCTCTCAGGTTGAATATGATCCCCTATGCTTTCCATCTTGATCCACCAAAATACCATTTTAAGGGGAAGGACAAATTCTCTAAATTTGTAAATTGCATTACAAAAACTTATTATAGCAGTAGTTATATTACTTTGAAGCTTAGAAAGCAGTTTAGTGATTTTAAAATCTCTAGCATCATTAAACTGTAGCATTTTTTGTAATACATTAAGTGCTTTGCAAATTGTCAATTGGATTTCTGTGCTACGCTTTAAGGTTTGCTTCCTCTCTGTGAGATCTATAACCAGGACTCCGCTAGAGCCCTGTATAACTTGAACGATATGTATACTTGCATATAGATCGGTTGCTACCTTATTAAACTGATTATATTCTGTGAATGAATTGAAACTATTTACAATTTTTTTTACTTCGTGTTTGCAGCCGCCGCGATAAGTTATTCTTATTTTAAAGAAGATTATTAGAGTCACAGGTTTAAAAAGACTAACACATAAAATTTTAGTACATTATTTCTTTGCAATAATCTTATTTTATAATATATAAAAGGTCTATCATCAATACTTGTATTACAATTATAAAAATCTCAACCAAGTTTAATGACTGAGTCATTAATGTGTGAATTAAGTCTGGGTTTAAAGGAAGAATTCAGTTGTGCAAAAGACAACTTGTTATAATTTCATAACATGTGAAATGTTGAAAACTGATCAATTTAGAGTTTGATTTTATCAGTTCATTCTTTCAAATCATCTTAGAGAAAGACATCTTTCTTGTAGTTGCATTACAAAGAAGATGTCAATATAAAGTAAATTTTTGAATCTTTGAATCTTAGAGAATTAAGATTAAACTTGTTTGAAAGAGAACTCAATCAACAAATAAATTTTAAGTTTAGACCCTATCAAGAAGGTGAATGGGGAAAAGTTTCTTTTTTTTTAAATTTAAGGATTATTATTTTTTTAGTTTTAATTTCAAGTTGTGAGTTTTATTCTAGGTTTTACTTAGATATTTTTGAATATAAAGATTTGTTTCGATAATAAACTAGTAAAAGATAGAGCCAAACTTGATTAATAAAGTTAGGATCCCTAAACTAAGGTGCAAAATCACACTAAAGAAGGTTTAACAAAGAGTGTCTTAAAACGTACTTATTAGACATGGTTTAAATGAGAGGTTGAGGACCCTGAGTTTAAAAATATTGGGTGGACCCATTCCATGGTTAGATAAATGGAAGGTCTAAAAAAATAAACTGAGTAAGTCAAGTTTGAAAGGGGTGCAAATGCATCATTGATGAAGAATAAAGATATAATCTAATACTAGAGATGGAGAGAGAAACATCCCTAATGGAGTTGCCAAAAAAACTCCTAGCGGAATAATTTTTTATGATGTTGATGTGTCCACCACTGATTTTGGAAGATTTTTATATAAATGATCAATAATATACTACACTGAAAAGTAAAAAAAAATTACTTTAAAATGGATCTAATCATTCAAATAAATAAATTGTTTAAAATTTATGGGTTTGTGTAACCAAAGATTTTTCTTCCACCTTATGAGTATAAGATATAGTTTATTTTATTCTAGAGTCTGATATCCTTACAAGCAAAAGCCCTTAAAATAAATTACATCCTAAGCATTTTGGACTTTTGAGAATAATCTCTATTAAATTATTGGTTCATATTATATAGGATTATAGGATTGGTGTTATTTAATTGGGATATAATTGAAGTTTTGAAGAGGTTTTCAAACAGGGAATTTTAGGATCAACAAAGATTATTTCTTGGAATTAAAAGATATGGGAATTATAGTCTAAGATGATATATAATGGAAAGGGTTAGCCAACTCTGATAAGAAGGCATACCATAATAATTGAAGCTATAAGTTTGTCAAAAAAATTAGGTTTTTACTTGAAATTTTGGATAAAGTTTAAAAATCTTGATTTAATTTGATTTTTTTTTTGAGTAAGGATTGTTTTGAGTTGATTGATTTGGGTTGGAATAGTTTGGTTCAAGCTAGAAATATTTGGTTACAAGCTGAGAAGCTTTGGATAGGTTTTAACTTGAGTTGAAAAGGGTTTGATTTGAGTTATGAGGGTTTGATTGAAGTTGATTAATTTGAGTTGATTGATTTAAGTTGAAAAATATTTTATTCAAGATGTTGAAGCCTAGACTAAGGGACAAGATTGGCTTGAAGGATCTCTAGATGGAAATTAAATCCCTAACCCTAAAATAAACCTACATTATATAAGGAGGCTAAGTAGGCGGGCTAACCTAATTTTTAAGAAAAACAACCCTAGTTGAGATGCCCACGACTTTTCATCATCCCTAGTTCATTAGTATCGTTAGACTATTAACCAACCAGATAGTTAGTGGTCTCCACTTAATAGTATATCAATAGCAAATGTAGACCTTATTATTAGGCGTTTTGAGGTGCTATAGGTTACTTCATTCTAGGGTACTTACATATCTTTAAGGGATTATTGGCTAGTTAATTTATATTTCTAGTCCTTGGCACTAATTAGGGGAACCAATCAATCTAACTTAGTCTTTTAGAATGGACTACTCTAAGGAATGTGTGTTCCTAGGTTCATTTCTAAGCTGCCTAATAGAGTTCATAATTGATATATCTAGTGATCAGTTAAGTTATTAGTTAAGTTATTCATAATTGATCTATCTAGTTGGTTAATTTTATATTTTTATTTTGGGTTTGTTATTTTAATTTTGATTCAGTTCAATCTCCTAGTTCGTCAACTAATATGAAAATCAAGACATTATGAAGTTAATGTTTAGCATTCAGTTTTCCTCCCAAGGTTTGGGTTCAAGTGTTGGTTCGAACATGTACTAGTGAAGCTTACATTTCATGAAAAGTTTCATAGAAATGACTTTTAACATAAAATTTAAGAGCTTATTTGATTTGATATGAGAATTTACAAATAAGCGATTGTAAGCTTTAAAGGATTCTCGAGTAAATTGCTTCAAATAGTTGTGAGCTTTAATAATTAAAAATGTGTGAGCTCTTTGAGAGGTAATCACTTAAATAGTTTAAAATTTTGTTTTGAAAATTTGAAGTTTTAGGTGATTCAAAGTTTAAGTGTTTTTAAGAGTTAAAATGTTTTAAAAGTTTAAGTTTTTAAGAGTTGTTAAGTTTTTTTTTTAAATGTTTAAGACATTTTAAAAGTTTTAAGGTGTTTAGATGTTTTATATTGTTTTAAAAGTTTTAAGAGGTTTTAAGTGAAAATTTTAAGTAATGGAAATTTAAAATGTTTCAAAGTTTTAAGGTGACTTGAAAATATTTAGTGATGGCACAAAGGTGTTGCTTTCTATGTTGCGCCTACTTGGGAGGAGAAATGAGGGCTTGGATCAAATTAATGCTTAGTTCAATTTAGGTTTAGCTTGACTTAAAAAATTTGAATGAGGTCAGTTTTAGTTAAGATGAGCCCCTCAAAAAAAAATTGAAGTCAAAGTGTGGGCCTCATCAGAGAGAAATTTGGTGAATTCTTGTTGAAAATTTCAATGAGTTCTAATAGATTGAATTTAATATTTTTAGCTCAAATTTACATTGGTTGAAGTTTGATTTTAGTTGAAGTCCATTTTAATTGAATTATCATAATTATTATTTTTATTATTTAGACTACCGTCCAAATTATTACAATATTAATGGACCCCAAACAAAGTCTGATTTGGGCATGAAGGGACTCATTTAAAAGATTTCAATAATCTAAATGCACTCGAGTAGTTTATTTAAAATAAATAATATCGGTTGATTTTTTTAAGTAAATGTTAATATAAATTATATTCTAAATATATTAAAATTTAAAACCTTTATTTTTAAATTTTAAAATAAATAATTTATTATTATGTTTTTCTTTAATATTCTTTCTATTTAACACTTTATTATAATATTATTTTAATTAATATTATGTTTTTTCTTTATAATAAATAAAATTGTTCATGAGCCAATTTGAACTCACAAACTATAGCTCAAATTTAATAAAAGCAATCATAAAACCAAAATCGAGGAGGTCGACTGGCTCGTTTACACAGAAAAAGTTTATGTACGTCAAACGTATGCAGGAATTGCGTACGTAAAAAGTACACAGGAGTTAAATGAGTATTACACGAGAGTTACAGGGGTTTATAACCACCATATATCTCCCGTGTAACTTCTCTGTAATCTTATAACTCCTGTAACCTATAAATAAATAAAATAAAAAAATATATTACAAATAAATTACACAAAAAATATAAAAAAATTATAACACACTTGTAACTTCAAGTTACACCCCGCTGCCGGAAGTTCCTAAGATTTTTTCTTTTTTTTTAGCTGTTGTGATCCAGCTTTCTTTATCCGCATCAGTGTTCACGTTTTCACCCCGCTGCCCGACGTTCCTAGATTTTTTCTTTTTTTAGCTGTTGTGATCTAGCTTTCTTTATCCGCATCTATCCTCGTCTTTGGCGTCTGAGCTGCAGAGAAGCAATCAAGAGTAGAGCCAGCACGATGGCAATGGCTTCCACACCCGGGAAACTCACATACCCTCAGTTTTACGGGCTACGTCGTACGTCTCTCATGCCCTCTACCTCCCACCCCCTCTTTTTGCGCCGTGCCGGCGCCGCCGCATCCCACAGATCTTCCCGCGGAGTCGTCGCCATGGCCGGCACTGGCAAGGTGACTTGATCACTCACTGGTATTTTTACTCCGTTTCTCATCCGTCCATGGTGGTTATTTGTATTTGGAACTGATTTGCGGAGATCTGGAAGTTGTTTGAAATTTTATGTAATACAGTGAGACTTTCCTTTTACTTCAAAAGATGGATTCCTTCGAAGATTATGCTCTAAGGTTCTGTTCAGTAGCAGTATGGTATCTAAGCATTGCCATGATTGAATGCAATAATGTCGCAATATTCTTACCGTGAAATTCTTTTGGCTGAATCAGCTTCTTAATTGGCTCAAAAAAGTGATTTTTTTTTTGGGATATAATGAAAGAAAATTACTTAATGGCCTTTGAGCAAGAATGACCTTTTGAGGGTTTGAATGGCCTTCACTCCTCAACTTATAATAATTTGTTGGCCCAGTTCGTTATAAGGTATATGGCAAAGCAGCTCGTATCACATTCGGGAATGTTGGGAAGCGTAATCTTGATAATAAATTCCGCTACTTTCCTGTTTCCAAAAATGGTCTATACTTTTAATAGTTAGGGCCTCTTTTGTTCAAAATAGATTTTATTAAAACTAGTTTTGATATAATCCAATTCTTAATTTCTATGAAATTCCTGGGCTAGCTGTTCGGGAGAATTTATGATTTAAGGAGATTTGGGACAATTCTTAATTTCTATTGCTCCTTGGCCGTAGTGTCTCACGACACTGACCAACTCGTCTCTTAAGATAGTTGGGAAGACTTGACATTCTTCCGTGCCCCCAACAGGGGTTGATGCCTGGAGTTTGCTGAAATTTCAGGTGATTTGGACTTGTAAACCATTTTAACCATGTATTTTCAAATTTATAAAATAAATCATTTGAATTTTAAATAAGTTGAGAATTTTGAGATTTTAAAATTTTTAGGCTCCTTAGTGTCACGCTCCACCATCCTTTAGAAATTGGCAAGACAAGCATGAGATGAACGATTCTAGAGAAAACTAGATTGTGGAGCAATTCAAGGGATTCTAGAAGATTCCACCCAATTCTAGAGAACATGAGAAGGAAAGACTCCAAGAAGAACTCAAGAATAACCTAGAAAGTTCTAAGACTATGTATGTATATATGAATAGTAGAGAACACTCCAGAAACTAGACTATTCTAGAATATTTCCTTGGACTTGGAGGAGACTATAAATAATAGTCTCTCCCCTCATTTGGATCCATCCAAGCATTCATCCAAGAAACCATCCAAGCTTCCAAGCATTCAAATGTTGTAATCCTTCTTTCTTAGTGAAATGTTCCTTTCTCCAATACTTCTTCCTATTCTTCTTAAAGTGTTTTGTGCTTACAAGTCCGAGTGTTGTGAGGGTTACGTTGATTTGGTGCCAAGGAAGAGAGCTAAAGCTGCATGAGTTACTTGAGATAAGTTTAGTTCGTGACAGTTGGTATCAGAGTCTCGTTTCGAAAGTATGACAAAAACCATCTGAGAGCATGTGATGGAGTCCGAAGCCACTAATGTGGAATCATCTCAACAAGGGCGATGTCATCTAGAGCAACGAGATCTAGCTGCATCCAAATCCAAGGAGACCATGCATAGCTTTGATTCGCGCGTTGCTCGAGTGGAGAAGGCAATGAATGGTGTGGAGGCTCAAATAGAGGATTCTGACCAAAAGGTTGATGGACTCATGGAGGAGGACATCACAATCCATTCAACGATCAGAGGTATGATGCTCCTACTGGAGAAGTCTTTAAGGGATCAAATGTCTAAGATGCGGGAGGACTTGATGGGGGAGCTCCAGAAGGTACGAAAAACCCATGAAAGCGAGATGAACGATGTACATGCTAGCTTGGAGGAGATGAGTGAAGACATTTAGCTATGCAAGAGAGCACTAGCAACATCCATCAACAATCATACTTTCGAAGAAAAACACATTGAAGTACCAAAACCTAAGAGTTTTGGGGGAGCTCGCAACACAAATGAAGTAGACAACTTCCTATGGGGACTTGAGCAATACTTTCGAGCGATGTGGATTGCAGATAAAGAGGCAAGAATATAAGTTGCAACTCTTTATCTCTCAGACACGCTATGTTGTGGTGGAGAAGAAGGCGAGGAGATATAGAGAAAGGTATGTGCACCATATCTACCTTTAATGACTTCAAGAGAGAGCTAAAGAGGCGGTTCTATCCCGAGAATGTGGAAGATGAGGCTAGAGCCTAATTGTGAAGGCCCAAACAAGAAGGATCGATTCACGAATATATTAAGGAGTTCACAAGCTTGGTTCTTGAAATTCCCGACATGTTTGACAATGATGCTCTTTTCAACTTCATGGATGGACTCCAACAGTGGGAAAAAACTGAACTTAGGAGGCGCGGAGTGTAAGATCTTGCCACTGCTATCGCGGTTTCCAAAAGCTTAGTTGATTACTTAAGAGAGTCTACAAAGCCAAAGGATAAGAATAGTACATAGGTCAAAGAGGGGGATAACAAGGATTGACATAAGGAGGAGAGTCATCATGAATCGACACCATCTAAGGAAAAAGATAAGGGGAAGTCTAATAGCAAAACTAAACTACACAACAACTGCTTCCTTTGTGGAGGATCTCATTGGGCAAGGGATTGCCCTCAGAATAAGGCCCTAAACTCTCTCCTTGCAAGCCATCAAGAGGAAGAGAGAAGCAATATGAACGCACGAGTTGGGTTTATTCAACTGTTGAATGAGATGCAAGCTTCAACCAAACCCCAAGCAGATAGGTTACTATTTTTGGAGATGGTAATAGACGGGAAGACCATAAGAGCAATGATGGACACGGGTGCTTCCCATAACTTTATCTCCGCCGAGGAAGAAAAGAGATTAAATTTGCAGATGACTAAAGTAGAAGACTTCATCAATGTGATCAATTCAGCAGAAAGATCAATCCATGTAATAGCCAGAGGAGTAAAGACCAGTATTAGGGTGCGGTCAAGCACCTTAGATTCTCTGTCATTCTAATGGATGATTTTAAAAGTGTCCTAGGGATGAACTTCTTGGATCAAACAAACGCACCCAATGCTCTTCACCAATAGCATGTGCATCATCGAAGGGAATCAAGCTTGCTTAGTAAATATAACAAGGGTTAACAAGCAGGAAGTCAAAATGCTTTCAGTCATCCAATTCAAAAAGGGCATTCCAAAAGACGTTGGGAGTTACTTGGTTGTTCTTTATGACTCCGATGAATAAGCAAAACCCCAAGAAGGCATGCCAAGGGAAGTAATAGAGGTTCTTAAAGAAATACCATCAAGGAAGAAGAAAAATCAGCTAATTAGGCTGGAGCTAAGGGTTGAGTTGCGAGTCATGAAGTCTCCCTGCATGGCACCCCTCCCCCATACCACCAAGGAATAACCTAAGATTGTCAAGTCTGTGAGTAAACAAAGGAAGCTGGTCCGAGTGTCAAGACGAAGTCGCAATGAAGGCATTGCAAGCTTAAGTGAAAGAGTGTCGCGCTCCTCCATCATCTAAAAATGGGCAAAACAAGCATGGATGGAAGATTTTAGAGAATACCAGATTGTGGAGAGCAATTCAAGAGATTCTGGAAGATTCCACCAAATTCTAGAGAATATGAGAAGGAAAGGCTTCAACGAGAACTCAAGAATAACCTAGAAAGTTCTAGGGCTATGTATGTATATATGAATATTAGAGAACACTCTAAAAACTAGGCAATTCTAGAATATTCTCTTGGACTTAGAGGGGACTATAAATAGGAGTCCCTCCCCTCATTTGGATCCATTCAAGCATCCAAGCATTCTCCCAAGAAACTATCCAAGCTTCCAAGCATTCAAGTGTTGTAATCCTTCTTTCTTAGTGAAGTGTTTATTTCTCCAAAACTTCTCCCTACTCTTCTTCTTAGAGTGTTTCGTATTTACATGTCCAAGCATTGTGAGAATTATGCCGATTTATTGTCAAGAAAGTGCGATAAAGCCGCACGAGTTACTTGAGATAAGTTTAGTCTGTGGCATTAGGCTAAAAAGTATTCAAAGTTTTATAAATCTTAGGGCTTTTAAAGATAATATAAATTTGTAGGCTTTTAAAACTTAAAATTTTAAAGTTTAAAATCAAAATAAATGTGAACTTCCAAAACTTTAGTCTCGATGGTTAAATTAATGTGAAATTGAGTTTTCAAAATTAAGAGCTTAGGTTTACAATTAATCCAAAAATTTGAAATTTTCAAATCTAAACTCTTAGGTTTCGATCATTTGAATTGACCCAAATATTAAATATTTGTACATTAAAAATAATTTAATACATTTGGGGTTTAGCCTAATTTAAAATTGAAATGTCAAAATTCACAAGGCTAAGTTTAAATTGAAATTCAAATACCCTGAATTGAGGAGCTAAGTTTGATTTTAAAATCTCACCATTGAATTCGCAATGTGTTTGCGAGCGAATAGAAGATGGTCCCTTTTAAGCCTAAAATCATAATGCTCTAGCAAGTACTTAATCGATGAATGATTTCAAAATTTATATAAAGTTCGTGGTTATTTTCTTAGTCAAATGAGATATTTTGAAATATGAGTGAACTCTTAAGACTTTGATGAGTACCACTTTAGATATTATTTAGCTATTTGATCAGTATTGTCTTTGGTTCGTTCCTTTGCTCTGGTTCTATCATTTCATTGATGATTCGGTAAATGAGAAAGAAAAAGGAATATCGAAAATTCGCGTGGCTGAAGCTGAAGCAGCTACTTTCGAAGTAACAGAAAGAAAAGCAACGACTGGAGTGGGAGAGTCAGAGTCGAAAAGAGGATTCCTCACTTCTTTCTCTCATTCAAAACCGTGCATGAGACTTTTATTTAAGATGTCTATACATGCAAATCAATTACACATATTTTCAATGCCTGCAAGTGCTCCAACAAATGTGTTGAATGTTCAACTAATGGGTTCGAGAATGCTCCAACAAATGTGTTGAATGTTCAACTATTTTATAGTGTCCATAAGATATTCTAAGTCCCACTTAACTAGTCCGATCCTCCTCCTCGTAAAGACTAGAGTTGACGAGTCTAATAAATTTAATAAATATCAAAATCCTAAATTTTAGAATTTACATGTTTAAATCATCTAGTCCGCTCCTCCTTGTAAGGACAAAGGTAGACAAAATTTGTACCCTAAAAGTCAAAAGTAATAAAATTAAATGCCCTACTTTAAATATAAATGTTTTTAAATGCCTCATTCTTCCATGATGGTTATGTTGATCTAAGATTTCAATATCTTAAATCAAGATTTTCAAAATAATCAATTAAAACTCGAGTTAAAAATTAATCGCTTGAGACTAATAGCAAATTTCATCTACCTTCGTAGAGTTTGTCGAGGGTGATAAACTTGTAATTGACTTAAGCTCACAAAGAGTAAATGTTATATCAAATCTATTAATATATTCGCAATCAAAGTAATCGCATGCCAGTAAAGATGTGACCTGAGTCACCTGTCCGCGTGGTTTCGCCTCCAAATGCCACTATAAAATAGTGCTAACGATCAGAACCCTCTGACCTGGTGGTTGCAGCCAAATGACACTATTATATTACGGTCACGGCCGCAAACCATATATTACTCAATTTCTACTATTTGACTTGTGAATATAAGGTAATATTTGATTGACACATAGTCTTTTGTTAGCTAAGATCGACTTGAATTTGCCCTCTTAAATAAATATCCACTCCAAATCTATAAAAATCTTATGGACGACATAACCCATGACTGTTGACGAGAATCCTTCTGTCAGGGTTAACTACCTCCTCTAACTAAGTAGATCAGGGATCACAACGACCTGGGAGAACGAAACCATGAGATCTTGATTTTTTTTCATCTTCATTCTCACTCCATCCGCTTTAAACTCCAAATGATTAATTTGCAACTAAATCCTAAGTTTGCTGCTATTGTATGTTAAATATTCAATTTTTAATGACTAGCCTTAATCGAAAGTGCTCACCGGTTATTGGGAGGAGTACTTAACCATAGGTGCTTGCACCCATGGAAACCTTAAACCCTAGATGAAAAAGTCGTCTTAAAATGAGAGCGAAATCTCTAGGTAGTGTCTTAGGCCTCATTTGGGGGCGATCTTTTCCCGCGGCGCAACACCAAGCTGCGCCCGCTTTTTCTTTCCATTTGTTTGCCATGTTTTCAGGGCTATGGTGGAAAAATTTTGCTGAACCCGTGGCCCGTGTTTCCTATGATTCGCCGCAGCCACAGTTATTGCCCTACTCGCCTTTGTGACTCGAGACGAAGAAGAAACAGAGAAGTAATGGAAGTGAAGGAGTTGTGGGCGACGCTCGAGCAAGCTCTCAACTCCTATATAGGGCTATCTCCAACAACCTTCTTTACGATCATAGCGGTTGTTGTGTCGTTCTATTAACGGAGAGGTGTGTGTGTGTGTGTGTGTGTGTGATGCATCATATGGATCTAGAGTTCTGAAGTAAATTTGTGCTTATGTATGTAGGTATGTATGTCTCTGTCTGTCTATGTATGTATGTATGATGCATCATGTGGATCTGGAGTTCTGAAGTAGATTTTTGCTTATGTATGTATGTATGTATGTACGTACGTACACACATATGTATGTATGTATGGATGTATGTATGATGTATCATGTGGACATGGAGTTATGAAGTAGATTTTTGCTTATGAAGTATCAAATATATGGCTATAATAGTTCTGTTACAAACAACATTCTTACGCGAAGCAAAATTGTTATTTGTCAGAAAACAGTATCACATGCTGTTTTAATTGCGTAAAACAACCAAGCGAACTTATCGTAGCAGCACTTTCAGGACAGTAAGTCGCAACAACTTATTGATAAGCTGCAACTGTCCCTAATAGACCCTTAATTACAATCCAATTTGCCTACTAAAAATTTGAACCTCCAAAGATCTCTCTCTCAAAATAAAAATAAAAATAATTGCAGGAGTTCACGGGGAGCGATCGTTAATTTTCAGAGCCCACAGTTGCAATGTTTGTACCTCTCCCTCACAAACAAATGATATCACTGGAATCTATTTTGATGAAAGTGTTCCATGGCCATGTTCAAGGAGACTACATAGTGAAGTAGATGTATGCTTAGCTAATCAATGTCATATGTTTGCAACCAAAACATATCATGAACTGATTAATAATCCAAAGCACTTCATCTCATATCTTCTTGCTTGCTTGGTACTTAGAGAAGGTTTTCCTCATTCATCAACATCCACTGGCTAGAGAACTAATCGTGTACTTAAAGTCAAACTTCTTATTCTTAAAATGCGTGACTACTATGCCAATAGGATGATGTGTATTAAGACAATGATTTAATGCGGTTGCAACATCAAGTCACCTCTTTAGAACACCCTAGGCAGTTTTTCCTAGTAGAAACGGATCCTGTTATCTTTCCAAATGCATCAATAGATTCTGTTGGCGACTTACAAACCTTCGTCAGAACTAAATAATTGCTTATTGTTCTTGTAAGCTAAAACATGACAACTTAATTTATATAAAAACCACACATTCTTTTTAAATTTAAAAAAGTATTGCCAGTAATCAATTTTAGCCCTATAACCTTGTAATGCACTAATATGAAAGTGGGGTTAGCTGGGTTGTGCTTTGAACATTTACCTAAGCTTGAACAAAAGGGTGCTTCAAATTCTGACCTTCTACTTCGATGTAACGTGGGAATTGATAATGTTTTTCTCCAAAAAAACATGTTTATTGGTGGACTTACGATCTCTAAGGAACTTTGGTTATTTCTTGTCATTTTTTTCTAACCTAAACAACTCAAAGGAGATGGTCCTTTTTATCTTCTGATGTTTAACCTCTTTTTTTTCTCCAAATACGACCATTATTGTTTTTTCTTCTCTTCTTTCTAAAGGCCACAACAAAAGAGGAAGAATTAGGTAGAGAAGTGACCATTTGAGATAACATGAAGGAGAGGTTCCAAGACTTGAATAAATCAAAACCCAACGCGACTCATCATAATTGCAAATAATAGAAACAAATAAATGAACAAATTCACCAGAATTTTCTTTATCTTCAACAATAATGATTTTATGTATTTTTGTCTTGGAGAATATCTTTTCAAAGTCAATATGTACTCAAATCAATGCTTGTGCCTACCCAAATTAGGCTTAATCAGGCTTTAACTCTTAGAGTACGAGCACATCTGAGAAAAAACTTGTTTCCATGGTTGCAAATCTATTCATTTAGCTATTTATATGAACTTCTCAACTAACAAAACCAAAGTTTTTTTTTGAAGTAAATTAAAGATAAATCAACAATTATCGTTTGATTTCACTTGAAGCTCCCTTTTTCATTTTGATTCAACAAAACAAAAAGCTTTTCTCCATAGAAAACTAATTGATCCATTTTAAAACACAACAACAACCTTGGATCTACAATAAATGAAAAAAAATTACAAGGTGCTCCTAGGAAGGGTTGATATACACCAAATTACTAAATCTAAGTCGTTAAAGAAACTAGGGCAAGACATGTTGCTGAGAAAGTGTCCGGTATTGACAAGGGAACATGAGGGGTCATAATGATGGAGAGGTGTTAGGGGTGGAAATGTTGGAGAGTTGCGTGAAGGAGTGGGGCAACTAGGAAGCATACTATAAAATCAATGAACTTGATTTCCCCTGGTTTTAATAAAATCTGTTTGGAAGGAATTTTGATAAAACTTGTTAAACCTTCATCTAAAAAATGTCAACTTCAGATACCCCTTATAAAAGCCTTTGGTAGTTTTTAAGTTAAAACTTGTTTAAAACCCAAACAACCTGGGCAACCAAACCCTCTTTAAACACTACATATCAGATTTAATGTAGGTCTCATGAATTTTTTTTAATTGCATAATATGCTTCCTTTAAGTCTACACATCTATTAATGTAGCTGCATTGTCCATCATGCCTCAGAAACTTGGCAATCCAATGCCTCTTTTCAAAGAATTTTTTACTTTATGTGATAGAAGTCTCCAATATTCTCTCTTTCCATTAGCGAAACAGCTATTTCTGACATGCTGATCTGTCATATTGGAGTAAACATTTTGCTACATTGTCAAGATGAACTCAATGTTTTCTATCGTTAATGGCAAGTTGGTATGGCCATTAGTAACAAGTATTTGTATTAAAAGAATGAAAAGGTTAAATATAGCATATTGACATGCATTACCAAGAAATGAGGCAAATCAATAAATTTGTATCTCAATCCATCAATTTATTTATGTCGTGACAACAAATTTTTCATAGAAATTGTTACGTCTAATCTCATTTGAGAACTGAAGTTGAAATTGTTATATTTGGCATCTTTTATCAATGCCCATCATCAACGTAGCCTTATATCTTCTGTACCCCAAATTTTGGCTCAGCTCAATGTTTTGATTCAAATTTGTTTGTAGACAACACTTAAACGTCTCGGACATTAATGGTTAATAAACAATAGAAAAAGGAGTTAAGAAAAAAAATCTAGAGTGAGAAGTTATTGAATTTTGCTCTATTGCCATAAAATATAAAACTTGAATAAATGATTAAATTTGCCTTGGCCTCTCATCCCCTATTTATAGGCTTTCAATGAGTCACAATGCTACGAGAAAGACCACATTTGAACAATACAAATAAAATTACAAAGCAAAGCTTAGCAAATGCTTGCTCTAAAAAAAATTAGCTTACATTTATGTATATTGTTTAATAGAAGCTGAATTCAGTGAAATTTCTCGTCAACTTCACCGAGGTTTACTATACCTAGTGAGTGGATTTGATGATTGAATGACTTTCCTTGATTAGATGTATCGTTGAGTAGCTTTGAGTGCGAATTATGGTGATTTCTCTTGGAAAATTGTGTGGCTTTGCTTCACTTTGGGCCTAGTATACTTAATTAAATTATTTTAGACAATTTGAACTTTGCCTACTGAGCAGGCCAACTTGACTTGAACCCGCTTTAGGTTATATTTGGATGTACGTATATTTTGTATTCATCACCATTCATTCCTATTAGCTGAACGTGGTCTGCTTTCTAAACTTTGTTTGGTGTTCAGATTTGTATTGCCGACTATACATGACCTCAAGACATTTCTTATCTGGCAATATATTATTTCTACTTTATCATATGCTAACTCGAAGACCTGATGCTGTATTACTTAGTCAAAAAAAAATATATATATATATATATTTTTTTTGCAGAATGCTATCTGCTTAATAGTTGAACTGGAACTTGCATATTCTTTAAGGGCATTTCTATACATACCACTCAACTTCAGTGTATTTACGTATCTAACATCTAAAATTCGCTTTTTACCTTTATTCCGCCAATCTTTACCGTCACGCCAGAAAGGCCACCATTTTAATTTTAAAAGGTAAAATACATATTTTCATATGTTGGTAAGGTGGTATGCATGTAAAAATTAGAGTTCAGGTGTTATACATGTAAATGCATAAGAATTATGCGGTATGTATGTAAATGTTCCATACTTTTAATTACTGCAAATGAATTATGTTCTGCTCATTTCCTATGCTTTGCTGTTTCTGATGCCATCCTATTTTACCTGCAGTTTTTTGTTGGAGGCAATTGGAAATGTGTAAGTACAATCTACTGTTATAATCTTCTTCCATCATGTAGAGTGGCACCTCCTCAATATTTGTCATTGTATCAGTGGCTATTGAATATGGTTAAAGTCTAAGAAGAAAGATTATAGGATATTTGATTTCTATGATGAATTGCAGGTATTATGATGGCAAGTTCATGCTTTCCCAAGTAGCCATTTCTTTATTAATTTGATTTAACAATCATTTTCTTAATGGACATATGACAAATGAAAGCAGGTAGTTTAATAGGAATAGCAATTTAGTCCATAAAATTTCCTAAAACCTTCAATTTATGTGAATACATGGAATTTGAGTTTTGAAGTTTTCTTCGGTTTATTAAAGCCCCATTATTTGGTTAGTTTTGACTTCAAAACTTGTTTCTTCAATAATTTGGCATATTATACTCGAGAAATTGCTGAACTACATCTTGCTTTGTCTGCCTTTTTTGTTTAACTTTTTTTATCATTTAATATAGCCCGACATGCTGGGCATATGAGCTTTAATTTGCATTTTGATATCAATAATTTGCAATATCATTCTCAGTTTTCAGTATGATCTAGTTGGATGTTTTTTGTTGATTTGGCTTCTGTTTTCTCTTCAGGTTTAGTGGTTTTTATAACTACTTTAAGCTTTATGTTTGATGTGTTCTTACTCTTAGTGCCATGCCCACACATTAGGTACTTGTGTGTTTGGTCACTTTTAAGATTTTGGACAGCTAAAATGTTACTAACCCATTTATTTCAATACAGTTACTTTAGCTCTTTGGTTTTGGCTTCAAGCTCAAGTGAAATTTCAGATTTTGCAACTGCCATTGTTATTTTCCTTAACAATAAATTCTTTTGATTCTTATCATCAGAATGGAACTAAAGATTCTATTAGTAAGTTGGTTGCTGACCTGAACAACGCTACACTTGAAGATGAAGTAGGTAAGATGAGAACTTCCTACATGTTTACTGTTTCAACTTTCATAATATTTAATTGTTGTAGTTATGGATATTCTGTATGAAAATAAGCAATTTATAAACAAATTTAATATTACATAAATTATGAAAAATTCACCTCAACTTAGGATTGCAGGTCATAATTGCCATCTTGAGAAGTTGTGTGAAATTTATGGAAATTATTTTGATTCAGGTTGTGTATATATAGTTTTACCTAGGGCTGTTATAAAAGCTCGTCGTTCGCGAACAATTTGTGTTCAACTCGTTAAGTAGCTTGTGTTCGATTCATTCATTAAGCAAATAAGCCGAACATGAAGATATTTTTTAAGCTTGAATTATAAACGAGCCAAACACAAACGTACTTCTATTTGATCTTGTTTGCTTCCACTTGAGATGATAACACCACAAACTCATGGCGAGTAGCAGCCACCATCTCCACAGAAGATTCCTTTAATTTGGCAAGTTGATTGTAGAATTAGCTCTTATCGTCCTCAGGTACCGCCCTCAACACAATGATCTTAGTAGATAATTCTTCTATTTGCCTCTGAGACGGCAACAGGGGAACTCGAGGTTGGAGTTGGATTCATTGGGAGTAGTTACTTTGGGGGAGCCAGAGATGACTTCTTAGCAATATTGCTTGGAGGGCTTGCCTTCAAGGAACTCGCCTGGCGACCTCATTCTCCAGGAACACGACAAAGGCGCTACTGGACACTTCGTCGAGACTTCAGAGATAGCCATGTCGCCCTCCCTAGTCTCGGTATAATCTCCCTCAATCAACTTGGTAGCAACTACAAATATCTTCTCTGTAGGTTTTGCCCTCAGAACCAATGTGACTCGAGACTCACCAACTTAGGGCCCGTTTGGGGCAGCTTATAAGTGCGGGGCGTTTTTAAAAATGCCCCCGCACTGTTGGTTAGCACATTTCGGCAGATTATTTAGAAACGGGATTTTCACTTTATATTACACGCGACCCGCGGGCCACTTTTTCGTTCGCGTTTTTACTTGCTATTACCCTCGTGACCCTCGCATCTTCGCCTCCCGTGTTACGCATCTTCACCTCTGCGAAACCGAAACCACAGGCGCTCTCCTCTCCGTCCTTCGCTTCTTCCTCCTCGTTCGACATTTCCGCTCTCCTCCCCGTCCTTAGCAGCGGTAAGAATTTATTTATTTATTTATTTATTTTTGCCCCATGGATGTTTTGGATGAATGCAGCCGAGCTCCATGCCACATCAAGCAACGGTAGGAAATTTTTTTTTCCTCTATGGATGCTTTGGATGAATGCGGCCGAGCTCCATTTTGATGTCAATGTGTCATTGGTAGAGAATATGCGTATGTATCTTCGTGGGTAACCTTTGCATTCGGTGCATCAGTGATAGAGAAACGAAGGGCGCTTCTGTGCCTCCGATTTCACATAAATTCTTCCATTTTTTTAAAGATCTTAAGTTAACAAAGAGGGGTCTTTTTCGTAGCTGGACTTAAGCAGAATTTAACCTAAATCCTGGCAAACAGCTGAAAAAACAACTTTAAAGCCACATGATGTAAAATCCAATCTCTTCTATTTTGTCTTAAATCTCTAATTCTGTACAGTCAACAGATTTATGTTTTCTACTCATTATCCATGTTTTTTGCTGATAATACAAGATGGAGCTCTGAAATCCAATGTTGTCAAAAGTGAACTTTGATGCTGCTAATTTGTTTTTAAGCTTTTGATAAAAGTTATGTGCTTTTATTATTGTTGTAGTCAAAGGACTCAATTCTATGGTTTGTGAAATGGAATTTGTCAAATACAGATATTTGTTTCATAGGACACAATGGAGAAAAAAGCCTACATTCACAATTTTGTTTTGTCTGTTTGTTGAATATTTGATTTTAACATGTTTCAAAATTGTCTCTTCCTGGTAGCTGAAATTGAAATGGGTTAAAGCTTTTGAATGATGCAAAGATTTATGAGCGATGACTTGTAAAAACTTCAAATCAACATGCTTTAAAAATACACAAACCAAAGCAATGAAACAAACTTATTCAAAATAGGAGCGGGATGGTCATTTATCCAGAATCGAATGCTTTACAAACGTGCGAAACCAAACAGTCGGACGAACATCCAGGATCAGTACAGCTATCAGCGAACTTATCGAGATCAACGAACTTATCTGAATAAGTTGGATAAGCTGCAGCTGCCTCAAACGGACCTTTATCCACATTCAACAGCTACGCTTGCACTAGTGGATTGATCAACAAAGGTTATTCGCCAAAAATCTCACTCAACGTTAGCAACACTAAAATTTCTTTCATGAAAATCACTTTAAATAGAAAAAATTAGTTTAATTGAGAAAAGTTAAGCTAACTTTTTGTGACAGCATAGTTTTCTGTTGTGAGCGCGAGGCCGCTCAAACCTTTGAGCTTGCTAGATTTCGGGCCCGAAGAACATACCTCCTCCAACCACTTCACAACGGA
Organism: Papilionanthe hookeriana x Papilionanthe teres; assembly: GCA_022702705.1. Classification (NCBI taxonomy): domain Eukaryota; kingdom Viridiplantae; phylum Streptophyta; class Magnoliopsida; order Asparagales; family Orchidaceae; genus Papilionanthe; species Papilionanthe hookeriana x Papilionanthe teres. The sequence goes on from CM040438.1 coordinate 47,234,247, forward strand.
GTAATCTTCTTTTAGCTTTCTCAATTCTAAATTTTTTCTTCTTCCTTTCCTTGGAAGAAATTCTCATCCTTCTTTAGTTCTTTCTCTTGCCAAATACTTGGTTGCCCAAATAGCTATCAAGATGTCAAATTTTCTTCTAGGATGACCATCTTCGAAACGATCACACAACAGAAGCAACAAAAAGGTTTGCAAGAAACAACATACAAGTGCCTGTTGACCTCGTTTTTGTCGAGGTTTAGTTTTCCTCCTAGGATTTAGGGTTCTAGCTTTAGGAGCTTCCCCGACGATCTTAGATTCCTAGCACTGGACCCACCTCGCTTTAGAATGATCGAAACCACTTCGACACTCTTTTAGAGTCCCGGACGGAGTTCCTGACCTCTAGCTCACAGCAGGTAGGTTGGAATTAGCGTTAGGACTCCAAATTGAGTTCCTATAGGACCACCTGGACCTTAGGATAGCCTCGTGCACATTTTCACGCACTACCGAAGCACAAATTCTCGAGCCACGGCTTCGACGTCTTCGAATTATTCTCGACGGATCGAGATCGAAGTTAGAATGCGGAACGAGCGACATCAAAGTCGAATTTCGGCGAGATCGAATTTGACGCACTTTCGACTCGACCAGTGACGAGGTTCTCCGAACGGCCTCGGATCGCGAAACGGATCTGCGCCGTTGCGTCCGGAACGTCGAACTTGCTTGGAAAAGACGTATAACTTGTCGTGTTTGGAGCGCGGACCCGCGACGTAAAATTTACCGATTTTTATTAAATAAATTCTATTTTTCCTATTTTAACCCCTATTTTAAACCCTAAATCCTTTTTTTTCTCACCCGGGGCTCGCCTTTCTCTTTTCCTCTCGAGCCCGAGCCTTCTCTCTGGTTCCCGCGCGAGCTTCGACGATGGTCCCGTACGCTCGCCACTTCCCCTGGTATCCTGCCCGTGGCAGGCCTCTTTCGGCCTTCCCTGCCTCCATTGTCGCCCTTTTCAGCGACTTTGTCGCCACTCTCTCCCTCTCCTCTTTCTCCCGCCGAGACGCCTGGGTAAGTGGGACGGCTTCTTCTTCCTCTTCTCCTCGAGGCCGGCTATAAGAACCTCATTTTGAGAGGGTGCTAGGGGTCGGCGATTTTGGTGAAGTTGTTTAGGTTGGATAGTTTTGAGTGGGTTGCTATTACTTTCCTCTCCTCCTCCCTCTCCTTTTTCTCTGCTACCTGCGGTTCTCCCTGAGTTGGCTGCTCGGTTTTGAGTCTGGGTTGCGCCGTTTGTTTACTGTTGTTGAGCCGTGGTGTGGGTTTGCTTGAGTTCTCACTGAGGTATGAATTCCCTTAGCTCTAGCTTTTATATTTGAGGCTATATACATGTCGTTTTCCTTAAAGATGGACATGGCTTCATGATTAAAGTGGCATGCTATTGCTCCTCTCTCTTCTTTACTCACTCTAACTTGATGTGGAGCATGGAATGGTTTGTTTAGTTTTATATATGCATGTGGAGCTTGCTTGCTTGCTCTTCGACCTTCTTCTTTACCAAAGAGCATGTCGGGGAAAGATTTAAGTTGATTTAAAAAGAACTCTATGCTCATTTTCATTTGAAATACATTAAGGCTTATGCTTGGATATGTAGGATGTATGGAAATGCTTGTTCAAGCTTTATGTTTAGTCGAGTTTTTTTAGCCTCGTCTTGGCTCATTGTGATCTTGTTTAAAATTAAATTCTATTTCATTTTTAAAGAGAGCTTTGGGGGTCGTCTTGGTGGCTTTGTATTCTCGGTCCCGCCTTCCCCTGTCGCTCTCGGTTTTGGGCTTCGTGAGTCCCGTCGTTGTTCGGTTTACGCCCCGGAGCTTTCTTGAGCCGGCCTTGTGTTGGGGGTCGCTTTGAATCGAAGTTCAGGCCGTTTATTTTTCCGATCTTGTGGTGGTTTGGGTTGATTTCTTCTATTCTCCCTAGCCTTGGCTTCATATTGGGAGCTGTTGTGATTTAAAATCGGATTTATTTTTGTTTTACTGTAATTGGTTTTGGCTCTTTAATGTCCCTGGTTTTTAGCCCTGCGCTGGGACTGTTTTGATTCAAACTGTTGGGCTGACTTTGAGCCCTGCCATTTTCTTGGTTTTGGGCTTGCGTGAGTCTCGCTCGTCGCTCGGTTTTTGGCCTTTGGGACTCTCTTGTACCGGTCCGTGTGTTAAGTCGTCTTAGCTTGTGTTTGGTGGGGGTTTTACTCCTGTCGCCTCCTTGGTCGGGACCTGGCCGTGGGCCTCTCTTCTTGTTCTTGCCTTGGCCGAGCCTTGAGATGAGATTTGATGGATATGGTGATGTTACTTTGCTTTTTGCTACACTTGCTTATGAAGTTGGTTTGGAAGAATTTAAGAACATCTCTTATTTGCTTTAATGTTTGGGAGTTAAATGTTGAAATTGATGAAGGAAATATGCAAAAGTGTGAGTTTGGCAATTATGTGATAAGTTGATGTTGGGGTTGGGGGCCTTTGTTGCGACGATTTGTTCGAGCCCCGAAATTTGTAGCGTGAAATGAAAATTGGGGTAAAAAAAAAAAAGAAAAAAAAAGAGAAGAAAGAAAAGTGAAAGGGTTAAGTTTTGGAGATTTGTGATAGCACTCCTAGTTTAGTAGTCCGGGGTCTAGGACCCGAGCAGTGGCTTTCTCTTTCTTTCTTTTGCTTATGATTTCACTCGTTATTTGGGAAAGGGAGTGCGTTCTGGGGTCTAGTCTTCACCTTCTCCGAGAGCGTCGATGTGCCTTTAGTCCTTTTCTTAGGACATGTGAGGTCGGTCGGGAGTCAGGGTGACTTACGTGTTTTTCGATTATTGGAAATCGACTCACTTCTTTTCGAAGCCGTGTTAAGTGAGCCGCTTTCCATCCTCCTTTCCTTGACCTCTCGTCCCTAGTTTTCACTTGTTTCTTGGCTCAAAGCACACACTACAGGGGACGTGTAGGTGTGCACATATAACTCCTTCGGGTTATATATGGGCCATCAGTAAGCGTCGTAAGTGCGGTGGGGACATGGATGAGACCGCAAAACGAGAAAAATTACGAGAGCCATGAGGATGGGCCGCTGACTCGAAGACTCGTAGAGAGTAGAGCGAGGAATCACGGAACCGTTCGACCGTCCTCGGGTTTCTACTGTCGACAGATCTCAATGTTCGTAGACCTAATCACGGTAGGATAGTCAACCCGTGGATCGAAATGTTTTAAAACAAAAAAATACATATGTTTGAAAAATACAAAATTACCTCCACTACTACACGTACTTACTTTACCTACTGATCTTACTTGCATGAAAACAAAAAAAATGAAATGTATGAAAATTTATAAAGGTCCACGGTTGGTTATTCGAGTCGGGTTAGGCGCACGCTTCCTGAGAAAGTCGGTCTAAGTAGTCGGCACTCCAAGTCCGGACGATTAGCACGGCTACGAGTTCGAAACACCACCGTGCTTACGGGTCTTTCTTCCAGGAGGCCTATGGCTTTCTCGTAGTTCGCCATGAGTTTAGCGAGTCGTCCGTGGGTTTCTCACGTCTTTTGCAGCTTTCTACGGTTTTGTTTTTGTTTTCGTTTGTGGTTTTCTCGGAGTCTTACTGGACGTTTCTTTCTCTCTTTCTGACTTTCTTGGTTTTCTTCGTGATTTTCCTCACTTTCTCGCCGTTTTTCTTCGTTTTTACTCGTTGAGTTTTCGGACTTTACTTTTCTTATATACCATATAGACTTCGCTTAGTTCGTAGGTTGTTTTCACTTACTACTTCTATTCCTGCTTCTTTTAGTACTAATAAATCCTTGCATGGAAATAAGAAAAATATATAAAAAAATAACGATAAACGGTAACTAATAGCATTGAGGATAATGAAAGCATACTGATACTCACCGTGATGATCTTTACTTTCCTTCTTGTTATACCTGTCTGGCGTATTTTACTTTTCAACGACATACTCTCATTACTTAGAAATTTATTTCTTTCGATACATATCTTCTTAAGCATGTTTTACACTTCGTATCTTTCTCCCTGCTTCAAGCATGTTTCACATTGTTATAACGTATTACTTCCTCGTATAGCTTAGTATGCTCACGTTTCTTCTTTCTTTTTGCTTACTCATGCCACTGATTCATGACACACTCACTTGCAATAAAAATAATAAACGACTTGCATGCTCACTTTAACTTAAGACCTTTAATCTAAGCTCACGATCCTTGCTACTGACGTGGAGCTTGGAGCACGGTGAAACGCACGACCATCTTCATCAATGAAACCCTCTTCTAGTTTGAATAATGAGCCTGGGACTTCGAGTAGTTCGCACTAGCGCATGAAGTCCTCACACTGTTCTTAGCGCTGCACAACCCTCCCGTGCGATATAAGCTCTAACTCGCTTGAGGTTTCCGGGGTTGTCGTCCGATACGACGTAAGCCCTCATTTCTTTCGAGTAGTTTGCATAATCGGATGTTATGCAAACGTAATCCTATAATTAATTTGCAAGATTGAAATTAAAATAAATCTTTTTCCAAAAATTTAAAGCCCAACCATAGGATAGTCTGAGACGTCCTCGAGGTCCTCCTCGAGATCTGTGATATCCCCTACTCTTCTTTTCTTTGACTCCAGAAATAACTGTTCCTCTTTGCGCCTTTCACCTATTGGATTTCCTACTACCAAATTTCGTTGAAAACCCTACACTTTGAATTCGTAAAGATAGAACCCGCGATCTAAATCGAGAGTTCTCTAGTGACTTCGATCGTTTGAGGGTAATTAACTATAGGAGCACGCTCTATAGGGAGTTTTAAAGACACTGGATAATATAAACCCTATTTAATTCTTACGTATTAAATAGGGAATTTGTCGGTCCACATAAAGGTTCGCAGCACGGAACGGATGTCATGAATTTTGTGGTTTATTTGATCGAGCGATATTGTCGAGTAGGGTGTCTATTCTTCGGAATAGATGCGTTACTCGCGATATTACGCTCGTTCATCCAAACTACTTAACGAATGAGATCCGTCCTTTCTCATTCTAATATTTTAAAATTTAAAAATCCTATTTTCAAAACTAATATACATATATCCATTAAATTAAATTAAATAATAAAAAAAAAAGACGCAACTCTTAAGCGGCCGACAACTTCTGGCGACTCCGCTGGGGAATGACTCTACTCTCCATTAAATCAAAGGTTTCTATCTTTCAGCATCTGAGATGTGTCCATGTCCTCATAGTCAGGATTGTCATTCTTCCGTTGGCATTGTTTTGCTCATTTCTCTCTTGGGCAAGCACTGATCAACTCTCTTGGATTTCGAACCGTCTGTTTAAATCACCTTTAAACGGCGTGGTTCGAGAATCCTTAGGGTTCTTTTGATTTTGTGGGGTCGGACCCCCGATAGGTGTGTTGTGCGCTAGGTGCGCTGTGAATTCGGCTCGGACCGGGTCCCGAATTTCCTTCACTCCGTGTTTCCCGGGTTTGATTTGCTATCGGCAAATTAAACTAAATCTCTGCTCTTGTACCTTCCTTTTAAATCCTGAAATTAAATGAACAATAAAGATAAAATAAGGTGAAAACACCAAATAGAATAGTAGGAATTGCCCAGTTTGCAGTACAAGTGCGGTAGCTTGAGTACTTCCATTGAAACTGCAAGACACCGGGACGTTACTGACTTCCAGAAATTCTTTAAATGCCAGGAACGATGTCTGCGCCAAAGTTGATCTTTTCTTTTGCCTCCGGAGTAGAGTTCGCCGTCAATAGAGATGAGCTGCCTGATCTGTCAGTCATTAAGTTTGGGCAAGGGTTCGACGATGTTGAAGCTAAGTTCGGGAATGTGTCTGTTGAAATGATGAAGCCTGAAATGAGCAAGTCTGTTAAGCCTATTGTAATGTTCAACCTGAAGACTGTTGAGAAACTTCTCATGCCAAAGAAGGAATGGATTGAAAAGAACTCAGATGCTGTTGGGACTACTCCTGAGACTGTTTCTGCTCCTACTGTCGGATTCACTGCTGTTGTACCAGTCGCTCCGCTAACCAAAGGAAAGGGTATTCTACATGAGGAGGAGTCAGTCGAGGCTTGTGTTCTACCGTCTCCTAAGTTCATAAGTCCTCACCTGTTCTTTTAGCGCTCAGACAAGACTCTCCGTGCGATATAGCCCTCAACTCGGCTTGGGTTTCGAGGTTGTCGTCCGATACGACGTAAGTCCTCATTTCTTTCGAGTAGTTCGCATAATCGGATGTTATGCAAACGTAATTCCTATAATTAATTTGCAAGATCGAAATTAAAATAAATCTTTTTCCAAAATTTAAAGCCTCAACCATAGGATAGTTCAGGACGTCTCGAAGTCCTCCTCGAGATCCGTGATATCCCCTACCCTTCTTTTCTTTAACTCTGTAAATAACTCGTTCTCTTCGCGCCTTTCACTCTATTGGATTTCCTACTACCAAATTTCGTTGAAAACTCTACCTTTTGAATTCGTGAAGATAGAAACCCGCGATCTAAATCGAGAGTTCTCCAGTCGACTTCGGTCGTTTCGAGGTAATTAACTATGAGCACTGCTTCAGTAGGGAGTTTTAAAGCACTCGGATAATATAAACCCTATTTAATTCTTCCGTATTAAATAGTGAATTTATCGGTCCACATAAAGGTTCGTGACTGAACGGATATCGTAGATTTTATGGTTTATTTGATCGAGCGATATTGTCGAGTAGGGTGTCTATTCTTCGAGATAGATGCGTTACTTCGCGATATTACGCTCGTTCATCCAAACTACTTAACGAATGAGATCCGTCCTTTCTCATTCTAATATTTTAAAAATTAAAAATCTTATTTTCAAAACTAATATACATATATCCATTAAATTAAATTAAATAATAATAAAAAAAAAAGACGCAACTCTTAAGCGGCCGACAGTGCCACTGCGATAGCTCATGCTTATTAGAGGCCCAGGGAATCGTATGTTTCATCAGTCACGCACTAAAAAAATAAATGATATAAATAATGTAGTAATGATTATCTTATAAAAATTAGCTCTCTTATTCTTTTTGCAATAAAATTATAAATAGTTCAAAAAATTGGGGAATTAAATATTTCTACCTGTGGGGCCTCACGGCATGAGTCCAGACCAAAAACCAAGAAAACCCAACACAATAAGGGACATTAGAATCAAAGATAACCCGCTCAATGAACATTTTTGTACTAGGCGAACTACTAGCTTGGCCTAGGAAAACTCTCCTGACCTACCGCTGCCTTTCGTGTATATACATATAGAATATGGGCTAGTCCATCGTCGAAAGGATCAAGGGCCTTCCAAATTTGAGCCATCCGGGCATAAATATTTTGTAATATTCAAGGCATAAATATTTTGTACAGTGTACTTTTTACCTATTTCTAGTCTTCCCTTCTATTAACAATGGTGATACCCCCAACTGTAAATGAGGAGTCTAACAGCTATAATGGGGACCTTTTTTCGGATTTTCCTCCTATTCTTACCGACAATAAAAAGATTTTCTTTTGATCTTTCTGAAGCTCTCTCTATTTAGGTCTTGGGTCTCAGGTGTCCCAACATAGCTATTATACCACGGATACATACATATTTAATACATATCACCATTCACATACTTTTTATTGGACCCATTGATCTCTTAATACATACAATTTCCTCGTCGTTTCTTTTATTTGGATTTTTGTTATAAGTGCACAAGTAGATTTTAGGTCATATTTTTCACGGGAACATCTTATTTTTAAAGGTTGGTTGACTACCCAATTCTATCTTGATTTAATTGACCAACATATTTATATAGCTTGTCTTGAGGCCTCCTTTTTCTTCTTTGATAAAAAAAGATTGTATATATATACAAACACAAATTCATTATTCCGGAATTTGGTTATTTTAAGAATTGCTGGTAGAACTGGTTCTAAGTCTTGCTTTTAGTGTTTTCAATAATTTCGACAGCTTTGTTCAATTTAATTATTTTACATTTAGTTACAACTTTCAAATTGAAGTTCTTGGATAAATTTTAGAACAAAAAAAATTAATGAAAAAGAATGTTGGGTATTATCATTATATTCTTTCACATCATTTAAATTAGTTCTATAATGTTTAGATTATTAAAATATTAGGTGGCTTGGTATATTTTGAGATATAATGTAAGTTAAAAATAATTACAATTTATGTTATTAAACCTAATGCATATTTTTACATTTAAGTAAGCCTAAAGTTTTGCCCTTACATGATCTTCACCATTAGTTCTCAGCAATAAAGTAGGACCATGAAAAAATTGATTGTGATGGTTTACCAAATTAGAAAAAGAATGCAAAAAAATTGTATATTTAATGCATGTGCATTATGATTAATTTTTATACTGGTTTGTGAGCATGCATTATAAGGTTTTTGTTAATTGTGATATATGTTGGATTATTTTCCACAATATGTGACTGATTGTTAAGGCTGCAACATAGAATAAAAAGAAGCATACTAAATCTACCGCAGTTGTCAATAAATTAATGTTAGCACAGTTTCAAAAGTGAGTAGTAAAACATAGAAATATTCTTTTTGTCATCTTTATTCTGATTTGCAAAATGATTAGTACAAAAGGGATTGAGAGGGCATTACTAAGGAAATATAGAGAAAATATCTCAATATCTCCATCATAATTATAATAAATACAAAAAATAATGTAGTGCCTTGGATTGAATGACTTCCTTTTCTACATTGTGAGGTTTTATAAATATCATACGTCAAAAATCCTGTAGGCCGTTTTTAAATTTTATTAAAATTGCGGTTTGTGGAAGATGCTTTAAGAAATGAAACATCTAGATGTTCTCTAGGAAGACCTAAAGCCCCCAGTATCTCTTTCCTTAGTGCTTCTAAATATTATACACATAGTAGATTACAATTTCGTCACATTTGAGTTATGAATAGCTCACATGAGATTTAACCAAGTTTTGAATAAATTTTAGGGGCATTTTAATACACACCACGCAATTCTTATATATTTACATATCTAACAACAGAACTTCATATTTGCATGCATACCACTCAAATCTTTAACATCATATCAAATTTACCATCATCTATACCTTTTTAAAAGTGAATTTACTCCTTTTAATGCATAGCTTTAGGACACCAAGGTGTTATATATGTAAATATTAAACTTTGGCTGTTAGTTATATAAATACATAAGAATTGTGTGGTATTTATGTAAATTTCCCTAGAAGTTATTGCTAATGTATTCTGGCAATTGTTGCAAGAGATGGTTTTAATTTTGCTTTTATTTGAGGATCTTAGCACCATTTCAAATTTTGAAATTGTGAAGCCTTTTTGTGTCGTGCTGAATGCAAATTATGCTTTTATGTATCATGTGTTTTTCGATGTTTATTCCTGCAGATGTTGTTGTAGCTCCTCCATTTATCTACATTGATCAAGTAAAGAACTCATTGGTCGATCGAATAGAGATATCTGCTCAGAACTCTTGGATTGGAAAAGGTGGAGCCTTTACAGGAGAAATTAGGTAAGTGTTCGTGAATTTTATGTATAGGAAAAGTGTCACCCTTGGTGCTGCATGTGTCTCGTCCCGCAACTCTTCTTTTTGCATTGGGGTATTTACATACATACCCTATATATTTTACATCTAACACCTAAAACTTTAATTTTTACATTTATACGATTACCACCAAATTGCTTCATATCACTTAAAAAATGCTACTATTTTAACTTTTAAAAGGTGAAGTACACCTTTTTATTGTTAGGTAAGGTGTCGCGTGTGTAAAAATTGAAGTTCAGGTGTTAGATATGTAAATACATAAGAACTGAGTGGTCTGTATGTAAATCATCCTTTTGCATTTATTTTCATTAGCATGGATATCAGGGAAAGATGTAGTTAATTATGACCCAATTGATGAGTGCACCTTTTAAATGGGACTGGAGAAGTTTCAGATATGTAATTGTTTTGCTTGCTATCTAATGAGCCTATAATTATATATGGATGAAGAATTTTGCATTAGGTGTTTGTGTATGTAAAAATTTAAATGCTGGAATGAAAGAAGACTGTCTGTAGTTCTCAAAGAAATATATTACTCAAGTAATTTATCTGTTTTTATTAAATGATCTGTTAAAATTATACTTCATTCCAGAGTATTATAACTTGCTGAATAACCTTTTTTCTACTATCTGGACATTTATGTAGCGTTTCATTTTTGAACTTTGAGTGTTAGAGCAGGGGAAGAGCTCCATCATGTAAATTCTAATGTTAAACCTTAACCTGTTCACTATTACCTCTTCATCTTGCTTATTTTTTTGGAAGCATTATTGAGCTTAGACGACTTGGTCATTTATTAGGAGTTCCACCTTCATGTTATTATTATATACTTTTTTGCACCCAAATAGTTTTTCCAATTAAAAGTGGCCCTTATTTTTTTCTAATTTACACTTATTTTATCTCCTATAGAGGTATCATTTTATTTATTTATTTATTTTGCATTTTGCAATATTCAGTGCTGAACAATTGATTGACATTGGATGCAAGTGGGTTATTCATGGTCATTCTGAGCGTAGACATATTATAGGGGAAGATGACCAGGTAACTTTTTCACAAGCTGCAGCATCTATAATAACACATTAATAAATTAAATTCATCATTCTATTCAATAAAAATTATTCTGAAACTTTCATAAAGTTCAGTTTATAGGGAAGAAAGCTGCATACGCCTTGAGCCAGAATCTTAAGGTTATTGCCTGTATCGGAGAAAAGTTAGATGAAAGAGAAGCAGGAAAAACATTTGATGTTTGTTTTCGGCAACTAAAGGGTTTTGCAGGTGAAATAAAGTAGTTACATTTTCTTTTTATCCCAATAATTAAAAGAATATAAATATATATATATAAGCATTTTTTGTAAAGAGTATCATATGTTTGAAATTTCCAGATAATCTGGAAAGATGGACAGACATTGTTATTGCCTATGAACCTGTATGGGCTATCGGGACAGGAAACGTTGCCACTCCAGAGCAAGCTCAGGAGGTACACGCTGCACTTCGTGATTGGCTGAGGAAGAATGTCTCAACTGAAGTTGCTTCTGAGACCAGAATTATATATGGAGGTACAATAAGTTGCCACAATACTAGTAGATCTAGCATTCCTCAAAACAATATTTAAAACCTGATTTGTGCATAGAACACAGCTTACCTTTTACAAAAGTACGGTGCTTTCGCCTTGTTTATATGCTACAATGGAAGTATTTGTAGGGCAGCATGGTTATTTTGTTATAGAGCTTTAGATTTATTTATTGAAAGAGTCTTTGGAATAGAAAATAGAAGAAAAAATAATATTGGTCTTATGCGAACTGATTGTTATTCTTGTTAGGGGGGTGAAATATTCTTGGCTCCCCAATGTACTAATGCGTGAGCTCTGATCAATCTAAAAGCTTTTGCTAATGAATAAGTATTCACTAGTATAGTACAAAGTTATTTTTTATTTTTCCTTATGGGCTATGTTCCACTCTCATTTGGAGTTCAATAGATGCTGCAACCATAAATAGTCTAGACTACTGGATTAGAGTCAAGTCAAAAATTCTAATATTATTCTAGGAAATTTATCTATGCTTGAAAATGTGTATTTGATTTTTAAATAGTGATAATAGTGTTGTTTTTCATGCTATATTAAGAAATTAACTGCTTTGTATGTAAATATGAAAGATTAGGTGTGAGATATATAAGTACATAAGAATTATGTGTGATGTATGTAAATGGCCCTGTTATTTACAGTGATTTACATACATATCACATAATTCTTATGCATTTACATATGTGAATATTTCCATATATATAACATGCCAATATTTAACATCGTATCAAAAATACCATTACTACTAAAATTTTTAATGTGAAATACACTTTGTTTTATGCATAAAGTTTGAAGTTATGATGGCACTAAAGTATTATATATTTTTAAATATCAAACTTCAGGTGTTAGATGTGTGAAACATAAAAAAATGTGTGATATGAGTGCTTACCACTAGTATATTAATCATTCTTTTTTTGCTTCACTTCAATTGTGCAAGGCTCCACCCTCATTTCTGTTGGTATGAATACCTTTATATACTTCAAATAGGGCTTCAATCTAACTAGAAAATCAATACCATCCTGCATAATAGGATTGCACTAATTCTACGAATCCCGAACAAAATATTTGAACGTAAGCCTAATATGGAAAAATCGGAGAACGGGAAAAAACACGAAGCCAAACAACTAAGAAATTTTTACTATGAAAATTCAGAAAAATTCAGAATACTCACTCGGATCTTCTCCCTACAATCAATGGAACTTATAGGACTTTGTTTCCTCTCGATCTCACAAGAGAAAGACACGTTGAAATCTTTCTTTTCACCATTTCTCTCTTTCACGAGACCTTTGTCAAAAGAACCACAAGCGAGAACGATACCATTGTCACTTGAAATTGTAGATTTAAGAACTATTTCAGGACCAATCGTCTGGTGGCATGATCATCTCGCATATAAGCGTAATTATTCCACTCATTCGGGATCAAAACAGTGCAAATGAGCCTCAGTGGTATGATCTCTCCGTTTAGGCGTGCTTATGCTACCCGGCATAACTACGCCTGTTGTGAGCAAGGTTACATCAAGTTCAATGCAAGTTTTAAGGCTATGTGGTGTAGGCTGTCGTGGGCTTATTTGGTTGTCTCATGGGCTTATTTGGTTGTCGGTGCTTCAAGCTCTACAACACAACAATCTATCTCTTGAAGATTGATAGCATCCAACTCTTGTCTCCATATCTGTATCTTCATCTATATTATCTTCGTAGTCAAGCCCTGTGGTGTGGCTCACCCTTCATCAACAACCTTCATGGACTTAAACTAAAGCCAAACATAGCTCCATTTTCTAAATAGTCATCACCTTCGTTAATATGTCTATAAGATTCTGAGCCGTGTATTTCTCCAAGAACAACTACCCATCTTTAAGGGGAGCATTTAAAGTGATACCTCAGCTGACTGTGATTCGTCCTGACATGAAAAACAACATTCTTAGTAAGTTGAATTGCACTCATATTGACACTATGAAGCTTTCCAATTCTCAGCTCCCTTAAATTTTGAACTGGAGTGGCCTCTTTAAAGTACTATGTTTCACCACTATCAGTTAACAATAAGAAGTGGAAGAAAGAACAATATTTGTGTACCGGTTGTATTACTCCACAAATCTCCTGACTTTAGTAGCAAGTGATTGAGAAACTTCTTGTGCTCCATCTGATTGAGCACTTCTTTCTCCACCATTATGATCAACTGTGCCTTCTATCTCAACACACTTGACTCTTCAAAAGCAACGGACGGGTTATCTTGAATGTTGACCCTGTCCTTGTATGTTTTTATTTTATTGAATGTAACGTCCCTGCTCCTAATGAATTTCTAATTATGATAACTCAAAACTTTTACCCAAACTCATAAGAGTCATGTCCAATGAAGGTGCACTTGGCAAATTTCAAGTCAAGCTTACTCATAGATCCTGCACAACATGTACATATACAGAACATCTAAATACTTTTAAATGAGATAAATTTACCTTCTTACTCCAGGCTTCTTCAAGCAAGTCTTCCTCCAAAGGTACTGATGGACCATGGTTAATCAAATAAACAAAAGTGTTTACTGTTTTAACCCAAAACTATTTTGGCAAGCCTGCATGCAACCTCATGTTCTTGACACGCTTTATGATTGCTCTAGTCATGCGCTCAGCTACTCCATTTTGCTATGAAGTTCTTGGGACTTTGAACCCATGCTTTATCCCTTATGTAGCACATAAATTCTTGAATTTTTTATCACAATATTTGCCCCTATTATTTGATTGGAGACACTTCAGCTTCAATTCTGTCTCATTTTCTTCCATAGCTTTCCAATTCTTAGACAATTCAAATGCGATACTTTTTTGCTTTAAGTAAACACATAACTTTCTGGTGCGATCGTTAATAAACATGACAAAGTAGTAGGAATACCTAATGGATTGAACTGGAGTAGGACCTCATACATCAGTATGCACAAACTCTAGTTTTTTGACTTCACCAATGATCTATTTTTAGAGGGAAAAAATTTTCTTTTGCTCGTCATATATACATTCTTCGTAGAAATCCAAATTTACTGATTACAAATCCTAAATTTTATTCTTTGAAAGTAGAGGCTTCATACATTTCTCGCTTATATGATTAAACCTACAGTGCCATGGACCTGCATTCAACTTGTTTCTAACCATATCAATGAAATATTAATAAAATCTGCAATTTTATTGATCAAGTAAAGAGTATCTTCAACATTCTCCCAAGTTATTATCATTACATCTTTAGTCACTTTCTATGAGTCACCTATAAAAATAGTCACAAACTCTTGACTTTATCAGCAGCTCACAGAGATGAGATTTCTTTTCAGCCTTGGAACATGCCTAAATTTAGTAAGCTTTAATAATGTTCTATTTTAAAATTTGATATTCATATCACCATTTCCTGGGATATTTTAGGTCTTGTGGACTCTCAGACAAATCTCTATAAGATCTTTGAGTGTAATTTTTTAATATCTTTTTATTAGGGCATGCATGAAAAGAGACTTGAATCTACTATCCAAGATTCAGTGCTGAATAGAGATAACACCAAGGAGTCATTTGGGATTTCGCCAGTGGAGACATTTGTAGAAAGAATCCCGTTTTGTCTTCCACTATCAGCTTTTCTTGGAGCTTTACGGTCCTTAAAATGTCATTTCTTTCCGCAGTTCCTTCTCTTTTGTCATTTCTTCTGCTTGACTCGAAATTTCTTTTCTTAGGCTTGAATCTGTTTTTGCCTGAATTCCTGTCCAAATTTCTTCCTCTATTTTCTTCATTCAATTCATAATTTGAAGATTCATCATTTGCTTACTTTCTGCAAACTTTTTCAGTCAGCACCAACCCAACATTGTCATCGAAGTTCAACTTAATATTCCCGGAAGCGTTGCTCATTGTCGCGACCAAACAATTTCAGTTGTCCTGCAATGAAGGCAATATTAATAGTGTCTTGATCTCATCAAACTTGACTCCTACAGAAGACAACATGCTCGTTACAATATTGGAATTTTTTAGATGTTCTGCCACTAAACTGTTGCACCCTCTTCATATTGGATAATCTCTTAATCAGAAAAATTTTATTTGAAGCAGAATGTTTTTTTGTATATCTTTGTCGGTGACATCAAGAGATCTGTTGTGGTTTTCTCATTTACTATATTGAACGCAACATATGAATAAAATGATAAACAAATCAAACCTAAGGATTTTCGAATAGACTTTAAATTTTAAACTCAAGCTTTTTGGTGATATCTTGTAGTGGCAAATATAGTCTTTTTTCTGATACAACAAATTCTTCATTTGCACTCTCCAAAATGTGAAGGTCGTCTTATTGAACTTCTCCACTTTCTACCTTGTTTCATCGGTTATTGCTTCTGCTTTAATCAAACACTTCGCTCTAATATCACTTTGGTGGGATCGAAACCTTATATACTTCAACAAGTCTAATATCACCATGTTGGGATGGAAACCTTATATACTTCAACTAGGGCTTCGATCCAATTAGAAAATTAAAGCCTAGGATTGCATGATTCGAGGATTTCTGAACAAAATATTCCAATGGAAGCATCATAAAAAATTTCCAAAGAACATAATTTAACTTAGAAAACCAGAAAACAAGAAAAAATTACAGAGCCACAACACCAAGAAATTTTTACTATGAAAACTTAGAAAGTTACAGAATACTCACTCAGATCTCCTCTCTACATGTGATAAAACTTACAGGACTTTGCTCGAAACCTTTCTCAATCTCAAAAGAGAAAAATACCTTGAAATCCTCATCTCCGACACTCTTATTCACAAGACTTCTGTTGAAAGAACCACACATGAGAGTGATACCATCATCGCTCGAAATCACAAATTTAAGAACTGTTCCAGGATCAACTGTCCAGCGATGTGGTCACACTACATATGGGCGCAATTATTCCACCGGCTCGGGATCAAAGCAGTGCAAATAACCCTCGGTGGCATGGTCACACCTGATTTACTCCGCCAGTAGTTACACCTATTTCTGGCTTAGCTACGCCAACTCTAGTGCAGGCTTTGCGGCTGTGTGCTGTAGGCTGCCGCGGGCTTCTCACGCTGTGGGTGCTTCAGGCTCCACAGCATAACGATGTGCACTGAATAATATTTCAGGACTTTCTGATGTTGATTCTACTTTGCAGTAATATATTGATTAATTCCTTAATATTAAGTGTTGGTATTATAAGCGCTTGACTCAAACTGCGCACATTTTTAGGTTCTGTTAATGGCAGCAACTGCGCAGAACTCGCAGAGAAGGAAGATATCGATGGCTTTCTTGTTGGCGGGGCCTCCTTGAAGGTATTTTCCTGAAATTAAAGCACAATTTGATTCATGACAGTTGTTATCATTAACAAATATGAATTTTGTTTGTGTTGTCTGGTACCTCAATATCCAAAAATGGAAAATGTATTAAACATTAGAACAATGAATGAAATCTTTAAACATAAGGTTTAGGACTCAAATTGAGCAGAAAAATATATAATTTTAGTGAATGTGATATAAATAACTATTGATTTATAAAACTTGATAAAAGTAATATCAAGTGTGATGGATTCAAATATCTTTAGTTTATTTTTCTGTAGAAATATATAGATATAGATAAGGGCATAGTTTTTAGTGTAGAGAGAGCTTATAGAGATCTGAAGTTAAATTTTATAAAATTGTACTTAGGCCGGTTATATTTTATGGGTTCGAGTATTGGGTGATGATAAAGAAGTCATTGATGCCCAGCTTGAGCATATCAAAAATGAAAATTTTAAAGATGAATGTGTGATAAAGCCAAGGGAAAATAAAATAGTAAAATGATTATATTCATGAGATGAAGGGAACATCATCTGTTGAAGAGATCAGATAATGAAAGAATAGACTTGGGGGTTGTTTGATTGCTTAAAGGCAAAAATATATTTAAGAAAATAATGATTTTATTTTCACTCATTTAGATAGTGGAATTAAAATATGCTAATTTCTTTAGGGATTTAGTAGGTTCAAAAAATGCACCAATGAGATAAATATATTAAATTGATTTACAACTATTAGAAAGTAGTATAGCACACCAAAAACATTATTATTTACAAATCAAGCACCTTCTTTCCTCTATTTTTCAAATTCGCACTCAAACATCAAAATTCATGACAGAAACCACACATATTTTTCATTTTTATCAAATTCTCAATGTTTTGATTGTGGCATGCATAAATGCATCGATTCAGTAGTTCAGAAAATCACCCAAAATCACCCAGCTGTTTGATTTGTAAATAGCAATGTTTCGGCATGTAATTATCCATAGAAAGTAATATGGATACATCAAAGGTAATAAAAAATGAATGAAGAATGAAGATAATATGGATACATCTTAAACAGTCAGGCTTCCGATGCTATGTTTTTAAAAAATTAATTAACACCATTTGTACAACTAATTATGCCTTTACTACTTGCAGGGCCCAGAATTCGCTGTCATTGTAAATTCAGTGATTCAAAAGAGGGTTGCGGCCTAACTCGTGAGTGTCATTATTTGCTCCAATGTAAAATAAAGTCTTTGCTTTTCACAAAAGAGCAGAGCCTATTTCCTATGCTGTCATAAATCTAATTTTGGCAATTTGATCAACTTCTATTGATTGGTAAACAATTTTCTGTTCGGCTTTGAGATCCAAATATTTTCTTGTGATTCCTTTCTTTTTCATAAGGAGGGAATTATGGCATAAGGGATGAGGGAACTTTTTTATGCTAAATGGGGATGGTATATATATTAGTATAGATGTGATAATATTCTCCGTTCATTGAATCCCAATAATATCATTCCTATATTATAAATTGGTGTCCCTGTCCTATATGAGAATTTATGGCTTACTTTGTTGTTAAAGGAAGTAATCTTAAAACTTAATTGGATGACATTATTATTATTATTTTAAGTGGAGTTCGAGCTGCGTTAGAGGAAAAAATATTACATCAGGACTCCGCATGTAGAGTTAAGTGTGGAGCTTGATTTCAGCCGCACATCAACTTCACACTCACCAAAGGATGTATAAGAGTGAGCCCTACTGTAATTTTTTTTTTTATATATAAAAAAAATGGTTCAGGCGGGGTTGATGTGCAGCTGAAATTAGGACTTCGCACGTAGTTCTACGTGCGAAGTCCTGATGTAATATTTCTTCGCATTAGAGAAAGGAGAATATTCGTTGGGTGTTCATACGTGCGGAATCGCGATATTCTTCTGCTTCAAGCACACACGGATGATTGGACGTACTGTTTTTTTTTAGAGAAATATAGAAACATTTTATTGGTTTTTTTAGTTATTTGGACATCAATTGTAAACTTCAACTACAAATATATTAAGGAGCTTAAGTTTTTTTATTTTTTTAATTGGTATTACTAGTGATTTTTAGTGCTTTTTATATATGCCATTCCTTAATTTTTATGGGAGGTGAAATTAAATAAATTCATTCCTTCTAAAATATATTAGATAAAGTTAAGGCTCGCTGTTTTAAAGAGGAACTACTGTCCTCACATTTTATAACATTTAACACATTGAAATTAGATGTCTTCTTTAATGAGGGTATAACTTGTTATGCTCCTTTGAAAATTTGAGTCAAAGCTACTCTTTACATTTTTTTTTTTTTGATGATTTTAATATATTTACTGAGGATTTTCTTATATAATTTTACAAGTATGATAGCTCAACCATAATAATTCATTGACTCAATTGTCAACACTGAAAATTTTAGCTGTACCTTTACTTGATAGATCTGAGTGCATGTCAACAGAAGGGATATCAAGTGCCACAATATGTTCTGCCTGACAACCATACAAGTTCTGATGACATGTGAAAGCTTGATCAATAAATTTATATCTTGGATTTTATTTTGAGCCCTTAAAAACTAATGAAGATTCCTTTTATTGAACTTAGGTGATAATGACAAATTTTCAACGTTAGATAGGGCTAATTTTTTGCCTTGATATAAAATGAAAAAACTTAATTTTAAAAATAATATAATCTACAAAATTGTTTCTTTTGGTAAAAATCATAGCAGCCAAATATTGGGTCTACACACAATTCAAACATTGAATGTACTTGACAGTACATCAAGGAAGAATAGAGTACATCATACTATTTTGGAGAACTTATTTGACCTTGGATCAAAGTTAACATAGATGGAAGTTTTGATGCTACATATAGTGGTGCTGGGGATTATTCAAAAATTGGAATGATAAATATCATATACTTTCACTCTCCTTGTCATGTAAACAATGTGATTGAAGCTGAGGAATGGGGTGTTTGGATGGTATTAAAAATTGCTGATCATATGCAATGGAGATGCATTCATGTGGAGTTGGATTCTTTGTAACAACTAGATATATCAGCACTACAGGTCCATGATACCAAACCATTTGGGCTAAGAGGATCAATTTGCTTGTCAAACATATGCACACCATTTGGAGCCAGTCACAAAGAGGGCAATCAACCAACAGATTGGCTTTGCCAAGAGAGGATCATCCACATATTTTGTTCTTAGTGACCATGCTCTTCTGTTTCTTAAAATTTTAATACATGGAAACAACTTTACAGAATAATTTAGAGAGAGAGAGAGAGAGAGAGAGAGAGAGAGAGAGAGAGAGAGATTAATATTAATGAGCGTTAAGACATGAGTAACAATTTTATGGGATCCTGTTTTTTAGCATAACTTTTTTTTAGCTCAAACGCTCAATTTTGAAAAAAATAACATGGGAGAGAATAAACATTGCGCCGACAGTCTTGCATTCAACAAATAGGCCCAAAATGGCAGATAATTTAATGCTCTACAATGTGGATCAAATTTGTGATTTAATTACCAATCATCAAAAAAAAAAAAAAAAAGTTTCACCCACGTATTCCATATCATTACCCTTTCTTCCTTTCCCATTCCACACGCTCAATGTAACCAAAAAATTTCATAATCTAGTCTCACCAGATAAAGCTAATGCTTCAAAGAAACTTTAATATCTACACCTTCGATCCATTTTGTTTTAATTTAGCACAAGAAGCTCCCTTAAGAAAAAAAAAGAAGTTAGGGTTTTTTTCTCAGGGTAAAGACAATTCTTACCGTTGGGGCTGCTGCTAAATTCAAACGACACCAGCAGGAAGACGTAGCACAAGTTGTCCGCCAAAAACGCTGCAGAGCAAGAAATTTAATATTTTAAGAAGCTTGAAGGTAAAATACAAAGCTGAAGTGCTATTGCTTTTAGGAAGCAGTTAAATGGGACCTCTTCACGTAGTAGTAGCAGAAATCAGCGAGAATGAATGTCTGAACTATTTCAGAGAGAAGAACCATAGAAGGCCACAAGCCATACCCAAGGGCAGTCAGCAAGCGTCCTCTTGTATCCAAAACCTTGTACAAAAATAGAGAGTTTTTTTTTTCTTTCTTTTTTTAAATAAGCTGATTAATCAAAATACAAAACATTTTCTTCAGAAAAATTAGATCGAGTCATGGCACCGAAAAAGCTATAAAATTAATTCGATTCCAATTACTTCTAAAGATACTCTTAAAAATAGAATGTTACATGAAATTCATGAGATGGACTGTAGGCAAGAATTCAAGTGACGAAGACCATCTCAGCTGTGAAAGGTTGGGAGTAAAGACTTTTCTTTTGAAAGTTGAGTTGGTTATACACAAGCTGCTTTCTACTACAAACTATTGCTGTGCTTTGTATGATTTGAACTGAAAATTTAGCTGATCAAAATTTAATATTGATGCAAATTTTTTTATCTCAAGAGTTTAATATGTTCTGAGGTACCAAAAACTTTTTGAATCGATTCTCACATTAACAAATTTATAATTGAAATGAACATCTTGAAGGGAAAAGCCCAATAATATGAAAACACCTTTGATCTGATAAGACCGAATGGGACTTAAATCAAACATTCAAAAGTATAATTGAAAAACTTCACAAGACCGTTTGAGGTGCCATATAATATTTGATTTTCAAAATTCTAATGGAAATAAGCATCTCAACAAAATAAATTTGAAGAGCCCAAAATCATGTAATTTTAGGTTCATTAAATTCTATCAAGTACCAACATTTGATGCTGATCTTCATGATAGCCCAATCTCTCCACCTATAAGGTTAGAGATTGAAACCACAACTCACCATCATCTGACTGCCTCAAAAATCTCTAAAACTCCTACCACCAATGAAGATATCATCCATAAATCATGTCCACTACATTGTATTATTATATTTTTTAGCTAAAACGAAGCATCATTTATATTACACGATTCACAATAGTGAAACTTTTCCAACTAGATTACCCAGTAAATTTTTCTTTCCCAAGCTTTCCATATAAAAAAATCTCATCTCTTATAAGTTGTTCTCAGCTAATCTCTGTGCGGGATTTTCATTCAATACTGGCAATAAATTCTCTCCAACACTACGAGCATTTTAACATGCAACTTATCACCCTAATATAATGACTTCATTTCATACACAAATTGGTGAAAATAAAATCAACATTTTTAAAACATCTGTTAAATCTAGAAACAACTAAATTGAGTTTAAGAATGTTTTTATTCAAACATAATTATAACCCTTTCACTATTAACAGAAACTCCATAAAATCTCAAAACATTGTCACTACTATAATATCATATACTTCCACTCCACTCTACCTTGGTACTCTATCCTCCAACTGGTTGATAATATTAATTAACACTTAATAAACAAGCAGAAACAGAGAACTAATTTAAATAGCTCATCATATTTTAAAATAACATTTCAAGCATAAAACTTTGACTAATAAATGAGTAAAAGAAGATAAAACGTGTATCAAAGACGTGACTAACACAGTAAACCATAAATTTATTTTAAACTAATTTAAATTATTATTATCCTAGTAACTCTTTTGATGAAAATAGATGATAAATTGATAATGATACAAATGAAATTAAAGTTAAATTTTATCTTCCAACCGTTTATTCCAGTATTGATTATTCTAAACAATTAGGCCAAGTTTTGACAACCCAGGCATTAATTTTCAATTAACCCATATTTCTCTAACAATAATGCTCTATAGCATATACTTTTCCAATGTTATTAATATGTTGATAATAAAACTTGGATAAAAACTAAATGAAGGTAATGATAAATCAAAACACACTAAAAGTTACATAATTTGATGAAGTTCACCCATTCCTAAAACTGCACAGAGACAAAATATTCACTAAGCTTCAAAAGAGAGATACATCAAGTAGTTATCTTTGCAACATTAAAGATAAAGATAATGGTAATAGCATAAATTGTAACAATATGTTTTCTATTACGTGCTCGTAATGCCATTATGAGGGAGAGCTCGATTCATTCCATTTAAGGATGAGACGAAGGAGATCGAGTGAGAGGGAAGAGGAAATCAAAGGAGCATCTGTACACGCAATCAACGGAGATCAAGTTGCGCGTAACGTTTGAAAAGGGAAGTGAAACCGAGGGGTGCAGAAGAGCCTCAGCGTAACATTTGATTATGGCAGAAACAAACGCACTCGCGAAGGCACATGCTAGGATTGTGACCTATATGTGCCCTACAATTTCCACACGATTGTGTTAAGTGATGGTCTATCGTGTGAGCTAGGAGAAGGGAGTGAAAGCGACAACGTTGAATGAGTTGAGACGAGAAGACCTTGTGTTGCCTTGTTCACAAGTCAAAACTAGAGCAATGTATCTTATATTAACATGGATTTTGATTTTAGCATTTTTATGGTTATTTCTTTATTCTTGATTTACAATTAGCCAATAAAATTTTAATTTCACCGTTAACAATTTGTTCACGCTTCGAAAATTTTAAACCCCCGAGACGGATGGTGATATACATGACACCTAAAACTTAATTATTTATAATGCTAACACCCCTTAAATCTATTTTTTAATTTTCACTTAAATATCAAAAATGAAAACAAGACCCAAACCCGTATTTATTATATTGTGGCTTGCACAAGTATATGGCCTCGATGGTTTATATATATATATATATATATATATATATATATATATATATATATATATTAGTTTTATAAAAAGACGAGTATTATGTGTGTAATTCCCCTTAAAGATAAATATATTATTTTATCTAATGTCAATGTTTAAAAGCAAATACAACCACCTGTTGCAAAAATAAGGACTAAATGTGAAGAAGACAATGATACTAATTACTATCTTCGTTTCATTACTACTAAAACTACTTCTAAGTATGGTTGGAAGCTTCTAATTTTAATAAAATAAAAATAAACAAAAAATCTTTCCTCTTGAGAAAAGAAATCTCCCTCTGAGAAGCACCTGAAAAACTCCATTCTTTCTATATTGGAAACCTCTCTCTCCCTATTCTCGATTTATTTGTGCTGATGTGATCCTAACCCCTCCTTTGAATACTCTATTTATAAAGAAACAAAAGTACTCATGGCTCAGAAAAAAGATTTAATTTAATTTTTAAAAATATTGATTAAATATTTACAATAAAGAGAGACCTCAATCAAATGTCATAAAGACTTGACAAGAGAAAATTCTGACACTATATTTAATAATGTACTACTTGGAAGAAATTTTTTAATACCCACTTAATGAGCAGTTTAATAACTAAAAAATAAATAATAAATTTAAAAAATAAAATTACTTGGAATGTCGGTTAGAACCAAACATATCAATGATTACTTCTTAAGAGACCAATATCTCATTTCAAACCCCAATCAATGGCAATCATCATGTTTTGTGCAGTGACTAGAAAACTTCCCTCATCCTGAATGGCCGGAAGGAAGAATTACACTTATCATAGTTACAGCTTCGGCAAAAAGGGAAGGCCTATAGCTACTTTCTAATGTAGTTCAGACTGTCCTTCAACTGAAAGTCATAGCCTTCGCCTTGGGGTCATAGCTCTCCTATAGCAAGGAGTTGCATCTTTTTAGCAAATTTTTTTTTATCGAGGCCCTGTGTTCTTCAGTGCCTAAGTTATTAGCTTATTCCTTTGTGCGCCAGAGTTGTACGTTGTAAGGATATCCATTTCGAACTCCCAACAGTTGAGTCAGTAGAAGGCTTAATTGATAAAATTTTTAGACGGTGCTCATATGATGATTGTACATATATAGATTAATATTGATATGTTATTGATATGATAAAATTCATTGCATAGCATCTCAAATATTTATATTGATTTATTAAAAGCATAATTGGGATGTATATTATTTTATTTTCCTTTGTATTACCATAAGCTTAGAAGTATGAATATTCACTATCTTTGTTTAGCTTGTTATTGTTTTAAATTAACATTTCAGGTTTAATTAAGTCATTAAAATATAATGATAGAAGAGAAAATATTTATAGAAGACGCAGACAACCATGAGGGAAGTAAATTTAAACACATTATTTTAATTTAATTTGATTAGTGAATCTTTTAACACTCCCATTGCCGGTCCCAAGCTCGGCTGTCAAAAGTGGAGGGTTGCGTTAGATAGTCAATAGCCAACGTAAAATTTGTCAAAAAAATCATGCATGAATCCTTTTGATCATTGTGTTAGTGCTAGGGCGTCCCCTGGAAGCTACGCGCTGTATGACCGGAATACAGTGAAAAATGTGCAAGGGCCACTATACCGCCGCACGGGTGTAGTGTCAAATAAGCAAAGGGTTCCCACATTACGGACGAATGCGGGTAAAGAAGTTAGTTCATGAAACTAATATTAGGATAAGATCTTGGAATATAGGTACTCTCAATGGTAAATTAATGAAATTAATTGATATTATGATTCATAGAAAGATTAATATCTTATGTATTCAAGAAACTAAATGGGTTGGAGAAAAGGCTAAGGAGATTGATAATTTAGGTTTTAAACTTTGGTATTCTGGTAAAAGTCGCACTAGAAATGATGTAGGTGTAATTATAGAAAACAGTTTGAAAGATAATGTTATAAAAATTAATAGAGTTGGAGATAGAATTATAGTCATTAAGATTATTGTTGACACCAAGATTTTTAATATTATAAGTGCTTATGCCCCTCAACTAGGTTTATAGATATAAGGTCTAAAGATAAATTCTGGAATGACTTAGAAGACTTAATACAAATGATACCTCTCGAAAAAAGAATTTTTATTAGAGGAGATTTAAATGGACATGTCGGTAATGTTGTAGAAGATTTCAGAAATATTCATGGTGGCTACGGTTTTGGAGTGACTAATGAAGAAGGTAGAGTCATTTTAGATTTTGTTTTAGTGTATGATTTTGTTATTACTAATATTTTATTTAATAAAAGAGATGAATATTTTATTACTTATTAGAATGGATCAAATAGAACACAAATTGATTATTTTCTTATGAGGAGAAGAGATCGTCGAGATTGTAAAGATTGTAAGGTCATTCCAAGTGAGGTTTTAAGTACCCTGCATCGATTATTAGTTCTAGATTTTAAGATGAAGAGTTGTAAAATAAAGAATACTAGGACTAATCATCGTAGAATTAGATGATAAAAAATAAAAAACACAAATAAGATTATTTTTATGAGTAAAATTCAAGATTTCAAAATTTAGGATGTTCATGAAGAAGCAAACACTATGTGGGATAAAGTAACAAACACTATTAAACAAGTAGCAAAAGATGTACTTGGAGAATCAAAAGAAAAAATTTTTGTAAATAAAAATAGTTGGCGATGGAATAATAATGTGCAAGAAAAGATTAAATATAAGAAGTTATGTTATAAAAATTGGTTTAAATGTAAAAGTTTAGAGAACTGGGATAAAGATCAAACGGCCCGTAGGGAGTTTAAAAGATTAATTTGTGACGCTAAAAATTCCGTTTTTAGTGATCTTTATAATAAATTAGATACCAAAGAGGGTGAAAAATATATGTGTAAACTAGTTAAACAAAGAGAAAAGAAAAGTAAAGATTTAACTCAAGTGTATTAAAGATGAAAATCAAAAAGTGTTTTTCATAGAAAAAGATATTCAACATAGATGAGTGAGTTATTTTGATAAGTTTTTTAATAATGTTTCTGAAAATATGATCGAACTTAGTGATCTTAATATCGTTAATAATAATAAAATGTTTCATTTTTACCGACGCATTAGTAAAAAAAAGGGTGAGGAAGCTTTAAAGAAAACCAAGGTTGGAAAGTCTGTAGGACCTGTTGATATCCCAATATAAGTGTGGAAATATTTCGGAGATTTAAGAGTTTCTTGGCTTACCAAACTCTTTAATATTATGTTAAAAACTAAAAAGATGCCTGAGGAGTGGAGGAAGAGTATCTTAGTCCCCATTTTTAAGAATAAAGGGGATGCACAAGACTGTGCAAATTATAGAGGAATTAAGTTGATGTGTCATACTTTAAAATTATGGGAGAGGGTAATTGAACATAGGTTAAGACATATTACAAAGATTTCTAATAATCAATTTGGATTTATGTCGGGCAGGTCTACTATGGAAGCTATACATTTATTGAGGGGTTTGATGAAGAAGTTCAGAGATAATAAGGAGGATCTACATTTGATTTTTATTGATGTAGAAAAAGCTTACGATAAGGTTCCAATAGATATCCTTTGTAGAGTTCTTGAGAAGAAAGGTGTTGTTATGACTTATATCCAAGTTATTAAAGATATGTAGACTAGAGCTGTTACTAGTGTTCGAACTGAAGTAGGATTGACAAAATGTTTTCCTACTTCTGTTGGATTACACTAGGGATCAGCTTTAAGCCCATATCTTTTTGTTTTAGTTATGGATGGTCTTACTGGTCATTTACAAAAGGATGTACCTTGGGGTATGCTTTTTGCTGACGATATCCTTCTCGTGGATAAGACGAGAGAAAAATCCTAGGGAAAAACTTGAATTATGGAGGTCTACACTGGAGTCTTCATTTGAGTAGAACTAAAACTGAATACTAGGAATGTAATTTTAGTAGTAGTAGCTCTAGTGACAGAAGAGTAATTTTGGTTGGGTGATCAAATTATTAAAAGGTGTGAACGATTTAAATAACTCGGGTATGTTATTCAAAGCAATAGTGATATAGATGGGGATGTTAATAGTAGAATTGAAGTTGGTTGGCTGAAGTGGAGGAATGCTTTGGGCCTTTTGTGTGATAGAAAAGTATCACATACATTGAAAGGAAGATTTTATAAGCCGGTGGTGAGACCTGCAATGCTCTATGGCGCTGAATGTTGGCCTGTAAAAGAGAAGCATAATACTAAGTTAAGTGATGTCGAGATGAGAATGATTAGGTGGATGAGTGGCTTTACACTTAGAAATAAAATGCGAAATGATTATATCCGTGATAGGGTTGGTGTAGCTTCTGTGGCGGACAAAATTAGAGAGAGTCGTCTTAGATGGTTTGGTCACATTCAACGTCGACCATCTGATGATTCGGTTAGGAGAGTAGATGTTTTAGAGTCAACTAATGTTAAGAAAGACGGAGGTAGACCAAGGAAGACTTGGGCTAATTGTATAAAAAATGATCTTAATATATTAGAACTAAATGAGAATATGACTCTAAATAGGACACAATGGAGAAAAATGATTCATGTAGCCGACCCCACGTACTAGGATTAAGGCTTTGTTGTTGTTGTTGATTAGTGAATCTTTTATTTGTTAAATGATAAATGAATATAGAAATGCTAGTTTTAACCATCTGACCATCAGTTCCCACTTTAATTAATTCTAAGTCTCGGGTCGAGTCGTGACAGACAAAAAGACACATTTACGCGTCAAATAATCGTGTAATTTAGATAACAGACCGATATGCTGGATGAATAATATCAGATAGAGAAGTGTTAAGTTATGTTTTCGCGGTGCTCATAAGATAGATGTGAAAATTAAAAGTATAAAATAAAAGTAAAAAATAAATTTTGGAAATTAAAGATAAAATTAATGCATATCGAGGTTTAAATTATTATCATTGAGTAAATGTTATGGCAATATACATAAGATTATTATGAGATTTTTATATTGAAATATGAAAGATAATTGCGTTATCGTAAATAAGTCATTATATTGTGTTATTATTTTTTCCCGGGTTATATTTTTGAATAATACAAATATTAGATGAGCTAATATGCACAGGAGGTGAGATTAGCAACCGAAAAGATAAACTTTTAATTGTTATTTAAAGTGCTTTTTTAATGGCACTTTCAATTGATATTTGAATATTAAACTGTTAGTGATAGAAATAAAATAATTTGAAACTTAATTTCATCGTTCAAACATCTATTTCCTCCTTGATTAATTTCAAGCCTCAGATCAAGTCGTGACAGACAGTGTCTAAATAGCTCTTCATATGACATCAAAATTATCATTCATAGAGACAAACTAAAGAAGAGAATGATATTGTAATTACTACCATACTTTCTCTACTACATAAGATTCTTCCAATTGTGGTCAAAAGCTTCTCCTTTTGATAAAATAGAAACATACAACACATCTTTCTTTTTGAGAAAGGAGATCTATATTCGACAAGCACCTCAAAAACTTCACCATTCTATCTCTATTGCCAAACCCTCTCTCCATCTTCCTCTATTAATTTGTGATGATGTAATCCTAAACCTTCCTTTGAATACTAATAAAGTAAAAAAAAAATACTCATAGCCCGCAAAAAAGATTTATGTTTATTTTTTAATTTTTTGATTAAATATTTATAATAAATAAGAGATCTCAATCTTATTTCATAAAGTCTTGATATGATAAAATTTTGACACTAAAGTTTTAATAATCTACCACTAGGAAAAATTTTTATGTACCCTCTTTATGGGCAGTGTCTAAATACCGTTCCATATGACACCTCTAAATTATCACTTTAACGAAATTAACTAAGGCTGTGTTTGGGGCAGCGGCTAGGCTGCTGCGCGGCACTGCGCACTTTTATTTCTTGTTTGGGGTGGCTTCCAGCTGCGGTGTGTCGCGATTTCATAGTAACACGGAATGTGCCCAGCAACCTGTGGCCTAGCTTCCTCATCCGGCTTTTTATCCTTGTGCCCTCCTTTACGCTGCCCTAAATGAAAGAAATCACCCCATGAAATCGCAAATGATGATCTTCTCCCCTCTCCTCCCCTTCGTCCACGGTCGTCCTCCTCCTCTCCCCTCTCCTCTTCTCTGATGGCTTACGATACTTATGTATTCTTCCTCGTGTCCTCACGACTCTCTCACGCAACCTGGTTTCTCTTCCTCGAAGTAGAAGTAAGATTTTTTTTTGTTTTGGACGCTTTTGATCTAGTGGTTACCTGATTCTCGAATTGATTTTTTGAGAAGGGCATGATGAATCTTATGTCCGTTTGGATTCTCATTGACGACCTCTCGTTTTCCCTTCTTTTGTAGAAATACAAGTTTGCTTTTAAGTCCTTTTGGCTCTGCTATATGGTTCTTATGCCTTCTTATGATGGCAGATTATTTTTCTTTATGCTTTCCTTGTAGCTCTGATATTTTAAAGGAGGATGTGCATGCATACCACCAAGTTCTTATGTATTTACATATCTAACTCCTAAATTTGGTGTGATTGTGACTCTGAAGTTTTACGTGTAAATATCAAAGTTTCTAGTATTGCAGGTTGCAGTGTAATTGTGTGGTTTCACTCGAGGATGCTTTAGAATTGTCATTGGTAGTTGGTATTGACCAGTTTTGATAGTTTTTCTTCTTGTTTTCATATTTTTTTATGATAGTTCTCAGTTTAAAATAATTGACTAATAGATTCTATTTCGCTACTTTTAGAAAAGATGAGCTCCAAAATTTCAGGGAAGACCCGAAGATTCTTATGCCATTGCAGACTAGAGACTTCATTTCTGAGGTCACGTCAACCCATAGCTACGATCGACAGTTTTACAGATGCCCGCGGAGTCTCACAGAAAAGTGTGACTTCTTTTGATGGACTGACGGTCAGGTTAATTTCACTGCCGAAAGTGATCGCGAATTGATAACATCATTAAAGGACATTTTAAGATGGGACATACATCGCCTTCATGTTAAAAATAATATCATCATGATTTTAATTGTAATTTTATTAGTTTTTTTTTCTTTAGCACAGTCGGTACTCACTGTTCAGTGAGTTGTGTATCTGAACTTTTGTTCTGTTTTGAAATGAATTTTTGTTTACAGTATCAAATATATGGTTATCACAGTTCTGTTTTAAACAATCTTACTAAACAGGGGCAGAATGGTCACTTTTCTAGAGATAGCTGCCCCACAACTTTTTCATACAGCTGAAACAAACTCGTAACCAGCTTCCGCAAGAAGCTTTTCAGGCAAGTACGATGCTGAATTCGAAAAGCCTAAGAAGTTGCAAATGCCTCCAAATGCAGACCCTAAGACTTCGCAAAGCCTCAACTTTCGTATGGATATCATGCTAATGAGCATCAAAGAAACTTCTTGCTCCTTAATCTTATCTTCATGTGAAGCATTAACTTCAAGCAAATACATGGTACTTGAATTATATTTTGTTTTGCTTGGGAGTAAATGTTGGTATTTTTATTTTACTTGCAAATAAAGTTTCTTTTTTAGATTCAATTCTTTTGAGTTGCAGCATGTAAGAGTCTTCATTTAGGTCACCATGGAGAAATCTATATCTTGATGCCCATTAGTTCTTAGTATAAAACTTCTTCTACTACAATAGTCAGCATGAAACGAACTTAGCTGCAAAAGACAACGCCTCTATAAAGTTTATATCAGGCTGAAACTCATTTACAATAAACTAACTTGCTCCACTTTATTTCTGTATAGTATGTCCCTTCGCTTAGCAACACCTTATTATATTGGGGTATCTTGATCAATATCCAAGTGTTATTCCTATAATGAGATTGAATATTTCTTCAAGGAAAGCTTTCGCTCGATAACACCTATGTATTTTCCTTATAGACTCGAGCTCTCTCACATTTGAAGGTGAAAATAATAATTAGAAAGAGATTAATGGTTAGTCGGACTTATGAGTTCCAAGTTTTCACCGTACAAGCTCAAGATTGTAGCCACTATTAGCATGTTTTCTTTTTTTTTATGTCGTAAAAGTTAGCGATAACTGACGCCCAAAGAAAGGCTACCACTTCTACTGGTTCCAATAATTCAAATATCAATTCGCCCAACCCATGGTGGTGCGAGATTGCAAAAAATCATGACATATGAAAAAGGCATATTGGAAGCTTCATGGTGAACTCAAAAATTTGAAACTCAAGTCCAAATGTGAAGGTCAAGCCTATCAAACCAATGTTGATGAAACCCAAGAACCTTCTACCAACTCGAATGCAATACCTTTCACAAAGGAGCAATTATAGCACCTGCAGAAGTTATTTCAATGTCCAAAATTATCATTGAGTTCGTCTTGTTCTTTAATACAAAAGGGTAACTCTCTAGCCACTGCATTGTTAGGTTTTAATCCTAATTTTATTCATTCTTGGATAATTAATTACGACTCAACAGATCATATGATTGGGTGTTCTAAACTATTCTCATCTTATAAACCTTGTGCATGCAATAAAATGGTCAAAATTGTCAATGTTTCCTTCTTGGTATTTGACATGATAAGATCTGTCAAACTCACCGCATTGTTAACCCTTCATGATGTGCTTCATATTCTCAATTTATTTTGTACTCTATTGTCCATTAGCAAAATTACTTTTGAATATCAGTATTAAGTTAATGTCTACTCGTCTTGTTGTGAGTTGTAGGAATTGACCACAGGGAGGATGATTGACAATGCTAAGAAAAAGGATGGACTCTATTATTTCGACGTACTTGTAAATAGACAATGTCAAAGTACTTGTTTAGATTTTGATTTTATTTCCCTTTATGCTATGGCGCTATAGGTTAGATCATCCCAATTTTCAGTATTTAATATTATTTTTTTCCTAATTTATTTCAAAATAAAAATTTATCTTTTTCCTAATTTATTTCAAAATAAAAATTTATCTTCTTCCCAATGTGAAGTTTGTCAGTTTGTCAAACTTCATTGAGTGCCTTTTCCAAATCAGTTATTTTACTCTGATTCATATTGATATTTGGAGTCTTTGTAAACATCTTACACGTTCTGAAAAAAAAAGATTTATTACCTTTACTACTGATCTCATAAAGTTAAGTTGAGTATATCTAATGAAAGAAAATTCTTAAGTGAAAATAATTTTAAAAAACTTTTAAACCATGATACAAACACATTTTTCAAAAAACTATTCAAATATTATATAGGGGTAATGGCCGAGAGCATTTCAAAAATGTTTACCTCAATTCTTTTTCCAAAAAGGAATAATTCATAAAAGCTTTTGTATCGATACCCGACAACAAAACGGTATGGTTGAAAAAAATAAAAAATAAACACCTATTGAATAGCTCAGGGCATTGCCAAAATATATTTTAGGTGAAATCGCTCTTATTGCTACATTACTCGTTAATATAACATCTAATAAAGTTTGAACTTTGAAATATATTTTGATGCTTTTCATAAGATTTACCCAACAAGTTAGCTTTGTCTTATTTAATTTTAAAGATATTTTGGTGTACTATATTTGTTCGCATTCATAATCATAATAAAGAAAAACTTGAATCCCGAGCTATAAAATGTGTGTTTGTTAGTTATGCTCCCACCCAAAATGGATATAAGTATTTTCATTTTATTTATAAAATAATATTTGTTTTCATGGATGTTCATATTTTTTGAATTACAACCAATTTTTTCACAACATCTCCAAGGGAGGAAGAAACAAAATAAAGATTTGACTATCACTTTTCATAACTTTGTTCAAACAGAAGACTCACAAATAATATCTCCTCAACCTTGATTGTTCAACCTAAAAATTCAAACTATATTATATCAGGAGAAAATGGGCGATTTTTAAGATATTAAACATGATTTGAATCTTCGTAGAATGTCATCTTATGATGTTCATAATCCTATAACAACTAAGAAAGAAGAAACAAAAAAAAAAAAAAACTAGGACATTGGTATCATTTAACATTGTTTACTCACAACAAAGGAAAACTCAAAAGAAAGGGTCTAAGTATCCTTTGCACTGCCCAAAATTCATGAATCCTCCTGGTAATGTCCTCACTAAGCCTTTACCCCAAGATCAGGTCCCTTCATCTTCGAGTTTTGAGTATTTTAGTCTTGAACTTAAGTCTATCTCTAATCCTAAATGTAATCATTCTAGTCATCTCATTGCTGCTTGTAAGGGGGTAGATCTTACACCAAACAACTATTGTCTCATTATGCATCATATAAATGTCTCATCTATTTTTCTATATTTTACAATACATTTGTCTTGTATGGAGATTCTTAATACTGTGCAGGATGTTCTGAAAAGTTCCCAAGTAAAAGGAGGCTATCTTCGAAGAGATAAAAGCTCCAAAAAAATTATATGTGAGAAATGGTTGATTTACCTAGAAGGAAGAATACCGTCGGATGCAAATGAGTGTTTACAATTAAGTATAATTATGATGGCTCTCTAGAAAGGTACAGGGCTCGACTGGTTGCCAAGAGATTCCCTCAGACCTATGACATCGATTGCTTAAAGACATTCCCCCAATTGCAAAATTAAACTCTATAACAACTCTTCTGCCACTTGTAGCTAATCACGGCTGGCCCCTACAACATTTGGATATAAAAAATACATTTCTCAATGAGGACTTAAAGGAAGAAGTGTAGATGAATGCACCTCCAGGATTGACTAAAAAGTTTCACATAAAGATGCATAAACAAAAGAAATCCTAGTATGGGTTGAAGCAATCACCGAGAGCGTAGTTTGAAAATTTTAAAATATTTGTTAAAGGTCGGGGATATACTCAAGGGTAAGGAGATCATACAATATTCTTCAAGTATTCAAAGGATAGGAAGATAATCACGTCGATCTTCTATGTGGACGATATAACTCTCACCGGAGATAACATAGATGAAATGAACCGGTTGAAAACTTTCCTCTCATCAATTTTTGAGACCAAGGACTTGGGATATCTGAGATATTTCCTAAGCATGGAGGATGCTAAATTGAAGAAAAGGGTTGTTTACCAACGGATGTATGTTGTTGATCTCCTAAGGGAAACTAGGATGAGTGGTTGTAGGCTTGCAGACAGTCTAATTGATCTCAATCAAAAGCTAGGAGAAGAGAAGGAAGGTAACCCAGTGAATACAACTCGATATCAAAAGTTGATGAAGACGTTGATATACTTATCACATAAATGGTTAGATAGTGCTTTTGTTGTAAGTTTGATAAGTCAATTTATGCACTTGCCTTCTGAGAAATACTTTGAAGTAGTTAACAAGATTCTCAGATACTAAAAAAGACATCGTATAAGGGTTTATTCTTTCAAAAGACCACACAATAAAATAGAGGCATACATCAATGCGGATTGGGTAGGCTCAATTGTTGACAAGAAATCAACATCCATATACTATACTTGTGTCTGGAAAAACCTGATCTCACGACTAAGAAACTAAATGTGGTAGCAAGAAATAGTGTCGAAGTAGAATATCAGGCTATGGCTTAATGGAGTACGTGAGATGTTATGGCTGAAGTGAATTCTTGAAGAACTACGAATTTTGATAGACATGTCAATGAAATTGCACTGTGACAATTAAGTTGTTATAACCATTGCAAAAAAACCAGTGCAACGTGATCGCATAAAACATGTGAAAAATGATAGACACTTCATAAAAGAGAAGATTGTTTGTAGAGCTGTATGCATACCTTTCACTCAGACAACGCAACAAATAACAAATATCTTCACGAAAAAACATTTCAGGTCTAGTTTTGAGTTTCTTATAAACAAGTTGTGCATGAAAGAAATCTATGCTCCAACTTGAGGGGGTGTCAGAATTTTAAGCTTTTTCTCTTTTGGTACCTTCTATTTTTATTACTTTCTATTTTAGAATTAGCTACTATTGATAGTTTTTATTTATTTTTTCAAGGATGAGGATTTTACGGTTTTCCTAATGTGGTAGCTGTCCACAACTATTTAACTTGTAACTGAGTCTTAGAAAAGTGAATATGAATAATAATTTTTTGATTCCCAAAAATTACAAAAACCTATATATGAAAAAGCGTATTTCACTTTTAAGTAATTAGGAGTGGTATTTTTGTTGTGATGTTAATGATTTTGAGTGTTATGGATGTAAATATGAAAATTTAGGTGTTAGATATGTAAACATACAAGAATTGAATGGTGAGTTTGTAAATGCCCCAATGATAAACCAGTTTAGCTCATGAAGAAGCATGTTTAGTTGTTTTATAGTCTTGATTTTAAAGTATTGCCTTTCACCTAAAATGAAAAACCTGATATTGCAAGACATTCCTAGAGCTTGATTCAATCTCAAGCCCACAATTCCCTATTAATTTGACAATAGAGAACACTCATACTAAATTCATACTTTTCTCCATACCTTACACAAGCAATAGTGCAGCCAAATGAAGTTTTTGCTCCCTCGATGAAATTTTACTTAGCTTTCTTATCCTATTTTGTTTGCTCGACAGCTTAGAATCAACCCCACAATTCAGGTAATGAATGGATTTCACACAAGACAAACAAGATAGGCATATTTAAAGGGAAATTAAGCTATATATCAATTTTCAAGGAGATATTAAGCAAATAAAGATCTTCGACATTGTAAAAATACAGCCTTTCTATGGGAAAGGGCTGCCAATAGTGTCATTTACATAAATATAATTGCTGCTACAATTCAAACAGTCTAAGCAATACAGTTTTCGTTAATTTTAGGATCTACGTATAACTTATAAAAAGAACAATACTGCATATATGTTCACTTGATTTCCAAGCTAAAAATAATATTATGCAATAATACCAAGATAACATGCACATATCAGCCATGCTTGCATGTTGACATGATTTAGCATGGAAAATTGACAGCTAATAACAGAAAGCAGCCAAATATATAAATGCTTCTACGAAACAATTCCGGGTTACATTGGTGATTTCTAAATTATGCATGTCTTAAAACCAAATATAGGAAGTCGTAGAAAACTTTGTAATGATGAAAAGAAAGAAACTAGAACAACTATATCAGATTGTAAGGACTCAATCAAAACCTGAAGGATCCAATGGGCACAGCTCAAGAACCTAGCGATTCCCAATGCAAATACATAATGTGCTGTAAAGGGCTCAACAATCTGTGCATAAAGAAACAAAAATGTTCTTCAGGACAAATGGGGCATCAAAGGAAGACAACCACTAATCACATCTCAACTTTTACCTTCGTGTTTTGCATCAAACGTAATTGTGGCAACACTGAAGTAGCTTCTAAGTAAACACAGAATGCCCAGGAAATTCTGTTTGCGATGTTGTGCGAAGTGGTAGGATGAACTACGAAGGCTAGTACCAGACAAGGCACCACCTAAACATTTATACCATGTCAGAATAGCTATATTTCAGCTCCATTAAATGGAAGGCAATAAGTGTGATAAGACTACTATCTTGAATAGTCTAGCAGGAATTCTGCTACTAGTTTAACAATGAGCCTAAGTTAAGATCCAAGTAGCTCTCAACTAGGTTCATGATTAGCTATTTTCGATGGGTGAAGGAAAAAACATTTATTAATTTCTAGCTGGACCGAATATGGGTGCTCAGTAATAGCTATTGAAAAGAAATGGCTCAGACATAGGGGAAAGATTCTGGTCATTTAAAGAGTAATTGGTGAAACATAAAAATATTTGTCATCAGCAAAGCACATCTAGCTACAGAGGTAGTATATAGCTGTAACAAATTTCAAAATTATTTCCAAGACAATATCTCAATATGACATAGCATTTTCTTTATACCATAAAATACATTATACCCGTTTGATGTTAACACTAGAAGTGACAGAAATAACTAAATGGTCATTCAAACTTCACTTCGATACCAGAAACACTCTATAAAAGAGAATTCCAACTCCTACGTGACTCTTACCTTTGAAATTGTCCTATCAAATCATGATAATGAATTAATATCGCTTGAGTGTCGAGCTATAAATGAACCAATTCAGATAATGAATAACTCGAACTTGGCTCAATTAACACTCAATTAAGTTTGTTCAAATTAGAAAATAAATAAATTTGAAACTTTCAAGGAACTAGAAGGTTAAAAGAACCAAAATTAAACATGATCTAACTCATTTGTTTCACAAACATACTTGTTTGTTGTTCAATAGAAAACTAGTTAAATACTTCATTATATGCTCGATAAAAGCCCATATTATAAATAATACGATAATTAAATAAAATTTGATTATTAACATATTATAATTTAATATCAATAATTTAAAATTCTTCCTTCATTTTTTATTTCATTGAACTAATTTCTTAGCACTTAATTATATTATTTGATTACAAGAAAGCTTACTTGCAACTTATATATTATCTCATTTAAGTGATAAAAATTAGTTAGATAATAATTCAAACTTTATTGAATTACTTATTTGTTTAGATTTGTAAAATTATGTGTTAGTAATTTTAAATGAAAAATAAACTAATCATTCAATTTTTTTGCTTATTTATTAACCAGTTAACGTACTCATCCAATTAATATAAACAATCCAAGCGCAAATCAAATATGATTATTAAAAAAATTAAGCAAGTCAAAGCATGAACATATGTGTGAAAGCTCAAGCTTGAACTCGAGCCAAACATGGATAACTAATAATATCAGCGAGCCAAGTCCATGGCATACGTAGCCTGACTCGGCTTGATTACAACCCCATGTAAGTGTGCTCAAAAGTGATACCTGTATATCAATATATACAGTTCCTTTGCGAAAACGCAAATTTTTAGAACTTTTATAAACTAGCTGAAGTTTTTTACCTTCATGTAAATATGAACATTCTAAAATCTAGAACACCATAACATTTTGTAGGGTTGTGCCAAACCCTTATAATTTACTAAGGTTGAGCTGAACTTTGGTAAATTTGTGGAAGTTGATGAAATAGCAAGGTCTCATCAATCCTAGAAGCTTTACTAAGTTATACTTAAAGCCTACAATATTAATGGGGGTTGGCTAAACCATAGTAATTTTACAATGCTTTTGATGCTACCAAGTGTTGTTTAATTAAAATCTAGTAAGATTAGCAGTTTGGATAGCCAATCCTTCAATTTGGTTAACCAAGGTCATCATTGAATTGAACAACAACAACAACAACAAGAAGCCTTTATCCCACTAAGTGGGGTCAGCTACATGAATCCTTTTTCACCGTTATGTCCTACCGAGTGTCATCGTTGAATTGAACTATAAAAGAAAAAATATATATATTTGAAAGGTTCCCAATAGCAGCAAGAAGAATCCAAGCCTAGTATCCCAACAAGAAGATTCCATTCCCTGGAAACAAGGTGTGGATCCTAAAGGATCTTGTGGCTGGTGAGTCCAATGTTTAATGGTCTCACATCAGCAGCAGAAGCAACTATTGATGAATTTGAATAATTGGGTAGAAAAAGGGTTCGAAAAAGAAAGATTAAACTAAATAGTTAAGTGTTCTTTTTTAAGAAAAAAGTTCAAAACTTGAGGAAAAATCCGCAGGACTGTAAAATGACAGTCCTTCACAAAAGGGAATAAACTACAAGAAAAATTACACAAATTTACAATAAAAATATTGAAACAAGGAAGTATTGAATGACAGCTCATATGCCTACGCATTGCAAATAATTCAAGAAAATAAAATATCTCCAAGAAGAGTTAGAGAAAATGCTCAATAAGATGCTCAAAATACAAATTTTGTACATTGCCTAGCGTGTTTTAGACACAGAAACTACTCCAAGGGGTTCAAAACCATAGAAATAATAGCACCAGACAACACCAAATCATGGGTATAATCCTTTCTGACAGGCAAAAAACAATGAACATACCAACTATGCATTAGTAAAATATTATTTAATTAAAAATGTGCCTACTTAAGCTTAAACTTGTTACACATCCAAAAAAAAAATGATTTGCACACTACACGTGTTTAAAAGATATACAAAGAACTTCCATTTATTTATGAACTAATTTGTAATGTGAAATAGTAATTAAAATGACTATTGATTAAAGACTTGATGAGAGAATTGGAAAAAAAAAAACAACATAAACTTGTCACACAGATAAGGAAAAGTCCATACAAAAAGTGCAGTTATACTGTAAAAATTAGACAAATTAGAAGAAAAATATTGTAAAGTGATGACTGTGAAAGAAAATCAATACTGACCACATAGTAGATGGCAAAGTTGTCCTTATCCTCCATGTAACTAGATTTTAACTTAAAACGGATCATATAGATAACCCACAACGTTGTGCCTAAAGTGGCAGAGTCCAATAGTGTGTGTATATCGTACTCCATTACAAAACTGCAGTAGAGTCTAACAGCTAAAAATAAAGCTGTCAATTCCTGTGACTTCAGTGAAAGCCCTACACAATTGAAGTAGTTAAACAAAAAAAAAAAATATTTTAAAATCATTAAAGAAAAATGGGACAATTGAAGAGCAAACAAAAAGAGAATATAAATGAAATATGTGCAAGTTTAAAGCAGGGAAACGTAGGAGATCCATAGTTTGGTCCCCCAGGTACAATAGTAATTCTCTATAACATTAAGACCGGGCACGAGATGGTCTAATATCCAGGTCCAAAGGTATGGATAGCAATTTTGATATGATTATGCAATTGCTATCAAAAGGAATTAGGGGACATCTCATCAGCTTAGCCAACTTCAATCTCGACAGAAGTTTCAAAATTATTATGAGACTATGAGACTGTAAAGATCAAACTATTCATCTAAATTTGCTTTAGAAACATTGCACACTTGGTAGAAAGGTCTAACAACATTTTTTTCCTATGTCATTTGTGTAAAGAATGCATGCAACACAGTCACGTGAAGCAGATAACAACAAAATATTAATGCGGTACAAATGCAGAGAATAAAGTTCTAATCATAGTGTTACTCCTTGAGAAAGTGTAAGTAGTAAAAGGGAAAGATAACCCAGAAACATATTGACTAAGCTCCTTACATCCTGATCTAGCATTTGACTGATAACATAGGAAGCCCATTTTGATCAGCCAATAAGCATGGAAAAAACAAGCAAACAAATTTTAAGAAAGCAAAAAAAAGCAAATAAATAAAAAAAAACGGAAGCAGCACCGTTGTTTGGTGCGTTTAAACCAAAAAACGCCCCCATCAACCAAACAAAGAAGAATATACAGCCGCGACATAAAGCATCAAGCTGCACACCGAACGTCCAACATCAAAATAATTCAGACCATTCAAGAACAAGGGAATCACACAAATTAGCAATTCAACAAACCGGCACAGGTTTTCTCCTTGGCGAGCTTATAGATAAGAACGGAGATGCCGATGGCATGAACTGCCTCGGCTGCAACGAAGAGGTTATCATGGTCGTGAACAACGACTCTTAGAAATACAAGTGCCACCATCCCGGCTACAACGCTAAGAAATGCCTTCATCCTCGGCGGCTGCCGACGAACCCATCCGGCCACTACACTGATTGGCCGCCTCGAACCCCTCATGCTATCCGCAGCTCGATTCAATCCCAATCAGTTCGATGAAAAGGATAGCAACAGCGCCCTTCGCTCGCTATGAGAACGTCGATGAAGGGATACAACCGGTAAATTTTCCGGTTAGGGATGGGAGGAGGGAGAGGCCGGAATTTCAGCGGATTTGCGTACGGTTATGGAATTTATAGGGCGAGGATGGCTAGAGATTTAAGTGGCATTTTCGTAATACAAGCCAAGAGGCACGTGCATCCGGTGCAAGTAAAACTATACACTAAGAAATCTCATAAAAAGTTATCATAAAATAAATAATAGATTTACACTGCTTAAGATATATTATTAACACTAACTTCTTATTTATCTGCCTATCTAAAGTCTAAATTTTACTTTTTTTTTATTTAGTTATTTATTTTTCAAATTTTGTACATCACATTTAAAATATCATCATTTTAATTTTTTTAAACTTATTTATAAAATAATGTTTAGATGTTAGATATGTAAATAGATAAGAATTGAGTGTTATTTATAGAGCCAATAAATTTTTATATCATGTATCTTGAGATTGGCACGAAATTAGATTTATTTTTTAATAATGAACGTTCAAACTCAATTTAAAAACATTTAGAATTTTAATTTCCGTAAATTTATAGTCAAATCAATCAGATCGATTGGACGAACACAGTAACACTAAAGTTGGTCTAATCTAAATCAAATCAAGCATAGATCTAGTTGTTAAACAATTTTTAGAAGCTTTTGGTGTCTTATTGGAATGTCAAACGAATTTTAAATATGACAAACTTATAATCAAATTGATCGGCTCAACAAGATGAATCCACGAGCCCGAAATAACTAAATTCTTATATCATTAAAATACTCAAATGCTCACAAAATGTTGCCCAATTGAAGGAACCTTTATGTGATGTTTGAGGGAGAGATCTGGATTCTTACCTTATTTGTCCTTAGCAGTGTAAACGAGCCGAACACAAATGAGCTTACACTCAGCTCGTGTTCAACTCGTTAAAAAATATCATTGTTCGTGTTATGCTCGTTTATATTCCGAACAAAAAATGTGTTCGTGTTTGTCTCATTTGTTTAATGAACTGAAAAAGAGCTTTTCGCGAACAAAGAATCATTTTGACAATCCCAAATACACAGACGTAGGATGTTAAGGGGTTGGACGAAATTTAAATCTTATTATTTTTACTAAAACATAATTTAAATATAATTTAATAAAAAATATTTTTTAAATTAATAATTTTAATTGATTATTGATACGCCACCAACAAATTTTCATCATCCGACACGAATCTCGGGGTATGACGCAGATTTCGGGATGATATTTTGAGTAAGAAACGTTCAAATCTTAATAAAATTTATTCCAGAACTCTGATTTCAGCAACATTATAGTCAAACTGACCGGCTCGATGAGACGGACCTAATGATATCAAAGTTAATCCAATCTGATTCATATCAAGCCTAGATAAAGTCATTAAACCACAATTGAAAGATTTCCAAAAGTATTTGGAAGGTCAAAAAGATGTCGAAACTGGAGAGTTTATAGTCGAATAGAGTGTCTCGAAAAGAAAAGTTTAAGAGCTCAAGATTGCTCAATTTTGGCATTGTTAAGGCACTCAAATATCTATTAAACGTCGTTTGATCGGAGGAAGCTCTCCGGACCGTCCGATCAAAATAGTTCATACC
Source organism: Papilionanthe hookeriana x Papilionanthe teres (assembly GCA_022702705.1). Classification (NCBI taxonomy): domain Eukaryota; kingdom Viridiplantae; phylum Streptophyta; class Magnoliopsida; order Asparagales; family Orchidaceae; genus Papilionanthe; species Papilionanthe hookeriana x Papilionanthe teres. The sequence goes on from CM040438.1 coordinate 47,276,422, forward strand.
GTCCGATCAAAATAGTTCATATTCCTGCATTAATTGCATCCAGAATACTATAAATAGAGCTCCATCCCTCTAATGAGGGAGGAGGCTGGAAGCTTCGTAGAGAAGTCGAAGCTCTGAGAAGGAGCTAAACTTCAATACCATCCCGTCGTTGATCACCGCCGACCACCGCCGATCGTCGTTGAACACCGTTGATCGCCGTCAACCGTCCCCACACCGTCGGGCACTACTGTCATCATCAACTACCACTGAACATCGTCAACTATCGCTGACAGTCATTAATCTCCACCAATCACCATCGACCGCCACTGACCGGAAGGCATCAGTTGACGTTGTAACTTGGAAAATTTAATAATTTTTTTCCGTCTGTGGGACAAGTGCTCATAACTACAGTTTACCTACGTGTTCATCAACTTGTGTAGCTCCCGACTCCGGCCTCCGCGGCCTACGGATGTCATTCATATCCGCGGCCTACGGATTTCATTGCAGGCTACCGTCGTCAAGCAAACGTTTCGACATACAGCCTCAAATAGGTCATAATTTATTGGTGGATTTCCTTCGACCTCTTTCATTTCAGGCAACAACCGTTAAGCAAAACCTTTAATATACGTCCTCAGATAGGTCAAAATTCCATGGTGGATTTCCTTTGACCTCTTCCATTACAAGCTACAGTCGTCAAGCAAAAACTTCGACATACAGCATTGGATAGGTTATAATTCCTTGGTGGATTTCCTCGACCTCTTTCATTACAGGCTACAGTCAAAGCTTCGACATACAGCCTCGAATAGGTTATAATTCCTTGGTAGATTTTCTCGACATCTTCCATTACAGGCTACAGTCAAAGTTTCGACATGCAGCTTAGAATAGGTCATAATTTCTTGGTGGATTTCCTCGACCTCTTCCATTACAGGCTACAGTAATCAAGCAAAAATTTTAGCATATAGTCTCGGATAGGCCAAAAATCCTTGGTGAATTTCCTTCGGCCTCTTCAAAAACAATATACGGTTGTTAAGAAAAAGCTTCGACCAACAACCTAGGATAAATCAACCATCCTTAGTGGACTTTTATATGACTCTGTCTGTCATGGGTTAATACCGTCGAATATCTCCGATTATACAACTCAGAATTGGTCTTACATCCTTAATGGATTCTCTTTCAACCACGCTTCTATAAGTTGAGCCCAAGGGGCAAGTCTTGGTGAGAAGCTAGTAGTGGATAAGTTCCTCACTAGAAAGACTCCATGGGAGCAAGTGATTGACAGGGTCTCCATTCAAAGCCCTCAGAAGACTGCAAGCCTCAAAAGATACCAGTTCAAGCTCCTATAAGGCATAATTCTGAGAGGGCACAACCTCAGAAAGCATGTACCACAAAAGATACGTGATTATTCATTTTATAAAATTTATGTGTTAACTTTAATTGCAGATTTTCGTTTGATCAAGAAGCCACAAAAACCATGGAAGAGGCAAAGAATTACATTATCATCATCTACAAATGTTACGTTAGATGATTAAAAATGCTACAAACACCAACATATACTTGTACAAGGGCTACGACAAATTCGCTCATCTTCAAGTGGAGTTAGCATCGCCTCCCTAAACCTTCAGTACTCCTAATAATCGTCAAGGGGTCTCTAGATATCGCTATCACATAAGCATGAAAATCTTCCCTTCAAAGCATGACGGGAAAACTACAACATTTATTCAGAACGTGCAAGAGCAATACGGGAATCTCGTCCAGAATGCGCGACATCAATGCAAAAGACGATCTCTTTCCTTGCTAGCTACACAGGACGGGGACGCTTTCCTCTTAGCCGCAACGTAAAAGAAGATCACATTGCTTTCCTGCTACGCAGGACGGTGTTGACTTTCCTCTTCACCGCAACGTGAAAAAAGATCTCATTGCTTGCCTCATACACAGGACATGGACGACTTTACTCTTCGCCTCAACATAAAAGAAGATCTCGTTGCTTGCTTGCTACGCAGGATGGGGATGACTTTCCTCTTCGTCACAAAGAAAAAGAAGATCATGTTGCTTGCATGCTATGTAGGATGGAGATGTCTTTCCTCTTCACCGTAACTTTGCACCGTAACTCGGCATAACAAACTCTTTGGTGTAACACTTCGCCGCAACTTGTCACCACAACTGTTCCCCACATCTCAACACCACAACTATGCACCGTAACTCGGAACCGCAACTCTTCGCCGCAACTCTACACCGCAATTATTCGTCGTATCCTGCACCGTAACTTTGCACTGCAACTCTTCGCCATAACTCTGCACAGCTACTCTTCGCCACAACTTCACCGCTACAGAAGTCGACTATATTCTCCTGAGAAGGTCTCGGATCTCTACTAGGCAGGGATGGGGACTACCTACTTATTTCTCCTCTTCTTGCCCTATTTATTGGCTCAAAAAACTATCTGCAATTATGACATGAAATTAATTCTAATCATTAAAATAAGAAAAATATTTTCATATTTTTTTTCCTTTCAAATTACTTCATTAATTTTTTAAAAAATCTGTTCATATTTCTTTGAACCTTAAAATAATCTCACTCAATAAAAAAAACAAACAGAGAAAAAAAATGTTTATACCATCAAAAAATAATAATAATAATAATAATAATAATAAGAAAAACATTAATTTAGGGGCATGAACGAAGATATTTCTCTATATGGAAATTCGTATATTTTTTATTCATTGTAAACGTTTAAACTCCACATATATGTATATATATATTATAAACTCAAATCATAACGAAAACCAAAACCAATTACAGATTTGTTTAAATCTTCAAGATTTAAGCAGCATTTATAAACAAGTGCATATATATATATAAATAATTGGCAGAAATTAACCTACAAGCCACGTAATTTTTATATTTAAATTTCATCACCAAAATCTATATATTTATAACATTCAAATATTTACTATTACATTAACAATATCACCATAAATAAAAAGCGTCATGAATTTTAATATTTTCAGAATATTACGTTGACCTCGCCTGAAAATAGGGGGTAACTGATACGCCACTAATAAATTTTCATCATCCGACACGAACCTCGTGATATGACACCGATCTCAAGACAAATTAACTCGTAGTAGTGAAAATTTTGCGTGCTCTCATTAAGTAAATCAATTTTGCTAATTAACTAGTAGCAGTGAAAATTTTGATAAAAACTTTAATGTTGACACTGCTATTGACTACTTTTTTTGGGATTTGATGCATAAATTCTCTTTAGATGAGACCAATCACAATGCATTGATACTCATTATAAAACATCATTTCTAAGAGTATTAAAGAAATTATAGAGCAAGAAAGATAATGAGTTCTCTCAATAATGCTTTATTATTAGTTGAATCTCCAATCAAAGCTTTCTCTAATCCTTCACACACTTATTCTTACTCGAGCATACATTACAAGCGTTTAAGAGATTACTCCTTATGCATGAATTTCTTGAAGTGATCAATGATTTACAATATTATGTAAAAGAACATTAAATACTTTGCATCCATGTTAGAATTTTCTCTCAAATCTTCAACCAGCATGCAATAGTGAGACAACAATGGACCGTCTGTAACAATTATATTGAAGTGAAGCTCCGGCTTTTTTTACAAAAGCTTTAGTTTGTACACTAAAGGTAATTTTTATTCCATTATGTTTAGTAAACTCTTAATTATTTTTTTAAATATCAAGATTATGCTCTTATTCAATTATATAAAGAAAAATAATATTCTAATTTTTGTAAATAAATATAGATATTTTTATGATGGATGGACTTCAATAGAACAATACAATTTTATATATTGAAGAAATGTGGAAATAATTACTAAGAATGATTTTTTGCTAAAAATCCTTCTTCAAAAAATTATAATTTTACTATCCAAATCTTTATTGTTAAAATCTTAAAAAAATTTATTGAATTTATTTTATTCATTAATAATCATACAATTATCCATTAATTAACTAATCTCTTTTATTGTCCAATTATTAATTAGAAAAATAAAATATTTTAAAATGATGGTAAGTGATAATGAGCTCAGTTTTTAAATAATTATCACAAAGATTGAGACGCTCCTGTTATCTTTTTGCATATAATGTTTTTATACACATATGAATTGTTACTAATTAATACACATTTACAATGTGATATTGTCTCCATTCACTACCTTGTGTGGTCTTGAAAATTTCTTATAGGATTTCTCATATAAATGAGATGCTATGTTATAAAAGGACTTAGCTGAGAAGTACAATAAGAACAAGTGAAACAAATATACTATAGATGCATCTAACACGTGTAAAAGTAAATTGAGTGGAAGATTTCATGCAGATTAAAGAGAAATCATAATATATGAGCCATCAACGTACAATGTAAAATTAAGATAGGATATATGTCTAGTTGACAGTTTTTACAAGATAATCAAATCTAGAGTGCAGCACAGTTGGTCGGTGCAAAGGTGAGCTGCATGCTGGAGAGGTCATAGCCAATATGGAAGTTTTGTTGTGCAATATTGCCAAATATGTTGATAGAATCTTCGATGCTGCCACTGGAGACGATTGCAAGGCACACAACATTTTGAGAAGCCTCTACAAATGCATTAGATTGTTGCAAGACCACTGATGCTCCACCAGAAAATTGGAAGGTGATCTCTGGAAACGAGCAGAAGCCCCATTTTTGGAGGTGTCAAAGCAAAGGTTGAAGACACCGTTTGGATCTGTGACTTGGGGAAGGCTAACACTGCTCTTCACGTTGCTCTCCACAGATTGCAGTGTGTTATCATCGATGAGTGTCAGAGTCGTGCCAGAGTCGATGATGATGTTGCCTTGGGTCGCCGCCTTTGTCTGCATTGGCTTCCCAATAGTGACGGTCTTTCCGGCCACGCTAATATGCTCAAGATTAAGGAAGTAGAATGTGTCCGGAGAACCAGAGATTAAGGGTGTGGTAACAGCGTTGGATCCGGAAACGACAGCATTGGAGCCAAAGTTGAGCTGACTCGTTGCAGAAGTTTGGGTTGATGAGGGCAAGCAATAGGAAAACTTGTTACCAATGGTGGAGCCGAGTTGGCGGATGAGTGATAGCTTTCCTCCACCTAGGCCAACAAGGCCAGCATCATTCTTATCAAATGTGCCATTGCTTTGATGGGTGCACCCGAAGAGTGTTGTTGGGAATTGTACTGGACGACCACCGGTAGAGTCAAAGCCTATTGTCTCCGTGGAGAGGTAGCCTTGAACGATTGACTTGTCACCATATCCATATTGATAATTGCACTGAGAGGATGGGCCACAACTACTTTGTGGTAGTGTCGAGCATGAGTCGGTATTACAAGAGATTGTTTTGTATGTAGAAGAATCTTTTGGGTCAAAAAGAGGTGCAGTTTGTTGGTAGCATTCATTACAGGGGACACATTGAACCCATATGAGGTCACTGCCTGTGTCGGCAATGGCAAGGATCTTCTTGTTTGGAGTGCCAAGGTAGAAGCTCATCAAGTATTCGAAGGTGTTTGAGGTGATCTCTGAGTAGAAGTTGTTGGCATCGTCCATGGGGAGTGCAGAGGAAGAACTACGAGCCTTTTGGATGGCATCACGAAAGTAGATGGCACGGGAACGAGAGCGCTCGGCAGCCGCACGTATGCGGGAGGAATATGTTAAAGTGGGATCATAAAGAGGGGACTTAGGGGAGTCACGATGGATGAGCTCTATAGAAAAGCCATCACGACTACACGATGACAAAATTGGAAGGTAGGTGACGGCTAAGAGAATGAGCAGTGAGATTGCAAAATAGGATGTAGAGCGAATCATATCGGTATGATTTGATGTTTCTTTTCTTTTTCTTCTTTTATTTTTGATTGTGATTGTGGTGCAGCAACCAATCAAGTATTTATAGATTCACATAATAGATGAAGGGAGAGAAATTTATCATTTCTTTTCCTATTATTTTAGTCGCACAAAGGAAAATACAGGTGAATTATAAAACAAGCTCTCTTTCTCTATTTTATTCCGTCCTAATAAAAAAAATGAAATTAATTAAACGTTTTCATAGAGACAATTAATATCAATTTTTAATACAGACAATGTGACGTGCCGCTGTCTCGTTTATTTTGACTTTCAAATTAACATCAATTTTTAATTTAGAAAAATAAGTACAATAAATGGTAAAAGACAAACAATTATTATTATTATTATTATTATTATTATTTCTTGAAAGGCGTTACTTGAAATGTACTGATGAAGGGTTACCGAGTTCGAATTAACAAATAATTTAATTTGCTTTTTTTTTTAATGTTATTAAAATCATCAAACGCACTCTAAAATATCATGATGCGTATAGATATTTTTTATTTTTAAAATCATCAAACGCACTCTAAAAACGCACTCTAAAAACGAGTTTGTCTTACGTTTTGATTTATTTATTATTATTAAAATCATTCAATTACGTTTAAACTCTTTTCATTTATTTATTATTATTATTTTAATTATAGCATATAGATATTTTTTTTTGGAGGTATTTTATTATGTTTTATAATGATATATTTCTTATGTTTAATTATTGTGGCACACTTTATTAAAAATGATCAATGAATTTTAAAACATTTCAAATTAAAATTCATCAAAAATAAAATTTAATAATTTGATCAAAATAATAAAATTTTAATTTATGGTCGACTTTGATGAGGGAATTTCAAAGTCAAAAGGTTTGTGCCTTTTCTATCAATTTGATTTGATGTTGGCGGACAAAAATAATGTTCTTCAATGGAGCACCATCTTTAATTCTAACAAATAGGTTGGAAAAGTAGACATGTAATTTGGAGAAGGGAAATAAAAAAGAATATCAAATAATGAGATGTGTACCATAATTCTCTGTAGATTGGGGATCACCCCCATCCAAGGGGGCATATATATATATATATATATACACACACACACACACACACATATACATACATACATACATACATACATACATATCTGTAGGTATGCATATACATATAGGTATACATATGTATCAATATTTATATGTATACATATGTATAAGAATTTGTATGTATATGTAGTACTTGTATGTATATGTATATTTCCATATATAGAAACATATACATCTACATAAGTATATGCATAAATAGATGCATATACATCAATGTTTATATATGTGTATTTACACCCCTATATATATATTTGTGTGTGTGTACATATATATTTTTAAGAACAAGCCCATCGTTCTTTATGATAGAATAATCCAATAGTGCAAGAATGAGGAAGTTTTTGTTGTTATTGCTCATGAACTCGAGCATTGGAAAAAATCATACGGTGTTATCTTTAATTGCTGCACAGGTAATTACATTTCTAGATCTTCGAAGGTATACCCTTGTGAGGAGTTTTAAGGAACTATTCCGGAGTTTTGACTTTGATAAACAACCTATGCTTATTGGTCTCAGAATATGTTTGCATATAGTTATACCCTTCTAGCACTTTCAAGCCTAATTTTCGAATGTCTTTGCAATTCGCCTCAACTTGCAAACAAACTTGGTCCGCCTTCAACTTACAAACCCAAAGCCGATCAATGTAATCTATTTAACATAAGAAAAATTATTTATTGGGTTAAAATTGGGTTATATTTGGGTCTAACTTAAGTTAATTTCTTGACATTTATAGGTATGCAGATTAATATTGGGTCAATTTTGCATTAATTTCGAGTCATTTATGGGTTGACAGTTCAAACCGAACTAAGATTTTTTAAGTTGGGTTTGGGTTAAGTGGGCATGTCGGATAAATTTTCGACACTCGTCGCGTCACATTTTAAAAGATTTTTATTTAAATGACCGGATAAGTCATTTGAAGATTAATATGTTACCCAGAAAGATATAAATATTACCATAAAATGGATCTAATTATTCAGATGAGAAAAATCTTTAAAATTTATCGGTCTGGATAGAGTTTAGTTTTTTCAGGGTTATGGTGTCCTTTCAAATGCAAGCCCTCATAGTCAATTATATCCAAGGAGTTATGAACTTTTATGAATACTCTTGAATAAAGTATTAGCTTATATTATGTTGCACTACAAGATTGTTATCTTCACGATTGATGTTTCAGGTATTCAAATAGATAGACTCGATGTTTGATGAGATTTGTTCATATAATTCTAATTCTAAGTTTTGAAACTTACAGTCCAATGATGATGTATTTCAGAAAGGCATAAGAAAGGGGTTAATCGGCTTTATGGAGAAGGTGAACCTTGAGGATTAGAATTGCAAGGTTGTTGAGAAAGTTAAGCTTTGATTTGAAATATTGAGTAGGTTGGAGTTGAACGGATGAGATAATTGGTATGAGTTGAAAATGTTTGACTTGAGCTGAGAAGATTTGGTTGAGGTTAAATGATTTGAGTTAAAAAATGTTTGATTTGAAGTTGAAAGTTAGATTGAAGTCAAAAATTTAATTTGAAGTTAAATCCTAGACTAGGGACAATACATGCTGGAAGAATTTCTAGATTGAAGTGAAACTTTAAATTTAAATTAAACATAAATTCTATAAGGAGGCTAAATGGCTAGAATAACTTAATTTCTGGATGTAAACACTCCCAGTCAAGTTACCAAATACTTTTCATCATCTCGGGTTCATTAGTATCCTCATATTATTAACCAACCAGGCAATCAAAGGTCTCCACTAAATACCGTAGCAATGATGGGTGTAGACCATTTTATTATTTAATGGTTCAAGGTACTTTCATGCATAACCATTGGTTACTTCATCCTATGACAACTACATAAATTAAGGGGGTAATACTTTTTGCTCTATAGGTCATAGCCCTTAGCACTAAGGATACCTAGTATCCTAACCTAGGCTTTTAGATTGGACTGCTTTAGGTTTTGTTTAATCCTGGGTTTTTTTTTTCCTCAATTGGTTGAACTTTGGTTCATAGTTAACCGGTGAAGTTTAAATTTTTCTTTGGTTTCATATTTAATTCATGAATTGGTTAATTCCTAGTTTACAAATCAATGTGAGAATTAGGGCATTATAGGATCAAAGTTAAACCACATGGTCTTTTCTTTCATTGCATCACAGGTAATTACATCTCTACATTTTGGAAGATATACCACTCACAGCCTAAAATGCTAAACCAATCATGCTTAACTTGGTTCCCCTTTCTTTTGGAAACTCGTGTGGGTGGTCCCTCAAATCCTTAGCCTTAGGCTAAGGTGGATAGGACCAACACATGGAGGATCCAAAGTGGGCTTTCCCTTGGTCTCATGGCTCAAAATGGGTAACTTTTTTTATTAGCATCTTCAGTTGATCCCAATTTTGCCAAAATCCCCAATTTCAACCTTTTAGCCCTAAACTTTGTCAAAATTCCTAAAATACCCTGAAACCTTAATTTTCCCAAAATTGCCCAATTTGTCAATTCCCTTCAAAAAATCATATCAAACCTTTACAACCCACTCAAATTGCCCAAAATACTCCAAAATCCTCAAAATTCTCAAAACTGACCAAATTTATTAAAATTACAAAAATTCTCCTCTTGCCCCAAAAATTCCCGAAATCTCCGACTTCACTTCAAATGTCCCCAAAATCAATTTGAACCATCTAATATCTCCAATTGTGCTTTAATCCACTAAATTTAGCCAAAATTTCCAAGTTGCCCCTAAGTGTCTAAGTTCTCCAAGTCTCCCCCAAGTTCTACCAAATTCATTTCAAACCTCACAAATTTAAATCCAAATCAAATTTCATCATGTCCAAACCCAATTTGAACTAAATCTTAGCCCAACTGAACCCAATTCTAAACCCTAAATCCAAGTCCAAATGAATTTCCCCAAATTGAGCTCACCCCCAAATTTCATCAAATTCAACTCCATGACCAATTTAATTTCACCAATTTCAAATCCTAAATTCTTCATGATAATTCCCTACACCAAATTGAACCCTCGATTGGACCATACCTAAACTCAAACCTAGCCTAAATCCAACCCAAATCAAAGCCCCCAATTTTGCCCCAAAATCCAAATTCTGCCAAATTAAACTTCATGAAACTTCCATTTCCACCCAATAGGTATCCAAACTACTCATGAAATTTCTCTAAACTGTTTTGGACTTCTAATTGATCCAAATCTAAACCATAGCCAAGCCCAAACCAAGCTCAAATCTAAATCTAAACCTAAACTTAAACCCCTATTTTGAACTTAATCTCAAATCCACCTCAAATCTTCACATTGATCCAAGCCCTAACCTTTTATGTCATGCTTAAGAACCCTTAGATAACAATCACATCATCTAATAACCCACTTTTGAGACATGAACCAATGGTCCCCTAAATCATGCAAACCCATCCAATCACTATGGTTAAGTCTCTAACCCATGCAACCAGCCTTCCAAAGCCCCAAGCTTATCACCATTAAACTCCTCTTACCTCCCTAAACCAACTAGCCACCTCCCCAGCCATGGTCAGCTAACCTAGTAATCAGAAAACCCAAAACCGAGAAGGCCATCCCTATGGCATGAACCCCATTGCACCCATCCAATATGGCACACCCCTATCCGTCACTTGTACTGTTTAGGCCTCCACCTAAGCAACCTTTTACACCTTATTGGCCACCATGTCCATGACTAATTAAACACCACCCCCACGACCAAACATAGAGAGCATCCAATTTTTTGGGAGACTCTTCCAAAATCTTAATTTGTGCCAAAAAATAAGGAATTTTCACAGACATACCACAAACCTTCGCCAATCCCCAAATTGAGCTGCTCCTAATTTTCCTCTAATCAAACAAGGAAGTTCCCCACTGAAATCCCAATCCCTAAAGCCCTCTGCCCCAGACTTCCACATAGGCCGCACCACCCCAGGTGGAGTTCATACATAGACCCAATCTTTGCTTAAACTGACGCTTGGAGGAGGTTCACCAGCTCACAACAAAGCTTCAGAACACACTCACAATAGACCACTACCTTAACAATAATAAAAAATGACTCTTGCAACCTGATGTCAGCAAGAACTATAACCAGATTATAGTTATACAACATTGTAACTCCATCTTCCCTGATTTAGGAGAAGAATGAACATGTTTACTCATCATTTATAGTAGATTATTTTAACTGGGCTAGGCCTTGTGGTTTTTCTCCCTTTTAAAGGTTTTCCACGTAAAAAATTGAGATATCTCATTCTGTTTAATTATCTTCTTTTACCTGAGTGGGTGATTGATCCATAAAAAAATACCTATTTTTATGCTTTGATTTTTATCAATTTCTAAGGATATTATGCTTTAATGAAAGATATTTTTGTGTATTTGGATGTAGGTGATGTAAAAAGGTCCAAAAAAGGAAAAAGGGTGAAAAAGGAGCAAAAATAGAGCAAAATACAAGAATTATAAAAAATTATGGCGTGGCGCCTAGGCGCCAGAAGTTGGCGCCTAAGCGCCAGACTCAATACAGAAATTATCAAGTTTTTGACTACTTTTGGAATGTTATTTTGATGGAGTGAGCGGTTATTGGACATTCTAGAAGACTGGCAGTTAATCTTTGATAATAGGACATGTGATACATTGCATTTGGATGCTCCAAAACGGTTTTAATCGCGAAGAGGTGCGAGCCAAAGTGAAGAGGTGTGAAGAACTGGACGTGGTGTCCGGCGCCTAGGAGCTAGATTACGGCGCCTAGGCGCCAGACAGACCTTCTAGAAGATTCATTGAATTTGGACATGTTTTGAAGAGGTGCCTCAAGGCAAACCTTGAAGCCTATAAATAGGAGTCCACTCCTTCATAAAAAAGAGCCCCCCATTGTATCCCATATCTCTTAGCCACTTTAGGATCTCTCATCCTTAGAGAGAGAAATAGAGAGAGAAATTTAGGGCCACTTTTATTTAGTTTAGTGAGTTTTTTTTCAAGTTGTTGCATCTGGAGTTCATTACACTGTAGAGTCAGTAGGAATCAGAAGATCTGTAGAAGGAATATTTGAGATAAGTATTTTATCTTTGATTCAAAGTTTATTTATTATGTTTTCGTCGTTTATATTCAATGTGTTCGAGTAGTTAGTTTACTTTCTTCCTTCAATTATGAAAAGATAAATAAAATAATATAAAATTCGATGGAGAATTGAAAATCAAAATATTTTCAAAACATTGTGATGATATTAATACTCGATCTTACTTTACTTTTTAAATTGGTCATTTAAATTGTTAAAACTTGTTGAAGAGTTTTGAGACTTAGAAGGAGAAGAACTCTTAACTTGTAGATGTCACATGAATCATTGGGTAGTCGAAGGCCATGCGCGGGCTATTCATGGTGAAGTGCAAATAAATAGGAAGATAAGATTTAAAGGGCGTAGAATTGATAAGTTTTTAGAGTGACAGACTAAATTCTTATAATTTGATTTATAGATAAGGAAAGGGTCACTAGTAGGGCCGACCATAGCCACCCTTGGACATCTAGTAGTGTGAGCCTAGATTAACCCATTCTACTAACAATACATGCGGACCTGATCTGTAGATTAGCCAATGTTCTTTGCGTCTGGATCAAAGGGTAAAGAATAGGAATGCTTCTATTTGGCACAATACCATAAAATAGATTCTCCAACCAATATTAAATTATCTTAAAAATCTTGGATTAATTGAAAGGAAGAAAGTTGTTTGTTTTATATTGTTTTCACAAAATCATTTTCTTATTATTGTTTTCTTTATCTGCATCTAGTAAATTAAAAGAAATTTATAGTTAGATTAAAATACAAAAAGATTTTGAAATATAATATTTAAAAATTTATTACCATTTTTCCCCGTGGGATCGATACTGGGGTCTTTGTTTCAAAGCCCTTTATTACTTGAAACGATACGTATACTTGCATAGTACCCAAAAAGTATATAAAATATTTTCCTTTAAAATTATATTTTGCTATATAAACATATATTTAAAAAGTATTAATCACTAACGACCTAGCAGTTAGTAGCAATCAAGTTTTATTTAATGCTATTGACGTAAATTAAAATTTGGTACACATCTATATAGCAAGTTATTCCGGGTCAAGTGTTTCGCGCCTTTGCCAAAAATTAAATTTTCTAGCAGTGGTAACAAATTCTTGTATTTGGAAATACAAAAATCGGGTCAAGTTTTTGGCGCCGTTGCCGGGGATAAGAGGTACAATTTATAGATTTTTAAATATTATATTTCCAAAAACATAAAAAAATATAAAAATATAAAAATAAAAATATAAAAATAAAATAAAATAAAATAAATTTTAATTTTTTTATTCCTTGCTTTCTTTTTCTTTTTTTTATGCGTAGTTTTGGTTCTGAAGGATTAACCTTTAGATTCTGAACTAGAAAGAACAATTAGAAAAATTAAAAAGGGAAAAAAAATTCAAAAATTTCAAGAAATGACTACTTTACAAAATCCAATTGAACTTAATGATCAAAATGTTTATAAACCATTAAGGGATTATGCTAACCCTACAGTTGATGAACTTCATAGTAGTATTCAAATACCCACTGTAGATGCTAATTCTTTTGAACTTAAACCGTCTATTATTTAAATGGTGCAAAACAATCAATTTGGTGGAACAATAAATGAGGATCCAAATTTACACCTTGTTAGTTTTTTAGAACTTTGTACTACTTTTAAATATAACAATGTTTCTGATGATGCTATTAGACTTAGACTCTTTCCTTTTTCCTTTAGAGATAAAGCAAAGATGTGGTTAAACTCATTAGCAACTGGTTCTATTAAAACATGGGCTGAAATGACACAAAAATTCCTTGCTAAATATTTTCCTCCTTCTAAAACTGCCAAATTAAGAAATGATATTACTTCGTTTAGTCAGTTTGATGGGGAGACAATATATGAAACTTGGGAAAGATTTAAAGAATTATTAAGAAAATGTCCTCATCATGCTTTACCTGATTGGTTAATTATTCAAACATTTTACAATGGATTAATTGGATCTTTAAAATCAATTATTGATGCTGTCATCTGTGGAGGTTCTTTAATGTCTAAATCATTTGAAGAAGCGTACACTTTAATTGAAGAAATGGCTAATAACAATTTTCAATGGCCTTCCGAAAGGATTAATCCTAAAAAGATGGCAAGTATTCACGATAATGAAGCCTTTTCTATCCTAGCTTCACAAGTAGCGACGAATGTCTAAAAAATTAGATAATTTTGTAATTAATATTTCACATAATAACTCTGCTAATATTAAAGATTCTCAAACTATTGAAACTTTACAAGCTATTGCAAGTAAAAATAATCCTTATTCAAATTATTATAATCCTAGGTGGAAAAATTATCCTAATTTTAACTGGAATAATTCACAACAACAATGGGGTAATAATCAATCTCATCCCACTTGGAAATTGGAATAATCGAGTTAATCCAAATTATAAACCTCCCGGATTTAATAATCAACAAAAAAGTTATCAATAGAAGAATTAATTTTACAAATGAATAATCAATTACAAAATCAAAATACTGCTATTCGTAATATCGAAAATCAAATGGGGCAAATTGCTACTTTAATTAATAACAGACCTGTAGGAACACTTCCTTGTAATATTGAAATTAATCCAAAGAAAATTGGAAAAGAACATGAACATGTTAAGGCTGTGCAACTTAGAAGTGGAAAGGAATTAAAAGAAAGAATGTAGAATGAAATTGAAAAAGAGATTGAGGTTGAAGAGATCGAAAAACCTGAAGAAACTCTCTCTCCTAGTCAAGATCGATCGTTATACTTATTAATGTGGAAGTTGAAAAACCACCACCACCTTTTCCTCAAAGACTTAAACGAAGAAACTTGATCATCAATTTTCTAAGTTCTTTGAAATTTTTAAGAAACTTACTATTAACATACCTTTTGCTTGAAGCTTTAGAACAAATGCCAACTTATGCAAAATTTATGAAGGATATTTTAAGCAAGAAACGAAAATTTGAAGCTTTTGAAACTGTTGCATTAAGTGAAGAATGCAGTGCAATAATTCAAAAGAAATTATCTGAAAAGCTTAACGATCCTGGAAGTTTCACTATACCCTGTGCTATTGGAGAAAAATTTTGTGGAAATGCTTTATGTGATTTAGGAGCAAGTATTAATCTCATGTCATTTTCTATTTTTCGAAGATTGAATTTAGGAGAGATTACTCCCACCACCGTAACCCTTCAGTTAGCTGATAGATCTATCACTTTTCCTAAAGGAGTTATAGAGGATGTCCTTGTTAAAGTGGATAAATTTATCTTCCCTGTAGATTTCAACGTACTTGATATGGAAGAAGATAAAGAGATACCTATTATTTTAGGGAGACCTTTTCTAGCTACCGGACGAGCTATGATTGATATGCAAAAGGGAGAATTAACCATGAGAGTTAATGATCAAGAGATTAAATTCAATGTTCTTAAATCAATGAAGTACCCTAATAAAGAGAAATGTTATTGAATGGATATAATTGATTCTTTAATTGAGAAACATTATCAAGAAAATGTAAAGTCATTTCTGAAGAAAAATTTGAATTTTTAACTGATGAAAATAAAGAAGTAAAAGAAGAAGAGACTCATTTTATTAAAGATAACTGGGAAACTTTAGACATAACTCAAAATGATATACTTTTACCATCAATTAAAGAAGCCCCTGAACCGGAATTAAAAATGTTACCTTCACATTTAAAATATGTGTTTCTTGGAAATTCGTTAACTTTACCTGTTATTATTTCTTCTGAACTGAGTAAAGATCAAGAAGAAAAATTACTAGATGTGTTAAAAAATTATAAGAAAGCTTTTGGTTGGACTATTGCTAATATAAGAGGAACAAGCCCTTCCATTTGTATGCATAGAATTTTAATGGAAGAAAATTTTAAACCTACTATTGAACAACAAAGAAGATTAAATCCTATCATGAAAGTGGTTGTTAAAAAAGAAATTGTTAAGTGGTTAGATGCTGGTATTATTTATCCTATTTCGGATAGTCAATGGGTAAGTCCTATTCATTGTGTTCCGAAGAAAGGAGGTGTAACTGTCATTGTCAATGATAAAAATGAACTAATTCCTACAAGACAAGTTACAAGATGACGAATTTGTATTGATTATAGGAAATTAAATGATGCCACTAGAAAAGATCATTTTCCTTTACCTTTCTTGGATCAAATGCTCGATAAACTAGCTGGAAACCCATATTTTTATTTTCTGGATGGATATTCTGGTTATCATCAATTACTTATTGCTCCTTAGGACCAAGAGATAACAACATTTACAAGTCCTTATGGAACCTTTGCTTTTAAAAGAATGCCTCTTGGTTTATGTAATGCACCTGCAACTTTTCAAAGATGTATGATGTCAATATTTTGTGATTTGATTGACAAAGGAATTGAAATATTCATGGATGATTTTTCAGTTATTGGAATTTCTTTTGAATCTTGTTTGGAAAACATTTCCAAAGTTCTGAAAAGATGTGAAGAAACAAACTTAGTTCTTAACTGGGAAAAATGTCAATTTATGGTTACAGAAGGCATTGTACTTGGTCACAATGTTTCACAAAAAGGGATGGAAGTAGATCAAGCGAAAGTGAAAATTATTGCTGAATTACAACCACCTACTACTGTTACTGATGTGAGAAGTTCTCTAGGTTATGCTGGATTTTATATAAGATACATAAATGATTTTTCTAAAATTGCTAAACCTCTTTGTCATTTATTGGAAAAAGATGTGAAATTTGAATTTAACAAATAATGTATTAATGCTTTTAATATTCTAAAAGAAAAACTAATAACTGCACCTATCATTGTTGCACCTATTTGGAATAAATCTTTTGAATTAATGTGTGATGCAAGTGATTTTGCAATTGAGTCGTATTAGGACAAAAATATGAGAAGGTTTTCAAAGTTGTATATTATGCTTAGTAAAACTCTCACCGAAACACAAAGAAATTACACTACCACCGAGAAGGAGCTTCTAGCTATAGTATATGCCTTTGATAAATTTAGACCTTATCTTCTTGGTACTAAATGCATAGTTCATACCGATCATTCTCGCTAGTAAATATCTAATATCTAAGAAGGATTCTAAACCTAGATCGATAAGATGGGTTTTACTTCTACAAGAATTTGATTTTCAAATAGTAGATAAAAAAGGAACTGAAAACCAAATTGCTGATCATTTGTCTAGAATTAAAAATGATTTTATTTCGGAAGAAAATATAAATGAGAAATTTCCTGATGAATCTTTATATGTTATTCAAGGATGCAAAACACCTTGGTATGCTGATATTGTTAACTATTTAATTAGCAATATTTTACCTTATGAATTGGATAACAAATTTATTAAGAAATTTAATTATGATGCTAAATCTTATATTTGGGAAGATCCTCATTTATTTAAAATTGGAAGAGATTCTATAATTCGAAGATGTGTACCTTATGAGGAAACTTTTGCTATTATTCAAAAATGTCATGATTCTGATTTTAGATGACACTTTGGCATAGATAAAACTGCATTTAAAATTTTAAATTTTGAATTTTATTGGCCTACCTTATTTAAAGATGTGAGACATTATGTGAAAACATGTGATCGATGTCAAAGGATGGGAAATATATCTAGGAAGGTTGAAATGCCTTTAAACTATATATTGGAAGTTGAAATTTTTGATATATGGGGTTTAGACTTTATGGGACTATTTGTTCCATCATCTGGAAAAACTTATATTTTATTAGCAGTTGATTATGTTTCAAAGTGGATTGAAGCTGTTGCTTTACCAAACTGTGATTCCAAAAGTGTTTCTAAATTCTTAAAGAAAATGATATTTTCAAGATTTGGAATGCCTAAGGTAATCATCACTGATGGTGGAAGTCATTTCAGGAATGTAAGAATTCAATCATTACTACAAAAATTTGGAAACAAACATAGAATTGCAATCGCTTATCACCCACAAACAAGTGGAATGATCGAAGTATCAAACAGAGAAATTAAAAGAATTTTAGAGAAGACTCGTTAATCCTAAAAGAACCGATTGGGTTGATAGACTTGATTCCGCATTATGGGCTTATAGAACGACTTATAAGACACCAATCGGAATGTCACCTTACCGGTTAATTTATGGTAAACATTGTCACTTACCTGTTGAACTTGAACATAAAGCTTATTGGGCGATAAAGGAGTTTAATTTTAATTTGAATGAAGCAAGAGAAAAGAGATTATTGCAATTAAATGAGATGGAAGAGATAAGAAATGAATCATATGAAAATGCAAGGATTTATAAAGAGAAAATGAAGTTGTTACATGATAAGAAAATTTCGAGAAAAATTTTTGAGCTCGGACAAGAAGTATTACTCGTTTAATTCTCGTTTAAAACTTTGTCCCGAAAAATTAAGATCTAAATGGATTGGACCCTATATAATCGAGAAAGTATACCATTATGGAGTCGTGGATATTAAAGACCCTAAAACGAGAAAATTTTTTAAAGTAAATGGATTAAGATTGAAGCCTTATTTGGGAGATATTAAAATGATTTATAAAGAGGCTTATGAATTGAGTCAACTCGATTAAAGATTTACTTAAGTCGGGCCGACGACGTTAAACCAAGCGCTTTGTGGGAGGCAACCCATAATTATCTTTTGTTTTGAGTGTTTTTATGTTTTTAATGTAAGGTTATACCTCGATCTCGACTAATTTTATATTACTTTAGAAAAATTTGATGCTTATAAGTCTTTGTTGACTTAAGTCGAAGATTATTTTGAAGTATGTAAGATTTAGAAATTGGATCACTCTATTCTAAATATGAGTAAAAAGAAGATCAAGTTAACCTTCATTATGATTGCTTATAATTTGTGTTATTGAGTCTAGATTACTCTTACCAGTATAATTTACCTATCTTGGAGAACGAAACTTTGAAATTTGACGATTAGGCGAAACGGAGTTGAACATAGTTCCCGCGCCTAAGCGCCAAGATTCGGCGCATAAGCGCCCGAGTTAAACTATGTATCAATAGGTCCGGCACCTAGGCGCCAGATTTGGCGCCTAAGCACCACGGTTACTGGGTCGTGCAAAAACAAAAAATTTTCAGTTTTTCACATGATTTTCACCTTTAAATCAACCCATCTTCATCCCTAACCATCAAGCAATCAAAGTTACGTCCATTACACTTCATTCTTGAGAAATTTGAGAAATTTTTGAAGAAATGGAAGGAAGAAATCTTGGAGAAGAGGCTAGGGACAAGGTCTCAGAGGATCCTCAACCCTACTTTAATGGTTTCATCGCGGTAAGTTTAGAGAAAATTTCTAGTCGCTTGGATAAGTTTGAAGCGGAGTTTAAAAACATTGGAGATCGCTTTCATGAGATGTTTCATCAGATTGAACATCTAGAATGGCAGATGAAACTTCAACTTGATCATTTTGCGGCTTATCAAGATGCTCAAGTTGAAATGTATGCGAAGAACAAGTGGATTGACGAAAAGACGACTACTGATTTCCCGAGAGCGTTAGTGTTCTTTCCAAGCAGAATACACAATTTCCCTTGTGAAGATTAGAGTATTATGATAATGAGATCGTTATTATCTGGTTTGTTGAGTCGTTGTATCGATGTAGTGAATCGATTGTATTTGTGTATTTGCTTTCATGTTCAATGTGTGTTGTTTTTGCTTAGAAATTGTTGTGTTTGATTGTATATTAGGAACTTGAATCAAGTATGATACTTATCTGGAGTATATTGAGCCAATATTGAAGATTATAAATGGAATTTAGTGAAGTTTGATTTAAACTTTATGTTTGATTGGTGGATTTAATATTTAATTTTTAAAATTTTTGGAAAATGTTTTGGAAGTTAGAAACCGAAGCCCTACTCTAATGTGAGTAATTGGAAGTTGAATTTATGAATTTTGGTGGAAAATTAAATTTAAAAATAATTTTTTGTTAAAGGCGAGTCTGGCGCTTAGGCGCCAGAATTCGGCGCCTAAGCGCCGGTTCGGCCTGTACCCGAAAAATTCCTTAAATACCCCCAAAAGCCATTATCGACTCCTAAGCCTTCTTCTTCCTCCATTTTTCGGGAAAATCAGCTTTTAGAATACATTTTGAGGTTAAAACATCAAGGATTTGGGGACGAAACCACTCGATTTCTTCGTCTCAAGGTCAGATCTACACTTTAAACCTTTTATTTTCGATTTTCACCATAGATTTCCGACCTTCTACTTCTGCTGAGCCACCATCAAGTTTCTGGGAGTCAATACATGATCAGTTTATAGATCAGCAGCAGGAGTTATTTCAAACTCACTGCAGGGTTGATACTATTGATAGGAAACTTGATCATTTATCTGACTATACTCAGAGGAAGAGTAGCTATGATGCTGAGTATGATGAAGCCCTCGTCAGATTTCTGAAGGGTGAGCATGATGTTAGTTTCCCTACTTTTCCTAGTTTCACACCATTTGTTGATCCTAAGGATGTTGAGTTTTTCTTTGGTGATGATGATGATGATGAGGCTACAGCCAGTGACTAGTAGTTAATAGATCTCTATGTTGTGCTACTTTGTTGTTAGTTTGTTTTGTTTGGTTTGTTTGTTTAGTTTGATGTTTGATGTATGTTGATTTGTTTATGTACCAGTGTGGATCGATTAGTGTTAAGATTTTGTTGTTAGAATATTCTTAGTATATTGTGTTTGAGACTGAGATTAGAGTTAATTTATGATATGTTTGTTTCGATCTCATCTGTTTAGTAATTAGTAATTTTGCTCTGCTTTTATTTTGTTTTAAATTTAGTATAATCATAAAATCAACCTGCTTACTTTTTATACCTGCTTCAATTTTATCTTTATTATTCATAAAAGCATGAGTAGAAGTAAATTTTTCTTTTTAAGATCGTTTTTACATACTTATAAAAATTTCCTTTTTAAAATTATGATTTTCTTTCTCTCATACTTTCAATTTTTCATAGTATACCAAAACTTAAGTTTGGGGGAAGGGAAAATACATTCAAATTTAAAT
Source organism: Papilionanthe hookeriana x Papilionanthe teres (assembly GCA_022702705.1). Classification (NCBI taxonomy): domain Eukaryota; kingdom Viridiplantae; phylum Streptophyta; class Magnoliopsida; order Asparagales; family Orchidaceae; genus Papilionanthe; species Papilionanthe hookeriana x Papilionanthe teres. Next base: position 47,297,344 of record CM040438.1, read on the forward strand.
TTTATTTATCCTTAAAGAGCTAATATTTTCTTAAAATAAAAACTTTTTAACATAACTTAAGGAATGAAGAATCTATTTAAGATCACTTTTATTTTTGAAATTATAAACAATTTAGTGAACTTAACCAAAATTTTAATAACTTTGATTGATTTTAAGAATAGAATTATTTAACTTAAAGAAGAATAAGATTAAGGAATTTTTCTATTCATGGTAGAAATAATGGAATTTTAGAAGTATTAAGTAATAAAAAATTATCACTTGAAAAAAGAAAAGATTGAAAATCTTTTTTAATTTTTATTCATGTTATAATAATTAAGTGGAAATGTATAAGTTTTGAAAATATAAGTTAAGGATAGTGAAGTTCAAAATCATTAACAAACTATCCATATATAGTAATCCTCTCTATGTAAAAAAAAAAAAAAAAAAAAAGAGAAAAGAGAAGAGAGAAGAAGCTTGAGGAAATGCCTAATCAAAAATTGGCTTCACTTGAATTATCTTATAGATGGAAAACTAGTTGCATATTTTACTTAATTTTTATGCACGAATCTTTATTTAAGAAAGGTTTTTCAAGAAGATCTTTTTCTTGGAAATAATCTATGAGATCTTAATATAATAAACTTCTATTATTTTCAAAATGGATGAAAAATTTGAAATCTTATGATTTGGTAGTTGAATATTCTTTAAATTCTTAAAATTAAACCTAGTTAGTGAAATTGGGTTAATAATATACTAAAAGCTTTATAAAATAAACAATTATAAGGAATCTTAAATATTTATCTTTTATTCCAAAGGTTATATATTTTATATAGTAAAAAGGGTTACTTGAGGACAAGTAACATTTAAGTTTGGGGGATTTTGATCCATAAAAAAAATACCTATTTTTATGCCTTGATTTTTATCAATTTCTAAGGATATTATGTTTTAATGAAAGGTTTTTTTGTGTTTTTGGATGTAGGTGATGTAAAAAGGTCCAAAAAAGGAAAAAGGGTGAAAAAGGAGCAAAAAGGAGCAAAAATGGAGTAAAATACAAGAATTATAAAAAATTATGGCTTGGTGCCTAGGCGCCAGAAGTTAGCGCCTAAGCGCCAGACTCGATATAGAAACTGTCAAGTTTTTGACGTCTTTTGGACTGTTATTTTGACGGAGTGAGCGGTTATTGGATATTCTAGAAGACTGGCAGTTGTTCCTTGATAATAGGACATGTGATACATTGCATTTGGACGCTCCAAAACGGTTTTAATCGCGAAGAGGTGCGAGCCAAAGTGAAGAGGTGCGAAGAACTGGATGCGGTGTCCGGCGCCTAAGCGCTGCATTCCGGCGCCTAGGCGCCGGACGTACCTTCTAGAAGATTCATTGAATTTGGACATGTTTTGAAGAGGTGCCTCAAGGCAACCCTTGAAGCCTATAAATAGGAGTCCACTCCTTCAGAGAAAAGAGCCCCCATTGTATCCCCTATCTCTTAGCCACTTTAGGATCTCTCATCCTTAGAGAGAGAAATAGAGAGAGAAATTTAGGGCCGCTTTTATTTAGTTTAGTGAGTTTATTTTCAAGTTGTTGCATCTGGAGTTCATTACACCGTGGAGTCAGCAGGAATCAGAAGATCTGGTGAAGGAATATTTGAGATAAATATTATATCTTTGATTCAAAGTTTATTTATTATGTTTTGCTGTTTATATTCAATGTGTTCTGAGTAGTTAGTTTACTTTCTTCCTTCAATTATGAAAAGATAAATAAAATAATATAAAATTTGATGGAGAATTGAAAATCAAAATATTTTCAAAACATTATGATGATATTAATACTTGATCTTACTTTACTTTTTAAATTGGTCATTAAATTTTTAAAACCTGTTGAAGAGTTTTGAGACCTAGAAGGAGAAGAACTCTTAACTTGTAGATGTCACATGAATCCTTGGGTAGTCGAAGGCCATGCGCGGGCTATTCAAGGTGAAGTGTAAATAAATAGGATGATAAGATTTAAAGGGCGTAGAATTGATAAGCTTTTAGAGTGACAGACTAAATTCTTATAATTTGATTTATAGATAAGGAAAGGGTCACTAGTAGGGCCGACCATAGCCACCCTTGGACATCTAGTAGTGTGAGCCTAGATTAACCCATTCTACTAACAATACATCCGGACCTGATATGTAGATTAGCCAATGTTCTTTGCGCCTGGATCAAAGAGTAAAGAATAGGAATGCTTCTATTTGACATAATACCATAAAATAGATTCTCCAATGAATATTAAATTATCTTAAAAATCTTGGATTAATTGAAAGGAAGAAAGTTGTTTGTTTTATATTGTTTTCACAAAATCATTTTCTTATTATTATTTTCTTTATCTGCATCTAGTAAATTAAAAGTAATTTATAGTTAGATTAAAATACAAAAAGATTTTGAAATACAATATTTAAAAATTTATTACCATTTTTTCCCGTGGGATCGATACTGGGGTCTTTGTTTCAAATCCCTTTATTACTTGAAACGATACGTATACTTGTGTAGTACCCAAAAAGTATATAAAATATTTTCCTTTAAAATTATATTTTGCTATATAAACATATATTTAAAAAGTATTAATCACTAACGGCCTAGCATTCTGTAGCAATCAAGTTTTATTTAATGCTATTGCCGTAAATTAAAATTTGGTACACATCTATATAGCAAGTTATTCCGGGTCAAGTGTTTCGCGCCATTGCCAGAAATTAAATTTTCTAGCAGTGGTAACAAATTCTTGTATTTGGAAATATAAAAATCGGGTCAGTGATCCAAGCAAAAAATACCTATTTTTATGCCTTGATTTTTATTAAATTTTAAGGATATTATGCTTTAATGAAATGTATTTTTGTGTTTTTGGATGTAGGTGATACAAAAATGTTCAAGAAGGAGAAAAATATGAAAAAGGAGCAAAAAGGAGCAAAAATAGAGCCAAAATGCAAAATTGTCGAAATTACTGGCCTGGTGCCTAGGCACCAGAGTCCGACGCCTAAGTGCCAGCTTGATACAGAAAACTGTTAAGTTTTTGACAACTTTTGGGCGGTTATTTTGACGGTGTGAGCAGTTATTGGACCTTCTAGAAGACTGGCAGTTGTTCCTGGTTTATAGGACATGTGATACAATGTATTTGGACGCTTCAAAACGGTCCTAATCGCGAAGAGGTGCGATCCAAAGTGAAGAGGTGTGAAGAACTGGACGCGGTGTCCGGCGCCTAGGCGCGAGATTTTGGCGCCTAGGTGCCAGACACACCTTCTAGAAGATTCATTGAATGTGGACACATTTTGAAGAGGTGCCTCGAGGCAACCCTTAAAGCCTATAAATAGGAGGGTATTCCTTCAGAGAAAAACGCCCCATCTACCCCCTATCTAGAGTCCAACCTAGAGAGAGAATTAGAGAGATCATATTAGGGCCACCTTTTTACTTTCCTTCATAAATTAGTGAGTTTATTTTAGAGTTTGTATTTAGAGTTTGAAAGAGTTGGTGCATCTGTAGTTCATTACGCTGTGGAGTTAGTAGGAATCAGAAGTTCAGTAGGAGAAACATCTAAGATAAGTATTTTTATTTTGATTCAAAGTTTATTTATTATGTTTTGTTATTTAATTTTAATGTGTTCTGAGTAGTTACTTTACTTTCTCCTTTCAATTATGAAAAGATAAATAAGATAATACAAAATTCATCGGAGAATTAAAAATCATATATTTTCAAAACATTGTGATGATATTAATACCGGTTCTTAATTTACTATTTAAATTGGCCATTTAAATTGTTAAAACCTGTTGAAGAGTTTTGAGACCTAGAAGGAGATGAATTCTTAACTTGTAGATATCACATGAATCCTTGGGTAGTCGAAGGCCTTGTGCGGGTTATTCAAGGTGAAGAGCAAATAAATAAGAAGATGTTATATATTGGGCGTAGAATTGATAAGTTTTTAGAGTGACAGACTAAAATCTTATGATTTGGTTTATAGAAAAGGAAAGTGTCACTAGTAGGGCCGACCATAGCCACCCCTGGACATCTAGTAGTGTGAGCCTAGATTAACCCATTCTACTAACAATACATCCGGACTCGATCTATAAAGCTAGCCAATGTTCTTTGCACCTGGATCAAAGGGTAAAGAATATGAATGCTTCTATTTGGCACAATACCATAAATTTATATTCTCCACGAATATTATCATTATCTTATAAAATCTTGGATTAATTGAAAGGGAGAAAGTTGCTTTCTTATTGCTATTTACATCGATTATTTTATTTCTGCTTTATTATTGCATATAGTAAATTAAAGATATTTTATTTTTGATTATAAAAGAAATACTTTAAAATAAAAATATTTAAAGATCTATAACTCTCTCCTCGTGGGAACAATACTGGGGTCTTCATTTCAAAGCCCTATATTACTTGAAACGATACGTATACTTGCGTAGAACCCCCAGTGTGTAAAATATTTTCCATAAAATTATATTTATATACACTAGCCACTATTATTATTTATAACATATATTTTTGAAAGCATTAATTAGTACGTTGATCTTCAGAGAACTTCGGGTCAAGTTTTTGGCGCCGTTGCCGGGGAAGAAGATTTTTGTACGCATATATTTATATCGGGTCAAGTTTTTGGCGCCGTTGCCCGGGAGAGCAGAGGCAAACTTTTAGATTTTAAGTATTTTTATTTTATTCATTTTTATTTATTATAAAAAAACATATATATAATAATAATATTTATTTTAATTCTTGTTAATTGACTTTTTATGCGTAGTTCTGGATCTGAAGGATTATTACCTTTAGATTCTGAATTAGAAAGAACTATTAGAAGAATTAAAAAAGGAAAACAAATTCAAAAATTTCAGAAATGACTAATTTACATAACAATTTACAAAATCCAATTGAAATTAATGATCAAAATGTTTATAAACCATTAAGGGATTATGCTAACCTTACAGTTGATGAACTTCATAGTAGTATTCAAATACCCACTGTAGATGCTAATTCTTTTGAGCTTAAACTGTCTATTATTCAAATGGTTCAAAACCAACAATTTAGTGGAACACCAAATGAGGATCCAAATTTACACCTTGCTAGTTTTTTAGAACTTTGTGCTACCTTTAAATATAACAATGTTTCTGATGATGTATTAGGCTTAGACTCTTTCCTTTTTCTTTAAGAGATAAAGCAAAGATGTGGCTGAACTCATTAGCAACGCGTTCTATTAAAACATGGGCTGAAATGACACAAAAATTCCTTGCTAAATATTTTCCTCCTTCTAAAACTGCTAAATTAAGAAATGATATTACTTCATTTAGTCAATTTGACGGGGAGACAATTTATGAAACTTGGGAAAGATTTAAAGAACTATTAAGAAAATGTCCTCATCATGCTTTACCCGATTGGTTAATTATTCAAACATTTTATAATGGATTAATTGGATCTTTAAAATCAATTATTGATGCTGCTGCTGGAGGTTCTTTAATGTCTAAATCATTTGAAGAAGCTTACACTTTAATTGAAGAAATGACTAACAATAATTTTCAATGGCCTTCTGAAAGGATTAATCCTAAAAGAATGGCAAGTATTCATGATAATGAAGCCTTTTCTATTTTAGCTTCACAAATAACATCAATGTCTAAGAAATTAGATAATTTTGCTATTAATATATCACATAATAACTCTGCTAATATTGAAGATTCTCAAACTATTGAAACTTTACAAGATATTGCTAGTAAAAATAATCCTTATTCAAATTATTATAATCCTGGATGGAAAAATCATCCTAATTTTAACTAGAATAATTCACAACAATGGGGTAATAATCAATCTCATCCCACTGGAAATTGGAATAATCAAGTTAATTCAAACTATAAACCACATGGATTTAACAATCAACAGAAAAAGTTATCTATAGAAGAATTAATTTTACAACTAAGTAATCAATTACAAAATCAAAAACACTGCTATTCGTAATATTGAGAATCAAATGGGACAAATCGCTAATTTAATTAACACTTCCTAGTAATGTTAAAATCAATCCAAAAGAAACTATAAAAGAACATGAACATGTTAAAGCTGTACAACTTAGAAGTGGAAAGAAATTAAAAGAATGAATGCATAATGAAATTGAAAATGAGATTGAGGTTGAAGAGATTGAAAAATCTAAAGAAACTTCTTCTCCTAATAAAGATCAAGCTGATATTTCTATTAATATGGAGTTGGAAAACCACCACCACCTTTTCCTCAAAGACTTAAACAGCAGAAGCTTGATCATCAATTTTCTAAGTTCTTTGAAATTTTTAAGAAACTTACTATAAACATACCTTTTGCTGAGCTTTCGAACAGATGCCAACTTATGAAAAATTTATGATGGATATTTTAAGTAAGAAAGGAAGATTTGAAGCTTTTGAAACTGTTGCATTAAGTGAAGAATGTAGTGCAATAATTCAAAAGAAATTACCTAAAAAACTTAAAGATCCTGGAAGTTTTACTATACCTTGTGCTATTGGAGAAAAGTTTTGTGGAAAAGCTTTATGCGAATTAGGAGCAAGTATTAATCTCATGCCATTTTCTATTTTTCGAAGGTTGAATCTAGGAGAGATTACTCCCACCACTGTAACCCTTCAGTTAGCTGATAGATCTATCACTTACCCTAAAGGAGTTATAGAGAATGTTCTTGTTAAAGTAGATAAATTTATCTTCCCTGTAGATTTCATTGTACTTGATATGAAAGAAGATAAATAAATACCTATTATTTTAGGGAGACCTTTTCTAGCGACCGGACGAGCTATGATTGATGTGCAAAAAGGAGAATTAACCATGAGAGTTAATGATCAAGATATTAAATTTAATGTCCTTAAATCAATGAAGTACCCTGACAAAAAAAAATGTTATCGAATGGATATAATTGATTATTTAATTGAGAAACATTATCAAGAAAAATGTAAAGTCATTTCTGAAGAAAAATTTGAATTATTAACCGATGAAGATGAAGAACTAAAAGAAGAAGAAACTCATTATATTAAAGATAATTGGGAAACTTTGGACATAACTCAAAATGATATACTTGTACCCTCAATTAAAAAAGCCCCCGAACCGGAATTAAAAATGTTACCTTCACATTTAAAGTATGCATTTCGGGAAATTCATTAACTTTACTCGTTATTATTTCTTCGAGCTAAGTAAAGATCAAGAAGAAAAATTGATAGGAGTGTTAAAGAATTATAAGAAAGCATTTGGTTGGACAATTGCTGACATAAGAGGAATAAGGCCATCCATTTGTATGCATAGAATTTTAATGGAAGAAAATTTTAAACCTACTATTAAACCGCAAAGAAGATTAAATCCTATCATGAAAGAGGTTGTTAAAAAAGAAATTGTTAAATGGTTAGATGCTGGTATTATTTATCCTATTTCGGATAGCCAATGGGTAAGTCCTATTCATTGCGTTCCAAAAAAAGGAGTAACTGTCATTGTCAATGATAAAAATGAACTAATTCCTACAAGACAAGTTACTGGATGGCGAATTTGCATTGATTATAGGAAATTAAATGATGCCACTAGAAAGGATCATTTTCCTTTACCTTTCTTGGATCAAATGCTTGATAAATTAGCTGGACACTCATATTTTTGTTTTATGGATGGATATTCTGGTTATCATCAATTACCTATCGCTACTGAGGACCAAGAGAAAACAACATTTAAAAGTCCTTATGGAACATTTGCCTTTAGAAGAATGCCTTTTGGTTTATGTAATGCACCTGCAACTTTTCAAAGATGTATGATGTCAATATTTTGTGATTTGATTGACAAAGGAATTGAAATATTCATGGACAATTTTTCAGTTTTTGGAACTTCTTTTGAATTTTGTTTGGAAAATATTTTCAAAATTCTGAAAAGATGTGAAGAAACAAACTTAGTTCTTAACTTGGAAAAATGTCAATTCATGGTCACAGAAGGCATCGTACTTGGTCACAAGATTTCACAAAAAGGGATGGAAGTAGATTAAGCAAAAGTGAAAATTATTGCTGAATTACTGACCACCTACTACTCATTATCGATGTGAGAAGTTTTCTAGGTCATGCTGGATTTTATAGAAGATATATAAAAGATTTTTCTAAAATTGCTAAACCTCTTTGTCATTTATTGGAAAAAGATGCTAAATTTGAATTTAACAAAAACTGTGTTAATGCTTTTAATATTTTAAAAGAAAAATTAATTACTGCACCTATCATTGTTGCACCTAATTGGAATAAATTTTTTGAATTAATGTGCGATGCAAGTGATTTTGCAATTGGAGTCAGTATTGGGACAAAAATATGAGAAAATTTTTAAAGTTATATATTATGCTAGTAAACTCTTACTGAAACTCAAAAAAATTACACTACTACTGAGAAAGAGTTTCTAGCTATAGTATATGCCTTTGATAAATTTAGACCTTATCTTCTTGGTACTAAATGCATAGTTCATACTGATCATTCCACTATTAAATATCTAATGCCAAAAGGATGCTAAACCTAGATTAATAAGATGGGTTTTACTTCTACAAGAATTTGATTTTCAAATAGTGGATAGAAATGGAACGGACAACCAAATTGCTGATCATTTATCTATAATTAAGAATAATGTTATTACTGAAGAAAACATAAATGAGAAATTTCCTGATGAACATTTATATGTTATTTAAGGATACCAAACACCTTGGTATGCAGATATAGTTAACTATTTAGTTAGCAATATTCTACCTTATGGATTGGATGAAAAATTTATTAATAAATTTAAAAATGATGCTAAATATTATATTTGGGAAGATCCTCATTTATTTAAATTAGGAAGAGATTCTATAATTCGAAGATGCGTACCTTATGAAGAAACTTATGCTTTTATTCAAAAATGTCATGATTCCAATTTTGGAGGATACTTTGGAGTAGATAGAACTGCATTTAAAATTTTAAATTCAGGATTTTATTGGCCTACTTTATTCAGAGATGTGAGACATTATGTTAAAACATGTGATCGATGTCAAAGAATGAGAAATATATCCAAGAAAGATGAAATGCCTTTAAACTATATATTGGAAGTTGAAATTTTTGATATATGAGGTTTTGACTTTATGGCACCATTTGTACCATCATCTGAAAAAATTTTTATTTTATTAGCAGTTGATTATGTTTCAAAGTGGATTGAAGCTGTAGCTTTGCCTAACTGTGACTCCAAAGTGTATCTAAATTTTTAAAGAAGATGATTTTTTCAAGATTTGGAATGCCTAAGGTAATTATCACAGATGGTGGAAGTCATTTTAGAAATATAAGAATTCAATCATTACTGCAAAAATTTGGAATCAAACATAAAATTGCAACTGCATATCACCCACAAACAAGTGGAATGGCTGAAGTATCAAACAGAGAAATTAAAATAAATCTAGAGAAGACTGTTAATCCTAAAAGAACTGATTGAGTTGATAGACTTGATTCTGCATTATGGGCTTATAGAACAGCTTATAAGACACTAATCGGAATGTCACCTTACCGATTAGTTTTTGGAAAACACTGTCACTTTCCTGTTGAACTTGAACATAAAGCTTATTGGGAGATAAAGGAGTTTAATTCTGATTTGAATACTGCAGGAGAAAAACGATTATTGCAATTAAATGAGATGGATGAAATAAGAAATGAATCATATGATAATGCAAAAATTTATAAAGAAAAAATGAAGGTATTACATGATAAAAAGATTTCAGGAAAAATATTTGAGCATGGACAAGAAGTATTACTATTTAAAACTCGTTTAAGAATTTTCCTGGAAAATTGAGATCAAAATGGATATGACCATATATAATTGAAAAAGTATACCAATATGGAGCTGTGGATATTAAAGACCCCAAAACGGGAAAATATTTTAAAGTTAATGGATTAAGATTAAAGCCTTATTTGGGATACATTAAAAAGATTTATAAAGAGGCTTATGAATTAAGTCAACCTGATTAAAGAATTACTTAGGTCGGGCTGACAACGTTAAACCAAGCGCTTAATGGGAGGCAACCCATAGATTTTATTTTTAGTGTGTTTTTACATTTTTAATGTATGGTTATGCCTCGGTCTTGACTAATTTTATATAACTTTAGAAAATTAAAAATTATCTTGAAGTATATAAAGTTTGGACTTTGGATCACTCCATTTCATATGTGAGTAAAAAAGAGATCAAGTTAACCTTCATTGAAATTATGTATAATTGTGTTATTGAGATTGTTCTGATCTTACGATTATAATTTACCTATTTTTGGAGAACGAAACCTTGAAATTTGTCGTTAGGCAAAACGGAGTCGAACATAGTTCCGGTGCATAGGCGCCAGAATTCGGTGCCTAAGTGCCAGAATAATCTGTGTATCGATGGGTTCGGTGCCTAGGTGCCAGATTTGACGCCTAAGCACCACGGTTACTGGGTCGTGTAAAAACAGAAAACTTTCAGTTTTTCACACGATTTTCACCTTTAAATTAACCCATCTTCATCCCCAATCCCTATGCAATCATTATTTCGACCCATACACTCCATTCTTGAGAAATTAGAGAGGATTTTTGAAGAAATGGAGAGGAGAAATCTTGGAGAAGAGGCTAGAGACAGAGGTCCAAAAGATCCTCAACCATACTTCAATGGTTTCATCGTTGTAAGTTTGAAGAAAATTTCTAGTCGTCTTGATAAATTTGAAGCGGATTTCAAGAGTATTGGAGATCGCCTTCATGAGATGTATCATTAGATTGAACATCTGGAATGACAGGCGAAACTTCAATTTGATCATTTAGCGGCTTATCAAGATGCTCAAGTGGAGATGTATGCGAAGAACAATTGGATCGACGAGAAAATGGCTACGGATTTTCTAAGAGCGTTAGTATTCTTCCCCAGTAGGCCAAGAAATCTTCATTGTGAAGATAATGAAGATTAGATAGTGATTTGGTGAGATCGTGATTTATCTAGTGAGTCGTTGTATCGATTTAGTGAATCGATTGTGTTTGTTTGTGTATTTGCTTTCATGTTCAATGTGTGTTGTATTTGGTTTCAAATTGTGTTGTTTGATTGTGTGTTAGGACTTGAATCATTATATTATACTTATCTGAAGTGTATTGAGCCAATATTGAAGATTATAAATGGAAATTAGAGGAGTTTGATTTAAACCTTGTGTTTGATTGGTGGATTTAATATTTAATTTTTAAAAATTTTTGAAAAATATTTTGGAAGTTAGAAACTGAAGCCCTACTCTAATATGAGTAATTGGAAGTTGAATTTATGAATTTTGGTGGAAAATAAAATTTTTAGAGTGATTTTTGTGAAAGGCGCTCCTAAGTGCCGGTTCGGCCTGCTTACCCGAAAAACGCCATATAAATCCCATTAGCTATGGATGACGCCTAAGCTTGATCTCCTTCCCCATTTTTGCGAAAATACACCTCTTAGATCCATTTTGAGGTAAAAACATTAAGTATTTGGGCGCGAAATCACTTGATTTCTTCGTCTCGTGGTCAGATCTACACTCTAATCCATTTATTTTCAATTTTCACCATAGTTTTTCCTATGTTTTGCTAAAAATCAAAATTTTGAGAAAAATTTTGATTTTTAGGTATTCTATTTGGATTTTTTAAACTTATTTTAAGTTTCTTAAACTTAAAAAGAGTTTAAATATTTGATTTCTAAATTTGTTCTTGTTTTCTTTCACGTTTAGATGGCACCAAAATCTAAATGAGGGAAGGGACGAGAAAATTTTGACAGTAGCAAGTTCGCGACTGTGACAGCGCATTTTTGATATCACGAATTTGCGACATCGAGAAAGTTTATCTCGGAGCGAAGCTTTTACAATCCGGGTGAAATGATTGAGAACACAATCGTTGCACACAACTAGCAACGATTCTATTATTTCACTGCTGTTGCTGTTATTCCAGTCGTTCGCGAATTTTATGCTAACTTTTTAGATGAGGAAGACTACAAAGTCTTCGTCAGAGGTATTGGAGTAGGATTTACTCTGGAGAGGATCAATGTGTTTTATGGACTGCCATCTACCATCCAGTGCCACTATTCTGGATTATCTCCATCTGAGGGAGATCTTGAGATGATTATTGCTTATTTAACTGACGGCACTGGAGCCTGGAAGATCCGGAATGAAAAATGGGTAAACTTCAAATCTTCTAAGCTAAATGGTGTTTCAAAGGCTTGACATTATTTTATTTCTGCTAGACTTCTACCTTCCAACCACCTGAGTGAAGTTACTAGAGAAAGAGCTATCCTGAATTATTGCATTCAGAAGAGGAAGCTGATAGATGTCGGCAGTATCATTTATGATTCTGTGGAGTCTACTACTAGATCCAGTACTTCTGTGGGACTGGGATTCCCATCTTTCATCTATTCTTTATGTGTTAGCAGTGGAGTCACTGCTGATATTTCTTAGGAGAAGCTGAAGTCTACCAAGCCAATTGGGCAGGAGAGTGTTAGTATCTATGATCGTCTTCGAGGGAAGAGATCGACCGCTCCTTCTACTTCTGCACACACTTCAGGTAGACCTTCCACTTCCAGACCTTCTACTTCTACTGCTGAGCCACCATCTAGTTTTTGGGAATCAATGCATGATCAGTTTATAGAGTCGCAGCATGAGTTATTTCAAACTCACTGCAGAGTTGATTCTATTGATGAGAAAATTGATCATTTATCTGAGTATACCCAGAGGAAGAGTAGTTACGATGCTGAGTATGATGAAGCTCTCGTTAGATTCCTGAAGGGAGAGCATGATGTTCAGTTTCCTACCTTTCCTAGTTTCTCACCATATGTTGATCCTAAGGATGTTGAGTTTTCTTTTGGTGATGATGATGATGATGAGGCTACAGACAGTGATTAGTGGCCTGATTTACCTCTGAGTTGTGCTAAGTCTGTTGTTAGATTAGTTTATTTGCTAGTATTGATTGTTGTTTGTTGTTTGCTAGTTTAGATTTGTTTATGTACTTTGTGTGGATTGTTGGGTGTTGAGGCTGTTGTTAGAGTATTTTTAATGTATTGTGTTTAAGATTGAAATTTGGATAAATTTATGTTTATTTCTGTTTCAACCTACTTTTAGTAGTTAATATTGTTGTTCTATTTCTGTTATTATAAGTTGTATAGTCATTTAATTTAATTACTAATGAGCCTGCTTACTTTTATACATGCTTCATTATTTCAGTATTATTCATAAAAGCATGTGTAGAAGTAAATTTTTTTTTCTAGAATGTTTTTTTTTTCATTCTTATAAAAATACATTTTTAAAATTATGTTTTTCTTTCTCTCATACTTTAAAATTTTTTTTTTTTCATGATAGACCAAAACTTAAGTTTGGGGGAAAGGGAAAATACATTCAAATTTAAATTTTATTTGTCATTTAAGAACTAATATTTTCTTAAAATAAAATTTTTTAACATGACATGAGGAATGAAGAATTTATTTAAGATCACTTAAATTTTTGAAATTATAAATAATTTAGTGGAATTAATAAAAAATTTTAATAACTTTGATTGATTTTAAGAATAGAATTATTCAACTTAAAGAAGAATAATATTAAGAAAATTTTCTATTCATAGTAGAGATATTTGAATTTTCGAAGTATTAAGAAATAAAAAATTATAACTCGAAAAAGAATAGATTGAAATTCTTTTTGAAATTTATTTTTGTTATAATAATTAAGTGAAAATGTATAAGTTTGAATATATAAGTTAAGGATAGTGAAGTTCAAAACCATTAACAGGCTATCCAGATACAGTAATCCTCTCCTTAAAAAAATGATAGAAAAAAATAAAAAGAGAGGAGAAGCTTGAGGAAATGCGTAATAAAAAATTGACTTCACTTGAATTAACTTATAAAAAGAAAACTGATTACATATATTACTTAATTTTTATGCTTGTATTTTTATTAGAAAAGAATTTCATGAAGATCTTTTTCTTGTGAATAATTTATGTGATCTTAATATAATAAACTACAATTATTTTCGAAGTGAATGAAAAATTTTTGAAGTCTTATGATTTGGTAGTTAGAATATTCTTTAAATTCTTAAAATTAAACTTAGTGAAATTTGGTTAATGATTTACTAAAGCCATTATAAAATCAAAAATCATAAGAAGTCTTAAATATTTACCTTTTTATTCCAAATGTTATACATTTTATATAATAAAAAGGGTTACTTGAGGACAAGTAACGTTTAAGTTTGGGGGATTTTGATCCAAGAAAAAAATACCTATTTTTATGCCTTGATTTGTATTAAATTTTAAGGATATTATGCTTTAATGAAAGGTATTTTTGTGTTATTGGATGTAGGTGATACAAAAATGTTCAAGAAGGAGAAAAATATGAAAAATAAGCAAAAAGGAGCAAAAAGGAGCAAAAATAGAGCCAAAATGCAAAATTGTCGAAATTACTGGCCTGACGCTTAGGCGCTAGAGTCTGGCACCTAAGCGCCAGCTCGATACAGAAAACTGTTAAGTTTTTGACGACTTTTGGGCGGTTATTTTGATGGTGTGAGCAGTTATTGGACCTTCTAGAAGACTGGAAGTTGTTCCTGGTTTATAGGACATGTGATACAATGTATTTGGACGCTTCAAAATGGTTTTAATCGCGAAGAGGTGCGATCCAAAGTGAAGAGGTGAGAAGAACTGAACACGGTATCCGGGCCTAGGCGCCAGATTCTGGCACCTAGGCGCCAGATACACATTTTAGAAGATTCATTGAATGTGGACACATTTTGAAGAGGTGCCTTGAGGCAACCCTTGAAGCCTATAAATAGGAGGGCATTCCTTTAGAGAAAAACGCCCAATCTACCCCCCTATCTAGAGTCCAACCTAGAGAGAGAATTAGAGAGATCATATTAGGGCCACCTTTTTACTTTCCTTCATAAATTAGTGAGTTTATTTTAGAGTTTGTATTTAGAGTTTGAAAGAGTTGGTGCATCTGTAGTTCATTACGTTGTGGAGTCAGTAGGAATCAGAAGTTCAGTAGGAGAAACATCTAAGATAAGTATTTCAAAGTTTATTTATTATGTTTTGTTATTTAATTTCAATGTGTTCTGAGTAATTACTTTACTTTCTCCTTTCAATTATGAAAAGATAAATAAGATAATACAAAATTCGTCGGAGAATTAAAAATCATATATTTTCAAAACATTGTGATGATATTAATATCGGTTCTTAATTTACTATTTAAATTGGTCATTTAAATTGTTAAAACCTCGTCGAAGAGTTTTGAGACCTAGAAGGAGATGAATTCTTAACTTGTAGATATCACATGAATCCTTGGGTAGTCGAAGGCCTTGTGCGTGTTATTCAAGTGAAGTGCAAATAAATAGGAAGATGTTATATATTGGCGTAGAATTGATAAATTTTTAGAGTGACGGACTAAAATCTTATGATTTAATTTATAGAAAAGGAAAGGGTCACTAGTAGGGCCGACCATACCACCTTGGACATCTAGTAGTGTGAGCCTGGATTAACCCATTCTACTAACAATACATCCGGACTTGATCTATAGGCTAGCCAACGTTCTTTGCATCTGGATCAAAGGGTAATGAATATGAATGCTTCTATTTGGCACAATACCATAAATTTATATTCTCCACGAATATTATCATTATCTTAGAAAATCTTGGATTAATTGAAAGGTAGAAAGTTGCTTTCTTATTGCTATTTACATCAATTATTTTATTTCTGCTTTATTATTGCATCTTGTAAATTAAAGATATTTTATTTTTGATTATAAAAGAAATACTTTAAAATAAAAATATTTAAAGATCTATAACTCTCTCCTCGTGTGAACAATACCGGGGTCTTTGTTTCAAAGTTCTATATTTCTTGAAACGATATGTATACTTGCGTAGAACCCCTAGTGTGTAAAATATTTTCCATAAAATTATATTTATATACACTAGCCGCAATTATTATTTATAACATATATTTTTGAAAGCATTAATTAGTACGTTGATCTTCAGAGGACTTCGGGTCAAGTTTTTGGCGCCGTTGCCGGGAAAGAAGATTTTAGTACGCATATATTTATATTGGGTCAGTGGGTGTTGAATTATCATGCAACGCTAAGACGATAATCCATTACTCTACCGCCACGAATCTTCTAGAACCATCAATTTGGCTTCGTCTGTAGGAAACAAAGTCATGTTCGACATTGTTTACAACTCTAAGACACCGAGTCTCTACTTCCTTTTCTAATGATGTATTTCATCCAACTGTTAAAGGAATCTTCTTTGCATCTTGAAGATCATCTCTGGAACATCCTTCGATGTAGGAGGCAACCTTCACCGCAGTCTTGAAATGTCATTCACGTTAACGTCCTGGGCACGACTGTGGTGGGGAAGTCATCCCATATTTCATTCATATTACAAGTCTACAAGACTCGCTCCTGGATTGGGGGGTAGTCTTCACTGCAAATAATGCTTCCTCAGCGCTCCCTCGTCATACTGGAGCTCCTCTTCAACTATATAAGGAAGCTGATCTCTTCAAAGCCCCATACATGTGTTGTTTTGCAAGATTGCATAGAAAACACCCCCACTGTGGGGGCAAAAGTTTAAAAAGCAACAGCTGACAAGTTGTCAAATATTATTCTTGAATATGACTGCAACCATATTTCCAAGAAAACATACAGAACATTGCAACCTATGTCCTAGTCTCGAGAAAAACAGAGCATATCTGACACCTCATTCTAGGCTTAATCGATCCCAAGGGGAATTAATTCGATCTCTTCCATTACAGGCTATCATCGTTAAGAAAATGCTTCGACATACAGCCTCACATAGGTCAAAAATCCTTAGTGGATTCTCTTCGACCTCTTCCATTACAGATTACCGCGTCAAGCAAAAGATTCGACATACAGCCTCAGATAGGTAAAAAATTATTGGTGGATTCCCTTTGACCTCTTCCATTACAGGTTACCGTCGTCAAACAAAAGCTTCGACATATAGCCTAAGATAGGTAAAAAATCCTTGGTAGATTTCCTTCGACCTGTTTCATTGCAGGCTACATCGTCAAGCAAAAGCTTCGACATATAGTCTCAGATAGGTCATAATTCATTGGTGGATTTCCTTCGACCTCTTTCATTACATGCTACAGTTGTCAAGCAAAACTTTAATATATAGCTCGGATAGGTCAAAAATCAATGTTGGATTTCCTTCAACCTCTTTCATTGCCGGCTACCGTCGTCAAGCAAAAGCTTCGACATACAACCTCAGATAAGTCATAATTCATTGGTAAATTTCCTTCGACCTCTTTCAATATAGGCTACAAATGTTAAGCAAAAGCTTCTACATACGACCTCAGATAGGCCAAAATTCCATGGTGGATTTCCTTCGGCCTCTTCCATTACAGGCTACAGTCGTCAAGAAAAAGCTTTGTCATACAGCCTTAGATAGGTCATAATTCCTTGGTGGATTTCCTCGACCTCTTCCATTATTGGCTACAGTCAAAGCTTCGACATACAACCTTAGATAGGTCATAATTCCTTGGTGGATTTTCTCGAACTCTTCCATTACAGGCTACAATCAAAGCTTCGACATACAGCCTAGAATAAATGATAATTCCTTGGTGGATTTCCTCGAACTCTTCCATTACAGGCCACAGTTGTCAAACAAAAACTTCAGCATACAGTCTCGGATAGGCCAAAAATCCTTGGTGAATTTCCTTCGACCTCTTCCAAAACAAGTTACGGTTGTTAAACAAAAGCTTCGACCAACAACCTAGGATAAGTCAACCATCCTTAGTGGATTTTCATATGACTTTGTCCGTCACGGGTTAATACCGTCGAACATCTCTGGTTATACAACTCAGAATAGGTCTTACATCCTTAATGGATTCTTCTTTCAACCACACTTCTATAAGATGAGCACAAGGGGCATGTCTTGGTGAGAAGCTAGTAGTATATAAGTTCCTTGCTAGAAAGACTACACGAGAGCAAGTGATTGACAATGTCTCCATTCAAAGACCTCAAAAGGCTATGAGCCTCAGAAGATACCGGTTCAAGCTCCTATAAGGCATAAGTCTGAGAGGGCACAACCTCAGAAAGTATGTACCACAAAAGATACGCGATTCTTCATTTTATAAAATTTATGTGCAAACTTTAATTGCAGATTTTCGTATGATCGAGAAGCCACAACAACCGTGGAAGAGGCAAAGAATTACATTATCATCATCTATAAATGCAACGTTTGAAGATTAAAAATGCTACAAATATCAACGTATACTTGTACAAGGGATACAACAAATTCGCTCATCTTCAAGTAGAGTCGGCATCGCCTCCCCAAAACTCCAGTACTCCTGATAATCGTTAGAGGGTCTTCAGATATCGCCACCACATAAGCATGACAACCTTCCCCTCAAAGCGCGATGGGAAAACTACAACATTTATTCATCACATCCAAAACGAGCAAGAGCAATACGGGAATCTCGTCCAGAATGCACGATATCAATGCAAAAGACGATCCCTTTGCTTGCCTGCTACGCAAGACGGGGATGACTTTCCTTTTCAACGCAATGTAAAAGATCATGTTGCTTGCCTGCTATGCAGGACGATGATGACTTTCCTTTTTGCCGCAACGTGAAAGAAGATCCCGTTGCTTACCTCATACACAAGACGGGGACGACTTTACTCTTCACCGCAACGTGAAAGAAGATCTTGTTGCTTGCTTGTTACGTAGGATGGGGACGACTTTCTTCTTCACCGCAACGAGAAAGAAGATCATGTTGCTTGTGTGCTACGCAGGATGTGGATGATTTCCTCTTCATCGTAACTCTGCACTGTAACTAGGCACAAAAAACTCTTTGCCGCAACACTTCGCCGCAACTTGCGCCACAACTCTTCCCCACATCTTAACACCACAACTCGACACCATAACTCGACACCGAAACTCTGCATCGCAACTCTGCACCGCAACTCTGCACCGCAATTATTTGTCGTAACTCTGCACCGTAACACTTCGCATCTACACCGAAACTCTTCGCCGCAACTCTTCACTGCTACAGAAGACGACTTTCTTCTTATGGGAAAGTCCCGGATCTCCTGTTAGGCAGGGATGGGTACTCCAACTTATTTCTCCTTTTCTTGCCCTATTTATAGGCTCAAAAAACTATCTGCATTTATGACATGAAATTAATTCCATTCATTAATATAAGAAAAATATTTTCATATTTTTGTCCTTTCAAATTCCTTCATTAATTTAAAAAATTGTTCATATTTCTTTGAAACTTAAAATTCTCTCATTCATTAAAAAAAAAAGAAACAGAGAAAAAAAGAAATTTTATACCATCAATAATAATAATAATAATAATAATAATAATAAGAAAAACAATAATTTGGGGGCATGAACGAAGATGTTTCTCTGTATGGAAATTCGTATAGTTCTGATTCATTGTAAACGTTTAAACTCCACATATATCTATATATATATTATAAACTTAAGTCATAACGGAAACCAAAACCAATTACAGATTTATTTAAATGTTCAAGCTTTAAGCAGTCTTTATAAACAAGTGCATATTTATTTATAAATATATAAATATATATATATATATATATATATATATATATATATATATATAAATAATTCTTTTATTTATATAATTCCTTTATATATATATGTAAAGTTGGCAGAAATTAACCTACAAGTCACGTAATTTTTATATTTAAATTTTATCACCAAAATCTATATATTTATAGACATAACAATCAAATATTTACTATTACATTAACAATATCACAATAAATAAAAAGCGTTATGAATTTTAATATTTTCGGACGACTACGTTGACCTCGCCCAAAGAGCCACTCACCTATTGGATTTTCTATTACCACATTACTTGAAGAAGCCTATCCTTCGGAAGTCATGAATATAAATATTTCCTGATTTATATCAAGAGTTTTCTTAGGCGATTTCGGTTATCTAAGATGTAATTAACTATAGAGGCTTGCGCTTATAGGAAACTTAAAGACCTACCCCGGATTAATATAAAACTTATCTAATTCCTTCATATTATATAGGGAAAATTGTCAGTCAACAATGGTTCACAGACCAAACGGATGTCATGAATTCTTTAGTTTATTTGATCACGCCTTACCGACAAGCCATGCATCCATTCTTCGGGATAGATGCATGTCTTGTGGTAAAGTTCTCGATTATCTAAACTATCGTTTATATGAGATCGGTTTGATTTCGTATTTTTAAAATAATATTTTTAAAATCCACATATATTAAAATAAATCAAAACTCTATTTCATAAAACCATATTTTAAACTCTTCACGACGCATTTATCGACCGACATCAACTTAAATATTCCCTCTAAATAAGACATTAAGACACCTCAATTTAATCATTTCTAAAACATGCTACTTCTCTCATCTCCTACATTTAACACTTCTAAAACTAAACCTGTTACGATGAGGAGCTTGGAGCATGCACAGTGGGCAGCACGACCATCTTCAATAGTAAAACTCCTTAGAAATAAACAACAAGCCATAGGACTTCGAGGTAGCTTGCACAGTGCAACGATAAACCCTCACTTATCTCTTTAGGCCTTTGCATGATCATGTTGTGCAATATAAGCCCTAACTCATTTTAGGTTTCCGAGGGTGTCATCCGGTATGACATAAATCCTCCTATTTTCAAGGCTATTCATATGATCAGTATCAAGTGAATGTAAGCCCTAAATAATAAAATTAATAGGATGAAACATAAAATATTAATCTCAAATCGAAGCCAACTCATAGGATAGTTGGGAAGGTACCAAGATTCCTCTTGGATCTATGTCCTTCCCCTAGATTTCGCTTCCTTTGGATTCCCATAATAACTGTTCTGAAATTTGAGCCACTTACCTATTGAATTTTCTTTTATTACGTTTTTTTGAAGAACCCTATCTTTTAAAAGTCATGAATATAAATATTTCCTGATCTCTGTCAAGATTTTTCTGTGAAACTTCAGTTATCTAAGATGTAATTAACTATAGGGGCTTGCCCTTATAGGAAACCTAAAGACCCCAGATTAATATAAACCTTATCTAGTTGATTCATACTAGGTAGGGGAAATTGTCGGTCGATATAAATGGTTCGCAGACCAAATATATGTCATTAGTTTTGTAGTTTATTTGATTGAGTCTTACCGTCAAGTAGTGTGCTGTTCCTCGGGATAGATACGTTACTTGCGATACTGTGCTTGTTTATTTAAACTACAAAATGAATGAGATTCGTCCATTTCTCATTTTTTTAATTTAAAATATTATTTTCAAAACTAATATATATATATATATATATATATATATATATATATATATATATATATATATATATATATATTCTATATTTTCCTAAAAATAAAGATGGATAAGAATTTAACGGCCGACACCCCTCTTGCTACAAGGCCTATTGTGGTGTCTGTTGGAGTTTTTTGAAAACATAATTTAAATTTAAAGTTTAATTTAATATATATGCATAATGTTTGATTTTTTAAAATTTTGTTTTAATTTTAAAAATTAGACCAGATAGATCTCATTTATATAGTAATTAAAATAAACGAGCACAATACGTCAAGTGATACATTATATCGAAAGATAAGCATATCACATGATAGTTGGCTCAATCATTTAAACTAGAAAATTTATGACATCTCTTTGGTTTGTGAACCTTTTATGTATGTAACCGACAATTTTCCCTACGTATTATTGAATAAAATAATTGTAATAATAATTTTATTGATTCTGAGGAACAAAAAGAACACATTGATTCAACTTCTAATAAAAATCCCTTCTTTTTTTTAAAAAAAAATTGTAAGTTATCCTTATTATAATTGAGGTTTGTTTGTCAAATTTTGATAGTTTAGTAAGAGAGGCTTTGATTACTATTAAAGATCTAGTAGATATCATTATGATTCATCCAGTTAATGATATTATACCTTTATATTGGTAATTTTTATTTACTTTAGATGTCACCCCAACATAAAACTAAAATTAATCATTGGAACTAATGAACTCTCAGTATTGCCACTAAATTTTCTTTCTTAGAATATGACTAATAACAATCAATCTACAGTTAATTATAGCAACTTATTTTTTATGCAAGTTTTTTAATAGACTTGGCATTTATGATGCCTTTGTCTTGTCCAAGTGGATGGAGAGTCTCTAATCAATACCTATTAGATTTAGATATTTGCATTGCCTGGTTTGTAGAGACTTCCTTAGATGAGGCTATTTTGCTCAAAGAGATTTTATAGGAGTCTTTTTATGAGGATCTGCTTCTTAGAATCACTGATCATAAATTTCCACTCATATTTCTATGAATATAGATATTCTTAAATTTTCCAGAGTATTTATTGATCTTAGAGCAATGGTCAAGATCAAAAATCTAAAAAATTTTGCTTATCTTAAGTTTAGTGTAAGCCAAATTAGCACTGGTAAAATGATTTTGCATTCATTCAATGAGATAGTTGAGAAAGTTTTAGATTCTCTTATGTTTCTCTAAATTAAAGTTTTAATGACTAAATCAAAATTTCATGCTATCAATTTGGAATTGTCCTTCAATATTATATTTTGGAAAGACTTAGTTACATTATACAAGATGGATTCTTTATCCCTTCTTAAATGCATCAAGTACTCACATGAAGGGACTGAGAACTATATAATGGGAGACTTTCAAGCATTATTGGCTCATAAAATAAAGATTTATAAAGATGCAACTTATTAAATTTCAAAAATAGTAAGTTGCTTTCAACTAGAGATATATAAAATATTATAAAAGAGTAATAGAAGACGAAATTATAAATAAAAAAAATAATTTCAAAAATTAATGAAAAGAAAAAATAAAAGAGAATAAAAAATATAATAGTTCTAGCATGAAGGTTTTTGTTCAGTGGTCTCCTACCCCTTATAAGTAATGAGATGTTATAATGCCTGGTCAGCTAAAGTATGAGGCTGGTGAAGAAATTAAAAAGAAAAAAAAAAAGAATAAATAATGTGTCTTCTCAAATAATCATGAGCACAGATAGTGTGTATTATTTTGGAATCTTGCTCAAACGATGAATCATTTGAAAAATGTGACATTATAAAATTAACAAAAAGAAGAATGAATTTTAACCAAACATTTAACATATCTATAAAGATACATAAAATTGTGTATAGGGTCAGCAAGGAAGCTACAAATCAGTCTAAATTATTTGTAAATGAAAAGATAAACTAGTATTCGAGATCTTTGGCATCAACTTCAAACTCCTTTGAACGATTAAAAATTGAAATTTCTCCAAAAGTAAAAGATGAAATCAAAATAAAAAAAAAAGCTTTTTTCAGTTCCTCATTCTCAGGTTCTAAGGATGATGTAAAATTTCAAGATTACTCCTTTAATAAAATGTTGAACTGCTTTTTACTAGTATTTCCCATATTTGAAAATTTCAATTAAATTGGCCTTGGCAACAAATATAAAAAATATATTAGAAAATAAATATAATAAAAAAAATAAAAAATTGATGTTATTCTTGGTGTTATTAGACCAGGAATGATGATGAATATTTTTTGTTAATACTAATAATTTATTGTATAATATATTCTCTTAAGAATACATTAAATAATTTGATAAAACTTGCTTAAAATTAAAGGGTAATCAAGATGAACTTCAAGTTACAGATCCACCTTTGAAGCTGAAGAAGAAGTTAAATTCATTATGTTCTTCTCTAAAGACAGAAGAAAATGATGGTTAGACTTTCATAAGTCTTTTACTAAGTGAGGATGTAGCTAACCCGATTAGATTATTTTTTAGTTTAAAGATTATGTTTTAGGATATATGATAAATTTTTTGGATTTTTTAGTTTAAAGATTATTTTTTAGTTTAAAGTTGTCTACGACCTCAAAATTCAATTAAATATGTTTCTTCTAAAACAAACACTTTGCCAGATGTTCACATACATTATACAAAAAGTAATATTCAAGGTTACTAACTTGATCAAACCTAGCTTTATTTGAGTAGTGAAATAACCTTCTTGGTTGATTACCACTTTAATGGTTAAAAAAGAAGAATAGCTAATATCAGTTATACACTAAATTTTAGAAGTTGAACAAGCCAACACATAAAAATGGGTTCTCACTACCCGTATACAAGCTTATGGTTGACATAAACTCCTTAGATATAATTTTATTCATTACAATCTTATTATTATGCTACAATTTGATTATTATGGCTCCTAAACTTTGTTGATTTTTTATCTCTATAAGGTGAAGTCTTTTGGCCTTGAAATTGATGATGTAATTTATGAGTAAGCCATGAGTTATATAGATAATCAAGTAGTGTTATTTTGATGATCAACCTTGAGAAATCAAAATAGGTAGTTAATCTCAAGATCTTTTTAAGTTTGCTTAGTGTAGCTAATAATATTTTTCTAGAACTATTGTTGTTGGTGCTAACTAAGTATTTCATGTGTTGATCAAGAAAAATTATAAATTTTATTGGGATTAAAAATTTTAGTATTCTTTTAATAGTATAAAAAATTTTTAATGACACCTCGTGTTTTGATTACTCATGCTCAATGAAAAAGTTTAGTCATTTATGTTGTAATACCATATGAGGCTCTTGGCACATTATTTGCTCATGTTAATAAGCAAATGAATGAGATTGTGTTTTATTGTTAATGCCCTCATCTAACACTCTTAGAATTAAACTAATCATAAATTAAATAACATTACTATGTTTTAATTTTATTTATGTAAAAATTGAAATATTGCGTGCTCTCATTAAGTGAATCTATTTTGCTAATTAACTCATAGTAGTGAAAATTTTGATAAAAATTTTAATGTTTTTAGTGCTATTGATTAGAGATTCAAGATTTTAATGTTGACAGTGCTATTGACTACCTTTTTGGAGAGTTGATGAATAAATTCTCTTTAGATGGGACCGATTACAATGCATTGATACTCATTATAAAACATCATTTCTAAGAGTATTAAAGAAATTATCGAGCAAGAAAGAATGAGTTCTCTCAATAATGCTTTATTATTAGTTGAATCTCCAATCAAACCTTTTCTCAACCCTTCACACACTTATTCTTACTCGAGCATACGTTACAAGCATTTAAGAGATTACTCCTTATGCTTGAATTTCTTGAAGTGATCGATGATTTACAACATTATGTAAAAGAACATCAAGTTGAGTAACCTGTTATAAATAATTTGCATCCATGTTAGAATTTTCTCTCAAATCTTCAACCAGCATGCAATAGTGAGACAACAATGGACCGTCTGTAACAATTATATTGAAGTGAAGCTCCGATTTTTTTTACAAAAGCTTTAGTTTGTACACTAAAGATAATTTTTATTCCATTATGTTTAGTAAACTCTTAATTATTTTTTTAAAGATCAAGATTATGCTCTTATTCAATTATGTAAAGAAAAACAATACTCTAATTTTTGTAAAGAAATATAGATATTATTATGGTGGATGGACTTCAATAGAACAATACAATTTTATAAATTGAAGAAATGTCGAAATAATTACTCAAAATGATTTTTTTTGCTAAAAATACATTTTCAAAAAATTATAATTTTACTATCCAAATTTTTCTTGTTAAAATCTTAAAAAAAATTATTGAATTTATTTTATTCATTAATAATCATACAACTATCCATTAATTAACTAATCTCTGTTACTGTCCAATTATTAATTAGAAAAATAAAATATTTTAAAAGGATGGTAAGCGATAATGAGCTCAGTACTTAAATAATTATCATAAAGCTTGTAATCAATACTTAATTATTAATTTTTCTGAGTATCCAATCATAATATTTGATTAATCATTGAGAAAATAATTGATAAAATTTTGGAGGGCTTGCATAGAACACTCCTATTATTTTTGGATGGGCAACTGAAAGAATGATACCATTTTTTAGTATACAATATAAATCAGAAATATCATTTCCTAGGATTGTGCTCCAATGACAAAAACATTTGGGCGTCTGACCCGACCGCCGCGCTTAACGCAGTAATGTTTGCTTTCAAAAGATAGCCAAAAAGCTTTGACTCGATTTATAAATAGCGGCTAGTGTATAAAATTAATATTATATAAGTAATATTTCTACACACTAGAGAGTACTTATGCAAGTATACGTATCGTTTCGAAGTAATATAGGGTTTTTAAACAAAGACTCGAGTATCGATCCCACGAGGAAGATTTATAGAAATAAATTTTCTATAAAGCGAAAGCGAAATATAATAGTAAAAATATTTTTATTTTGATTATAAATTACTATTAATTTACTAGATGCAATTTAAAGAAAACAATAATAAGAATATGATTTTATAAACATTATAAAAAATAAACAACTTTCTTTCCTTCAATTAATCTAAGATTTTTAAGATAAATTAATATTCATTGAAGAATTTAATTTATGGTATTGTCCCAAATAGAAACATTCCTATTCTTTACCCTTTGATCCAGGTGCAAAGAACATTGACTAATTTACAGAATATGTCCGGATGTATTGTTAGTAGAATGGGTTAATCTAGGCTCACACTTCTAGATGTCCAAGGGTGGCTGTGGTCGGCCCTACTAGTGACCCTTCCAGTACTATAAATCAAATTATAAGAATTTAGTCGATCACTCTAAAAACTTATCAATTCTACGCCCTTTAAATATTATCTTCCTATTTATTTGCACTTCACCATGAATAGCCCGCGCATGGCCTTCGACTACCTAAGGATTCATGTGACATTTACAAGTTAAGAGTTCTTCTCCTACAAGGTTTCTAAACTCTTCAACAGATTTTAACAATTCAAACGACCAATTTAAAAAGTAAAGTAAGATCATCTATTAATGTCATCACAATGTTTTGAAAATATTTTGAATTTTAATTCTCCATCGAACCTTTATATTATCTTATCTATCTCTTCATAATTGAAGTAAGAAAGTAACTAACTACTCAGAACACATTGAAAATAAATAACAAAACATGATAATTAAACTTTGAATCAAATGTAAAAATATACTTATCTCAAATATTTCTTCTACGGATCTTCCGATTCCTACTGACTCCACAGTGTAATGAACTCCAGATGCAATAACTTGAAAATAAACTCACTAAACTAAACAAAAGTGGCCCTAAGTTTCTCTCTCTAATTCTCTCTCTATGGATGAGAGATCTTAAAGTAGATAAGAGAAAATGGTACAATGGGAGGGGCACGTTATCTGAAGAATTGGACCTCTATTTATAGGCTTCAAGAGTCGCCTTGAGGCAGCTCTTCAAAACATGTCCACATTCAATGAATCTTCTAGAAGGTCGGTCTGGCGACTAGGCGCCGAACACCGCGTCCAGTTCTTCGCACCTCTTCACTTTGGCTCGCACCTCTTCGCGATTAAAACCGTTTTGGAGCGTCCAAATGCAATGTATCACATGTCCTATTATCGAGGAACAACTGCCAGCCTTCTAGAATGTCCAATAACCGCTCACTCCGTCAAAATAACTCATCAAACGTTGTCAAAAACTTGACAGTTTTCGTATCGAGTACGGCGCTGGCGCCGTGTCATATTTTTTATACTTTTGGTATTTTGCTCCATTTTTGCTCATTTTTCCTTCTTAGACCTTTTTACATTACCTAAATCCAAAAAGACAAAAAATATCTTTCATTAAAGCATAATATCCTTAGAAATTAATATGAATTAAGACATAAAGGAATATGTATTTTTTTATAGATCAAAATTCCCCAAACTTAAATATTACTTGTCCTCAAGTAACTCTTTTTACTACATAAAATATAACTTTTGGAAATAAAAGATAAATATTTAATATTCCTTATAATTTTTGATTTTATAAAGTCTTTAGTAAATTATTAATCCAATTTCACTAACTAGGTTTAATTTTAAGAATTTAATGAATATTTAACTACCAAATCATAAGATTTCAAACTTTTCATTCATTTTGAAAATAATAGAAGTCTATTATATTAAGCTTTCATAGATTATTTACAAGAAAAAGATCTTCTTGAAAAATCTTTTCTAAATAAATATTTATGCATAAAAATTAAGTAAAGTATGTAATTAGTTTTCTTCTTATAAGATAATTTAAGTGAAGCCAATTTTTGATTAGGCATTTCCTCAAGCTTCTCCTCTCTATCTTTTTTTTTTCTTCTTTTTTTTTATATATATAGAGAGGATTACTATATCTGGATAGTCTGTTAATGGTTTTGAACTTCACTATCCTTAACTTATATTTCAAAACTTATACATCTCCACTTAATTATTATAACATAAATAAAAATTCAAAAAGAATTCCAATCTTTTCTTTTTCAAGTGATAATTTTTTATTACTTAATATTTCTAAAATTCTATTATTTCTATCAGGAATAGAAAAATTCTTTTTCTCATTCTTCTTTAAGTTAAATAATTCTATTCTTAAAATCAATCAAAGTTAGTAAAATTTTGGTTAATTTCACTAATTTGTTTATAATTTCAAAAATAAAAGTTATCTCAAATAAATTCTTCATTCCTTAAGTTATGTTAAAAAGTTTCTATTTTTAAGAAAGTATTAGCTCTTTAAGGACAAATAAAATTTAATTTTGAATGGATTTTCCCTTCCCCCAAACTTAAGTTTTGGTATACTATGATAATTTGAAAGTATGAGAGAAAGAAAATCATAAGTATTTTTAGTAAGTATGTAAAAAAAACAATCTTAAAAAGAAAAATTAACTTCTAAACATGCTTTTATGAATAATAAAGATAAAATTGAAGCATGTATATAGAAAGGTAAGCAGGCTAATTTTATGATGATATTAAATTTGAAACAAAATTAAAACAGAGCAAAATAATTAAGTACTAAACATTAAACTAAAACAACATATAAACTAATTCTAAATTCAGTCTCAACACAACAGAATCCTAATACTAAACAGTCAACATACATCAAATACAAAACTAACAAACAATCCAAATAAAACAAACTAACAAAGTTACACATCAAAGAAATCGATAACAACTAATCACTAGCTGTAGCCTCATCATCATCTTCATCACCAAAGAAAAATTCTACGTCCTTAGGATCAACAAATGGTGTGAATCTAAAAAAAGTAGGAAAACTAACATCATGTTCACCCTTCAGAAATCTGACTAGGGCTTCATCATACTCAACATCATAATTACTCTTCCTCTGGGTATAATCAGATAAATGATCTAGTTTTCTATCAATAAGTATCAATCCTGCAGTGAGTTTGAAATAACTCATGCTCGTCGTTCTAAAAGCCGATCATGCATCGATTCCTAGAAATCGATTGTGGCTCGGCGAAGTAGAGGGTCTAGAAGTAGAAGGTCTACTCGAAGTATGTGCGAAGTAGAAGGAGCGGTCGATCTCTTCCCTCGAAGACGATCATAGATACTAACATTCTCCTGCCCAATTGGCTTAGTAGACTTCAGCTTTCCTCAGAAATATCAACAGTGACTCCATTACTAACACAGTGAATAGATCAAATATGGAAATCCCAATCCAACCGAAGTGTTGGATCTCACAGTAGACTCCACAGAATCATAAATAATGCTTTCGACATCAATAGGCTTCCTCTCCTGAATGCAGTAATTTAAGATCGCTCGATCTCTAGTCACTTCACTCAGGTGGTAGGAAGGTAACAATCTTACAGAAATAAGGTATTGCCATGCTTTAGATACACCATTTAATTCAGAGGATTTGAAGTTTACCCTCTTTCCGTTCCTGATCTTCCAAGATCCAGTACCGTTAGTCAGATAAGCAATAATCATGTCCAAATCTCCCTCAGATGGTGATAATCCAGAATAATAACACTCAATAGTCGATGGCAGGCCATAGAATATGTTGATTCTTTCATGAGTAGATCCTACTCCGATTCCTCTAACAAAGACTTCAGAATCCTCGGCATCCAGAAAATTTGCATAAAATTCTCGAACAATCGGGATAACAACAATAGCAATAAAGTAACAAAATCGTTGCCAGTTGTGCGCAATGATAGTGTTTTTGATCATCTCCCCAGGATGATAAAAACTTCGTTCCGAGATGAACTTTCTCGAAGACGCAAGTTCGTGGAAGCGAAAATGCGCAGCCGCAGTTAGAAATTTGCTTCTATCAAAATTTTCTCGTCCTTTCCCGCGCTTAGATTTTGGAGCCATCTAAACGTGAAAGAAAACAAGAACTAATTTAGGAATCAAAGATTTAAACTCTTTTTAAGTTTATAAAACTTAAAATAAGTTCAAAAATTCAAAGAAATAACTAAAAATTAAATATTTTTTCAAATTTTCAGTTCTTAGCAAAACTTAGGCAAATCTATGGTGAAAATAAAAAATAAATGGTTTAAAGTGTAGATTTGACCTTGAGATGAAGAAATCGAGTGGTTTCAAGCTCAAATCCTTAATGTTTTGACCTCAAAATGGATCTAGAGGATGTATTTTCGCGAAAATGGGGAATAAGATGAAGCTTAGGCGTCAAAAATGGCTTTTGGGGGTTTAAATGGTAATTTTCGGGTAGTAGGCCAAACTGGCGCCTAGGCGCCGAATTCTGGCTCCTAGGCGCCAGACTCGCCTTTCACAAAAAATTTTTTTTAAAAATTTATTTTTCCACCAAAATTCATAAATTCAACTTCCAATTACTCATATCAGAGTAGGGCTTCAGTTTCTAACTTCTACAACATTTTTAAAAAATTTATAAAAATTAAATATTGAATCCACCAATCAAACATAAGGTTTTCAATCAAACTCACTAATTTCCATTTAAAATCTTCAATTTTGACTCAATACATTCCAGATAAGTACTACATTCGATTCAAGTTCCTAATACACACTCAATCATAACAAGTTCAAAGCAAATACAACACACATTGAACATGAAAGCAAATATACTAACAAACACAATCGATTCTCTAAATCGATACAACGACTCAACAAACCATAATAACTATCTCTTTACTAGAATATTCTAATCTTCACAAGGGAAATTATGTATTCCACTTGGAAAGAAGACTAACGCTCTCGGGAAATCCGTAGCCGTCTTTTCATCAATCCACTTGTTCTTCGCATACATTTCAACTTGAGCATCTTGATAAGCCGCAATATGATCAAATTGAAGTTTCATTTGCCATTCTAGATGTTCAACTTGATGAAACATCTCATGAAGGCGATCTCCAATCCTTTTAAAATCTTCTTCAAACTTATCTAAATGACTAGAAATTTTCTCTAAACTTACAGCGATGAAACCATTGAAGTAGGGTGAGGATCCCTTGAGACCTTGTCCCTAGCCTCTTCTCCATGATTTCTCCTTTCCCTTTCTTCAAAAATTTCTCAAGTCTCTCAAGAGTGAAATGTAAGGGACGTAATTTTGATTGTTTGATGGTTAAGGAAGAAGATGGGTAGATTTAAAGAGGAAAATAGTGTGAAAAACTGAAAATTTTTGGTTTTTGCACGACCCAGTAACCGTGGCGCTTAGGCGCCGAATCTGGCGCCTAGGCGCCGGACCTATTGATACATAGTTGATTCTGGCGCTTAGGCGCCGAATTCTGGCGCCTAGGCGCCGGAACCTTGTTTAACTCCGTTTCGCCTAATCGTCAAATTTTCAAAATTTCGTTCTCCAAGATAGGTAAATTATACTGGTAAGAGTAATTTAGACTCGATAACTCACATTGTAAACTATCATAATGAAGGTTAACTTGATCTCCTTTTTACTCATATTTAAAATAGAGTGATCCTATTTTTAAATCTTACATACCTTAAAATAATTTTCCGCCTAAGTCAACCAAGACTTATGAGCATCAAATTTTTTTAAAGTAATATAAAATTAATCAAGATCGAGGCATAACCTTACATTAAAACACAACAACACAAGATAATTATGGGTTGCCTCCCATAAAGCGCTTGGTTTAACGTCGTCAGCCCGACTTAAGTAAATCTTTAATCAGGTTGATTCAATTCATAAGCCTCTTTATAAATCTTCTTAATATCTCCCAAATAAGGCTTCAATCTTAATCCATTTACTTTAAAAAATTTTCCAGTTTTGGGATCTTTAATATCCACAGCTCCATAATGATATACTTTCTCAACAAAATAAGGTCAAATCCATTTAGATCTTAATTTTCCAGGAAAAAGTCTTAAACGAGAATTAAACAGTAAAACTTTTTGTTCAGGCTCAAAAAATTTTTCCTGAAATTTTCTTATCATGCAACATCTTCATTTTCTCTTTATAAATCCTTGCATTTTCATACGATTCGTTTCTAATTTCTTCCATCTCATTTAATTGCAATAATCGTCTTTCTCCTGTTTATTCAAATTAAAATTAAACTCTTTTATCGCCCAATAAGCTTTATGTTCAAGTTCTACAGGTAAGTGAAAATGTTTACCATAAATTAACCGGTAAGGTGACATTCCGATTGGTGTCTTATAAGCTGTTCTATAAGCCCATAATGCGTAATCAAGTCTATCAACCCAATCAGCTTCTTTTAGGATTAACGACCTTTTCTAAAATTCTTTTAATTTCTTTGTTTGATACTTCAGCCATTCCACTAGTTTTAGGGTGATAAGCAGTTGCAATTCTATGTTTGATTCCAAATTTTTGAAGTAACGATTGAATTCTTATATTCCTGAAATGACTTCCACCATCAGTGATAATTACCTTAGGCATTCCAAATCTTGAAAATATCATTTTCTTTAAGAATTTTGAAACACTTTTGGAATCACAGCTTGGTAAAACAACGACTTCAATCCACTTTGAAACATAATCAATCGCTAATAATATATAAATTTTTCCAGATGATGGAACAAATGGTCTCATAAAGTCTAATCCCCATATATCAAAAATTTCAACTTCCAATATATAGTTTAACGACATTTCATCTTTCCTAGAAATATTTCCCATTCTTTGACATCGATCACATGTTTTCACATATTGTCCCACATCTTTAAATAAGGTAGGCCAATAAAATCCAGAATTTAAAATTTTAAATGCAGTTTTATCTATGCCAAAGTGTCCTCCAAAATCTTAATCATGACATTTTTGAATAATAGCAAAAGTTTCCTCATAAGGTACACATCTTCGAATCATAGAATCTTTATCAATTTTAAATAAATGAGGTTCTTCCCAAATATAAGATTTAGCATCATATTTAAATTTCTTAATAAATTTGTTATCCAAGTCATAGGTAAAATATTGCTAACTAAATAATTAACAATATCAAGCATACCACGGTGTTTTGTATCTTCGAATAACATATAAAGATTCATCGTGGAATTTCTCATTTATATTTTCTTCCGAAATAATATCATTTTTAATTCTAGCACAAATGATCAGCAATTTGGTTTTCAGTTCCTTTTCTATCTACTATTTGAAAATCAAATTCTTGTAGAAGTAAAACCCATCTTATAAGTCTAGGTTTATAATCCTTCTTAGATATTAGATATTTAATAGCAGAATGATCAGTATGAACTATGCATTTAGTACCAAGAAGATAAGGTCTAAATTTAGCAAAGGCATATACTATAGCTAGAAGCTCTTTCTCAGTGGTAGTGTAATTTCTTTGTGTTTCAGTGAGAGTTTTACTAGCATAATATACAACTTTGAAAACTTTCTCATATTTTTGTCCTAATACTGCTCCAATTGCAAAATCACTTGCATCATACATTAATTCAAAAGATTTATTCCAAATCGAGTGCAACAATGATAAGAGCGATTATTAGTTTTTCTTTTAGAATATTAAAAGCATTAATACATTCTTCATTAAATTCAAATTGTGCATCTTTTTCTAATAAATGACAAAGAGGTTTAGCAATTTTAGAAAAATCATTTATATATCTTCTATAAAATCCAGCATGACCTAGAAAACTTCTCACATCAGTAATGAGTAGTAGGTGGTTGCAATTCAAAAATAATTTTCACTTTTGCTTGATCTACTTCCATCCCTTTTCGGTGATACTTTGTGTCCAAGTACAATGCCTTCGCGACCATGAATCGACATTTTTCCCGCTTAAGAACTAAATTTGTTTCTTCGCATCTTTTCGTAACTTTGGCTATGTTTTCCAAACAAGATTCAAAAGAAGTTCCATAGACTGAAAAATCGTCCATGAATATTTCAATTCCTTTGTCAATCAAATCACAAAATATTGACATCATACATCTTTGAAAAGTTGCAGGTGCATTACATAAGCCAAAAGACATTCTTCTAAAAGCAAATGTTCCATAAGAACTTGTAAATGTTGTCTTTTCTTGGTCCTCAGGAGCAATAAGTGATTGATGATAACTGAATATCCATCCGTAAAATAGAAATATGAGTGTCCAAACTAATTTATCGAGCATTTGATCCAAGAAAGGTAAAGGAAAATGATCCTTTCTAGTGGCTTTATTTAGTTTCCTATAGTCAATACAAATTCGCCATCCAAGTAATCTTGTCTTGTAGGAATAAGTTCATTTTTATCATTATCAATGACAGCTTACTCCTCCTTTCTTCGAACACAATGAATAGGACTTACCCATCGACTATCCGAAATAAGATAAATAATACCAGCATCTAACCACTTAATAATTTCTTTTTTAACAACCTCTTTCATAATAGGATTTAATCTTCTTTGCGATTCTATAGTAGAGTTTAAAATTTTCTTCCATTAAAATTCTATGCATGCAAATGGAAGGGCTTATTCCTTTTATATCAGCAATAGTCCAACCAAAAGCTTTCTTATAATTCTTTAACACACCTAGTAATTTTTCTTCTAGATCTTTACTCAGTTCAGAAGAAATAATAACAGGTAAAGTTAACGAATTTCCAAGAAAAATATATTTTAAATGGGAAGGTAACATTTTTAATTCCAGTTCATGTGCTTTTTTAATTGAGAGTAAAAGTATATCATTTTGAGTTATGTCTAAAGTTTCCCAATTATCTTTAATAAAATGAGTCTCATCTTCTTCTACTATTTCATCTTCATCGATTAAAAATTTAAATTTTTCTTCGAAATAACTTTACATTTTTCTTGATAATGTTTTTCAATTAAATAATCAATTATATCCATTCGATAACATTTCTCTTTATCGTGGTACTTCATCGATTTAAGAACATTGAATTTAATTTCTTGATCATTGACTCTCATGGTTAATTCTCCTTTTTGCACATCAATCATAGCTCGTCCGGTAGCTAGAAAAGGTCTTCCTAAAATAATAGGTATCTCTTTATCTTCTTCCATATCAAGTACTATGAAATCTATAGGGAAGATTAATTTATCCACTTTAACAAGGACATCCTCTATAACTCTTTTAGGATAAGTGATAGATCTATCAATTAACAGAAGAGTTACAGTGGTGGGAGTAATATCTCCTAAATCCAATCTTCGATAGATAGAAAATGACATGAGATTAATACTTGCTCCTAAATCACATAAAGCTTTTCCGCAAAATTTTTCTCCAATAGCACAGGGTATAGTGAAACTTCCAGGATCATTAAGCTTTTCAGGTAATTTCTTTTGAATTATTGCACTGCATTCTTCACTTAATGCAACAATTTCAAAAGCTTCAAATTTTTGTTTTTTGCTTAAAATATCCTTCATAAATTTTGTGTAAGTTGGCATTTGTTCCAAAGCTTCAGCAAATGGTATGTTAATAGTAAGTTTCTTAAAAAATTCAAAGAACATAGAAAATCGATGATCAAGTTTCTGTTCGTTTAAGTCTTTGAGGAAAAGGTGGTGGTGGTTTTTCAACTTCCACATTAACATGTATAACGATCTGATCTCGACTAGGAGAGAGAGTTTCTTTAGGTTTTTCAATCTCTTCAACCTCAATCTCTTTTTCAATTTCATTCCGCAATCTTTCTTTTAATTCCTTTCCACTTCTAAGTTGCACAGCCTTTAACTTGTTCATGTTCTTTTCCAGCTTCCATCGGATTGATTTCAACATTACTAGAAGTGTTCCTACAGTGTCCGTTATTAAATAAAGTAGCAATTTGCCCCATTTGATTTTCAATATTACGAATAAGCAGTATTTCGATTTTGTAATCGATTATTCATTTGCATAATTAATTCTTCTATTGATAACTTTTTCTATTGATTATTAAATCCAGGAGATTTATAATTTGAATTAACTTGATTATTCCAATTTCCAGTGGGATGAGATTGATTATTACCCCATTGTTGCTGTGAATTATTCCAGTTAAAATTAGGATGATTTTTCCACCCAGGATTATAATAATTTGAATAAGGATTATTTTTACTTGCAATAGCTTGTGAAGTTTCAATAGTTTGAGGATCTTCAATATTAACAGAGTTATTATGCAAAATATTAATTGCCAAATTATCTAATTTCTTAGATATTGCTGCAACTTGTGAAGCTAAGATAGAAAAGGCTTCATTATCTTGAATACTAGCCATCTTTTTAGGGTTAATCCTTTCGTAAGGCCATTGAAAATTGTTATTAGACATTTCTTCAATTAAAGTGTAAGTTTCTTCAAATGATTTAGACATTAAAGAACCTCCAGCAGCAGCATCAATAATTGATTTTAAAGATCCAATTAATCAATTATAAAATGTTTGAATAATCAACCAATCAGGTAAAGCATGATGAGGACAATTTCTTAATAGTTCTTTAAATCTTTCCCAAGTTTCATATATTGTCTCCCCGTCAAATTGACTAAACGAAGTAATATCATTTCTTAATTTAGCAGTTTTAGAAAGAGGAAAATATTTAACAAGGAATTTTTGTGCCATTTCAAACTCATGTTTTAATAGAACCAAGTCGCTAATGAGTTTAACCACATCTTTGCTTTATCTCTTAAAGAAAAAGGAAAGAGTCTAAGTCTAATAAGCATCATCGAAACATTGTTATATTTAAAGGTAGCACAAAGTTCTAAAAAACTAACAAGATGTGAATTTGGATCCTCATTTAGTGATCCAAACAAATTGATTGTTTTGCACCATTTGAATAATAGACGGTTTAAGTTCAAAAGAATTAAGCATCTACAGTGGGTATTTGAATACTACTATGAAGTTCATCAACTATAGGGTTAGCATAATCCCTTAATGGTTTATAAACATTTTGATCATTAAGTTCAATTGGATTTTGTAAAGTAGTCATTTCTTGAAATTTTTGAATTTGTTTTCCCTTTTTAATTTTTCTAATTGTTCTTTCCAATTCAGAATCTAAAGGTATTAATCCTTCAGAACAAAATCTTCGCATAAAACAAGAAATAAAATTTAACTATTCTATTTCTTTCTTCCTTTGATTTCTTCCCCGGCAACGGCGCCAAAAACTTGACCCGACCGCCGCGCTTAACGCAGTAATGTTTGCTTTCAAAAGATATCCAAAAAGCTTTGACTCGATTTATAAATAGCGGCTAGTGTATAAAATTAATCTTATATAAGTAATATTTTTACACACTAGGGGTACTACGCAAGTATACGTATCGTTTCAAGTAATATATGGTTTTTAAACAAAGACCCCAGTATCAATCCCACAGGGAAGATTTATAGAAATAAATTTTCTATAAAGTGAAAGCGAAATATAATAGTAAAAATATTTTTATTTTGATTATAAATTACTATTAATTTACTAGATGCAATTTAAAGAAAACAATAATAAGAAAATGATTTTATAAACTTTATAAAAAATAAACAACTTTCTTTCCTTCAATTAATCTAAGATTTTTAAGATAAATTAATATTCGTTGGAGAATTTAATTTATGGTATTGTGCCAAATAGAAACATTCCTATTCTTTACCCTTTGATCCATGTGCAAAGAACATTGACTAATTTACAGAATAGGTCCGAATGTATTGTTAGTAGAATGGGTTAATATAGACTCACACTTCTAGATGTCCAAGGGTGGCTATGGTCGGCCCTACTAGTGACCCTTTCCAAGTCTATAAATCAAATTATAAGAATTTAGTCTGTTACTCTAAAAACTTATCAATTCTACGCCCTTTAAATATTATCTTCCTATTTATTTGCACTTCACCATGAATAGCTCGCACATGGCCTTCGACTACCCAAGGATTCATGTGACATTTACAAGTTAAGAGTTCTTCTCCTACAAGGTTTCTAAACTCTTCAACAGGTTTTAACAATTCAAACGGCCAATTTTAAAAGTAAAGTAAGATCATGTATTAATGTCATCACAATGTTTTGAAAATATTTTGAATTTTAATTCTCCATCGAATCTTTATATTATCTTATCTATCTCTTCATAATTGAAGTAAGAAAGTAACTAACTACTCAGAACACATTGAAAATAAATAACAAAACATGATAATTAAACCTTGAATCAAATGTAAAAATATACTTATCTCAAATATTTCTTCTACGGATCTTCCGATTCCTACCGACTCCACAGGTGTAATGAACTCCAGATGCAATAACTTGAAAATAAACTCACTAAACTAAACAAAAGTGGTCCTAAGTTTCTCTCTCTAATTCTCTCTCTAAGGATGAGAGATCTTAAAGTAGATAAGAGAAATGGGCACAATGGGAGGGGCACGTTTTCTGAAGAATTGGACCTCTATTTATAGAGCTTCAA
The DNA here is from genome assembly GCA_022702705.1 of Papilionanthe hookeriana x Papilionanthe teres. Classification (NCBI taxonomy): domain Eukaryota; kingdom Viridiplantae; phylum Streptophyta; class Magnoliopsida; order Asparagales; family Orchidaceae; genus Papilionanthe; species Papilionanthe hookeriana x Papilionanthe teres. The sequence continues at coordinate 47,335,824 of CM040438.1, forward strand.
GAGTTGCCTCGAGGCACCTCTTCAAAACATGTCCACATTCAATGAATCTTCTAGAAGGTCGGTCTAGCGCCTAGGCGCCGGAATCTGGCGCCTAGGCGCCGGACACCGCGTCCAGTTCTTCGCACCTCTTCACTTTGGCTCGCACCTCTTCGCGATTAAAACCGTTTTCGAGCGTCCAAATGCAATGTATCACATGTCCTATTATCGAGGAACAACTGCCGGCCTTCTAGAATGTCCAATAACCGCTCACTCCGTCAAAATAATTGATCAAAAGTTGTCAAAAACTTGACAGTTTTCGTATCGAGTCTGGCGCCTAGGCGCCAGTTTCTGGCGCCTAGGCGCATATACTTTTGGTATTTTGCTCAATTTTTGCTCTTTTTTGCTCCTTTTTCCTTCTTAGACCTTTTTACATTACCTACATCCAAAAACACAAAAATACCTTTCATTAAAGCATAATATCCTTAGAAATTAATAAGAATTAAGACATAAAGAAATATGTATTTTTTTATAGATCAGC